>CAWUFW010007309.1:360000-1024895 GCA_963921515.1 Calotriton arnoldi | reverse complement strand
GGGCGTGGCTTGGCGAGCCAACATGGCGGACGCAATTTAATCGCGCTCCGTGTCGCCACGCCAAACCTGTGCCACTATCCGCCTTAAAATCCTCGCGGAGGATAATCAGACCAGCCGGCCCTGCAGCGGACCATCCCAGGCCCCGCTGGACAGTGCCTGAGCGACCATCGAGCTCTCCCGGCCCCGTCGCATCGCCGGGGATTGAGCGGCACCGCCGGGTGCTGCGGCCGGAGCAGCCGCCCCGTGGGCGGGCAGTGCGCCAGGAGACACCGGGGCTTGAGGCCTGTGCGGGATCTTGCTGGCGAGACCCGAGGAACACTGCACTGCCGGATCGCCGAGGTGCGGAGCAGCTGACCGGCTGACTGGGCGGCGGCCCGGTCGGGGCTGCGGACCTGCTCCCCCTGGTCGGTGGTGTCGCCCTGCTGGGAGATCAGATCGCCGCTGCGACGCAGGGACCCGTCCAGACTTGACTGGGGCATCGGGTGAGTGAGGCCGGGGGGGCGCTTCTGCGCTCTCGGCCCCTGAGGACTGGCCTAGTGGGGGACAGCTGTCCTCTTGCCCCCCTCCCCTCCTCTTGCTGCCTCCTCCCCGTGGCCCGGGACCTCGGCCTCCGCTCTGTTGGCCCCCGGCTGTTGTGGGGCGGTCTGCTGCCCCCAGGTGATCAGTGGGGTGGCCTGCCGGGCCCTTCACCTCTACTTCTGCCTGGCCGGTCTCCTCTTGTGTGTCGCGTTGGAGGGACGCGCTGAGCCGGCAGGACTCTTGGAGCTTTCGGCGCACCGGTGACCTGTGGCTGCGGGGCTTGGTGTGCTGCACCGTGAGGCCTGGCGCCGAGCTCGGCGGATTGTGTGCAGAGTAGTGGTGATCCCAACACCACCTGCGCCGCCGGTTTGGGGCACGGACCACGCGGCAGGCCGGACCGGATCCTGGTTGCAGGGCCTCGGGGGCTGCCGGGTCCCCCCTGGGTGAGGGGCTGCCTCCGACCCTTAGTCACATGATGGGCAGGGACAAACCAGGTGGAGCCGGCCCAAAACAGGCTACGCTGGATCAGTACACTGCACCGGCTGGTGGCGGCCCCCCGGCGGGTGGTGGGGCGAGCCCGCCGCCCGACAACGCGGCCCTCCTGGTGGCGATCAATGGCGCCAGGGACACATTGGAGGCCAAGATAGGAGCTGTGGGCTCGGAGGTGTCATTCCTCCGTCAAGACCTCCGCAAGGCTGTCGACCGCATTACGGAGGCTGAGACTCGGGTCTTCACGGTCGAGGACACGGTCTCCACCCTACAAAAGCAGGTAAACAGGCTTACTGTGGTGTCCAGGGAACTCGCTTCCAGGGTCGAAGATGCGGAAGGCCGGGCACGCCGAAATAACCTGCGATTTGTGGGCCTGCCGGAGGGGTGCGAAGGGGCCTCCATGACTTGCTTCATTACAAAATGACTGACCGACCTCATGCCTGCTGATCAGCTCTCCCCCTGCTTCATAATTGAGCGCGCCCACCGGGCCCTGACCCAAAAACCACCTCCGGGTGAAAGCCCTAGGCCAGTCATCGCTAGGGTAATGAACTACACAGACCGTGATGCGATCCTCCGATGTGCCCGGCAGCATAAGGATCTGTTCCAACACGCTTCCCGACCTGTCATGGTGTTCCCGGACTACACCCGGCTGGTTCAACAGCAGCGCCAATCTTTCACGGCGGCCAAGCGCAAGCTATGCGACATGAACCTGCAGTACATGCTGCTATACCCGGCCCGGATGCGAATTATTTTCAACTCCAAATCCTTCTTCTTCGATACCCCGGAGGCTGTCCTTGCATGGGCCGAGGAGCGTCCTCAGATACGGCCGGCCTCGCCATGTTCCCGTGATTCGGACTCCTCCCGGGGGTCGCGGCGTAGCCGATCCCGGCGCACAAAGTCCAAGAAACGTCTCGGCTCAGGATCTGACAGACTCTCTGCAAGCCCACCACGACTCTCCTGATCATCCGGTCGTGGTACTGCCCGTACCTGCAGGGACACATCTGATTCTCGGGCGGGGAGGGCCTACAGCAGCATGCTCCTTCTCCGCGTAGCGTGGTGGGCATGCCATGGGACTTCCAAGCCACAGACTCTTCTTGAGCACCCCCAAGTTTGACATGTTTGGTGGGAGGGTTGGGTATTGTTGGCGCCGGGGCCCAGGTTTCCACTGTTGGGGGCCTGGTCTCCCCTGCACCGCGACAGATGCTCCTTGTTTTTGGCAGCGTAGGGTGGGGGGCGGGGCATCTGAGGGAAGTTTTTCAGTTCATTTGTTCTATTTGTTTTCTGCAGACACACATAGATCATCACGTTTCTCCTCCCACAGCTTCCGAGACACAGGCTAAATGGCACCTAATGATACAACCTCCCCCGGGGACCTTACAGTGGTCTCGTGGAATGTACGAGGCCTCCAGAATAAAGTAAAACGGGGCGCAGTCTTGCGCCAGGCAAAGAGATACGGGGCAGACCTCCTTCTTCTCCAAGAGACGCATCTCCTGGGTACCAAGGCCCCCTGTTTAGCCCGATTCGGTTTCTTTCATATTTATCATGCTGGGTTCACCAGGGGCTCCAGGGGGGTGGCAATTCTGATTCATCGTCGAGTCCAGTTCCAATACTTAGCACATCGGGCGGACCTGGGAGGCAGATACCTTTTCCTGACCTGCATGCTTGGTGGCGAGAGGGTGACCATAGGCAGTGTGTATGCCCCCCCGTTGGGCTCGACCTTCATCGCCAAGATCACGGCGGAATGGGGCGCCATACACGACGACCTTACGCTCCTGGGTGGAGCCTGGAATGACACAATGGGCCCTTTGGACCGGCTGCGATCCACAGACTCCCAACAGTCCGCTGGCACATCTAAACTCTATTCCCTTGCGCACACACTGGGTTGGGCGGACGTTTGGAGGGAGTATCATCCCTCGGAACGGGGCTATACATTCCTTTCCACAGTGCACGGGACCCAATCCCGTCTTGACTACTTTTTTGCTCCTCAGGCCTCACTGCACTGTTTTTCACGGGTAATACATCATCCTCGTGGATTGTCAGATCATTCCCCAGTGGCGCTGCAGTTCCACACACGATCCCGTAGACCTCCCTTCAGATGGCGCATGTCTCCCTGGCGCATGCAATGCCCCAAATACCAGGAAATGCTCCAAATAGCTGTCTCCACCTACATAGACTTAAATGCCCCTACCGCCCCCTCGGGTAGTATTTTATGGGAGGCCCTAAAACCCACCCTCCGCGGCGCGGATATAAGTTACTGCACCAATGAAAAGCGCTTGCGACGTGAGCGGCTAGCGGTTCTCGAAACGCATCAACTGACCCTTGCACAGCAACTGACTATAGACCCGAGCCCCGGTCTCAGGCGCAACTTACTTCTCGCACAACAAGAATTACGGCAATATCTATTGGGGGAGGCCAAGGAAATATGGGAGGCATCCCAACATCGGGTATACCAATGGGGAGACAAGTCGAGTAAGATGCTCCATCTGCTTTGTCAGGCTGACAAATCCCCGACGGTCGTTCCCACAATCCGGGGTGCGGACGGGTCGTTAGTTTCGGCGCCAGCGGAGGTGGCCGGGGAGTTTGCGCGCTACTTCACAGCCCTATATGCCGAGCGGGAAGTAATCTCAGCTGAACTCATCGCTGAGTTTCTGCGAGACATTCCGCCGAAGAGGCTCTCTGACCAATTGCGGGATCAGCTCGAGGCACAGATCACGGTGGAGGAACTGACGGGTGCGCTGGGCGCGCTCCGCTCGGGGAAGGCTCCAGGCCCAAATGGGTTTCCGCTGGATTTCTTACGCCCACATGCACAAAGACTGGGGCCCCACCTTCTGGTGACGATCCGGGAGGCCAGGGACTCCGCTATCCTGCCCCGCGACTGGCGGCATGCTGAAATCGTGCTCTTCGACAAGCCCGGGCGCCCCCCGGAATTACCCTCTTCTTATCGCCCCATATCCCTCATAAATTTTGAACCCAAATTATTGGGGAAAGTTCTCGCCGACCGGCTACGGCCCTGCGTCCCGGACTTAATCCATCCCGATCAGGCAGGATTTATGCCGCAGAGAGCCACACGCCATAACATCCGGCGGGTACATAATGCGCTGGCTGCAGCCCCAGCTCTCGGTAGGCCGGCGGCAATTCTATTGGCCGACATAGATAAGGCCTTCGACTCTCTGAGCTGGACTTATCTGTTCCAACTGCTAGAGGCATGTAATTTTGGACCCCAATTCCTTGCGTACGTGCGCCTGTTGTATACGGACTTGACGGCCTCGGTGCACATAGCTGGTCACCGCTCGACCCCCTTTCCTATCCGGAGGGGCACTCGACAGGGTTGTCCCTTGTCTCCTCTTCTATTTGCCTTGGCAATCGAGCCCCTAGCTGCATGGGTTTGGTGGGACCCGGTCCTTTGGGGCTTTGACTGGTCGACTTCGCGCTCCGATCGCATTGCACTATATGCGGACGATGCACTATTTTTCATCACAGACCCATGGTTTTCTGGACCACGCGTGCTCCAGATACTCAGAATCTTTGGGGAAACCACGGGGCTGCATACGAACCCGGCTAAATCTATCCTATTCCCGGTCTGCGGCCCTCAGGGCCGAGACGCCTGGGCGTCACAGCTCACCCGTGCGACCGATGGTTTTAAATATCTCGGGATATATATCTCAGCATGCCCCAAGATCTCATGGCTGCACAACATCACCCCTCTATTGGTCGGCCTCCAGACCGAGACCGCGGTCTGGGCCTCTCTACCGCTGTCTCTTTACGGCCGCTCGGCAATTTTTAAAATGGTCTCTTTACTGCGCCTTCTCTACCGTCTCCAAAACTTCCCATACCCGATTCCGCGCTCCTGGTTTGCGCAAGTTAATGCCGTACAGAACAAATTCCTTTGGAATAATGGTGCGATCAGAGTCGCTCTTCGCACCTGTGTGCAATCCACATATTGTGGGGGCATCGCGGCAGCAGATATATATGCGTATTATGTGGCATCCTACATTCTAGTAATAAACGAGTGGTGGTATGGCTCCCCTGTCGACCCTGCATATGCTGCCGAGCAGGTCGTTCTGGCGCGTACCCCCCTCCTACATCTCCTATATAGCGCGACGCGCTTGGATGCACTACCTCCGGCGGGCAGAGTGGTGATCTCACTGTGGCGGGCGACGGTGAAGCGGATGGGTTGGGGTGGTAGGCTTACCCAGGCGACCCCACTATGGCAGGGAACATACCTTCGCCCGGTGGCGGCCCTACAGGGTTTTCAGGGCTGGGACACGGTGGGGATATCAACCCTGGGCGATGTGATGCAGGGCACTACCCTAAAATCGTATCAGCAGCTGCAGACCGAGTACCAGCTTCACAAATCACAATTTTTTAGATTCCTTCAACTTCGCCATGCACTCACCCCCCTCATTCGCTCACTGGACGCCCTCCCTGAGTTCCACCCCCTAGAGGGACGTCTACTGATGGGTGACCTAGGCCAACATAAAATCAGGCAAATCTACCAGACCCTCATTACTCACGCCACGATGACGCTCAACAAGACACGTGCGGCCTGGGTGGCCGACATCCCTGAGTTGACGGACGATGACTGGGCCGAAGCCATGGGTAGCCCACGGGGGGCGGCGGTCTCTACCAGATATCGCCTGATACAGTTTAAGTACCTACACCGGGCCTATTTTACGTGTGTCAGGCTGTGGAAGATGGGTGTCATTCAGTCCCCTCTGTGTCTACGGTGTGATCGCGCCGAAGGGACCTTCATACATACGGTGTGGAGCTGCGTTGCGCTGCAGCCCTACTGGTGCAGGGTTAGGTCTTGCCTTCAGGAGGTATTGGCGTGGGAACTCCCCTTAGACCCGCGACTCATTCTCTTACATGCCACAGAGGACATAGGGGGAAATAAATATAAACAACATTTGCTATTCTTGGCACTGGCGGTCGCTAAACGGGACATAGCGCAGTGTTGGAAGAGCACATCACCCCCGCCGATTGGTAAATGGAAACGGGAACTCGACACTTGTATGGGGGCAGAGATGGCGGTCTTTGTAGCCCGAGGTTGCCCCAAGAAACACAGGAAGATTTGGACCCGATGGGCCACGTACCGTGGCATGGAGCTTCAGCCGTTGCCACCCGAAGACCCGGAAATGAGCTCATGCTTGCTTTTTGCAGTTATGGGATGCCCCCCCTACAGGATTTAAATAGATGCCCTGCCAAATGGTGTATGTGAACCAACCGTGAGATACTGTGATGTCTGCTATGTTGTATTGTTGATGGTCCTGCATGTTCCGCAGGCTATATATGCACGAAATGTGGATTTAAAGAGTATATGTATACCTCTTGCATTTATGGATACTACGGGGCTAATCGCCTGGATCTCTCTTGAAACTCAAATAAAATTTGTTATTAAAAAAAAAAAGTTTATTAGAATCTGTCACTCCAGATTCTTCAGCTTAGCACACCTCAGCTGCTGGTTCTTGATTTTGATTTACCAGCTGCTGTTCTTCAGGTCTTTCAATTGGACTTGGCGGGTATGGCTTAGCGTGTATCCAATTTGGCAAGCCAAAACACTTCACTGCTATGGTCGTCACCAATATGATCTGGTAAGGGCCGCTCCAACGGGGTTCTAGGCACGTTTTCCTCACGTGCTTCTTGACTAGGACCCACTCACCAGGATTCAAATCATGTGCTTGGTTCCGCTGTGTCGTTGTGGCATCTCCTCCAACCTGGCGAGACACAGAACGCACCAGGTCAGCCAGTCCTTTTCAATAATCTAGCACACGATCATCAGACATATTCATCAGTTTGTTCGCAGGTATGTATGCTTGTCTCGTGGCTCTTCCCATCAACACTTCATGGGGACTCAATCCAGTCTTTTTGTCAGGAATACTTCTAAGACTCATCAATACAAGGGGTAAAGCGTCAGGCCACTTCATGTGTTGTGGATGCACATACCTTCCCTAATCTAGACTTTATTGTGCCATTATCTGCTCAACAGTACCAGATGCTTCTGGTCGATAGGCATGCAGCTTCTGCTCAGTTTGCAATGCTGCACAAATCATCCGAATTATTTCATTATTGAAGTGCAATCCTCTATCTGATTCCAAAGTGACTGGAAAACCAAACCTAGGGATCAGTTCTCTCAACAACAGCTTAGCCACAGTAAGGCTGTCATTCCTTCTCGTTGGATAGGCCTCTACCCAGCGAGAAAACAAACAGACCATGACAAGGAAGTATTTCAGCCCATTGCATGGTGGTAACTCAATAAAATCTATCTGAAGTCTGGTAAAAGGACCTCCGGCTTTCCCAATTACACCCCAACTTACAACTGTCTTTCTTCCTGGATTTTGTTTTTGGCATGTGGCACACCTTTGACATAAACTTTCTGCGATGACGACCCTGAACCATGTCTGCTTAAACAGTCTCAACCATTGCATCTCTTCCAATATGTGTGAGTCCATGGTACATCCTGGCCATGTGAGAAAGTAAAGAATCTGGCAATACTGGTCTTCCATCATAATAGACCCATACCTCATCTTCTGCATTTTTCCTACAACCTGTTTTACTCCACTCTTTCCTTTTCCTCATCACTGACTTCTTCCTGCATTTGCCTTATCTCATCCCAAGTCTCAAATGTGGTTGTGAACATAAGGTGGCATTCGGTATTTTCTCTTTCAATTGATCTGTTTATGGCCATTGTATTTTGTGCACAGTAACGCGCTAATTGATCCGTGTATCTGTTTGCCCTTTGTCACATCATCATCTCCTGATTGATGTGCAGCACATTTTACAACTGCAATTCTTTTTGGTAACTGCAAAGCATCCAATAATTCCTTTACGGTTTTTCAATTCCGAATTGGGGAACCAGAGGAAGTCGAAATCCTCTTTGCATCCATAGCTGACCGAAGTCATGTACAACTTCCAAATCCGTGCATGACTAACGGTGTAGATGGTTACTTTTAGACCTTTTGCCAATTTACATGCTCTATCCAGAGCAATCAACTCTGCGACTTGGGCGGAGTTTACCCCCTTCAAACAGGATGCTTCTAGTGCTCCCCTGATAAGGTGCAGACAGCATAACCAGCACTTAATTCACCCTTTCATTTCTCAAGCATGATCCATCCACAAACAATTCACAATCTGATTCTTGAAGGGTTCATCCTCTGTCTGGACTTGGCTTAGTACAGAGTTCTGTCACTTCCAGACAATCATGTTCTGCTTCTTCTCTCACCTCCTCACATCTTGAATCTGGTAACAATGTAGCAGGGTTCACAGTAGTGCACCTCACCACTGTCACATTTTCAGCATCTAGAATCACTCTCTCATATTTAGTCAGCCCGACTAGAGGTCATATGTTGAGTCCGGGTGTGAGTTAAAAGGATCTCAACAGAATGTCAGTACAAATACTTTTACTGGATAGCCCATCACAATTGCTTCACTTTGTTTCAGACTTACACAAGTAGGCGGCTACTGCTTTTAAACAGCCTGGTAATGCTGCAGCCACTGAATCTAGGGTAGCAGAAAAATATGCCACTGGACGTCGTGCCATTCCGTGTTTCTGAGTTAAAACTGCAAGTGCACATCCATCTCTTTCACAACAGTACAATGCAAATTCTTTAGAGTAATCTGGCATTCCCAAAGCAGGTGCACAGACAAAGACTGTTTAGCAACCTTGAAAAGATTCCATACTCTCTTCGTCCAACACAATTGGATCTTTCACATCCTTTCTTGTCAACCTCTTTGAGGATTTTGCAATCAGTGAGAAACCACAGATCCACTGTCTGCGAGTATCCAACCATTCCCCAAAACAATGCGCACTTCCTTTTGATTTCTGGGTGGATTCATTTTCTTGATCACACTGATTCTCTCTGGCGTCAGCTTTCTACTACCTTTTCAATCTTGTGACCTAAATACTGAACTTCTTGTCTACAGTATTGCAATTTAGATGGTGGCACTTTATGTCCTCCTTCTGCTAAATAGTTCAGTAAAGCAATTGTGTCTGTTACACATGCTTCTCATGTTTTTGATGCCACCAGTAGGCCATCAATATACTGAACCAAAACAGAGTTTCAGGCATGACCAAAGTCTCCAAACATTTTTAGGTCTCGCCTAGCGTTGGAGCGCGCAAGTGCTCCTCGCTCTGCGGGCGTATTGTATCGATAAGATTTCTGAAGGGGACTTGAAGCCCCGCCCATCATTTTCATTGGCTGGTGTCATCGTTTGTGCTAAACGCTCGGCTTGTGATTCAAAATGAGGCTTCTTTGTTACCGCCCTCTCTCCTTTTTGGACGGCCATCAACTGGATCTTTTACTTGCGGCGTTAAACGGTGGGCTTTATCTGGTGGGCGAGCACTGTTTCGAAAATGGACACTGATCGGGACAATGGCAGCTGCAGCGCTCTGCGCTCTAAATTGTAAGTTTTTTATTACTTTAATGAGCGCGGCGCCCGCCAGGGACTTCCGCTCTCACTTTATTTATTTATATTTTACGTTTATGTTGTGAGCGCGGCTCCCGCTAAGGTTCCACGCTCACTTTATATATTTATATTTTACGTTTATGTTGTCGAGCGCAGCGCCGCTAGGAGACACCGCGCTCACTTTATTTATTTATATTTATGTTTATGTTATTTCGGCTGGTGACATAAATTGTGTGGGAACTTCTGTGTTTCACTTTCTCTGCTTCCCTCTCAAGCGAGACTTAAGCAGAGTAGAGCAGACGGCGGACACACCGTTGTTTACAGCTCGGCATACCGCTGCTTGATCTGGTCTATTCAAGGGACAGAGCGCTCCAACACTGTTTTTCATCGTTTAACACGTGAACAAAGCAAAGACAGCAGGAGCTATAAGAAAATCGAAGTTAACTATATTGTGCGCAACAAGTTCTACAGAGTTTTTGCAGCAGTCGCTGGGATCTGTTCTCCACTGCGAGGACAGTGATGGGGTCTCTCTCTCTTCTTGTGTTTGAACTTTTTGTCTCAAGCCCGCTGCATGCCTGGCACTTTGTTGCTTTGCACCTCTGCCCGCAGGAGCCTCTCACGGCCGAGCAGTCACTCCTTGAGGTGGTTTCCCTTTCCGCTCATATAGGCGCCTAGCGCCCCTGTTGCTGCAGACCATACGGTGGCACGGGATCAGGAGGGGTGCAGGGTTGCTCCGCATAGCGCAACCTACCGCCCGGGCGGCCTTCTCGTTGCCCGCCAGGATAGCCAGCTGCTTGTAGGAGACCGAGTCGCCAAACTTCTACCCAGGCTGGAGAGGGTCAGCAATACCTAGCGGGTGAAGTTAGTCCTTCTGGAAGACCGGGTGATGGAATGGGGGCAGTTGGAGCTCGCCAACCCTCCCGGGATCTGAGAAGTAGGCCACCAGCCAGGGCCGCGCACAGCTTCACGGG
The DNA here is from genome assembly GCA_963921515.1 of Calotriton arnoldi. Lineage (NCBI taxonomy): Eukaryota > Metazoa > Chordata > Amphibia > Caudata > Salamandridae > Calotriton > Calotriton arnoldi. The sequence goes on along the minus strand of CAWUFW010007309.1, from coordinate 1,014,513 downwards.
CTCGGTCCACCTCATCGGGCACAGCCTGGACCTTGCACTCTAAGGGCCACCGCTGTCACTCACCCGGCTGGGGCGCGGAGTCAGCCTGCAGCTGCACTTCGTGGACCCCGGCCAGTGCAGCTCAAAGAAGCAAAGGATCAGGCCCAAGCGAGTCTCTGGATGCGGCCAATATTACTGAAACCATGTTTACCAGCTCGGGTTGTTTGTTGTACTGACTGCAGAGCAGTGCGTCCACTCTCTGGCTGGTCAGTAACCTGTCGCTTTTATAATACATTTTATGAAGGATGCAATCACTTGAATAACAGTTATTACAATTTTTGAATATCAGTGATATATGTTGGAAATTCATTAGATGTTCAGGGTGCAGAAATAAGGAGCATAAGGAGTGCAAGTTTGTAGCTAGTGTATGTAAACGTGTAAGGAGGCAGGAGGATGTGAGGCAAGGTATGATCTTGGTTTTATGCCCCTGCTGGTATCTCCTCTGCACAATGTTTTACTGTTTTCTGTGGCAGCAACTTATGGTTTCAGCACTGCAGAAAAAAACATAAATACAAATGAGGCCAAACTGGAGCGCCCAGTCCATGTTAACCCATGACAATAGGACTTTGTTTTCAGAAAGGTAAATAGCATTGAAAACGTTATAATGAGCAAAAAAGCTAGCCGTTTCAAAGTTCTAGTGACGAAAGTGTATTATCGATATTCTGCAGATGTTTGCAAAGGCTGCTTTTGTTCACTCACCAGCCTTTTCTCCCCCTCTTCCCGTGCACTATGCTCTGGAAGAGATCCTGAAACTGCCCAGATCACTAAAAGATCAGGTAGCCACAAATCTCTCTTCCACCAGAGTAGGATGGCTCAAACATTCAGACAACAAAAATCACATTTGCTGTACACTAGATATTGTAGACTAGAAAACAGTGTTCTGGAGAAATAAGTGTCTCCAAAAAACCCTCAAAGGTAAATTCCCTCTTTCTCCCCATGCCTTACCGAGTAGTCACAACAGAAAAGAACTGTATATTTAGCATCCTTAGAAGCTACATGAAGGCGTAGTTCAAAATACACAGCTGTATCACATAACTAAGAGAAAAAACTTTGCACGTTATTTAGCAGTGAGATTTTCTACGGACTTTCAAGTCTTGACTAATAAGCGAAAACTAGATAGAGTGAACCTAGTACAGTGATCAATTGTCTTAACCTTAGAGCCACTGGAAGCCAGCTGTGACAGGCAGGAACTAATGGTGTCTACAGAGGAGAGGGTCCAGTCTTTAAGAAGCTTTGAACCCAAACAAAAGTAGGAGAAATGGCTAGGCAAGCAAACAAGTTCTCTCACCTTTGGAAAGATGTAAGGCATCCTTTGGTTTGCCAGTGCTTGTTGCTGATGCTGACTCGCATTGGCAAAGCCATTAGGTCCCACATACGCAAGGCGATCAGCTTTGTCAGTATGTTGTGTGTGTTTTTGTTTTGTGTGTGTGTGATAAAGTAAAGGAAATATGGTCAGCACTGGCTGCGTCATAGTGCTTTTTCTTTACTATCCGCAGCACTGCACAGTAGCTACGATGCTACAGCTAAGCAAAACACTAAGCGAATAGCTCTCATGCAAGTATGACCTATTAGCCTTGCCAATGCTTTTTTCTGCTGGTAATGGAGTGTTGTAGGGGGCAAGCAATAATACGTGGGAATTGTGGTATGGGGGTAAAGCAACAATACAGATTGGGGCGGGATGGCTGAAAGGGCAACCAATAATACTGGGAGTGAAGGAGCAAGCAATAACATGGAGCTGGTGCGGTTTGGGGTTGAAGGATTGGAGGAGACTGTCTGCAAGCAAATGCACTCTTAGGGAGTGCTGTAACTAAAAGAAACAAGCATTTTCAATGCACATGGGTCTCGCATTTCCGATAGTTTAAGCTCTTGGCTCGAAAAATCACTAGAATGCTACTAGACCTGCAGGTCTAGCAACTTGAATAATTTACTCGACCTAACTGTAATGCACTTGTCCCATGAACTGGTCTCAAACTGTGTGATCCTAGGCAAATATTTTGTCTTATGGAGCCGCCTTTTTCTTTATTATCACATAAGAGAGTCCCTTCAAATATGCAAGTTCACTATTTCTGTTGTACAAAAATTTACTAGCCTAAATGTTTGCTCCATGTATAATAAGAATCAAGCCCACATATAGGGTACACATGATCCCTGGCTTACCTCTTAGTTCATTAATAGCATTGTCATCTAGTAAAGAGCAGGAACAATTCCCATTTCATGTTTAAAAACTCACTTTTCATAAATATATTACTAAAGCGTGATGTGGTAGTGCACTGTCATTTACAGATAGCACATTTCCCATTGAAATGGCCACAAAACTTTCCCACTAACATGTAGTTTTACTGATAAAACTATATATTGCATAAACAATGTTTGGAAATTGGATTTCAGCAAAAATATTTAAAGTTTGCTCATCACCAAGTAAAGTGTTCTGATTTGTTTGATCCTATAAAAATATTTTTTTCATCACAGAATTACAAAAATTTCTTCATAACTAGTGAAATATATTTGAAATGTTTTAACAGTTCACTTATTAGCTATTTCAGTTTTGTGTTAGAAATAAAAGTCTGACATCTTACAGCCTTTCATTTCACATGCTTTGTACAGCGTGATTGTCACACAGTTCACTTTACAAAATCCTCAAACTTCAGTCACAGAAAGAAAAATAAATGTAGGAAGACAAACTGACTTTTGACCTCTGTCTCTGAAAGGCGAGCAAATGTGATAAGATAAGATTTAAAGGCATCTTTATTGCTCATTCACTTTGTGAGCAAGCAGAACACCTGTTGTCAACTCGCCAGAACGGGTGAGTAGTCACTAAAAATAAAGAAAAGGGAAAGCAGGAAAATAGAAGCCGAAACAATGAACTAATAAGAAAATCACAAATATGAATCAGTACAAAGTTTATTAAAAATATTTAACAATAAAAAAAGAATTTTTTGTTATACATAGAATCATTTACACCCGTGCACAATATACCTCATCAATAAATTAAAAGCATGAGTTCAAAGCAACCCACTGCAAGCCCTCATATACTGCCACTATACTACACTCCCCGAGAGAAAACACTAGACACTTCAATTTGTCATGAATTAGAACACATTCGTATATGAAATAATATTGACTGGAGCTTGATACTTGTTCCTCTGTCCGTATCTATAGGACCAGTCAAACGCCGAATTGTGTTACAAGTTGCGTCGACGCTTTCCTCCCTTCTAGAGGGAGCAACATGGCACCACCGGTACACCCGGTACCAGCTTAACAGAACCCTGGCATCACAAAATGGATGCTGCAGCCACAGACACGCGTCTGCCCTCCTGCTGCTGGACGAAACTCCGGCAGGGGAGGCCTGGACAATAGGTTTCCTGTGACAGGCTTTAGTGTATTGGGGCTGGGTGGGTGCACTCTCAGAGTGCTTTGAAGTCTGCACTGGGGGCACATTTGGTGTCCCTGTGCATAGTCCAGCTCAAACCGGTTGCAGGGGCACACAGCCCCTGCTCTGGCGCGAAACTGGACAAAGGAAATGGGTGTAGCCACCCCTCTTTCCTGACCCTCCCATAGGTGGGTCTCCAGAGTTTGTCCCACCCCTTCCTTGGGTATAAAGTAGGAAACCCTGACTACAGGACTTTAGATTACACCTGGACTAAACTCTGATACCAGAAACCAAGTACTTCGACGCTCTACACTACGCTGGATGACTGAAGAATCTCCCTTGGAGTAAAGGAATTACTCCCCTGCAAGGCAGGCACCTTTAACGCAACTGACCGGTTGGCATCTCCGAAGCTCCTGCGGACTCCGAAGAATATTGCCACACAGGAGGTGGGTTTTCCGAGGTCTCTGAGGTCGATCTGTGCCCACAGCAAGTCTGAGGCCCGTATCCCTCGTGGAGACCGTGCAACCCGAACCCCTGGACACCGCGACCATTTGCAGAAGCATCAGCTTTTCGGCGACCCCTGAGGCTGAGCTTTGGGTTACTTGTAGCCCTGACCCCGAGCAGTAATTGCACTGAAGATTGCAGGCCTACACTCAACGAGTGTTCCGTGGGCCGCCATTTTGTGATTCCTCTCGAGGTCCCTTTGCGATCCCTGGTCCGTTGACCTGTGGGTCCCCAAGAAGGCAACTCTAACTTTTATTGGGCTTCCCTGGTTGCTCCAGACGTGCCCTGACTCTCCATCGCTTGGGGAGTCCCCAGGACCTTGCTGGTCCGCACAGAAGCATCTTTTCTCTTCCTGCGTGGGTTGCTGTTGCCAAGGCTTGTTGTGGTCAATGCGATCACCGACACCCCAGCACTCGACATCCTTTGTGGGACAGCTCGAATCCGGCGCCTGGTCGTCGTCTCCGGGACCCCGTGGCTGCAGAGTCAAGCTTCACCTCTTCGCACATGAACCACCCGACATCGGTGGGCATTCGATTGCTCCGCTCCTGGTCACTGGCTAGTGACCCAGACTCTGTCCCCTCTGCTTTCAGGTTCTTCACATCTTCGATCCAGGCTTGGATCCACCCGGACACTTTTCTTCACGGCAGCAGCACTTTGCAGCAGATCGCCATTGAAAACGACGACGATTCCCGACACCTTTTGACACCTATGCACCCGGCTTCCCTGGGTGAGGTAACTCGAGTACTCCGGTGCTCCCGTGGGTGTTGGCCCTAGAACCCCTTAAGTCTAAAGGGGTTTGCTGAAAGTCCTCTCCTAAGTGTCCTTTTGCTTTAAAATTCCAACCGCGATTTTCCGCATTGAATCCTACGGCGCTCGCGGCTGTGTTCTCACACTGCACACGTCCCCCGTGGGTCTCCTGTGTCACTACCTTGGGTGGTTCCATGGGGTCCCAGCGATTCTACGTGCTCTAGGCACTGTGTCTAGTCAAGTCGTGGTTCTTATACCACTTTCTTAGTATATGGTTTGGTCCCCCCTGGGGCCCAGTGTATATTGTGCTATTTACTGTTGTTTTAATACTGTGATATTGTGTATCTTGAACTCTAATCTCATAAAGAGATTAATAGTTAGTGTTTAAAAATAAATACATATATTTTATATATATATATACCTTGTGTGGTTCTCCTTTCCTTTAGTTATTCAAGAGGTTATAATCTGGTAAACCAAGATGCTTTACACTCCTTCAAGACTTAGCCTGAAGGCTGCTCTCCATAGCTACCACTAGGATAGCTTTCAATAAAGGTTGTCTTTAAACCTATCATCAATAAGGGTCGTTTGGACTGGTGCAAGGTGCCCACTATAACTAGTGGACAGCATATGCCAGGCCAACTTCTCACATTGGTGTGCAGCGGTTGGATTCAAGTTTGCTATTGCTTTACCAGATAATCTCTTTGAAGTGACTAACTGAAAACCACTATAGGTACATAGGTACATATAAATCAAGTTTAGAATACAGTAAGTTCTACTGAACTTAGAGTTGTGTGTCAAGGGCTTAGCACACCCTTTCTACAACTCAAGAGAGTTTCAGTACCCACTAGAGTAGGTAGGTGCATACACCACACCACACTAGAATGTCTTCAAGGCCTGAAGTCAGTGACTCCTTGCTCACTAGGTATGACAATCTCACATTCCAGGAATTGAGAAATATGTGTACCTCTAGGAGACTGAAAACAGGGAGACATGCAAGCACTCAACGCCTCATAGAGGCTTTGCTGTTAGATGACCTCAGAAAGACACCAGGATCTGATGAGGCAGGCAAGTTGGGTGGGGCAGTAGAAGAGGAAAGGCCAGGTAGTGAAAACTACTATGACCCAGACTCTGATGCTGGCCAGGGGATCAAAATGATTCCCACCTGGAAAATCCAATTCTTCCTGAAGGTGAGGAAGGAGACCCCAGTGGGGTTCTCTTTACCCCACCTGGAAGGGTTAATAGTCTACCAAGAAGATCAAGATCTCCTTCTCAGGAATCTAATCATTCTGGTACTTCTATAGGGTCCTCTGCTTCTCATAAAAGGGCATCCTCTTATGAGAAGAAATGCCAACTGCTTGAGTTTGAGAAAGCTAAGCTAAGAATCAAGAGAGAGCAATTGGCCTTAGACAGGGAATCCCTGGAGCTTCAGAAAGCTTTACAGAAATTGGGACTAGGGTCCCATGGTGGCAGCAGCAGTGTCCCTAGAGGTAGAGATCATACTCATGACCATAGGAACCTGAACAAGATTGTCCCTCCCTACCAGAGTGGAGATGACATCCACAAATGGATAACTGCACTTGAGAGGGCCTGTAAGGTACAGAGGGTCCCTCAGGAGCAGTGGGCAGCAATCTTGTGGCTCTCCTTTGCAGACAAATGTAGAGACAAGCTCCTCACTGTAAGAGAGGAGGATGCTGACAATTACAAAGTCCTGAAGAGTGCTCTGATTGAAGGGTTTGGCCTAACCACTGAACAATACAGGTTAAAGTTCAGAGATACCCAAAAGGCACAGACTCAGGACTGGGTTGACTTTGTTGATTGTGCTACTAAGGCTCTGGAAGGCTGGTTACTTGGCAGTAAGGTGTGTGATTTCATTTAATCATGAGAGAGCAGATCCTTAATAACTGTCAAAATCAACTGTTGCATCAGTACCTGGTGGACTCTGATCTGACCTCTCCCCAAGAATTGGGTCAGAAGGCAGACAAGTGGGTCAGAACCAGGGTGAGGAAGAAGGTTCAGAACCAAGGTGGTGACTCTAAGAAGCAAGATTCTAAGAACTCTGATAAGGGTGGGGAGAAGGGTAAAGACCAGAAGTCTTCACAAGGGCCCCAAAAATCTGTATCTGGTGGGGAGTCCCAATCTAACAAAGGAAAAGGCCAAAAGAAACCATGGTGTAAAATCTGTAAGCAGAAAACCCATTGAACTAGTGATTGTACAAAGACCAAAGACTAAACTCCAGCCACCATTGCCCCTAAGGCAACTGTTCCCCCTAGTTCAGCTCCAAGTGGTGGTGTTCCAAATAAGGGTGTAGTAGGGTTGACCCTGGGATCTGAGATGGACTCTGGCCTAGTCAGAGTTCCAACTCAGGCTGTACTGGTCTGTGATGGAGGCATGGATATGTCCTCCTATGTGAGTCCCAGTAATCTGGGCAAATACAGACAGCAGCCCTTAATTAATGGAAGAGAGGCTTTGGCATTCAGGGACACAGGAGCAAGTGTCACAATGGTGACAAAAGATCTTGTAGCCCCTGAGCAGATCATACTTGGTGAAATGTACCAAGTGACCAATGCTAGCAATGTCAGGACAGACCATTCCCTGGCAGTTGTTAATTTCTCCTGCGGAGGGGTAACTGGCCCTAAGAAGGTTGTGGTAAGTGCAGACCTCCCTGTTGAATGCTTGCTTGGAAATGATTTGGAAAGCTCAGCTTGGGCTGAAGTTGAGCTCAGGACCCATGCAGAAATGTTGGGCATCCCTGCAGATGTGTTTGCTATGACCAGGTCACAGGCAAAAATGTCTAAAACTGAACAGGCCCTGGATTCTGGAAGAATGGACCAGGTGCCTCCCAAGAGGAGGAACAGTAGGGTTAAGGCAGTGTCTTCCCCCCTGCCTCAGAATGCAGATCAGTCTCTTGAGGGAGATGATCTCAGTTCTGAAGAAGGAACTGTCCCAGAGGAGCTTGAGCCTGATCAGGTTGAGTTCTTGGGGGCAGGGGGCCCTTCCAGGGCAGATCTGAGCCAGGAGCAACTGAGCTGCCCCTCTCTTGAACCCCTCAGACAGCAAGCTGCTGCTGAGGCTGCTGGGAGTGCTAGTGGTACCCATAGGATCTATTGGGATGATGGACTCCTTTACTCAGAGTGTAGAGACCCCAAGCCTGGAGCCACCAGGAGGTTGGTTATACCTCTGAAGTTTAGGAGCTTCCTATTGACCCTAGCACATGATATCCCATTGGCAGGTCACCTAGGCCAAAACAAGACTTGGGACAGAATTGTCCCTCACTTTCATTGGCCTCATATGTCTGAAGACACCAAGGAGTTTTGTCGCTCCTGGGTTACCTGTCAAGCCAGTGGTAAGGCAGGTAGCACCACAAAGGCCCCCCTGATACCACTACCTGTGGTGGGGGTTCCCTTTGAGAGGGTAGGGATTGACATTGTTGGTCCCCTAGATCCTCAAACAGCATCTGGGCACAGATTTATCCTGGTGGTGGTGGACCATGCCACTAGGTACCCAGAAGCAATTCCCCTCAGGACCACCACAGCTCCTGTGGTGGCAAGGGCCCTCCTGGGAATCTTTTCCAGGGTGGGTTTTCCTAAGGAGGTAGTATCAGACAGAGGTGCCAACTTCTTGTCTAGTTACTTGACTGCTATGTGGAAGGAGTGTGGATTAAATTATAAATTTACCACCCCTTATCACCCACAATGCAATGGTTTAGTTGAAAGGTTCAACAAAACCTTGAAGGGCATGATTAAAGGTCTCCCAGAAAAGCTTAGGCACAGATGGGACATACTTTTGCCCTGCCTTCTCTTTGCCTACAGAGAGGTTCCACAGAAGGGGGTTGGTTACAGCCCATTTGAGCTTCTGTTTGGACATCCAGTTAGGGGTCCATTGTGTCTAGTGAAGGAGGGATGGGAGTTACCTCTCAAACCCCCTAAACAGGATATTGTGGACTATGTACTTGGTCTCCGCTCCCGGATGGCTGAGTACATGAAAAAGGCAACTAAAAACCTTGAGGCTAGCCAGGAATTACAAAAGGCCTGGCATGACCAAAAGGCTGTGTTGACTGTTCATCAGCCAGGACAGAAAGTATGGGTGTTGGAGCCTGTGGCCCCAGCAGCTCTCCAAGATAAGTGGAGTGGCCCCCATACCATTGTTGAACAGAAGGGAGAGGTTACCTATCTGGTGGACCTTGGAACTCCCAGGAGCCCCCACAGGGTGCTCCATGTCAACAGACTGAAACCATATGTTGACAGGGCAGACATGGGCTTGCTCATGGCTACTGATGAGGGACAGGAGGAAGAGAGTGATCCACTCCCTGACCTGCTCTCACAGAACCCTGATGATGGATCAGTAGATGGTGTAGCCTTGGCAGGCAGCCTCACTGACCAGCAGCAAACTGATTGCAGAAAGGTGCTCCATCAGTTCAGACATATGTTCTCTCTGACTCCAAGTCAGACTACCTGGTGCACTCATGATGTGGACACTGGGGACAGTCTGCCTGTTAAAAATAAGTTTTACGGGCAACCTGACCATGTCAGGGACTGCATCAGGACTGAAGTCCAGAAGATGTTGGATTTGGGTGTGATTGAACCCTCAGATAGCCCTTGGGCTAGTCCAGTAGTCTTAGTGCCTAAACCTCACATCCAGGGTGGTAAGAGAGAGATGAGGTTTTGTGTAGACTACAGAGGTCTCAATGCAGTCACTAGGACTGATGCCCATCCCATACCAAGGGCAGATGAGCTCATAGACACTTTGGCCTCAGCCAAGTTTCTCAGCACATTTGACCTGACAGCTGGCTACTGGCAAATCAGATTAGCTGAGGATGCAAAAGCCAAAACAGCATTTTCTACCCCTAGTGGGCACTACCAATTTGTGGTGATGCCCTTTGGTTTGAAAAATGCACCTGCCACTTTTCAAAGGTTGGTGAACCAAGTCCTTACAGGCCTGGAAGCCTATAGTGCAGCATATCTAGATGATATTGCTGTCTTTAGCTCCACCTGGGAGGATCACCTGGTCCACCTGAGAAATGTTTTAGAGGCCCTGCAAAAGGCAGGCCTCACTATCAAGGCCACCAAGTGCCAGATAGGGCAGAGCCAAGTTGTATACCTGGGCCACCTAGTGGGTGGAGGCCAGGTTCAACCATTGCAGAGCAAAATCCAGACCATCATGGACTGAGTTGCTCCAACCACCCAGACTCCGGTCAGAGCTTTCTTGGGCCTGACTGGGTACTATAGAAGATTTGTCAAAGGGTATGGATCCATAGTGACCCCTTTGAATGACTTAACTTCTAAAAGAATGCCAAAGAAAGTCGAGTGGACAGTTAGCTGTCAAAAGGCATTTGATGACCTGAAGCAGGCCATGTGCACTGCTCCCATTCTGCAAAGTCCTGATTACTCCAAGCAATTCATTGTCCAAACAGATGCATCTGAGTTGGGGGTAGGGGCTGTGTTATCACAATTGAATGATGAAGGTCAGGATCAGCCAGTAGCTTTTATTAGCAGAAGGTTGACCCCCAGAGAGAAACGTTGGTCAGCCATTGAGAGGGAGGCCTTTGCTGTGGTTTGGGCCTTGAAGAAGCTGATGCCATACTTGTTTGGCACTCACTTCATTGTTCAGACAGACCACAAGCCCCTCTTATGGCTAAAACAGATGAAGGGTGAAAACCCAAAATTTTGAGGTGGTCCATTTCCCTACAGGGGATGGACTATACAGTGGAACATAGACCTGGGAGTAACCATGCCAATGCAGATGGACTCTCCAGATATTTCCACTTAGAACATGAAGACTCAACTGGTCAAGGTTAGTTTAATGTCCTGACGTTTGGGGGTGTTGTGTAGGAGAGTAGGATCTGCTTCTTATAGTTACCCCCACTTTTTGCTGATGTTTCACTGTTTTTCGACTTAGCCAGACTGAGGCCCTGCTAATCAAGACCCCAGTCTATCTGCTTTCTACTCTAAATTGATTGTATGTACTTTAGGTACCCTCCAGATTGGATTCTGGGGTACCCTTGTGAGTCCCTAGTATATGGTATACTATGTACCCAGGGCATAGGTACCCCAGAGGCATACCAGGGGCTGCAGCATGTATTGTGCCACCCCTGGGAAGCCTTTTAAAATGACACAACAGGTCTGCTACAGCAGCCTGTGTAAGGTGGTGTATCCACCCCTTACTGAGATATAGGTTCCCTATATCTCTCCATATCACTGCACATGTAAACCTAACAGTCACCCCTATGGCAGGCCTTAACAATCCTGAAGGCAGGGTGCTGGGTTTCATGTGAGAGGGTGCTCATGCATGAGCAGAGCCCCTCTGCAGCTTTCGGAATCTTCATTCCGGGGTTGTTTGTGATGCAGCCAGACCATATACTCTTAAGTGCATTATAACCCCGCGGTAAATGCTACCTTGAGAATGGCTGCATGGAAAACTGTCGTGTTTGGTGTCAAACACCTTGGAATCATACCTCCACCCCAGTACTGGTGTGGGAGGTATGATTCCTCCCTCCTAGAGGGAGCAACATGGCACCACTGGTACACCCGGTACCAGCTTAACAGAACCCTGGCATCACAAAATGGATGCTGCAGCCACAGACACGAGTCTGCCCTCCTGCTGCTGGACGAAACTCCAGCAGGGGAGGCCTGGACAATAGGTTTCCTGTCACAGGGAGGTGTGACCACCTCCCAGACAGGCTTTAGTGTATTGGGGCTGGGTGGGTGCACTCTCAGAGTGCTTTGAAGTCTGCACTGGGGGCACATTTGGTGTCCCTGTGCATAGTCCAGCTCAAACCGGTTGCAGGGGCACACAGCCCCTGCTCTGGCGTGAAACTGGACAAAGGAAATGGGTTTAGCCACCCCTCTTTCCTGACCCTCCCATAGGTGGGTCCCCAGAGTTTGTCCCACCCCTTCCTTGGGTATAAAGTAGGAAACCCTGACTACAGGACTTTAGATTACACCTGGACTAAACTCTGATACCAGAAACCAAGTACTTCGACGATCTACACTACGCTGGATGACTGAAGAATCTCCCTTGGAGTAAAGGAGTTACTCCCCTGCAAGGCAGGCACCTTTAACGCAACTGACCGGTTGGCATCTCCGAAGCTCCTGCGGACTCCGAAGAATATTGCCACACAGGAGGTGGGTTTTCCGAGGTCTCTGAGGTCGATCTGTGCCCACAGCAAGTCTGAGGCCCGTATCCCTCGTGGAGACCGTGCAACCCGAACCCCTGGACACCGCGACCATTTGCAGAAGCATCAGCTTTCCGGCGACCCCTGAGGCTGAGTTTTGGGTTACTTGTAGCCCTGACCCCGAGCAGTAATTGCACTGAAGATTGCAGGCCTACACTCAACGAGTGTTCCGTGGGCCGCCATTTTGTGATTCCTCTCGAGGTCCCTTCGCGATCCCTGGTCCGTTGACCTGTGGGTCCCCAAGAAGGCAACTCTAACTTTTATTGGGCTTTCCTGGTTGCTCCAGACGTGCCCCGACTCTCCATCGCTTGGGGAGTCCCCAGGACCTTGCTGGTCCGCACAGAAGCATCTTTTCTCTTCCTGCGTGGGTTGCTGTTGCCAAGGCTTGTTGTGGTCAATCCGATCACCGACACCCCAGCACTCGACATCCTTCGTGGGACAGCTCGAATCCGGCTCCTGGTCGTCGTCGACGTCTCCGGGACCCCGTGGCTGCAGAGTCAAGCTTCACCTCTTCGCACCTGAAGCACCCATCGGTGGGCATTCGATTGCTCCGCTCCTGGTCACTGGCTAGTGACCCAGACTCTGTCCCCTCTGCTTTCAGGTTCTTCACATCTTCGATCCAGGCTTGGATCCACCCGGACACTCTTCTTCTTCACGGCAGCAGCACGTTGCCACAGATCGCCATTGAAAACGACGACGATTCCCGACACCTTTTGACACCTATGCACCCGGCTTCCCTGGGTGAGGTAACTCGAGTACTCCGGTGCTCCCGTGGGTGTTGGCCCTAGAACCCCTTAAGTCTAAAGGGGTTTGCTGAAAGTCCTCTCCTAAGTGTCCTTTTGCTTTAAAATTCCAACCGCGACTTTCCGCATTGAATCCTACGGCGCTCGCGGCTGTGTTCTCACACTACACACGTCCCCCGTGGGTCTCCTGTGTCACTACCTTGGGTGGTTCCTTGGGGTCCCAGCGATTCTACGTGCTCTAGGCACTGTGTCTAGTCAAGTCGTGGTTCTTATACCACTTTCTTAGTATATGGTTTGGTCCCCCCCTGGGGCCCAGTGTATATTGTGCTATTTACTGTCGTTTTAATACTGTGATTTTGTGTATCTTGAACTCTAATCTCATAAAGAGATTAGTAGTTAGTGTTTAGAAATAAATACATATATTTTATATATATACCTTGTGTGGTTCTCCTTTCATTTAGTTATTCAAGAGGTTATAATCTGGTAAACCAAGCTGCTTTACACTCCTTCAAGACTTAGCCTGAAGGCTGCTCTCCATAGCTACCACTAGGATAGCTTTTAATAAAGGTTGTCTTTAAACCTATCATCAATAAGGGTCGTTTGGACTGGTGCAAGGTGCCCACTATAACTAGTGGACAGCATATGCCAGGCCAACTTCTCACAATATTTATTCACTTCTTTAATATATTTTGGCCCTGGCCATCTCAAATCTCCTTTCCTCAACCCATTAAATCTTCTCACAAGTACAAAATCTCCCACCTTCAAATTATTTGTACTATTCACAACATCTCCTTATCAACTCCATATTTCTTTTGTTTCTCCCATACTTTTTTCCATACACAACCATCATCCACTTTACATTCCTTTCCTTTATTCATTCACGCTGGTACAGCCTTGGTACGAGGTTTTCTACCTTTTGACAACATAAAAGGAGTTTCTCCTGTTACTGAGTGGGGGGTTGTTCTATAGTTACACACCATTTTCTTAATACCCTCTTTCCAATCCAAACCATTCTGCACCGAAAGTTGAATATTCTCACCCAACAAACTTTTAAATCTCTCGACCAGTTCATTTTCACTGGGATGATATACAGCAGTTTTTTATGACACACCAAATTGCTCTAAAAACGTTTCAAACTCTTTTGACACTAATTGTGGACCATTATCAGTAAGCAACTCCTCTGACTATCCCCCTTGTAAAACTTTTTTTTTACAAAACTCAATCACCAAATTTGTTTTCACTTCATTTACTAAAGTGATTTTGGGCCACTTCGAATAATAATCCATTAATGCAAAAGCATATTTCCAACTTGATCCTGTCACTTAAAAAGGTCAACGTACATTGATTCCAAATTTCTGCCAAGGTTATAAGGTTGTTCAGGAAATTCTGTAGATATTACAGGAGTTTCGTTCACAACGTGATTTATCACTGCACGCACAAGCTACACACCCTCTGACATAGCTTTCTACTTCTTGATCTTATCCTGGGCACCAAAAATCTATCCGTACTTTGTGTTTCATGATCGACATTCCCCATGACCCTCATGTGAAGCAGCCAGTACTCAGCAACACCAATAACCTATCATGTATGAAATCTCGATATTCTCTATTTATTCACATAAATAATGTAGTGTAAACCTTGCATAAAGTATACATATGAACCATATGGAGGAAAAAAGAAAATAATTAAATTAAATAAAAAATGTAGTCACCGTCATCGTGAAGTTCTGTAGATTCAACGTTTCGTATCTTCAAAGTTGCCAGGTTAGTGACACTTCTAATTATGCAAAATTCCAAACTCGAAATGTTCTTTCGAAACACTTTGACACTTTACCATCAGAAGAGTTCTTTTATTCTCCAATTAAAACTTCGTCAAACAACCAATCCGATTCAAGGGAAAAAGATAATCCCTTGAATCAAAGAACACAGTGTCCGTTGATGCATGCCTCTGTCTACAATGACCAGCAAGTCTGGTACGTTGAGCCATACAATCAGTGCCCTGTTGCACTTTTATGTAATTGTTTTGGTCACTGTGTTAATTGCTTAGAAATCGCCACATGAACACATAGCTGCATAGAATGCCATAGAACTAATGCCTGCGCTCAACTCCTCATGCATGCGGCAAAGCAGGTCTGCATGAGCACTCCTCACGTTGCCTGTATCAACTCCTCAGGCACTTTGCTCTCACTAGGCTCGCCGCTCGACAATGCTGTGTACATTTTTCCTCCATTAAGAAACGTTGCTTCCACTGAACACGTGCTGGCTCCAGCTTACTTAAACGTTCCTTGCAATACGTCAGTTCACCTCACAGATTCACCACAAAGTAGACATATCTAGGGTTGAAATACGGGCCATGACACACCCTAGACTCAAGGGCTGTTCAATACAGCTAGGTTGGAGAAACATGAGTGTGCATGCATGTTTGGCCGGCCAAACATACATGTGCACTTGCAAGTGCCCAAACACTCCTGCAACGTGACGCTCGGCAGGATGGCCCCGTCTCCGCCCTAACCTCGGCTGGGAGTAATGAGAAATAAAGTGATAATAAAGTGGTTTTATTATCATTTTATTTTTCGGTGGGGAGACGCTCCTCCGCCATAACAGAGGAGCCGCCCCTGCTTCTGCTGTTTGAATTCAGTTGACAGCCTGGAAATGCAACCAACAGTCTGGGCTGGTTGTCTAAAAAGTGTATCCCATCCTTGTCGCCATTAAAACATCCTTCTTTTCCAATTATTGACAGGAAACCTTTGAATAACTCAGTTAATTAGCCAGAAAGAACATGAGCAGCCCTCCAGTCAGCTAAACAGCAACTGTCAGCTAGTTTCTCATCAACATTCTATTCACCCTCAACATTCCATTTATGCCTGCTTACATTATGAATACAGGGATATAAAAATGAATGCTGCTGATTGGTCGTCTGAACTGACCTTTAAGAAATTCTATTTTAAACCAGTGATGGTTTACCCACCAATGAAGGTTTGACATTATAAATACTGTTTCAGGACGATTCTGAAAATGTGATCAGCATGTATAATATTAACAAGTATGATACTTTTGTGCTAGTGTTGTAATTAAGATACCCTCTTGGTAAGCAGGAGTCAGGTAGCCAGTTGGTGTAAATGAAAACGTTATAGTTTTACTTCAGAAGTTATAGATTAGGTTACAAGTTACATAGTTAATACCCCACAAGGAGCAGCACCCTCCCTGCTCAGCCCACTCTCTCTGACACGCATCAACATTCCATGACATCACACACTGGCTGAGCAGCAGGGAACAGAGAATCTATGGAGAGGATGCATTGCAACTAACAACAGGTTATAACACATCCCCTTCCCGTACAAAAATAATGAAAATACAACAGGAAATGTAAGTTAGAAAATAATACAAATCGATAAGTCATAAATTATTCAGACAGGTCAAAATAACAGAACCTTGTGAGAAAGTGCCCTCTTTCTGCATGATATGCCCCCACTTTTTGCTGAATTGCTGATGTTCTTTGACTGAGTGTGCCCTGGGTTCCTGCTAATCAGGTGCCCAGGGCCTATGTTCCTTCCCTAAAACTGCATTGAAGCCTAAACCCAATTGGCATCTCTGGCCACATGTCAGCCCCTGGTAAATGGTACCACAGGTACCCAGGGCACTGTGACCAGAAGGCCTCTAAGGGCTGCAGCACTTATTGTGCCACCCTTAGAGGCCCTGTACCCTGACACTCACACACTGCCTTTGCAGGCTGCGTGTCTTGGTGCAGAACAAAGTGAAGAGTCGACATGGCACACATCCATGTGTGCCATGCCCACAAACCACTGCCCTGGCATACATCAGTCACCCCTCTAGCTGGGTGCCCTATGCCAGTGGTGAGGGTACAGGTGCATGAGCCCTGTACCCCTACAGTGCTTAAGTCCATTCCTGGGCACTGTAAGTGCAGTGCTGCCATTAAGAGTATATGGTGCTGGGAGTTTGTCATTACGAACTCCACAGCACCATGATGGCTACACTGAAGACTGGGAAGTTTGGTATCAAACTTCTCAGCACATTAAACCCACACTGATGCCAGTGTGGGATTTAATGTAAAATGCACCACAGAGGGCATCTTAGAGATGCCCCCTGAAATTCGACCAACTTCTAGTGACCTGACTGAGTGGCTGCTTAGGCTGCCACCACCAGACATGTTTCTGGACCCCTGGGTCGAGAGCCTGCTGCTCTCGGGGGCCTGAAACAATGCACATCCTGGGACGAGGTGCCAAGCCTCCTCCCCCAGGATGGGCAGGGTTCACGAAGGAGAAGCTTCAAAGGCATGCCGCCTTTGTGAGCCTCTCCAGACGATTTGCTGCTTTCAGCAACTGGTCCCCACTGGTTCTACCCCTCACTTTGGGCGGGAGAACCGGCGGGAAAAACAAGTGAGGAAGGGAGGTGTGCCCACCTCTGCCAACTCCACCCCTCAGGTGGGGGAGGCGAGGTGAAGCACAACCTCGAGTCCCCGCCATCTTGAGGATGGGGGACCCAGCCAACCAGGGACAGGCTCCTGCCCCCTCCCACTGGAGAGTGGCAGAATAGGGGCTGTACCCACCCCAGAGAAGGGACCCATTGGTCCCTGCCCTTTACCTACCTGTAACACCCCTAAATTTAGTATTTAGGGGGCACCCTGAACCTTACTTCCTCAGATCCAGCTTACCTACAAGAAGAAAAGAAGAAGGACGAAGAGCCGTGCAGAGCTAACAAGAGGACGACGCCCACTGACTTGGCCCCAGCCCTACAGGCCTGTCTCCCCTCTAACCTGCTCCTGCGAAATCCCGGCGTGTCCAGCAGCCAGCAACCTCACAAACCCCGGAGGACCTGCCTGCCTTCACTTCCAAGACTGTTTCTCCTGTGAACACCGGACGTGTTTAAACTGCGGCTTCTGGCTCCGGCCGGACACCGCGAATCGAGCCCACTCTGCACCCGCCGAACCTGGCCCGAGCTTGAGTGGAAAAACACCACGAGGAGGTCACCCCGGCGATCCTGACCCGAGATCCGGCGACTCCTGACCTGCCTCAAGCCTCCAGACGACGCCTGCAGCCTCAATCCAGAGGATCCCCTCTACCGCGACCAGAGTGGGTAAGAAAATCTGACCCTAAAAGGCACCCCTGCACCCGGCGCCCCACGGCCTTGTGTGCCCAAACCAATGGTGCCTAACCAACCCAAGACATCCCTACTTACCCCTCGAAGTGGTAGTCGCACCAAGAAGATCCTCGTCCCCGAGCCTGCAGTGCTTCTTCAAACCGGAGGTTCTCCATAGAAAACAACAGGGCGTCCGACGCCGAAACAGCACTCTGCACCCGGCCGCCCCAGTGCCGCTGAGGGTGCACTTTTTGTGCCAACTTGTTTCCCCAATTGCCCTGACCTAAACCCTAGGAGCTTTGCTCCCACAACCCAGTGGCCTGCTTGCCAGCAGACACCAACCGGAGACCCCCTATCCTCCATTGGATAACATTGGGCCTCAACACTCTGCACCCGGCAGCCCTAGTGCCGCTGAGGGTGCAACAACAGTGCATCACTGACCGTGGGGAACCCTTGTTCTAACCCCAGAACCTTAACTCCCACAGTCGTTTACTTACCTGCAAACCGATAACCTGTTTTTCCTCCATAGGATAACATTGACAATTTTTCTTCCAAAAAACGACTAAGTGTGGAGTTTTGAAAACTAAAGATATTCTTTAAAAATCGTACAATTAACCAAAACGTGTTTTCTCACCTGTTTGCAGGAAGTGTCCCAGTGCTGAATCTAGGCATCCAGCACTGAGTTAGAAAAAGTAACGTAAAAGTAACTTACCTGCAATTTACTGAAAAAGCCTATTCATTTCAATGTACTGCTCCAAAACGTTTCTAAGTGTGGAGTTTTGAAATCTGAAAATATTCTTTAAAAATTGCACGAATAACAAAAACGCATTTACTCACCTGTTTTCAGGAAATGTCCCAGTGCTGAATCCAGGCATCCAGCACTGAGTTAGAAAAAGTAACGTAAAAGTAACCTACCTGCAATTTGTTGAAAAAGCCTATTCATTTCAATGTACTGTATTTGCTAAGTGTTGCATACTACTGCTCCCCTGTAAATCAAACAAAGTACAATTTCTATTGCCTTTTTCAACTGTTCTATATCCAGTAACTTATTACTGAAAAGTATTTAATGCTTACCTGTGCCAGGCTTGCTTGGTTCTAAAAATAAACAACAGTATATTTTTATACAAAAACAATTGGCCTAGAGTTCAGTTCTTGAGTGTGTGAATTCATTTGCTGACTGAGTGTATACATCAAATGCTTAACACTGTCCTCTGATACTGCCTTACTGCTCGACCAAGCTACCACTATTAGAGAGTAAAAGGTTCTAACTTTAACCTCTGCCTACCTTTGGGGACTCTTGGACTCTATACACACTGTACCTCACTTTGGTGCAGTATATACAGAGCCAGTTTCTTACAAACCTTCACCACTTGCCCTGCTGCCGTGCACACTCGATGGGCCAGGGACATACAGTTGACACACCCTCTACTGCACACTTTTGCATATTGGCAGGACTAGATGAATACTTGGCAGGACCAGGGAAATACACATGTCCTCTACTGCACACACCATTTGGAAACATACTAAACACTCGCCCTCTACTGCATACTGTCAACACATACCTTGCTGGACCAGGGAACAAAAACACTCACCAAGCATTACAGCAGGTTATAACTGTTAGTCTGAGGACTTGGATATGGAGTGCTGTAAGGATAAGATCTCAGTGTTTACTTTATGCGATGCAGGTGCTGAGCAGAGTAAAACAGCTCATTATGGTCCAAGGTGCTTCGCGTAAAGAAGAGGAAGAACTAACCAATGTGTTAATGGACCGAAAGAAGATGTAATTAGCGTCCTGTTTGTTTGACCAATTCCTGTATGTCTTATGGGAAATGCAGTTTATTGTTATTGCGGTTACTGTTTGTTGGTTGCTTAGTATTAAAGCGCTGAAGGTTGATGCAGATTCCTTGCCTGCGTGTAGTTAATAGAAATGAAACGTTACGTATCGATTGCTAGAAAATTTTAGCCGAATCAATTTGACGTGCTGAAAATGACATTTACCGGCATGGCTTTTATGGATGATCCACTTTTGCTGTGTTATACTGATAAAATGGAAGCCTTCTAGTTCTGTTATCAGAACTATGTAATAAATGCCAGCCTTGGGTTTAGAGAAGGGGCGCCCTGTATCCTACAGGGCTATAGCCGCCCGATTATGGCAGTCATTCCCAAAGTGAGCCTTAGGAACATGCATCGGCCACAAAGCCAAAGGTTTGCCTGTTGCCAGACATACACAGAGCGTGTTCAACAACCGCTCACTCTAACCCAGTGGTTCCCAAACTTTTTAACCCACGGCTCCCTTGACCTTTTGCCCATTGGCCGCGGCTCCCCATTATGTTACTATTTTTGGGGGGGGGGGGAATGTAAGCCTGGCCTCTGGAGTACTTCCATTTTCTCCCTGAAAATAATTGGAATGAAGCCAATGACGGTATTACAATCATAGATGTAATAAAATTAAAATATAACCGTTGTTTAATATAAAAAACTTTAATTACTTAAGTCAGAAACAATACAAGGAAACTCTTCAGCACTGGGGTCTGCATATGGAATCATGGGTGTACAAAATACTAAAAAATACTACAGGATTCTGGGAGATAAGTCTGCGCCTTTAAGGCTATTGTCCTTGGAAATACACTTGTATATATGTATCACAGAGCTCCTTGGACGACATGGAACTTCATCAGTAACAGATTCTGCTGAGACTCCAACACTAAAATCATCTGTGCACTCTACTGGTGTGTGTTAAAGGAAGTCTGAGGAGCTGCTGGAGGAAAACATCAGATTGGCGTTTGATGAGCTGTTAAATGACCCTGACCTGAAGACATGATTAACTCTAAACCCCTCTGTCCATATCACACCTCTAAGGAGCAAATTTTGGACGTTACAAGGATACACCCAGTCATTACATTTTGTTGGTACTGTGACCAAGTGAAGGGCAACACAGGTCATCACTCCTTTCTTTAATGAGGAAGATGTACCTTACAGATTGTGTTTTTCCTGTAAGTTACTTTAGTTAAGCGGAGCCTAATAACATTTGTTGGGCTCTGCCCTGAAATAAGCTAAGAAGAAACTGAGACTGAATGATATTGGAAATGGTGGTCCGAGGGTCCCTGGCCTGTAATCTG
Organism: Calotriton arnoldi; assembly: GCA_963921515.1. Classification (NCBI taxonomy): domain Eukaryota; kingdom Metazoa; phylum Chordata; class Amphibia; order Caudata; family Salamandridae; genus Calotriton; species Calotriton arnoldi. The sequence goes on along the minus strand of CAWUFW010007309.1, from coordinate 993,724 downwards.
AGGATTCCTGACCTACTAAATACTGTCCATCCGCTTTAAATCCTTTTGCTCTTCTTCTGAGCTTGTTTTCAATTCAGTCAGAGATAGCCATGTTCTGGCACAATCGCACCTTTAGCCAGTCTAAGAAGCTCCTTTAGCTTCCTTAATATCTTCCTTGCATGCCCAACGACCTATGCCTCGTTTTATGTCCTTCATGCTCTCTAGCGAGGCCTCTAGTCCCGGAGAGGCAGAGTGGTTTCCTTTTCTATCACTTATTATGCTACCAGGCTTTTATTAGAAAAGCGGGTGCTTACTTCCCGCCTCGCATGCCTCTGAGCTGTCACGGTGCCGAAGTGAGTCTGGTGTGTGGGCCTTACTTTGCTTGCACCTTTGTTTTGTGGTCGCAGAGGTTCAAAAACATACAAATAAATACCCAGTTGGAAAGCATGTGACAACTATGTTGGAATACCAACAACGGTAGAAAGAACATAGCTCATTCCCCTGCTCAAGGGCTTTTATGCTTGTGGGCTCTGCAAAATGCACAAACTGGCACACAGTTATGCAAAATAGTTTGGGAAGAGGAAAAAGAAATCGTTTAATTACAAAATTCATTTATTTATTAAACTGTTTAACATCTTTTTGGTGTTCATTATAAAATACCTTTGCGGTAAGCAATACATTGGGAGCATGACCAGAAGTCTGCAAATACACACTGCGTGTATAATATAACGCCACCAACTTTACCCTCTTATTTTTCTAAAAATGTTCTGCTGTAGCACAATTAAGATTTTATTTTCTGTGGCTCTGTTATGTCAACAGAGCCACAGAAAATAAAAATCTTAATTGTGCTACAGCAGAACATTTTTTAGAAAAATAAGAGGGTAAAGTGGGTGGCGTTATATTTTGGAATCGATAAGAGTACCACAAAATATAAGGAGGGGTGAAAAATGTCCGTAAAACAAAAAGCAATGTTTAGTTTAAACTTTAACCTATTGCCGCTAAACCTTTTGTTTCTGTGCTACAGAATAATGAATATTGCTGTAAAGGTTATTGATCTTGTTGGACGATGTTGAAAGCTCTAAGGCTGTTATTGTAATGAATGTTCTAAAATTAATCCAGTAGATGGCGATAAAAAGATACCTTGCGTCTTGGAACTATTATGTATGTTTAAGCTCGGGATTGAAGTGCACTGTTAGTGCCCCGTTCCTTTTCTTCCTTACCCTCTTACCCCTTCCCCCTCCATCAGAGGACAGGCTGTCACTACCAGGTCTAAATCATTTTAAATTGACTCAAGTTCTAACCAAGCTCGGCCAACTGCAAACATTACAGCCCGCCGCATGCGCCCACTTTCGGAGGATGGGGATAGCTCATAACTTCATAAGCAGGCAGGACGTACTCCACATCCAATTAGCACTTGGCAATTCTGGGTGGCCCGCCCCAGTGCTCCAATCCTGGGTCACCTTACACATTAGCAGTACCTCCCACTCTCAGACGACTCACAGAATAGGTCCCGGCGCAAAAATAGTTGTTATGCGAACCGGAAGTGCTTATATTGAAGCTAAATGACATAATAGTTCAAAGAGAGACATTAGGGTTAATTCACGGATGACTTGTGTAAGCAGTGGACAGGTGGTTACCTTACGAAAGGCGGTCACCTTATGGTTCTTCCTTTGAAGACGGCGGCATATCCGCAGGGAAAGCAAGAAGCTGAACGGTGCAGTATGGGATATTCAGTGGAACTACTGACAGCCATATTGGCCAGTAGGCGTGGGCAAAGTCACAGAGTGTCCAATGGAGTGCAAGGGGCGTGCCGTGGAGAAGATGGCGGTGGCTCTAATTCTACGGCGAGTCCTGATGCGACGTCTACATTGGCCTCAAAGGTAAGGGGTTAGAGGCAGGAGACTGGTAGAAGTAGGAAGGGAGGCTTCGAATTAAAAAAAACAATGGCTCCTCTCACTGGTCTGTCTAGCAGCCTTGTTCCGTTACTCCTGTCTGTTCACAACTTCTGTTCTTGGCAAGGGCACTTCTAACGATCTTACAAACCTGACTGCTCCCCCATAGCTGCCAAGTTTTCAGATTGCGTAACTGTGACATTTATATGGCTTCATTGCATTAATAAGTGCCATTTTACCGACAAATGTGACACACTGTACGTAATATTTGGGATAAAGTACCACTGTCTTACATTTTAAGGATAGTGTACGTCACCTACGAGTTCTGTAACCACATGGAGGAACGAGGTCGAAGAGGAGTTTGTCACCGGTTATTTTAACTTGGATTTATCTTTCATTTAAGGCGTGTGCGCTATTTTATATACAGTTACCTGAAGGTGGAAGACAAACAAAATAATTACAGACTATTTTGTTCACTTTAGCCATGTTTTTGACCCCCAACAACCGACGCTCTGACACCGCCCCCGTTGAGCTCAAGATGAGTTCAGTGCTCTGCTGGACTTACCTGTGCTAACCAGAAGTGCTTCCTCGGTGACTGCCAGGCTGCGGACCACCGAGGTGCAGACAGTACTGATTGCATGTTAGGCACCTGGACAGCCTGCTGATGATTGGTTTGCGTGGTGCTCCATTGGAGCAGGCTGTCTCATTTCTTTGAGAGACCAGCTGTTTGCATCTGTCGTTACTGCTGCCTTTAATTTCATTCGGGCACAAGAGTATTGTGAAGCTCGACGAACCAGATACTACCCACAAGTTGGACTACATTCCTCGGTCCACTACTGTAGACGATATATTTAGGTCGAACGTAAGTGTACGACCTCTTGTTTACTTCTGTTGTGGGCTTAAAGCCATACCCCTGCTTTTGATTTGTTTGTTGTAATGTCCTCTAAAAATCCTTGCTTGCGAGTGGTCAGTCCTGCCTCTTTGTCCCTCCTTTTCTATTTCGTTCCTCCCAGGAGCAGGGACTAACTACGATATCATTACGCAATGTTGTCTTTATCTGTTCTTGGGGGACTATTTTTTTTCTTGGTTTCCTGTTGTGCTTGTGATCCAGCGCGATATTAGCAAACAGCATTCATACACCAGATACTCACTTGGGCCCATACATTCATACTACGCTAATACTTACGCTGGGTTTTATCAGTTGTTACTCTCTATCAAAATCCCTGCTACCAATTACCTTCTGATTGAAGAGTAATGACTTACCAATGAATCCTTTGCTAATTGGGAAATTTAAAATGAGTGACATTCACTTTAGTACATAATCCTGAAATAACCACTGAGTCAGGAAGTTTTAAAATGTTTATCTAAAGATTCAGCAGAGTAAAATACAGAACCACATAGTACTTAATCACAATACCCAAGATTAAGCATAGAAATGATTATTGCTAATCAATGACTGTGTTTAAAGAAAAGGAGAAGATAGAGACAGCAGCGCAACTAAAGGTTGCATTATATTTACCTAAGTGCAAGAACCAAACCCCTTAGCCAAGGAGTTGGAATAATAGGACCCAGGAAGGATGAAGAGCAAAAGACCTCCTCCAGGATCAGGACAGGACCGGTGACCTCTCTACAACGACGCCTGCGTCGTTCCCCTCTCTGATACTTGATTTCTCTCGATTCTCCCGTGCCTTCCTTCTAATGGACTCCACCGCCCCCTCCTCAGGACCTCTTCTGGACAGGGACTCGGTCTGCAATCGGTCAGATTGGCGGTCTGGAGCTAAGAGCGCTCTGGCAGCATGGACGCCTGTTCTTCATGAACGCATGCTCTCATGGAATCTTGCTCTCTAATTAACTAATGCTATATTCTATTATACCCTTCTACGCCCATGTACCTCCCATTAATGTTGCTAAAATATGGGACCACTACTTCTGATTGGACAGGGACAGGGGGTGGATTCTCGCACCATATTGATTTGGCCTAAATTGTAAAGCCTATTGTCTTTACGTTCCCACCCTTCAAATTAATACATTCGCTTTATTTCCCACCCGTCTCATGACAAATGTAAACCAATTTTCATAGACAATGTGTGACAGGAAAGCACTAGTACAACATCTTCGGCCATCAGGTTACGGCCTTGGACTTCGTCCAGGTTGACTTCATTTGGCAGGCACACAAGACACATGCGCAGAATCAGTTGCCTCTCGAGTTTCAGAACACCAACCCAGGCCCAAGTTTACGAACTAATAAAAGTGCAAGAAGAAAATATTAGAATCACAAATAAAATGTTTCACTGTATACCCACTTTTTCTATTCTATTCCCATTTAATTATATATACTATCCCGCGTTAGTAGCGTTAGGAAACGACAATTTAGTAATGACATGAGAGCAAGCAGAAGCATGTGAAAACATCAAGCAGCCATTTTAATGCACACTGCGCAGAAGCAGAAGTTTCCCACCAAGCAAAGAAAGACGTCACACCATGTGATATGGTTGCGACATGCGCATTGAGCTTTCCCGCGCATAGCGGCCATTTTGGATTACAGACAAGCGTTATTCATTAGTAAAACACATAGGCAAGCATCTTTTTCTTTTGTGTCGTGAATGCAAAGGTTAGTATTAACAATACAAGTTTAATAAATTAATACTGTGAGGAGGATTAAATACAAGCAAGTTTCATTTATGAAACCTTGCTCCATCAATCCCTCTCTGATGGCGTTTCTGAGCCATCAAAAACATTACCCTCAATCAGATGCCAACTTTAGCAAATTACTTCATTCTCGTCTTTATTCTTTCTATTTTTACAATCTCCTTTTAATTTCTTGTATAATTCACTTCTCCATTCTTCAAGTTCGATTTCATCTACCTTTCGTTTCTTTCCTCTTCCTGTCACCTTATACGTTCCATTCTTTTTACAGCATTTGCACCATATTGTTATTGCCAAAATTATTATTGCTATCCCTGCTAAGGGTACTAATATTTGACCTATAAGTCCTTTCCCTATATTAGCAAACCAGGTTCCAATTGACGAGATACTATTTGTCAATCTTTCCCATACACTATCAACTTCCAGTGGTTTAAGTTCTTTCTCAAGTTTAGTTATATTCTGTATATACGTTCCAATTTCTGCACTCTTATCAGGAATATAAGTGCAACAATGTTTCGTCTTCAATAATTTACAGACTCCGCCCTCTTTTGCCAATATAATATCAAGAGCAAGTCGATTTTGCATCACCATAGATCTAATTGCAACCATTTCCGCATTAATCATTAGAAAACCTCCTGCAGTATCTGTTGATAAACGATCAACTACTGTAGACAATTTACATATTTTCCTTGAGTTCAGAATTATTCCCACTGAAGGTATCAATGCACCAAATATATCACCTACAATTTCTGAAAAACTAGCTCTTTTACTACGTATTAATTCGTTATTATTTTCATTGCTCTCAGTGTTTCTTTTTACGTGGTATATCTTTGGAAATACTATTCCAAAATAACAACTTCCATACCACCGTGCAGGAAGCCTAAAGTAAGCCTTATTTCCACACACATAATAGATTACAGGAAAAACTGAATCTGTTCCTCCTTTGAGTCCCCAACCTCCAAGAATTAAAAAATTGTGTTCACATTCACTGGTACCGATGAAAACATTGTTATAATCAGTCTTTAACCTATGAAGACAAATTTTTCCTGTCTTTACGAAATCCAGAGCCATAGCAGCTTGAGCCTTGCCAGGTGTGTAACTACCTTCTTTCTCAGCCCAAGGTGGCAAATGAGCCTTATGCTCAGAAGCTTTCTTTTGGAAATCTTGTCTTCTATCTTCTACTAAATTCAAAAATATCTTTTCTTCTTCAAGTAAAGAACATGTTAGATTGTGTCTATGTGCATGTGTTATGTCTATTGTTTTCATTGTTAAGAAAAATTCTCCCATAAACTGTGCGTCTTGACTACCAAGCACTGGGTTCATACTCTTGCGAATCGGAACCTCAGAAAATATCACATCTAAGTTTGAATAATAATACTGAAGGTTCTATAAAATAAACTAGACGAAACACTACATGATATGCCATATGTCAGTGGTAAATGGTGATATGTTAATCCTTCTGCTACTGATTCAGGTAACTTCATACAGACATAACAATTACTAACTTCCATGGTGTCTACATATTGAAATAATAACTTTGTGAAAACGTTTAAACTAGTGTTGTTGTCAGCTACTTCATGATGAATTTCTGGTTCACTTTCTGCCATTAGTTCTACTCTATTGCACTTTATGTTTGCTGTCCTCTCCTTAGTTTCATTATTAATCTTTTTATCTATTATCATCAGGTAAGGAATTGCTACAATCAGGACTAACCATACTATAAGCACCATTACTAGACTACATATGCATATTGCACAGCATCTTCTACAACATTTCTGTTTTGGTCTCCCAGTAACTCTATCGTCAGGCATTTTTCGACAAGGAAGATTGCTTTTCTTATCTTTTCTTCTTTTCTTTAGCTTATTCTTTTGCTTAGTCAGGGTGGTCTTGTTTCTTCTTCGTACGTCAATTCTGCACTTGTTCCTTCGCCACCACTGTCACTTGACTCTGAGCTTTCAAAATCTTCAAGAATGATATAAGTCCAGTCAGGACCCTTAAATTTGTTATTCACAAGTTTCAGTCTTTTACTTCTTCTTTTCGCAGTTTTATGTTCTTGTTCAGTTTGACTTGTTACTTCATTCACTTGATCTGGATCTTCACTTCTGGTTGTTATGTGGTACTTCACTCTTTTAATGACACTCGGCCAATGATCTCCTTTTCTTGTTTTCTTTGTTGGCACTGTTTCTTTGTTTTTGTCTTCAGCGATCTCGTTAATTTCACTGCTTAGTACTGCTTTGTTTTCTTTGATCACTTTTTCTTCTGTTTTGTCTTTTTCAGGTCTGATTGGTTTCTCTGTAACAGCTCCCTGTGAGTTTCCAATAACTGACCTTGTTCTTTGTTTATTTCTTCAAGTTCATGTTTTTCAAGGTTTTCTTCTTCTGTGTACTCTTCTTGATCTAACTTGTTCTGATCAGGGCTTATGGCACTGTGAACTTCTGCAGCCTGACCGGATTCTTCTAGACCTATCTGTCCCTGATCAAAGTCTATTAGGTCTTCACTGTTTTGAGTCCAGTTTACTTTCCCTATCTGACCTTGTTCAGGATTTCTTAATGTCTTTTCTTCTTGTTCCTGAACTGCTTCTTCTTCACCTATCTGATCTTCTTCAATTTCTTCCAATTTCGCTTGACTTCTTGTTCTGTGGTATACTTCAGGAACTTCTACCACTGGTATCCAATCCTGACTTGTGCTCGGTTGTTCTTCTTCAGCTTCTCCGGAATCTCGAACCTGAGATCCTACAGCTGGGCAACCTTCAGCCTCTTCAGTGATTGGCGTTGTCTGAGGATTCTCTTCCTCTGGATCTGGTACTCTCTTGGTGTGACTTACATGGATCCAATTAGGAAATCCGGCACACTTCACTGCTGTATTCGTTGTCAGTATGACTTGACACGGTCTGCCCCATCTAGGTGATAGACACGTTTCTCTGGTGTGATTCTTCACTACCACCCAGTCACCAGGATTCAGATCATGTTCTTGCTTGGGCTGCCTGGAAACTGCGTCTTCTCCAACCTGATGAGAGACAGAACGCACTAGGTCAGCCAATCCTTTGCAATAGTCCAGAACCATATCATCAGATATATTCACCAGTTTGTTTGTGGGAACATGTGTTTGTCTCATTGCTCTTCCCATCATTATTTCGTGTGGGCTCAATCCTGTGGTTCTGTCAGGTATACTTCTGAGTCCCATTAAAGCAGTGGCAATGCATCTGGCCACTCTAATGATGTGGATGCGCACATTTTTCCCAATCTTGACTTTATAGTGCCATTCAATTGTTCAACCACTCCAGAAGCTTCTGGACGATATGCACAGTGCAGTTTCTGTTGGATTTGGAATGCTTCACAGATTAGCTTGATCACTTCACTGTTAAAATGTTTTCCTCTATCTGATTCCAAAGTTACTGGAAAACCAAACCTAGGAATGAGCTCTCGTAGCAACAGTTTTGCAACTGTAATGCTGTCATTTCTCCTAGTAGGGTAAGCCTCCACCCACTTTGAAAACAGACACACTATGACTAGTACATATTTCAGCCCTCTACATGGTGGTAACTGTATGAAATCAAACTGAAGTCTCATAAATGGACCCTCTGCCTTTCCAATTACTGTCTTCCTCCCCGGATTATGCATCTGGTAAGTTAGACATCTCTGGCAAAGACTCTCTGCAACAGCCCTGAATTTGGGATTGTACCAATTTTGTCTAAACAGCCTAATCATTGCATCTCTCCCTATGTGTGTGTCTCCATGATGCATTCTAGCCATTTGTGAGAGTAAACAGTCTGGCATGACTGGTCTGCCATCAGCACTGATCCACACTTCATCTCCTCCTCTTTGGGAACAACCCACTTTGATCCACAAATTCTTCTCACTTTCATCAACCTCATCTTGCAATTTCTTCACCTCATTCCAAGTTTCAGGTGGCATATACAGAATAAGTTGGCAGCTGATTCCCATTCTTTCCACCCTCTTATTGACTGACATTCTGGTTTTGGCACAATGTTGAGCCACCAGATCTGCATATCTGTTGCCGACTACCACCCAGTCTTCTCCTGACTGGTGTGCGGCACATTTCACCACAGCCAATTCTTTTGGTGATTGTATTGCTTCTAGCAATTCCCTTACAAATTGTCAATTTTTAATGGGGGATCCTGAAGAAGTCATGAAATCCCTCTGCATCCATAGTTGGCCAAAATCGTGCACAACCCCGTAACCATATTGGCAATCTGTAAATATGGTCACTCTCTGATTCCTCCCAATTTTGCATGCTTTTATCAACGCAATCAATTCAGCTACTTGTGCAGATTTGACTCCTGGTAAATAGGATGCTTCAACTATTCCAGTTAATTCACATACTGCATAGGCAGCAGTTAGTTTACCATCTTCATGTCTTTGACATGAACCATCAACAAATGGCTCCCTGTCTGGCTTTTTAAGAGGCGGTTCCTCTATATCTGGGCGTGGTTTTGTGCATAATTCTGTGATTTGTATACAATCATGTTCATCGTCTTCATCATCTTTAATTCTCTCATGACGTGGGTCTGGTAGTAAGGTTACTGGATTTATTATAGTACACCTTACCATATTCACATTTTCAGCACCCATTATTATTCTTTCATATTTAGTCAGCCGACTAGGAGTAAGATGCTGAGTTCGGGTTCTTGTCAACAGAATGACAACTGCATGTGGAACATACACTTTTACAGGGTGTCCCATCACAATTGACTCACTTTGTTCAATGCTCAAACAAGTAGCCGCCACTGCTTTTAGGCATCCTGGCAATGCGGCTGCTACTGGGTCCAATGTAGCAGAAAAATATGCTATAGGACGTCTTTCTAGTCTATGTCTTTGAGTTAGGACAGAAAGTGCACAATTTTCTCTCTCATGACAGAACAATGCAAATTCTCTTTTATAATCAGGCATGCCTAAGGCAGATGCTGAACATAGGGCATTTCTCAATTTTACAAAAGCTTCTACACTTTCATCGTCCCACTCCACAGGGTCCTTTGCTTTCTTCTTCGTCATGTTAATTAAGGGCTTAGCTAACATGGAACATCCTGGTATCCATTGTCGACAGTAACCTACTATTCCTAGGAACATTCTCACTTGTCTTTGTGTTACAGGCATTTGCATTTTCTTTATTAAAGCTACTCTTTCAGCTGTTACTCTTCTTTTTCCTCTCTCAATTTGATGTCCCAGATATTTAACAGCTGTTGTACAGAATTGCAATTTTTCAGGTGAGACCTTATGCCCTTCTTCTGCCAAAAGATTTAATAATGCTATGGAATCAACCACACAGTCCTCTCTGGTGTTCGATGCCACCAATAAGTCGTCGATATATTGGACTAAAACTGAGCTTCCTGGCATCACTAGTTTTTCAAGGCACTTTTTCAGTATCTGGTTGAAAATAGAAGGACTTTCTGTGTACCCCTGAGGAACACGATTCCACACATAAACCTTTTCTCTAATTTAAATGAGAAGATACTGGCTGTCTGGATGTAATGGTATTGAAAAGAACGCTTGACACAAATCAATTACTGTGAACCATCCTGCACTCCACGGAATCTGGTATAAAATTACTGCAGGATTTGGTACTATGGGACAACATGGTTCTACAATCTTATTTATTTTCCTCAGGTCCTGAACAATCCTATATTTTCCCCTAGGTTTCTTTAATCCCATTATTGGTGAATTACATGGGCTACTCATTACTTCTTTTAAGATATTTTGTTCTACCATTCGATTTATTTCTTCAATGACTCCTGCTTTTACTTCTGCACTCATTTTGTACTGTCTGGTATTCGGGTAAATTGCACCTTCCTTTACAGTAATTTTAACTGGATCTATTTTAGCCATAAGTCCTAATTCTTTTCCGGTGAAATCCCATACTATGGGGTTTACTGTACCTTTTAATTCTTCTGGCAACTCATCTTTTGTTATTAATGAAAACATCTCATCCACTTCTGTACCTTGTTTTGCAATCATAATTTTATATACATGGTCTTCATCTGGTGTCTGAACTGCCACACCATCCGGTGTGCAGAAAATGGTACAATTCATTTTGCACAATAAATCCCTACCTAATAAGTTTACTGGACTGGAATCACACACTACAAATTGATGCATTTCTCTGAAGTTTCCAATTTTAACTTCCATTGGTTCGGTAAGAGGTGTTCTAATCCGCTGATTAGCTACCCCCACTACTTGGATATTTTCACCAGAGAGAGGAAGGTCTGGAATGTCTGCTGTTCTCACAGTAGACCGGGTAGCACCAGTGTCCAAAAGGAAAGTAATATTATTACCTTTCACATTCCCTTCAACATATGGACCTGACTGATCTACCTGTAAGGATGCGCCAAGTATGCACTCCTTCTTCCCCTCTCCTAGGCACCGTCATGGACTGTATTGACAGAAATTGTCCTGCAAAAGAAATTGTGATGTCGTATAATCATTCTTACCACTTCCTCCTGGATATCCGATGTCTGTACCATGCTTTGCTCTGCTTACATTACCCTGAATAGGTGCAGGTGGCAACTGACTCTGAGGATTTGCATCCTGCTGTGAGTCATTCTGCGTCTGTGGATTTAAATTTTGATTTGGGCTATTATTATTCCGGATCTTTTTACATTCATCCTTCCAATGCCCCAATTTTCCGCATCCATGACAAGGAAATTTCTTTTTAGCTTCTTCTCTACTCATTCGTCCTCTAAATTTTCCACCATTCCCAGTATCACCATTCGTTCCAGAATCTTTTCCTTGATTTTCACTTGGATTTTCCAAATTAATTCCCTGCTTTTCTGCCATTTTCACCTGAGCCCACGTCACTTTTTCCTGCAATTTCTTGTGTCTATCCTCGATATCGTCTCCACAATATTTTGCATACTTCAGAACCTCATCTATGGGCTTTCCCTGCCAACACAGCATATGCTGTTTAATCATCTGGCAAATTTCTGGCTTCAAACCGTAAACAAACCGATACACAAACTGACTCATGTTCTTGTCTCCAATGTCCTCAAATCCACTATACTGTTTAAATACCTGCAATAGACGCTCATAGTAAGAATGTACTGATTCATTAGCTTCTTGGGAAGTTCGATCTATTTTTACCCAATCTGTTTCTTTCGGTGGTATTTTCCCTTTCAGGTAAGTTGTCACCTGCTGATACTTTTTCATCACGTCATTTGACGGGGCACCTGTCTTCGGATCTCTAGGATATTCATCACTAGGCCAATCAACTGTAATTTTACAATCTGTCCACAAATCGGCAGGTACCACTATGTCAAACAAACGATCCAAATCCTTCAACAATCCCTTTGACACCTTCACAAACCTGTCAACCTGCTTGTACCATTCAATTGGTTTTTCTCTCAATTTTGGAAAATCATTCGTAAATGACAGAATATCCTGTCTGCTCCATGGGACATGTACATATCCTCCTCCCGCAACTTCTCGCATGGGATACATTTGATCTGGTTTCCCTGTTTCCTTCATCACATATTCTGATGCTGTTCTACTTGTTCGTGCTTCTTCCTTTTTCTTGGCCCACCTAGTTTTCCATTTATCTAGGTCTCCCCATTTTTGCAAAACTAACATTAATTCTCTTATTTGTAATCTTCTTCCAGAGGCATTCATATTTTCTAAATCTTTGTCTGAAAATTCTGCTCTATAGGGTTTCTGTAGTACCTTTGATCTCCCTATTTCTATTCCCATCTGTACTGCTAAATTGGATAATTTTTCATGAAATAACCTTACATTTCTGGTGATACTCCTGCATAGGAACATTAATTCTTCTTCATCATAGGTATTTAAGCGTTCTAGTCCTACATTTCCTGCTATTATTTCTTCTAATTCGACTTTTAATTTATGAATGTCCATTATTTTCGGAGGTGTGCACTGTTTAACTGACCCGTGCACCCATCTTTCTAGATCTTCAGGTGTTACTATGGTAGCACTTTTTGCTCCCGATGAAGTTATTAAACTTACATCTTTTGAACATCCAAGTACATCTTTTCTTGGAGTACTATTTACAGAACCTCGAATAGGCAAGTCCATAAGTGATATTGTGGATTCACAGTCACTAAATTGATCCTCAATTATAACTGGAGCTTCAGGTTTTGGATTATTCACAGCAGTAGGTGTAAGTATCGGTGGAGGACAGCTTCCTGAGTACCATATAATGGAACTACTGGACCAATTGTTACAGGTATGGTCAATGAATCAGGATGTACTTTTATCTGAGTTATTTTCTGTATTAATTCTGTTCTGGTCTTTTCTAGGGCTTCTTTTTCTTTGTCATGAAGTATTCTACTAGTGGTGAATTCATGCATTACCTGTGGCACAAATGGAGTTTTTGGTGGTGCACTTGGGGTGCATCCACTTGTCCCTTCCTGATATGGTGGGGGTTTCTTAACATTTCCTCCATAAATTCGTCTTCAGACTCCTCATTTCTCATTAAATGTTTTCTTTTCTGTGCACTTACTTCATAATTTCTCCTCTGCTGAGAACAATGGATATAATCCTTCTGTAATCATTGCCCTTCTCCATTGTTTCATCTGACCATCCCTAGACTCACGTAGATATCTGGGAAAAAATCCTGGATAACTCCTATTACTTCTAGATCTATCCCGCTCAAATGCCTCTGTTTCCCATTCTTCTAGAGCTTCGTACTGAGTTAATCTAGGTCTGGGTTCTAAGTCATTCATCCTCAATCTCAAATTCTGAAGAATTCGCCCATTGAACGTGCCATTCTCGGGAAATGCTAATATTCCATCATTTTTGGTATATTCTATCCAATTCTCCATCCATACACAAGTATGATAACCTCTCTCCATCATCATGAATGAAGTGGGCGTTTTAGCTGGTGGAATAATAATTCCTTCTCTAGTTTTGAGTGGTTTATCCTTTTCAAAATAATTCTTGATCTTTTGTAAAAATGACATTTTTCTCCTTTCTCCGTACATTCTATCTAATCTTCGGTGTACAAAATTATATTCTGCAAAACCTAGGAATCTCCTATCCGGACGAGTTCCTGTTAAAGTCGGATCGCGTTTTAACATGCAATCTTTATCCACTAAGATTTTAGCTTCTAAAATATCAACCAATCAAGTCTCTGCTAACTTTTATTTCCGAACCAATCCTTGCGCGGCCTTTTGGTGACGTTTATCTGTCAACCCCTCCTTTACAATCTGCTCTTTCCTGTCCTTGCTGGTTCAACCAATCCCAGCGCGGCACCTGTGACGTCAGTACTACTCCTGATTACTGACCCCTCCTTTACAAGGGTTTTCCACACCCACTGTTTCAACCAATCCCAGCGCGGCGTTTTGTGACGTCAGCTCCCTCTCTGGCAGCTGACCCTCCCTTTACAAAATCTTACGCAAACTTATTTTCTCTATAAATCTTAATTAAATTTCAGTAACAACATAAAACATTCGCTATCGTGCCAGTTTCTCTAAAATAGAAAAGATAGTTTTCTCTCACACTTAGTAAAACCTTTCCGTTTACTAAACATACACTACGAGTAAACACTTCCGTCTACTCTTCACACAAGCTCCAGAAGTACCTGTTACTGCTCCAATGTTACCCTTTCTAGGTGATATAACATCAAATTTTTACCAGCGTACTCTTTTTGCTATTACTCACACGTATAGAGTCCCTAACGAGTACTGAAAGTCCTGCTTAACTTTCCAGTACTATTTCTGCCTGACAGATAACCTCACTGCAGTATGGCTTCCACTTACCATCTGCTATTCCTTTTACCCCGGGGTATTCTGGACAACATAAAACAAAACTCAAAATTTAAGCGGATGTTAGTTCATAAAAATAAAAATAAAATTCTCATTACCCAATTAACAAAGAGTAACCATCCTCTGATAACCAGAAAACTGATCCAGCGCGATATTAGCAAACAGCATTCATACACCAGATACTCACTTGGGCCCATACATTCATACTACGCTAATACTTACGCTGGGTTTTATCAGTTGTTACTCTCTATCAAAATCCCTGCTACCAATTACCTTCTGATTGAAGAGTAATGACTTACCAATGAATCCTTTGCTAATTGGGAAATTTAAAATGAGTGACATTCATTATAGTACATAATCCTGAAATAACCACTGAGTCAGGAAGTTTTAAAATGTTTATCTAAAGATTCAGCAGAGTAAAATACAGAACCACATGGTACTTAATCGCAATACCCAAGATTAAGCATAGAAATGATTATTGCTAATCAATGACGGTGTTTAAAGAAAAGGAGAAGATAGAGACAGCAGCGCAACTAAAGGTTGCATTATATTTACCTAAGTGCAAGAACCAAACCCCTTAGCCAAGGAGTTGGAATAATAGGACCCAGGAAGGATGAAGAGCAAAAGACCTCCTCCAGGATCAGGACAGGACCGGTGACCTCTCTACAACGACGCCTGCGTCGTTCCCCTCTCTGATACTTGATTTCTCTCGATTCTCCCGTGCCTTCCTTCTAATGGACTCCACCGCCCCCTCCTCAGGACCTCTTCTGGACAGGGACTCGGTCTGCAATCGGTCAGCTTGGCGGTCTGGAGCTAAGAGCGCTCTGGCAGCATGGACGCCTGTTCTTCATGAACGCATGCTCTCATGGAATCTTGCTCTCTAATTAACTAATGCTATATTCTATTATACCCTTCTACGCCCATGTACCTCCCCTTAATGTTGCTAAAATATGGGACCACTACTTCTGATTGGACGGGGTGGATTCTCGCACCATGTTGATTTGGCCTAAATTGTAAAGCCTATTCTCTTTACGTTCCCACTCCTTCAAATTAATACATTCGCTTTATTTCCCACCCGTCTCATGACAAATGTAAACGAATTTTCATAGACAATGTATCAATGTGTGACAGGAAAGCACTAGTACAACATCTTCGGCCATCAGGTTACGGCCTTGGACTTCGTCCAGGTTGACTTCATTTGGCAGGCACACAAGACACATGCGCAGAATCAGTTGCCTCTCGAGTTTCAGAACACCAACCCAGGCCCAAGTTTACGAACTAATAAAAGTGCAAGAAGAAAATATTAGAATCACAAATAAAATGTTTCACTGTATACCCACTTTTTCTATTCTATTCCCATTTCATTATATATTTACTATCCCGCGTTAGGAAACGACAATTTAGTAATGACATGAGAGCAAGCAGAAGCATGTGAAAACATCAAGCAGCCATTTTAATGCACACTGCGCAGAAGCAGAAGTTTCCCACCAAGCAAAGAAAGACGTCACACCATGTGATATGGTTGCGACATGCGCATTGAGCTTTCCCGCGCATAGCGGCCATTTTGGATTACAGACAAGCGTTATTCATTAGTAAAACACATAGGCAAGCATCTTTTTCTTTTGTGTCGTGAATGCAAAGGTTAGTATTAACAATACAAGTTTAATAAATTAATACTGTGAGGAGGATTGAATACAAGCAAGTTTAATTTATGAAACCTTGCTCCATCACTTGGATAAGCTTCTCTTTTAGTTTGCTGAGCATCTTGTTCTAAGCTTAGCTTCCCTGCAGTGCTGCTTCTGTAAACAGGGCTGTAAACCATGCTAAATCGGTCACATTTACAACGCCCTTGCCCCATTTGTTTTTAATTATACTTGTAGCACTCCACAAGAGCGCATGTATTTGCAGGCTGTTTCCCAGCCTCCCAGCTCGTTTTCTCGCTTGCAGCGTTGTTGTCGTGGTATTGCCCCTTCCTGCTGTCTGTCATTCGTTTTTTCTCAAGAGTCAATAAAAATAAATAGTTGAATTCTAGTTAGTGATTAAGAACCTGCTTTACAGAGGCATCATCTTGCTAACGATTCCTGTAAAGTTCTAAGGATGCGATTGCTGAGAATCATTTAATATCGTTCAGTCGCAAGGATGTGTGCGTTAAATTAGAAACTAAAAATCAACATAACATATAAGTTGCACAAAAAATACAGCAAGTCATTGGATGGATCTGAAATAATAAAGCCTTTTCTTCTTCAGCGATCACCACCGATTTTGGTATAACCAAATAATTTATATTATGTTCACCATGTGGGAAAGTTATTCACTAAACACGTAATGGACAAAATCTCTTTTATACTATGGTGCAGTTTGCTCATACGATCAAGTAGGCAAATGAAAAGCTTTAAAAGATGCCCGCAACATGGCCCAAAATCACAGGACGTTGAGGCAACGCCATGACTAGAACCTGGTTCCCAAGTTCCAAAGCCGGTAGCTCTTGCAGTAACACCAAATTCTCGCTGTTGTTGTTCTGGTGTTGTTTACTATCCATCTATACATAAAACATTCGATTTACCTGATTAGTGTTGTTCATCAATGAAGTCTGCGACGCAATACTTAATTTTTTGTACGACGAATGAATTGTGTATTTCGATGCTGTAAATGACACAAAGTAATTATAAACAAGCATTGGCATAGCTAATAGGTCTCGCCTTTGGGACCTTATAAGTGTTTAGTTATCCAGCACAATATCCTTGGTGCAACAACATCAACCGTTGCATGGCTAAACACTTATAAGGTCCTAAAGGCGAGACCTATTGGCTATGCCAATGCTTGTTTTTAGTGAGTGGCTCGCGCAGGTATGCCACTGTGAGGTAGAGATGCTGCGAGTGCTTTTACAGGAGCCCCTGTGACATTGCGCCTCTTCAAAATGTATCTTGGGTCTGGTGTAATACTTCTAGCCCCTATTCCCGTCTTCTCGCACCTAATGCATCCTTAAATGTCCCATGTACAGCCGGGGTTGACACTCCAATTACCCCTGCCCTCCAGTGACACTTTACCTGTTACGGGTGGTGGTGGTGGACGTGGACGTGGTGGTGGACGTGGATGTGGTGGTGGACGTGGTGGTGGTAGAAGTGTTGGTGGTGGTGGTAGACGTGTTGGTGGTGGTGGTAGACGTGTTGGTGGTGGACGTGTTGGTGGTGGACGTGTTGGTGGTGGACGTGTTGGTGGTGGACGTGTTGGTGGTGGACGTGTTGGTGGTGGACGTGTTGGTGGTGGATGTGGTGGTGGTGGATGTGGTGGTGGTGGACGTGGTGGTGGTGGTGGACGTGGTGGTGTTGGTGGACGTGGTGGTGTTGGTGGACGTGGTGGTGTTGGTGGACGTGGTGGTGGTGGAGGTGGACGTGGTGGTGGTGGAGGTGGACGTGGTGGTGGTGGAGGTGGACGTGGTGGTGGTGGAGGTGGACGTGGTGGTGGTGGTGGAGGTGGACGTGGTGGAGGTGGACGTGGTGGTGGTGGAGGTGGACGTGGTGGTGGTGGACGTGGTGGTGGTGGAGGTAGACGTGGTGGTGGTGGAGGTAGACGTGGTGGTGGAGGTAGACGTGGTGGTGGTGGAGGTAGACGTGGTGGTGGTGGAGGTAGACGTGGTGGTGGTGGAGGTAGACGTGGTGGTGGTGGAGGTAGACGTGGTGGTGGTGGTAGACGTGGTGGTGGTGGTAGACGTGGTGGTGGTGGTAGACGTGGTGGTGGTGGAGGTGGACGTGGTGGTGGTGGAGGTGGACGTGGTGGTGGTGGACGTGGTGGTGGTGGACGTGGTGGTGGTGGACGTGGTGGTGGTTGACGTGGTGGTGGTGGTGGACGTGGTGGTGGTGGACGTGGTGGTGGTGGTGGACGTGGTGGTGGTGGTGGACGTGGTGGTGGTGGTTGACGTGGTGGTGGTGGTTGACGTGGTGGTGGTGGTTGACGTGGTGGTGGTGGTGGACGTGGTAGTGGCTTGAAGTTCAGTAGGAAGTGTGAGGGATAGACTTAAAGTGTATTAGGAGAGCTGTGTGCATTATAAGGGACAGAGCATAGGTGCAGTGGGAAAGGTGTGTGCACTATGAGTGAAATGTGTGAGGTGCATTGGAAGAGCTATGTGCATTTTGATGGAGTGAGGTAATGTGCAGTGGGAAAGGTGTATGTAGCGTAGACATAAATGAGATGCAGTGTGAGAGTTGTGTGGACAGACCAGAAGTGCAGTACAAGCGTGAGGGATACAGTTGAAGTGTATTAGGACAGCTGTGTGTAGCTTAAGGGGCAGATCAGAGGTGCAGTGGTAGAGGTGTGTGCAGAGTAAGGGATAGGGGAGAGGTGCAGTGTGGCATGTGTGTGTAGCATAAGGGACATATGTGATGTGTATTGTAAGAGCCGTGTGCAGCATGAAGGACCAAATTAAGATGCAGTGGGAGAGGTGTGTGTACTGTAGACACACCTGAGATGTAGTGTGAGAGGTGTATGTAGTGTCGACATATTTGAGATGTATTGGGAGTAGTGTGTAAATAAAAGCAAGGTCAATAAAGTTTTTGAAATTTTTGAAAACCCATTTGTTTTGTGGTTGGTGGGGGTGTGTGTGGTGTGGTGGGCTATTTACTAGTAAGAATAGTATCAATAATTTTGTGTTGTAACGTTCCTTTATTTGAATAACCCTGTTTGAATGTGTAAATAAGTATGTAATGTCATTGTCAGTTTATTTGTTAGTGTAAAAACTAAAGTTCAAATATGTGTTTTTGCATAGGGGCCTACATAATTTGTTGTTTAGATTGGACCTTCAATTTTTCTGTGATGCGTATTTTGCAACTGTGTCAAAGGTTTTAGAATATAGGGTGGTGTGATACATTAAAGGCATAGGGGAGTTGAGCAGGGAAGCGCTTGAGGATCTGATGAAAGTAATTTATTGAATAAAGGACTACTGGGTTGAAGTTTTTTTTTTTTTTTTTAAAAGCTGTGGTCTTGTGTGAAATAAGAGACTAACATGTTTATTATTTGTTTACCAATAATATTAGTTTAGTCTTGTGTAATGTGTACTGTGTTTAAAGAGTTCAGTTATGTGCGTTTAGCTATATTCCGTCTGAAATTATGTCAGTTTTAAAACAGTGTTGTAAGGGGCTGGCGGTAGAAAGGAGCGGCTTAGGGGAGAGGAAACGTGATGGCAAGTGTTTGTAAACAAAGGGCTTCCCTGACGTGAAACAGGATTAGAGGAGGGGTGGTATGTCTGGCTTATGTCACCGTGGCGCCGCTGGTCTGTTCCCTGGAAACACTTGTAACAACAGTATTGTAATGTGATTGCGGGGAGCAGGCGGTGTATGCGATTACATTTTTATATGTAAAGGCATTTATTGGTAAGCGGTGTTTTAATGTAAATTAAATTCTAGGATGTTTTTTGTGTGTTAGGAAATAATTTGTTTTGTGTTTTTTGGGAGAGCTGTGTGCGGTGTAATGGACAGACCTGAGGTGCAGTGGAAGAGCTGTGCGCAGTGTGAGTAACAGATCTAATGTGCAGTATTAGATGTGTGCAGCGTAAAGGATAGCTGTGAGGTGCAGAGAAAGAGCTGTGTGCTGCGTGAAGGAGAAATGTGATGTGCATTGTGAGAATTGTGTGCAGCATAAGGAACAAAGGTGAGGGGCACAGGGAAAGGTGTATGCATTGTACACTGACCTGAGATACAGTGGGAGAAGTGTGTGCAGTGTAAGGGACAGACTAAGGTGCACTAAAAGAGTTGTGTGTAGCGTAAGTGAAAAATGTGCTTTGTACTAGGAGGTGTGTGCAACGTGAGGGATAAATGTGAGGTGTACAACAAGGTGTGTGCAGCGTGAGGGAGAGATGTAAGGTGCAGTGTGTGAGCTGAATCCAACCGTGAGGGAGAGATCGAAGGTGCATTAGAGCGCTATGTGCTGCAGGAGGGACAAATATAAGTTGCACTAGAAGCTATGTGTGCAGTGTCGACTGACTTGAGATACACGTGAGAAACAGACAAAAGTTGAAATGTGAGAGGTGTGTGCATCGTAAGGGACGGATATAAAGTGCACCAAACACCAGTAGCAGAAGACCAGTGTGGTCCGTGTTTTACCTTCTGCGTATGTAGTGACATTAGCCACATTTTATTGCTAGGGTCCAACATAAAGTAGGGCCGTGTTGTAACTGGTTTGTGCTAATTGTTAGTTAACAAAGTAAGGATGCAAGAACAGTGGCAGTAATTTTTTATTAGCTAATCCCCTTTTGTCACCAGTAGTATGCGTGTAATGTACGGTAGTGGTTTATTGGGCAAAAAGGCTTATTGAAGCACCTCAAATCGCAAATAAAACTTTTCACACGGAAAAAATAGACACACTGAAAGTAAGGTAGTGTCGGCTAAAACAGTAATTATAAACATTTTTGCTTTGAAACACCGTTGTAAAACTAGAACAAAAGGTGACTGTAATTGTGTGTATAACTTTGCTGCGTGGTAAAAAGTCACAGCGTGCAAATACAACTGTTCTGCTAAAGTACATTATATACACTTTTAAAATACTCTCCTTTAACTACATAGTATATCACAAGTAGAACTAAAACTTAATGTAAAAAACATGGCAAGCAGAGAAGTTAAGGAGAATGTAGCATTTTGTCAAGCTTTGAAGTTGAATGCTTTAGCAATGCATTGACACCTTGTTTGAAAAAGACTCCCAAGTGTAGCCGCCATCCAGTCTGGACTGGTGTGAAACGCCTGAACAGTTACTACCTGTGGTTAAATGGGAGTCTGCCCTAGCAGAATAAAGACAATGGTTGCCTCCTCGTAAAGATCAGTATCAGCATTAGGAGAGGCAAATGTGGCGTAAATGCATTTGCACATATGGGTGAAGTTTAAAAAGCAATATAGGATGTTTGTAGCAGTGAAAAAGCAGAGACCTAGACAGAGAGCACAATAAGGAAGTCAGAAACACTAATTTGTACAAAAATGGAAAAGCAGGATTGTCTGGCGTTTAGTAGATGCTTAATTTAACAATTCAACACAAATTGAGTGTGTGGAAAAAATGCCCTTTTCAAAACAGTGTATTTACAGAAAGGGCTTGTCTAAGGGGAAAGAGGAATAGAGGAGGGGTAGTATGTCTGGTTTATGTCAAAATGGCGCGTTTATTGTTTGGGAGTAAATAACCGGGACAAAGGGAAATGCGAGAAAGGGCCGCTATTAGATAAAGTGTATAAATTGTGGAGGAGGATGGCTTTGGGGAGAGAGCACGTCAGTTCAAAACGAAAAAAGGAACGCGCTCTATTTATGGCGCCGCAGGTCTTTCTCCTGGAAAGACTGTTAACATAGTTATACATAATTTTTTTTTGGAAGTAAGCGCAAACATTGTAAATGTTTTTTGTAAGCGGTGCTTTGTTTAGCATGAAATGCCAGGATATTAAGTATTTATTTCGTAATGCTTTTTTTGGGGTTGTTTTGTGGGAGAGCTGTATGCAGTATGAAACACAGACCAGAGATGCACAGTAATAGCTGTGTGCAGTGTGATCAACATATGTGAGGTGCAGTAGGAGGTGTGTGCAGGTCTGTCCCTTCAACTGCACACATCTCTCTCAGGAAACAGTTGAAAAAGAAAAAGTCCCGCGCTCTATTTATTTAATAATAACGTGCCGGAGGTGTTTATTTATTTACGCGCCAGAGTAAGCTGATCCCAAGTGGGGGAGTTAAAATTTATTCTGTAAAATGCGAGGAAGTGGCGGTCAACATTACATATTGGGTTATTTTTTTCGTGTCAATTTTTTTAAATGTGCGTACTGCTGTCAATAATAAAGGAGGAGAAACATATAAAACAAGCAAGACGTGCGGCCCTTCAACTGCACACATCTCTCTCAGGAAACAGTTGAAAAAGAAAAAGGCCCGCGCTCTATTTATTTAATAATAACGCGCCGGAGGTGTTTATTTATTTACGCGCCAGAGTAAGCTGATCCCAAGTGGGGGAATTTAAATTTATTCTGTAAAATGCGAGGAAGTGGCGGTCAACATTACATATTGGGTTATTTTTTTCGTGTCAATTTTTTAAAATGTGCGTACTGCTGTCAATAATAAAGGAGGAGAAACATATAAAACAAGCAAGACGTGCGACCGCGAGTTGTGTGCGCGCGCGCAAAAAGAACCAAGCAATGGCCGCGCGGCCGTGAAAGTAATCGCGAGGGAAGCCAGATGGCGAGGGAAGCCATATGGCGCCTGATCGCGCATGCACGCTCGCGTGAACGCAAGCTGGTCGCCAGCAAACTGCTGTTTTCACTTCCAAAACCCGCTTACTAAAACTCTCGCCAGTGCAGCGCATGCGCTGGCTCAGGCGAGACCTAAAAACAGTCACAACAAACCAGGGATTTTGGACAGAAATGTCCAAGTTGATTGGTCACACAGTTTAATGCACATGCCTGACCTGACACCTCTCACCCCTCCCCTCCGTCTGTTCAATAGAGAAGAGTTTATAGCCCATCTTGATTGCCAGGCAGCAGACTGGGCCCACTTATTCAGAGGGCTCACGCCGAGTATCTGATCCCGCTCACTCAAATGATGTTGTCCATGGATATTTGCGGAAGCTGTTTTTACCCGCGAAGCTATCCTATTTGGAATTCATTTTATAATGTGCCTATTTCTAGATCTCTGCGGCAGGTCCATTAATCCATTGAACACTCTATTTTATTAGGGTTCACATTTTTGGCCTGCAGTTTACATCTTGACCTTTGCAGCAGGTGCCTTATTTGCTGAGCAGTCTCTCTCCTACTGAGGCCCCTGGCCTGTGACTTTACAGGTCACACACACAGTACATTCCAGTAAATGACTGAAATTGGAACAGCAATTCGAACGGAGATCTCTGGAGGAGGTGCATTAACCCACAAAACCATCTCACTGACTCTGCCTCCTGTCCCCCTGCTTAATCTTCCAGTGCCTACCAAAAATTGAATGTATTTTTGTGTAATGTAAGAGGGGCTCGTGTAAACCACTCCACCTTCGGCTCGAGTTCGTGCGATATAAAAACTGCCAAAAAGAAAAAGCAGCCAGGAAGAGGGATAGTACTTTGCCAGCTGTGTATTGAGCAATAACCAGATGCAGTGGAACAGGGCCAGGTTTAGCGCTGGTGGCACCCAGTGCGACAATGTTTGTTGGTGCCTCCCGATGATCACCTCTGCCACGGATTCCCTCACTACCCCCCTTTAACAGTGCCTCTCACCTCTGCATAATTACGCTCTCTCAGATGTATTTAATGAATTTTATAGTGCCACTTATACCAGTTTAGGATGTCGGAGCACTTTACTTCACACACATTACACAGAGACAATCAATCATACATACATGTGTAAATCAGTGTATAGGAAACGATACATAAATCAGAGGACTACAGGGTGTCATCCACAGAGGTAGGCATTATAGTTTAAGGGTGCTTAATCCGGAGAAGCATAAACACAGAATTTAAAACGTCACACCGTGGTTGGGAATTATCTTTAATAATAAGAACTGGTTTCTACCCAAATGAATCCTTTTTGCAACATTAGGATAATGAAAGACTGGGGGAAAATCAAAACGCTCAAACCTAAACCTTGCAGAATGCATGCAGCTCTTTGATGACCATTAATTGCTCACTGCTCTACATTAGGATTTTACCTTATAAACTGCAAGTAACAAAAGGATCTCTCTGCAAAAGCAGTAACCCACTAACCTATTTACATCACTTTGTGATCTGCTTGGTACTCGTTCTTAGCAGCAGGCATGTTAACCCTCTGCGCTACCTTACGATGAGTCAAAACTTCCACTAGACAAAACTCCATCTCTCTCTAGGAAGAACAATAATCACCGGAGTTATCTTGAATTTTTTATTGTTGCTGGAGGCGAGGAACGTATCAGCAGGTGCTTTTAAAACCAAAATCTGCAGTGCCCTCACCCGAAGTCAGCACCCAGTGCAGTGCCACCGATCACTCCACCCTAGAGACGGCCTTGCAGTGGAACAGAAATAGCAACTCTAAACGCAGTATAGTAAACGTGGCATGGTGGGCCACAGAGAGAGTGACAGGAGGACATCCTTCCTACTCAGAATGCTGAATTCTCCAGTGTTAAGCTAGCACCTTACACTATGTGCACAGCCCAGAGCTACAAATGCACATTTCAGGGGTGCCAGTGAACCTGCCAGGGCCAATGCCTGGGCTTCTAGTGCACATAGTAAACACAAGGAGATGATGGACGGAGCTCTGAAACTTTTCAGACACTCACTCCCAGTCACAGATCTGGGTTAAATCCATCATCGTTCTTTAGCTCACTTCGCCACCCCAGTTTAGACCCAGCCATATGCAATCAGTCTGGACCCTGTCCCTCATGGGAACAGTCCAGCCTGAACTGCCAAGTCAGGTCTTCCTGGACCGGAAACAAGCATCCTGGGATCGGTTTCGGGGTAACACCCCTCATCGTCAGGGTTAGTAAGAGCTATATAAATGCAATTACAATACAATACAATCAGCCAGGCTGAATATGACACGTTATTTTGCATGCCATTACTTCGCATGCCATTACTACGCGGTTATTACTTATCAATAACCGTTACTAAACAGTTTTTAGTTCGCATACCATTACATTGAAAGTGTTAATGTATACGAAGTAAAAACTTGCCTAGTAATAAAAATGTTATGCGGAATAACGTGTCATATTAAAAAAAGACATTTAACCCCTTTTTTAAAATGTTTAAAACACAACACTACTTTAAATAATAAATAGAAATACACTACCCTACACATCTAAAAATTTTAAACACTACACTACCCTACAGAAACACCACTACACTACTCTTAACCCTAAATCACTACCCCCTGCACGAACATACGCATTCCCCCACTCCGGTCCCTACACTCATTCACTACCCATCACAACCCCCCGACACTACACTAAACACAAAAACATTAACCTACACTAACACCACAACACTACCCTAAAACACTACCCCCAGCACGACACTACCCCTAGCCCCAGTGCTGTCCCTACTCCCAAACACTACCCTACACGACATCCCGACACTACCCTAAACCCGAAAACACTACCCTACACTACCCCTAGCCCCAGTCCTGTCCCTACTCCCAAACACTACCCTACACGACATCCCGACACTACCCTAAACCCTAAAACATAACCCTACACTACACAAACTCCACACTACCCTAAACCCTAAAACTGTACCCCCAGCACGACACTGCCCCTATCCCCAGTCCAGTCCCTACACTACCCTACACTACACAAAACACTACCCCTCACGACCCCCTACACTACCGTAAACACAAATACACTACACTACAATACACTACACAAACCAAACTACACTTCCCTAAAACAACGCCCCCTGCTTACCTCTCCTGACGGCCGCCTCGTAGGTGTTGAACACTCCCTCCATGACGGCTGGTCCCACTCTCACAATCCTTAATCCGCGGCTCCTTGTCACCACTCCCCCCTGCCTGGTACGTCACGTGATAAGTGGAAACAAAGGTAGGAAATTACTTCAGGGCAGTTAGTGCGATACATACAACGCATGCGTTGTAATGGCTACGCGTTGTTACAACGCATGCGTAGTAACGGTATGCGCACTAACAGCCGCGAAGTAATGGCTGTTCACTGCCAGGCTAGCTTGAATCCTGTGACAAAGTGAGTAAGAGACCCACGTCTGGGCATACCCTGCCAACTTAGGGCGAATAAAGCAAACACAAAGAGTACATATCACAGGGCTGCCAGTTCACATCCCATAAGTAGCAGCGCCTGTAATAGAGCTTACAGTGTGCTTCCTAGGGCTGCCACATCACATTTCGCCCATAACTGAGCTTCCATTTCACGTCCCAGCACTGCCACTACACATCCTAGAACTGCCAGCACCAATAAGAGGGCTTCCAGTGCACACCTAAGAGCTCCTAATGCCTATAACAGGGCATTCAGTGACATACCTTGGTAAAAGTCCACATCACAGGGTTTCCATTGTACACCCCAGGATTCCAACAGTGCACACCCAGGGCTCCTAGCGCCTATACCAGGCCTTGCAGTTTTCGTCCCTTACCTGACAGTGCACATTCAATGGCTCCTAGTACATGTCTCAGGGCTCCTTGATGGTCGACTTTGCAGTGTAGGGCAAAAATTGCGCAAGGGAGTTGACCGGATCAAAGGGGCATGCATGAGACTATCAGTATGACGATTTACATGTATCAATGAGTAAGGTACATGTACGTAATGCACATAAAAGCGGTCAAGGGTACGATGTCCCATTCAATCAGTCCTTACTTTCTACCGAGCAACACTTTACATATTTTTTCATCCCCATGCCTAGAGAAAAAAAAAGTGGAGGACCAATCAAGTTTGGAGGTATACAAGTGACATGGTGTGTGATTGGTCATTGTTGTTCTTCCTGTGCCACTTGCATCAAAAGAGGGGTGGGGATATACTTGTTTCAAAAGCTTTGTTTTCTGATTACTTTTTTTTTTTTTTTTTTTTTAAATAAAAAAGGGCATAACGGCCTGAGCAGCCAACTTTGGAACTGGAGAACCGGGTTTGAGTCTTGGCTCAACATCCTGTGATTCTGGGCAAATCACTTAATCTCTCGATGCCTACCAAAAATGAACGTGTCCTTGTGTAATGTAACTGATGCTCCAATTCCTTCGGTCAAGTTTGCGGTATATAAAACCGCCCAAAAAAACCAGAAGGTGCGATTTCTACTTAAAATTTCTAAGACCATGAGCTGATATTTCAGGCCCCCCCCTGTCGAAGTGACAGTAGACACATTCATTTTGCACCCCTGGTTTTTGCATTCCTTAGGCTGGAAGTTCTCAAAAACAGATCTGCCTTCAGTCTCGTTTCAGTCATGTAGAGGTTTTTTTTTTTTTTGTATGTGTTGCTGTGAAGAAAAGCGCGTAGGGGGCGTATTTCTATTTGGTGTGTATCCTTTTCCATATTAGGGACATGCCATGTTTTTTATTATGTCAGAGGGTGTTACTTTCTGTCGTTCATTCTGGACATGCTTCTCGTTGACATGTTAGGGACATGTTCATTGATGCTGGGTAACGTACCTGTCTTTTTAGGCCAGAAACACATTTCTTGTTGCCTCAGGCTTCGAGGTGTTGTGTGAATTCTGTCTCTTGCTTCCTAACCACTTGAGCAGGAGGAAGTCGGCCTACTCTGAACTCCAGTTGCTCCCCACATCGCTACCATGTCGTTAGGAGCCTCTCTGTTTGGGGGCTAGGGACGGCATCCTTTAATTACATCATTGATTAGGGGTGCAGGATGGTGATTGCAGGAGGAGGGTAGGCAGTCCCTGTCACCAAACCCTTTGACAAGAGCATCCCCGTTGATCGATCATCTGAAATTAATAGATCCTTTGTATTTCCTACTTTATCATCTTCATTAGAGCCAAACTGTGTATCACACCTGTTTCTGTCCTCTTCCTCAACGTTGGCTTCGGTCACGGTATGCGCTCGTTTCAGTACTCTATCAAACAATTTAGGTTTCTCTTCCATTTCTCCAGCCCACTTCATGTCCTTGTCCATTTTCTTGTTTCAGCTATTGTTGTTTGTGCACTTAACAAACTGAGAGTAATCTTCTAGTTTTGTAATGTTTATATTCTTCTTTTTCTAATTAGCTGGTTGATATTAGTTTGTGCACACGCACAGAATGCGTGATTTAAAAAGGTGGCTGCTTCAAAGAGCTGGTATGCACACTGTGGGCAGTGAGACGCCTCAACTTTAACATGCTTTGCTATTTTTTTAATTAATTTCTTATCACAGATATGTATTTGTGTGTGGTCTGCCTCTTCAGCCCCTAACTTCTGTAGTCACTTCTCATGTAAAGCCTGCATCTCCTCTTCACTGGCTCCCATCTTCAAAGTAGAGACTCCTCTCTGACACGTCTTTTCTGAGGCATGTTTTGGTGCCATGTGATATAGAAGGCAAAGACAAAACTTTATTTCTAAATCGATGTTCCAAGAGTTGTGACCAATATAGGCTATATGAATACGTCCGCTACATATTTATATGCTAGCTATAATTGGCCAAGTGTAAGTCAATCAAAAATGATTCACTGGAACTCTTTTGAAAAATGAAATACTATATATGGGCACCGCACAATGCTAATATTCTTTACAGATACGAATGTTTCACCCTTCTTATAGAAAAATACCAGCCCTTTGTAACTGTTTTCCGTGTCCGGAAGTGCCATAATCTGGCACTTGATTAAGACGGAGCTTTCAACTTTTCAAGATCCAAGCCTGAGCACTTCATTCAGTCCATGTTTTTGTTATGCTTTATGGGACTTGCAGTCCTGATTTTGTAATGTGATCAATAGTAGCAATAGTTCCAGGATGCCAAGATAAAATATGATCTCGATGAGCTACTCGCCCATGAACCCAGGAAACGTTACAGCTATAATCAGAATTTGGTAAAATCCTCTAATCTTTTTAAATATGCTGATTCTGCGTCTGTTTGCTTTAATAATCATTTAGCAGTAGTATCCCGACTAGCTCAAATACCTTTTGAAGTGGTTTTGTAATGTGTTTGCTGCATAAAATTTATATTTCAAAGTTAAAAAAACTGACTTTTGCACAATTTTTTTTGAACAATTCTTTACATTGGTTTCCCTTATGCTGCCCTGTTAACAAGATGCATTTGTTATTTCTGATTTTTTTTTTTTATATATTAAACCAAACGCCCGGAAGCTTTTGAAGGCGCACTCAACCTCGAATGTTAACCAGCCGGTTAAGTTTTCAAACGGAACCTGCATCGGCATTCTGGTGTTTCCTGACGCGTTGCGAGGCTTGTGAGCCTCTTCCTCATAGGTAGCTTGAAGAATTGCACACAGAAGCTCTGATTGCCTCATTGCCTGCACACTCTTTATTTGAAAATCGCCCCCAGTGGGCCTTGCGAAGTGGTGGTGCATATTGGGACTTGTGGTCCTTGATCAGAGAAAAGTTTTCAACTTAGTAGGTTCTGTGTCTGCATATTCAATTTAAAGCATTGTTGCCCTCCAGTGGGCCCCAGAATGACGAGCAGATTCATATTATTTGCATTTGCTGTGCTGCAAGCAGGTTAAGGCAAAGTTCCAACCAGCAGCCTTCCTTGTAGTGTCGGAATGGTGCTGCCTTCCACGGCAGGGCCACCGTGTAGATTATTTTAAACCAAACGCCTGGAAGCTTTTGAAGGCGCACTCAACCTCGAATGTTAACCAGCCGGTTAAGTTTTCAAACGGAACCTGCATCGGCATTCCAGTGTTTCCTGACACGTTTCGAGGCTTGTGAGCCTTTGTGCCTTTTATTTATGTGTTTTGAAAACTTGCAAGCGGTGCGTAAACACCCACTTTGTACTTATAATCGTTGTTTACGGGAAGCAAGGCTGGCAGTAACTGTGCCTCTTTTACTGCCAACCTTGCTTCTCGTAAGCAAGGGCTACAATTACAAAGTGCATGTTTACGCGCAGCTTGCAGGTTTTCAAAACACATAAAAGGCATTGTCATTTACAATGCCAATAGCTCAAACTCTTGCAAATGCAAGACCTACTGCATTGCAAATTCTTGTTGAGCTCTGAGATGGAGGCAGCAGCCATAGGAAGGCAGGGACTGTGACGCCAGGCTGTGCGTTTCAAAAGCAGGAGGCAGCTGCAGCTAAAACAGACCTCTGTCTTTGAAAGCACACCAAATGTGTCAAGAGCAAGATTTACAGTCCTGTTTACAACAGAGCTCTGTAAACCACTAGCACCGGTCTCCAGTGCTCAAGCTTAAAAAAAGAAATAGTTCTCAGAAGCTCAAAGTAATAACACATGTAACGGGCAGTCCTTCAAAATGGGCGGAGCTTTTAAAGCCCATATCCTGAATACAGCATGTCTCACAGAGACTGCGCAAGCGCTGCCTAGGCGGGACCTAAAAATATACAGTGAATAAAATTAAGACAATTTCATTAAAATAGTTATTTCTTCCAATGGCACTGAAAGGATATTAAATTTGAGCATCGTGATTAAATATGCAAAATATATCATCCCTTGTAGTGGGGTTTATAGGTTGCCTCCCTCTGTGCAGGGAGGGTCTCTTGCTGCCATCCAGCTGTAAGTGGTGGCTATGTACATATTTGAGCTATGAGTAGAGTAACATTTCAACACACAACAATACACATCTGACCTAGGTATCCCGGACCAATGGGCAACCGACCTTGGGAAAGAGATTTCCAATAAACAATGGAAGAGTATCACACAACAAGTAAAAAGTGTCTCCAGGAACCAGAGTTTTCAATACACGCAGTTTAACGACCTACACCAGACTACCTATGTTCGTGGTTAAATCGTTAGAATGCCCCAGATGCTGACAATCTGAGGCAGGATTCTTCACGTGGTGTGGGAATGCCCTGTGACCCATCGAGATAGGAGGAAGTGGTGGAGGGTGTTTCAGAGCTGGTAGACCGTAGTACACCCCTTACACCAGAATTATGCCTGCTGAGCTTAATGCCAAGGCCTAAAGGTGACTAATTTCTGTGCAGGTTTATAGATTTAATTCTTACACTGTTTAAACGATGTATAGCTATAACATGGAAAGCCTGTATGGCATGTGACATTGATGTTGGCTACCTGATCTGCAGAAGTGAACCAAAGCCGAAACCGATGTCATTACGCAGGTCCAGTTGAGTGGTGGAAGGGGCCCAATTGGAACAATCTGGGATGTGTATGTCACAAAACATAGTTTGTTTTTGTCCATCACTATGGGGAACACATTTTCTTTTATTACTTTAGCGCAAGCATGTGAGTTTGGCATTTTCCTTTCTTGGAGTAAAAATCAGATTACTACTGGACTGTTGTTCTCAAGGTCAATTTGTATTGTTTTAGATATTTTACAAATTTGCAATTCAGTTGTGGGTCTGACAGGTCTAGAGCTTGTATTGATTGATGCTCTGCATGTCCTTCTCCCTCTTGCGATGAAAGCTTTTCTTAATAAAGAAACGCGTGCTGTGTACAGATGCTTGCAACTACATATTAGATTAATAAAATCCTCTTTTTTTTGTTACCACAAAATCTGCATGCTGTGATCCTGTTTTGCAGAATTCCAAGAAGGCTGGTCGGCAATTGATAGTAACTAACCAAAGTGGAGTGCCATGTGTGTGCCAAGAATGTGAGGCCTAAATAAGGAGCTGGTTTTAAAGTTTTGTAGTTTTTAATCACCATCCAACTGTGTGATCTATGGCTGAAGCTGTTTTTGTCTAATAGTAGCAAATACATTTTTGCAGCTTTATTTATGTTGTGTTTGAATAGCTCAACTGTATTGGTGAATGTTAACGCTTTTGAGCAGCTATTGATTGTATATAGATTTTTTTTTTGTCTTTTTCAAATCCAGTCCATAGAATCTTGTTGATCGGGCTGTGTACCAGATTTTGTATTATTTTGTACCAGCGTTTTATTGTGGAGTACATTCTCCCTACTGTTTAATTTAGTAGGCCGAATTCTAGGTGCACCTGCGATGGCGAAGCAGACTGAGGTAATTGAAAAACTCGCTTATAGGTTTTGACAGCAACTTGTTCAGCAGCGCAGAATCTTTTCCGTGTAGGACGATGCTAGCATAAGATATCGTGGGTAGCATTTTTGCTGCAATTGCTCAGAGCAGTGGCTAATGGGATGGGCCCTAAAGTTTTTTGGCCAGTGTGCTGAAAGCAAAGGCTAGTGCGCTCAATTTGTGCCACATATAGTTTTTCTGTTGTTGATGAGTAAGACTGATGTCAATGTAAGCTCCCAAGTACTTCTAATTGGTCACTTCTTCCAGTGCTTTACCTTTCAACCAGATATTCAATTGGGAACTTTGGTTATTACTGATCTGCATAGTTTTGGTTTTTGATGTATTGATTTCAAATCTATTGGCTGTAACATTTTCATACATTTTAATAAATACCTCTGGAGTCCAACTTTGGTTAGGCTCATTAATACCACATTGTCTGCGTATGACAGGTGCGATAGTTAGCTTTCCCAGATGTGGTGAGTGGGAGTTGATCCGATTAAGACAAGGTGTTAGGTCAGATATAAACAGATTGAAGAGGTGTGGAATCAGCACAAACCCCTGTTTGAGGCCCTTGTTTGTGGTCAGTATTCTTGAGATTCTGTAGTCATCCCCCAGCTTTTCTCTTATCCAAGTGTTATAGTAGAATAGCATTATTCTTTTCAGAATTCTTTCAGGTATATTCCAGTCTCTTAGTTTTCTCCACAGGCTGTTTCGATTGACGCTGTCAAAGGCCGCTTTCAGGTCAATAAAGCAGAGATATAGTTTTTGCTTGTTGTGTTTAGTCTTTTCTGCTATTAGGGAAAGTGCTATTCTATTTGCAATTGTTCCAATCCCTTTTCTGAAGCCTGTCTGGTTGGCCGGGATCAAGCTGTTGGTATCGGACCAGTCGATCAGATCTTCTGGGATCCGAGAGGCATAGTACTTGGCTTCGACGTCTAATAATGCTATGAGCCTGTAGTTTGCTGGATTTGTTCTATCTCCGCCTTTTTAGATTGGTGTGATGATTG
Organism: Calotriton arnoldi; assembly: GCA_963921515.1. NCBI lineage: Eukaryota > Metazoa > Chordata > Amphibia > Caudata > Salamandridae > Calotriton > Calotriton arnoldi. The sequence continues at coordinate 960,960 of CAWUFW010007309.1, read as the reverse complement.
AGCCTTGCCAGCAGGTGGTATTTGATTTAGTAGCTCTATTTCTTTATATAAAATGGATAGATGGTTACTCCAAAAAGCCTTCTTTTTGTTGGCTTCAGGACTCTGAGCACTTTACAACTGCAAATCAGTGCTAAAGTGCATGTGCTTTCTCCTTTAAACATGGTATGATTGGTTTACACGTTTGGCATATGTGATTTACTTGTAAGACCCTTGTAAAGTGGTATCCCATATTCCCAGGGTCTGTAAATTAAATGCTCCTAGTGGGTCTGCAGCACTGCTTGTGCCATCCACAGACCTAGGTTTTCAAACCTGTTTCAGGCCTGCCTCTGCAGGGCCTGTGTGTGCAGTTCACTGCCACTGCAACTTGGCATTTAAAACTACTTGTGTATCCACAAAGGAGGCCAAGCGGAGATTTAACGACCAGCATGGGGCGGCTCCCCTATACAGAGCCACTAACACAAAAAGCCACCCTGGGTCAAGGCAAAAAGCAGATACAGTGGAAGGAGTGTGTGGGGGATTCCCTTTTATAGGACGAATTCCCTCACCGACCCGTGGGTGGCATGCTTCATCATCGGGAACCTCCTCGCACTGCGAACCTAGTTGCAGTGCGGGCTACAACACCCTCTCTGAGAGGGAGGAGCTCAGGGATGTCTTTTAACCCTGACCCCTGGGTGTCCCAATAAAATTGTTCCCACATACCAGGTAGTCAGTTTTAACTCCACTAGCACCCTCTATCCTACACCATCCCTCACCATCACACCCAACTCATCATCTGGTTTTAGTATACCTATTGTTACACAAAATTAAAACATCCCTGAGCTCCTCCCTCTAAGAGAGGGGGTTGTGGCCCGCACTGCGACTAGGTTCGCAGTGCGAGGAGGTTCCAGATGATGAAGCATGCCACCCACGGGTGGGTGAGGGAATTCGTCCTATAAAAGGGAATCCCCCACACACTCCTTCCACTGTATCTGCTTTTTGCCTTGACCCAGGGTGGCTTTTTTGTGTTGGTGATTTAAAACTACTTGCCAAGCCTTAAACTCCCCTTTTATTGCACAGTGGTCACCCATAAGGTAGGCCTGAGGTAGCCCTATGGGCAGGATGCTATGTATGTAAAAGGTAGGACATATGAAGCATGTCCTGGTAGTGACGACAAAGAGCCTATTTTGTTTCTCACTGCTCGGAGGCCTACTTCTCTCATAGGCTAGCATTGGGAATTCCCTTAAATACTTTTAAGTGGTAATTCCTGGTCAGAAAGGAGTGGTGTTGCCATGTTTGGTATGTTTAGAACAGTGGTGATAAATCCTGCTGACTGGTGTAGTTGGATTTTACATTACTATTTTAGAACTGCCACTTTTAGAAAGTGGGCATTTCTCTGTGCTTATGACTCTTTGTGCCTTGTAGCCTGACTCCAATACACGTCTGAGCTGGGTGACCGCTATACTAGGTGCATACTTTCCAGAGAGCCACAACACAGGAAGGGCTGGGTGTGACTGGTTATATCTGCATTCATCTGCATAGTGATGGTCTTCCTGGGCTTGGAGAGGGAGAGGTCGTTCATGCTTTATATTTGTATAGGTTGTGTCCTGCCCTAGCACGAAGAACTGTTTTACCCCCTACTGACGTCTGAAGCCAGGGTTGGGTTGAAAGGGATTATTGCGCACTTCTAAGGGCTCCTTTGAAGTCACCCCTTGATCAAAGATAATTTTGAGTATAAGTACAGGGGCTCTGACCCCATGTATGTTTTTAGACATGACGAGAATTTTAACCAGATGCTTCTGGCTCTACATTCTGCACATTGCGAGAGGACTGCTGTGCTGCCAGAAGAAACCGCCATTGAGATTGCTTGCTTTGTTGTGCTTTCCTGCTGGAGAGACTGCCACCCTGCTCAAGTAAACTAGTGTGCTGGTCTGCTGCCTGTCTCCGTGCTCTGTGTGTGTCCCAGTGCTCCCCTGGGACTGTTGGCATGCCTCCTTCCTGTACTTGTGTTTTTTTTTTGAGGATTCAGAAGGATTCCATCATACCCCCACAATCGGTCGCGTGATTAGTGATTTCGCCCATTAACATCATTTTCATCAGCGCTTGTTGAGCGCTGGTTGCAAAGAAGGTAGCGTGTGCAGAGCGCCCCACATTTCTGCAGAGCGGCCTTTGAAGCAGGAGTGCCGTGTCGAGGCACCTGCTCTCTGTGCACCACACCTCCGTCGGCCCGAGGCAAATCCTTCACCAGAGCGGGCCCCCTCCCTTCTAGCAATGCGTGGTTGCATAGGGAATAGAAAGCTTTCGTATGGCGGCTGCGCCGCTTCACCCCACCCTCTCTGGGGATTAAGGCCGATGTGGCATGGCCGCAGTCGTCTGCCATAGAGCGAGGAGTCCTGGCCGTGAGAGGAATCACCGCAGCGCTGTTCCTGGGGCTCCTGATGGGCTGCCGAGTCTGCCCCAACGCCTGGCCGCCCCGCACAGAAGGTACGGAGCTGAGATCCTCAGTCCTGTGTGGTCCCCACAGCTGACCTGCGAGAAGCAGGTGGCCGGCCCCGTCTCGGGCAATCTGTCCTGGGGGACCCGCAAGGCCTTCCGGGAATTGAGTGTAGCCGCCCTGTGCTCCCTCACAGGTGGTTTTGGGCTGTACTGGGAATAGCTGTCCGAGTGGCCCCCGGAGACGCTGTATTTTTGGGAACCTTACTTGTTGGAGTAGGGCACTCCGTGGAGGGCCCCAGGAGGGAAGTGCTCATTATCCCCTCATGCTAAAATGGCCTCATATAGAGTTTCTGTGGGCAGTGACCGAGTGGGACCTTGACATCCGCACTAGCAGGGCTCATGTGAAGTCCTTAAGAGAGGGAAGGGTCCTTTACCTACCTGTAGTCATAACAGTGACTCAGGTGGATATCTCTAAACCAACTAGTATTACTTCACTATGCATTTCTTCGTTGCTAACTGGTGGCATATGGTGATTCCTGTGAATGTTCCTTACTCTTGCATTACTTGTACTTCTGGCGTGCTAGAGCAAGGTTTGACCCAGGCCCCTAATAAAGTGTCAATCAGTGCCTTATGGAACGGGAGAAGATGCTCTCCAGAAGTATGTCCTGTTTGTAGGACCTCTGTAAGTACATTAGTTTTCACCTTCCTGGCAGGGAGCTGGAGTTCGAGAACTTTAGCTGCCCTACGTATAACCATAGCTTAAGAGGCAGATTCTTCTGTGGCTGATCCATAGGGAGAAAAAAGAGCTGTCTCTGGAGAGGTATTGAGGCACCTAGCCTCCTTCTAAACATCGTACCAGCTGTCATCATTTACAGGGCTGAGCGAACTCATTAACCTGGTCATAGTCATCAGAATCGGTGCCAAAGAGGGAGTACAAAGTGGGTTACCTCCCTTCAGGGGCGGATATAGTGAATGGAAGAAGAGGCGCCTCAGGCGGATTTGGGAATGACTTCAGGCGAGGTCAGGTCTGCGCAAAGTCCACTTCAGAGACAACGATCGGGTCCTTCTGCGGAGGCGTCAATGGAGTCTGCATTGGCGTTTAAGTACAGGGGGCTGGCACAGTACTCTGGGTTGAAAGCGGTTTTAAAAATGGAGCTAGAGGCAAGATGAGCTTTGGGGGTCCAACTGGCACAGAGGGCAAACCCGCTGGCTGAACACCAGATAGGTGGGGAGGAAGGTCTTTCAGCTCGTTGGATCCCAGAGTCGGGCCAGAGGGAGTCGGTAGGGATGGTGCATGGCACTCTTCAATCTGAAACAACGTGGCTCTTGGCCCCGGAAACTCTAGTTGTTCCAGCACAAGTTGTGGGATGGGCTCTGAAAACGTCCGACTTTGGGAGCAAGTCCAAAAAGAGTGCCGTGCCTGCGCAGGTGAATGTAAGTGGCATGAGGAATCGGAGTCTAACTTCGATTTTTACTTTTTTTCTGTTTCTTTTTGGATTTACTTAATGACTTGAAGCTTGACGAAGACAGACCTCTTGAGCTGCTCCGACAACACCGGAAATGAGAACAAGACTGTTAACGAACCTTAGACGCGGACCGCAATTTGGAGCAGCCCTGATGAAGAGTCTTCTTATGCGTGGCGACCTAGAGCTTTGCCTTGTTTTCCCTGATGAACTTCCGGGTCATCGATGCACAGTCGGTGCAGGCCTTGAAGTCATGGCTCGACGTCCGGCACCACTAGCATGCCTGGTGGGAATCTGTTAAAGTCCCTGCAGGGCTTAAAGCCTGTTGTTTTTGGGGGTGACGCCTCTTGCCCACTGGAGACATTTTGATGTAAAAATATCTCTGAGAGACATGAAGGGAGGTGTGTGAAAAACCCTCTTTCCAGAAAGAGAAATTATTTTCTAGAGTCCCCTCACCCACCAGGGTTGCCCCTAGGTGGCATGCTTCATCATTGGGGTCCTCTCAATCCGCTGCGAATTGAGGCGTGCTGCGACTTGCGAAACTACGTAGAAGCACTTACTTTTGAAAATGTGTGGTGCAGTGATGTGGAGTGGGAAAAATAGGTTAAAAATACCTAGCTAGTGAGCTAATATTTTATTCCTGCTCCTAGGCGGTATGTTTAAAATCAGGGGTTAATACTGGGGAAAGACCTAACTGTAATAATTATGGTGTCCCTAGTATTGGGTCGACGTGTTTCGAGCTATCCCCTAAAAGCTCTTCTTCAGGACCACACGAGGGCCAGCCCCGTGCGTGCCACTCCTAAAGAATCCTGTGAATAGGAAACGATGAGGTGCACATACCTAGTGTGTGTACACCTAATACTTAATACACACGGTTATACACTGATACGCTGTATCTGTAGGAAATGAAGCAAAAGGAAAATTAGAAGGCACCTGCCTACCAGCCAAGCTGGCAGGCCCTTAATACATGTGGCGTCTTTTGTTGATCTATGTACTCTTCTATAGTGGGTGTACTTATCAGCTACTTTGTGCGATCATCCGTCGTGGAAGAATACTATCAAACACGATGTCTGGTGAAAATAAGTGGTTATGTACAAATTAAAAACACTCGTGAAGAGACACCACGTGACATACAACATATAGCAAATAAAGTATTACATATTAATGACACATACTTTTGTTTAGGCAGAAATATGCCTCATGATCTGCAGGGGTAGAGGGGCTTGTAGTCACACCCTAGAATGGTAATAGGGACATAGAGTTCGTAATTAGAGTTTCCTAGAGGTAAAAGAGGAACCGGGGAGGATTTTCTCCCGGTACCTCAACTTGTCCTGGAAGGAAGATTAAATAGAAACCTTATTAGTGCCATGGAAAAACGGAATGAGGTCATACGGGTCTGGAGAGACTTACTTCGTCAAAGCGCACCTCTCGGAAAATCACCTGATGGCACTCTTGGAGACCGCATCTTACCACGTCTGTCTCCCAGTGGCCATTAAATAGTTCCGGATCAACCTAGACATGCTTGCTTGAAAAACTAGACTGTCTTTTTTACAAAATGGCCGCTGCACCTGGCTTTTAAGTGGGGCCATCTTGGGCGAATGACTGTGTACCCAGATGGTCGGGTGATATTTGTGACAGATGAACCCGGTGAGAAATCATAAAAATTAAAATAAACAACCCCTGTACGCCGGGACACTCAAAAGGATGGGTTGTGATTCGTACAGAACGCTAAGAGCGTAATGGTAGACCTGATTGATGCGCAACATGCCACAGTTAGACAGTGCTCTTCTCAAAATGGCCACTGTGTATGGAATAGTGGTGGGGCCATCTTGGAATGACTAAAACAACATATAGTATTCAGGGAAAGTCATAAATATGGGAAGGCTGCTGCCAAACTAGACTGTGTCTTTCACAAAATGGCCGCTGCACCTGGCATTGAAGTGGGGCCATCATGGGTGAATGACTGTGTACCCAAATGGTCGGATGATGGTTGTGACAGATGAACCCAGCGAAGAATCATTAAAATAAAGATCAACAACCCCCGTACAACGGGACACTCAAAAGGACTGGTTTGTGATGCGTACAGAACGCTTAGAGCGTATTGGGAGAGGAGTTGGCCTAACGGCTAGGGCGGTCGACCTCGAATCTGGGGAACTGGGTTCGAGTCTCGGCAATGACGCTGAACATCCTGTGATTCTGGGCAAATCACTTAATCTCCCCGTACCTAACAAATATGAATGTGTACTCATGTAATGCAACTGGTGCTATGTAAATCGCTCTGATACCCGATTCGGGTCAAGTTCGCGCTATATAAAACTCTGAAGAAAAAAAAAATGTAAAAAAAAAAAATGTAGGACCTGATTAATGTGCAAAAAGCAACAAGCAAATTGTGCTCTTCTCAAAATAGCCCCTGTGTATGGAATAGTGGTGGGGCCATCTTGGAATGACTAAAAATCATATTGTATTCATGGTAGGTCTTAAAATATGGGAAGGCTGCTGCCAAACTACTGTAATTGTACAAGACTAGGTGGTACCATGTGCATAATAGTAGACACATTATTTTCTATCTATTAAAGCCTGAACGTTGTGCTGTTCACGAGATGGCCGCTGCTTGTGAAATAGTGATGGGGACTTCTTGGGTGATCAGACATTTTAGATGAAGTGAGTGGTGGTACTCGTGTTATTTGCGCAATGAAGTAGCGCTGGTGTGAGTATCACGTTAGGATCGTTCCTTCACTTCTGTGTTATTTAGGGAGTGAAAAGGATTTTTCAAAACACTCTACTACATCTGGCAGACGATGCGTTACAGATTCATTTAACAAACTGTCCCCACGGAATATTGTCATTCAATCCTTCAGTATCCGTGTGCAATTTATACACCCATCGCTGCTCTTTCTCTAGCAATCTGTGTTCTAAATTGTCAATGTGTTTGATATGTTCTAACACTGCCCAATGTAGATCGTTAGGAGTGTGTTTCATTTCGTTGAAATGTGATGTCATTTTTGTGGTGACCCGGTGGCACCTGATGTTGCTGCGGTGTTCGCCTATCCTGGTGCTAACCTTTCTAGTAGTCATACCCACATAATGTAGGTTACATGTGCATGTGATCATGTACACGACCCCTGTGGTATTGCAGTTAGTGAATTTGCGTAATTCCCAAATCATCTTGTTGAAAGTCACTTTTTTTGTTGTGAAGGTCAGGTGACACACTCTGCAGTTCCCGCAAGGATAATGGCCCATCGGTAGAGTGCTCAACACTTGTTGGGTCTTCTCGTTTCTTGTTTGGGGTTTAGGGCGGGTGTGTACCAAGATGTCTCTTAGGTTTTTTCCTTTCCTGTATGAGAACATGGGTTTAGGGATGTTGAGTTTTCCACTATTTAGGGTACGCCAGTGTTTCTTGACTATTTTTGTGACACGGTCGGACGCTATGTTGAAGGTTGTGATGCATATAGGTCTTTTTTCTTTTTCTGTGCCCTGTTTTTGATATGTCTCCAGGAGCGCCTCTCTGTGGTTGTTTGCAGCTCTCTTCTTGGCTTTGGATATCAGGTTTTTGGGGTATTTCCTTGTGAGAAGTTTCTCAGATAGTTCTTTGGCTTGTGCTTTGAAGTCCTTTGTCTCAGAGCAGTTTCTCCTAAGCCTGAGATATTGTCCAAAAGGGAGGTTCTCCTTCAGATGTCTGGGATGGAAGCTGTCGTATAGGAGTAAACTAGTTTTTTGAAGTGGGTTTTGCGTGTGTGGTTGTCTTTAGTAAGCCATCAACAGCATAGATGTTTAGGTCCAGAAATACCAGTTGTGATCTACTCATGGTATGCGTGAATTTTAGGAAAGGGTCCTGGTGGTTCAGCCACTCGATGAACTCATTGGCTTTGGACTCGTCACCCTCCCAAATCAGCAAAACATAATCGATGTATCTTTTCCAAAGTTGAATATGTTGGCGGTGTGAGTTGGTATTGGACAGGATTTTGTGCTTTTCAAGGTGATGTACGTATAATCCCGCCATACTCGGGGCAAAAGTACTGCCCATACTGGTCCCGTGCTGTTGTCGAAACAGGATATCCTCAAAACGGAAGAAATTTTCCGTCAGGGCCAACTTGCAGCACTCTAATACAAGATGTCTTGGTGTATGATAGGTCCATTCTTCTTCATAGAGGACCTCTTCAATGATGTCCAGGGTCTCTTTGTGGGGTAGGCTGGTATAAAGGCTCTCCACATCCAACCCAATGAGGTTGCTAGTTGTTGAATCAAATTGTAGATCTTGAAGGAGACAGAGTACTCACTTGGTGTCTTGTAGGAAAGTACTTGTTCCTTGTATCAAGGGGCGTAGAAAGGCGTCCGCGAATTTGGAGAGTGGTTCCAGTATGGACCCTATGCCGGAAACGATGGGTCGTCCAGGTGGGTCTTCTAATGACTTGTGTATCTTGGGTATTGTATAAAAATACGGGGTAACCGGGTGGCTATTTGCCAAAAATTTAGTCAGTCCAAGATGGCCCCACCACTATTCCATACATAGGGGCTATTTTGAGAAGAGCACAATTTGCTTGTTGCTTTTTGCGCATTAATCAGGTCTACCATTACGCTCTAAGCGTTCTGTACGCATCACAAACCCGTCCTTTTGAGTGTCCCGTTGTACGGGGGTTGTTTCTTTGCTTTAATGATTCTTCGCTGGGTTCATCTGTCGCAACCATCATCCGACCATTTGGGTACACAGTCATTCACCCATGATGGCCTCACTTCAATGCCAGGTGCAGCGGCCATTTTGTGAAAGACAGTCTAGTTTGGCAGCAGCCTTTCCATATTTATGACTTTCCCTGAATACTATGTTGTTTTAGTCATTCCAAGATGGCCCCACCACTACTCCATACACAGTGGCCATTTTGAGAAGAGCACTGTCAGACTGTGGTGTTTTGCGCATCAATCAGGTCTACCATTACGCTCTTAGCGTTCTGAACGAATCACAACCCATCCTTTTGAGTGTCACGGCGTACGGGGTTGTTTATTTTAATTTGTATGATTTCTCACCGGGTTCATCTGTCACAACTATCACCCGACCATCTGGGTACACAGTCATTCGCCCAAAATGGCCCCACTTAAAAGCCAGGTGCAGCGGCCATTTTGTAAAAAAGACAGTCTAGTTTTTCAAGCAAAGCGATACCAAAGGGGATGATGGACGGAGCGTTTGAGCTAATCAAACACTCGCCCCCAGTCAACTGATCTGGGTTTAATCCATCATCATTCTTTAGCTCACTCCACCACCCCAGTTCAGACATGGCCATATGCAAATCAGTCTGACCCTGTGCCTCATGGGAACAGTCCAGCGCCGAACTGCCAAGCCATGTCTTCCCTGGACCGGAAACGAGCGTCCTGGGACCGGTTTCTGGCTATTCAGCCGTCATCAGCCAGGCTAGCTTGAATCCAGTGGCAAAGTGAGCAAGGGACCCACGTCTGAGCATACCCTGCCAACTTAGGGCGAACAAAGCGATACCAAAGGGGATGATGGACGGAGCGTTTGAGCTAATCAAACACTCACCCCCAGTCAACTGATCTGGGTTTAATCCATCATCATTCTTTAGCTCACTCCACCACCCCAGTTCAGACATGGCCATATGCAAATCAGTCTGACCCTGTGCCTCATGGGAACAGTCCAGCGCCGAACTGCCAAGCCATGTCTTCCCTGGAATGGAAACAAGCATCCTGGGACCGGTTTCAGTTGACTGGGGGTGAGTGTTTGATTAGCTCAAACGCTCCGTCCATCATCCCCTTTGGTATCGCTTTGTTCGCCCTAAGTTGGCAGGGTATGCCCAGACGTGGGTCCCTTGCTCACTTTGCCACTGGATTCAAGCTAGCCTGGCTGATGAGGGTTATGAACCCGAAACCGGTCCCAGGATGCTTGTTTCCGGTCCAGGGAAGACATGGCTTGGCAGTTCGGGCTGGCCTGTTCCCATGAGGCACAGGGTCAGACTGATTTGCATATGGCCATGTCTGAACTGGGGTGGTGGAGTGAGCTAAAGAATGATGATGGATTAAACCCAGATCAGTTGACTGGGGGTGAGTGTTTGATTTGCTCAAGCGCTCCGTCCATCATCCCCTTTGGTATCGCTTTGTTCGCCCTAAGTTGGCAGGGTATGCCCAGACGTGGGTCCCTTGCTCACTTTGCCACTGGATTCAAGATAGCCTGGCTGATGAGGGTTATGAACCCGAAACCGGTCCCAGGATGCTTGTTTCCGGTCCAGGGAAGACATGGCTTGGCAGTTCGGGCTGGCCTGTTCCCATGAGGCACAGGGTCAGACTGATTTGCATATGGCCATGTCTGAACTGGGGTGGTGGAGTGAGCTAAAGAATGATGATGGATTAAACCCAGATCAGTTGACTGGGGGTGAGTGTTTGATTTGCTCAAGCGGTCCGTCCATCATCCCCTTTGGTATCGCTTAGTTTTTCAAGCAAGCATGACTAGGCTGATCCGGAACTATTTAATGGCCACCGGGAGACAGACGCAGTAAGATGCTGTCTCCAGGAGTGCCATCAGGTGATTTTCCGAGAGGTGCGCTTTGACGAAGTAAGTCTCTCCAGACCTGTATGACCTCATTCCATTTTTCCATGGCACTAATAAGGTTTCTATTTAATCTTCCTTCCAGGACAAGTTGAGGTACCGGGAGAAAATCCTCCCCGGTTCCTCTCTCTTTTACCTCTAGGAAACTCTAATTACGAACTCTGTCCCTATTACCATTCTAGGGTGTGACTACAAGCCCCTCTACCCCTGCAGATCATGAGGCATATTTCTGCCTAAACAAAAGTATGTCATTAATATGTAATACCTTTATTTGTTATATGTTGTATGTCACGTGGTGTCTCTTCACGAGTGTTTTTAATTTGTACATAACCACTTATTTTCACCAGACATCGTGTGTGATAGTATTCTTCCACGATGGATGATCGCACAAAGTAGCTGATAAGTACACCCACTATAGAAGAGTACATAGATCAACAAAAGACGCCACATGTATTAAGGGCCTGCCAGCTTGGCTGGTAGGCAGGCGCCTTCTAATTTTCCTTTTGCTTTATTTCCTACAGATACAACGTATCAGTGTATAACCGTATGTATTAAGTATTAGGTGTACACACAGTAGGTGTGCACCTCATCGTTTCCTATTCACAGGATTCTTTAGGAGTGGCACGCACAGGGCTGGCCCTCGTGTGGTCCTGAAGAAGAGCTTTTAGGGGATAGCTCGAAACATGTCGACCCAATACTAGGGACACCATACTCATTAGAGTTCGGTCTTTCCCCAGTATTAACCCCTGATTTTAAACATACCGCCTAGGAGCAGGAATAAAATATTAGCTCACTAGCTAGGTATTTTTAACCTATTTTTCCCACTCCACATCACTGCACCACACACATTTTCAAAAGTAAGTGCTCCTACGTAGTTTCGCAAGTCGCAGCACGCCTCCATCCGCAGCGGATTGAGAGGACCCAATGATGAAGCATGCCACCTAGGGGCAACCCCCTGGTGGGTGAGGGGACACTAGAAAATAATTTTTCTTTCTGGAAAGAGGGTTTTTCACTCATGTTCAGTGGAATCCCTGTTCCTCCTATGGTTAGGTTTCTTATTCCGGAAGTTGTGGAACTGTATTCAGTAAGGAGGGTGAACCTAACCTTAACCTCTACCTCCCCCCGTTTTTTGATTGTAGACAGGAAGGGAGCTCCGGATCCGCGTCGGGTAGAAAGGAACTGACAGCAGCACGCGGGAATGGCACCTATATAGGCCCCGAATTGCATCTGTGCGGAGCTGAATGGGGCCACCTTCCGGCGTGCAGAGGTACTGCTGAAAGGTTTCTGGATCCAGTCTGACACCTGGGGAGTATTAAAAAGGTGAGGAATCTGCAGCTAGAAATCTCTATCGGAAACATATAGGCAGTATTAGAGCATGTATACCTCAGTGATTGTTCATTTTCTCAGCACTAGGATCCATTCATATTTTGACGTTATCTGAAGACTAAATTAAACCAATACTAAGCTATGAGAGAGGCTAAAAGCTATATATGGACTGCTTGTCTAGCCGAGCTTTCACATCTGCATGCATGCACAGTGGATTTGATCTCAGCCTTGTGCTTAAGCATCAAAGGACCCTTTCCCAATCGAGAAACCAGCTTGCAATTTTGCATTTTAAATTCATGTTGTGAAAATATCCATTTAATATCTTGAACGTATCTCATCATATGGGCTGCCAGTTATTGCGTAACTCGTTAATGCCATAGCAACCTTTCTTAACACAATGTTAAAAACTGATGATTTTAAAATCAAACGTAAATTATTGCTGGCTTATGTGGCCTTGCTTTAGAGGTACCTCCCTCCAAATTTCTTTCTTCATCTCACTGTCACTAATTTGTTCTGTTTAATTCTCATTTGATTTATTATGGCACTAATTCCCTAGATTCACAAGCCAGGATTATTGGGTATTAACCATACTTGGGTAGGGTTAGACGCAAGAGCTAGCTTACATGAAGGCCTTTCTGAACTGTTTTCAGTGTCCTCGTGGTGAATATCTTTACTTTGGTGTCTTAGGGTAACCCATATCCCACACAAAAGGCTCTTAGAATCTCACAGAGTTAACAGACACAAATTAATATCGAAGACTGCATTGAGTACATGGGGACCCCTGTGAGGTAAATGAATAATCACCTTGGTTTTTTAGGTCGAGCCTGGGCAGCGCATGCGCTGCTGCGAGCAATGCAGTAGTGGAGTATGGCTTTGAAGCCCCGCCCACGCTCCGCCCATATTCTTAGTTGGCTTGTGTCATTGTCCTTCGTAAACGCTGGATTCCGAGTCATTATTAGGCTTGTTAGTCCCTCCTTGGTACCGCCTTTTCTGCATTTGTTACCTCCCCTAACGACTGGACCTTTTACTTGTCTTGTTACACGGACTGCTTTATCTTGGCTGTGAGCACTATTTTGTTTAATGATTTGCCCCTATACGACCCACTAGGTCACAGAACACCGCCCAACTTATTAATGGCGGTCCGCTTTAACTATAGCGGCTGTGTTTCTTTATTTATTTATTTTACTAATAGCGGTCCGCTTTAAGTATAGTGGCTGCACTTATTTTTTTGTTTACTAGCGCCCATGCGGCGCTTTCATATTCATGGAGCCCACACCCCTTTCTTTAGACAAGCAGTGTCGAAAGAAGGGTGCGCGGCCGCTATTAAAGTGAAAGCGAGGCATGGGCGCTTTTACAAAAAAAAAAAAATCTGTTTGTCAACTTGACGGATGCTTTTTTTTGTCAAAGCGCTGCATGCTGCGGTTTCACTTTAATGTCGGCCACGCCCCTTTCTTTAGACTCCGCTTGTCTAATGAAAGTGGCACGGCCTCCATAAATGTGAAACAGCTGCATGGGCGCTAGTAAACAAAACGATATTTGTAATGCAATATGTCTCTCATTTGCGAGAGTTTAAGCTGTTGTATTGCCAATAGCTCAAACTCTCGTAAATGCGAGACCTATTGCATTGCAAATGCTTGTTTTAAAGTGCCACCATGCGGAAGTAGCACGAAGCACCTTGGTGAGGACTGCAACACCCCTACCTCACTCTCTACCTTCGCAATAAAACCATGTGATCCAAGCTGATGAACTTCTCACAGTTGCATTAATACGAATAGGCTGCAACCCTTACTTACCCCTCAAGGGTGCATGCTATGAAGGTCTTGTCTCTCACACCATCCTACCAAGTACTGTTTTTTAGGTCTCGGCCTGCACCAGCGCTTGCGCTGGTCTGGCCGAGAGTTTTAGTAAGCGGGTTTTGGAAGTGCAAACCCACTGGCTTTCGGCTGGCGACCAGCTTGCATTCACGATAGCGTGCACGAGCGCAGCTGCCATCTGGGTTTCCTATCTAGTCCTCATTTCCTCGTCATGGCTCATTAACTCTCTGGACTCTGATGTTTCAATCGCAGCAGCAGCTCACATTACCAACTGACGGCCCTGGACTACAGTCACATGAAAAACAACAGCGATTAGCATTGAAATGCAAGCTTTTTTTTGTCTAGTTAGAAATATTGCTTCGGTGGGTTGATTTCACCTTATATCGCTATTTGTTTTATATTGGGAGTCACAGCCTAATTACCAGTATTTTTGTCTCACTCTTTTTTAAAAATATTTATTCGCGCAAAGCACAAAGCTATATTTAAGGTTACTTTTTCCGCGTCACTTCTTCACTCTATTTAAACTCCACAACCCCCACTCTTATTGTCTCTCTCCTTCTCTCTCTCTCCCCTCTCTAATTCTCTCTCTACTTAATTAACTCTCCCCTCTCTATCTTTTTAGCCTTTCATTCTCTCACCCCTTTATCTGTTTCTCTTTCAAACTCCTTCATTCACTCTCTCTCCCTCTTCTTTCTCTCTCTATCCCGCTCCACTCTTTATTCTATGTACACCCTTTCTCTCTCTTTCTCTCTCACCACCCTCTCTAATTGGGCATTATATCTTCACTCTATCTCTCACTCGGCAACACCACAGCATCACTCAGCGTAACCACAGCATCAATCAGAGCCAGCACAGCATCAATCAGAGCCAGCACAGCATCAATCAGAGCCAGCACAGCATCACTCAGCACCAACACAACATCACTCAACGCCATCACAGCATCACTCAACGCCATCACAGCATCACTCAACGCCATCACAGCATCACTCAACGCCATCACAGCATCACTCAACGCCATCACAGCATCACTCAACGCCATCACAGCATCACTCAACGCCATCACAGCATCACTCAACGCCATCACAGCATCACTCAACGCCATCACAGCATCACTCAACGCCATCACAGCATCACTCAACGCCATCACAGCATCACTCAACGCCATCACAGCATCACTCAACGCCATCACAGCATCACTCAACGCCATCACAGCATCACTCAACGCCATCACAGCATCACTCAACGCCATCACAGCATCACTCAACGCCATCACAGCATCACTCGGGGCCACAACAGCATCACTCAACGCCATCACAGCATCACTCAACGCCATCACAGCATCACTCAACGCCATCACAGCATCACTCAACGCCATCACAGCATCACTCAACGCCATCACAGCATCACTCAACGCCATCACAGCATCACTCAACGCCATCACAGCATCACTCAACGCCATCACAGCATCACTCAACGCCATCACAGCATCACTCAACGCCATCACAGCATCACTCAACGCCATCACAGCATCACTCAACGCCATCACAGCATCACTCAACGCCATCACAGCATCACTCAACGCCATCACAGCATCACTCAACGCCATCACAGCATCACTCAACGCCATCACAGCATCACTCAACGCCATCACAGCATCACTCAACGCCATCACAGCATCACTCAACGCCATCACAGCATCACTCAACGCCATCACAGCATCACTCAACGCCATCACAGCATCACTCAACGCCATCACAGCATCACTCAACGCCATCACAGCATCACTCGGGGCCACCACAGCATCACTCAACGCCATCACAGCATCACTCGGGGCCACCACAGCATCACTCGGGGCCACCACAGCATCACTCGGGCCACCACAGCATCACTCGGGGCCACCACAGCATCACTCGGGGTCACCACAGCATCACTCGGGGCCACCACAGCATCACTCGGGGCCACCACAGCATCACTCGGGGCCACCACAGCATCACTCGGGGCCACCACAGCATCACTCGGGGCCACCACAGCATCACTCGGGGCCACCACAGCATCACTCGGGGCCACCACAGCATCACTCGGGGCCACCACAGCATCACTCGGGGCCACCACAGCATCACTCGGGGCCACCACAGCATCACTCGGGGCCACCACAGCATCACTCGGGGCCACCACAGCATCACTCGGGCCACCACAGCATCACCGGGCCACCACAGCATCACTCGGGGCCACCACAGCATCACTCGGGGCCCACAGCATCACTCGGGGCCAGCATCACTCGGGGCCAGCATCACTCGGGGCCAGCATCACTCGGGGCCAGCATCACTCGGGGCCAGCATCACTCGGGGCCAGCATCACTCGGGGCCAGCATCACTCGGGGCCAGCATCACTCGGGGCCAGCATCACTCGGGGCCAGCATCACTCGGGGCCAGCATCACTCGGGGCCAGCATCACTCGGGGCCACCACAGCAGCATCACTCAGCAAGACCTGAGTATCATTCAGCATCACCTCAGCATCGTCTCCGCAACAGTCACCACCACCACCACTACCACCTCAGCATCACTCAGCACCACCTCAGCCTGCTCTCGGAATCTGGCATCTGTTGATTCTCCCCTAGCGTCTGGCCGCTGCTAGTGTTGTAATACAGGTACTAGTTCCCAACCTTCACCCTCCGATTGTTTATGCCCCCTCAAAAAAAAAAGCTTTAACAAACAACCATTGCAATAGGCAGAAGCAAGTTGCCAGCATTGCAAGAACAAAAGAAATCTCAGGATTTTTTTTTATTGTAAATACTTTTTTTAATATGGTCGTTCAGTTTTACATAATGCCTTCTTGGTCATATATAAAGTAACAAAAATGCTTCTGACACTTTTTTATTATAACTTTTCAGCATGCTGCACAGCAGCCACACTTCTCTACAGCACAGCTTGAAGACATTGGCAAAGTCAATAGCTCTGGCTAAACACTTATAAGACCCCAAAGGCGAGACCTATTGGCTATGCCAATGCTTGTTTCTATGTTATAATTCTATACCATATGTTATGTGCATTGTTTAACACATTTGTGCGGTATTTCTAATCCAAAAGAAACGCAAATCAGTACAAATATGAACAATTAGCTCTGACCCCGACCCACTTAATTGCAGTCTTGATTGTGGGCTGTCTAGAATGTCATTTGAGTTAAAAAGTAAATGCTGGAGTTCTGGAGTCACCACTGGTACCATTGCCCCTGGAGGAGTGCCATTTCACTGTGAGTGGTAGTTTAATACTCTCGTTTGTGTTTGTGCAATCGTATAATATTGACCAATCCCCATTCTTGGATTTCAGGACTGCCTCCCCGGGTCTGTGCCGCCAGTTGCTGGTGCTGGACAATTCGTCTTCAATACTGAAGGGAACTTCAGTTCCCTGGTCCAGAGTTCAATGGCATTCATCTTCTAATCCGGAGGAAGAAAAAGTGACTGGACCAGCTCACATCCAGCTCAGTGACAGTTGTGTAAAGGTGAGGTGTGATCATGGATGAGGAATGTAGGAGAAAGAGCCAGAGCTCAACTGGGTTTAGAATGGGAGAGAATATCCTCACATACAACAAACTACTCCAGCTAAGGGCACAATTAGTGTGATCGGCACATGATCTGCGGTTACAGTGACCTGCTGGTAGCCCTTGGCCTCGTCCTGTGCATAGCTTCCCTGCCTGCATGAGCCCCAGGGTATATGACCTGTAGCCATGCAGAGTGGGTACAGGAAATGGCAGCACCATATTGCCCAGCGGCCCTACTCTGCGGCTACTGGCACAGAACATGTATATGGTTATGATCTGTTTACAAGTACCCCTTACACTTATTGTTTTTCACATTTTGTTAGGTGTACAGTTCATAGACCCTGAGAATTTTGGCTGCACGAATTTAGGAAAATGGCAATAATTTGCATATTGTTTGATAAATCGGTCTCCAGTTTCACAAACACCAGAGCTGAACATTCAGGACTTTTTATTTAATTGAGTTTGTATACTAGTCTACCTATACCCATATTGCCCTTACTACCCTGATCTATTTACCATCTGTATACAACCTCTGCAGGAGGACATCCAGTTGTTTTTTCCCATCACTGGCGTTGCTTCTGATGGTAGGGGCGTACATTAGTAAGCACTACCGTTGCAGTGTGGGTTGAGTCTCTATAATCTCTCTGCGTCTCTAAAATGGAGCTGCTGCTGGTGGTCTTGTAGTTTGCTGTTCCAAAACTTTGTTCTGAGTATGAGCAGCTTACGGAGATCACATTATTTTTATTTTATTCACCAATAAATTAAAAACCTTAGCCTCTCGCCTGTCTTTTAAAGGGATAAAACATTACTGCTTGCGTATCAGATTGTTCAGTAATCTTCAACCCTTCTAAGAATTGAAATGGTAAGCCGCTATGCCATCATAGGGTCTCCTGTTGGTTATTGCAGTAGTTTGGTTTTTTTTTTAAACCCAGAGAAGCCAATTAAACGACTCCAAAATATTTAGAATCATTCAGCCAAAACGGTGGTGGGTCTGCTAATTAGCCTACTCCTTCACCATAACCTTGCTAAATTGTCTCATGAAGTCAAGGATGGTGTTCAGAAGTTTGGTGTACATGCTTAAGTTTTTGTATCCAGGAGATCCTAAGTACTGAATTAGCCTTGTGTCTGTGTTCCCCCGGCAGGGCTTTGACGTCTGGCTCAGACCAGTATTGCATGTTTTCGTCCTTTCAAGTGGAAATCATTTGCAAGCAGTACCATGACGATAGTATTGTCGAAGCTTAAGTTGCCTCCTTGGCCAAGAAATACTTCAGCTCTCAAACTCTTTTAGAAGAGACTAAACACACATCTTTATTGGCAGATGTTTATGGTGTGGGAAACAGACATTTTTACCTAAACACTTGAGAGAGTGTGGGCTGATAACTCTATGTAATATGTGATTACTATGCCACTTCACGCTCCCTAATAGTATGCAAAGTGTACATGAGCGTGTTTGGGTAGCATGAGGTTGGTTACCTATGTTGGTGCCCCCGTATGCATTTTTATTCCCTCAAGTCAAGTGTGCTTCACAGGGTTAGAGGTAATCGCAGTCCGCTGTCTCCATTCTTTCTGTGTGCCCTTCTGCACTACCCCTTAGGTTCCTCCTCCACACTCTTGAATTGCCAAATGCACTGCGTGGAATTATCATAAGGGGGGGAGGATCTTTTGTTGCACAGGGCTAAAACCATACGAGTTCCAGCAGGTCTGGCCAGAGCAACGCCTGTATCATGACTGGCATCCAGAAATGCCAAGGTGCACAAACCTCACAGGTCGCCATGGCCTGCCTAGCCCTCGCATCCCATGTTTTGCTAGTGCAACAGAAACGATCTGAGAGATT
The DNA here is from genome assembly GCA_963921515.1 of Calotriton arnoldi. Lineage (NCBI taxonomy): Eukaryota > Metazoa > Chordata > Amphibia > Caudata > Salamandridae > Calotriton > Calotriton arnoldi. Next base: position 942,026 of record CAWUFW010007309.1, on the reverse strand, counting down.
CTTCAATCTCTGAGTTGCTGTTTCACCTGAATAACGTAGCCATGGAGTCGTTGCCCACTGGGAAGAAAATTCACTCTGCATAGATCAAGGGATGAGGAAAGGGGTGATGGCAACACAACACCTTAGCTCGTCAGGGCTATCAGTCACTGCACCTATTGCGTGAAAGTTTCCTCTCCAGCAACCTTGAAGGCGTGAGGCTGATATGACTGTAACATGGTGCCTTCACTGGTGACCGTCACTGGTGTGAGTCCCTGCATTCAGAGCTTGATGGCGTTTTATCCCATCTCTTGTGCAGAAATGAGGCTGTGTGACTCCTCCTGCCCCACTCCCCGAGTGATAGCCCATCATCGTGCTCATTTCTGTCTGATTTCCCAGTTTAAATTGATTTTAATCCTTCTTTATCACACCGTGGGCACTATTTTTAACACCCCATAGCCCCTCCCCCTCCAACCCCTTGGCCCTCCCTTCACCGTCTCACCCCTGCTGACACACACCAACAAAGCCACCATCAGCGTGAGGTAGCTAAGCTATCGGTGATTTAGGTGCGCTGGGGGAGGTCCGAAGATGTTTGTGTTCCGGGGCCAGTCACTGCTCTGCCAGTGATGACCCGTGAAAGGGGCCCCCTGCTGCCTAATTTAATTTGTTAGCATCGGCAAGGGCGCCAAATTTCTCTCCGCCCAGGGCGTTGTCTTAACAAAGTCCGGCTCTGGGGGAAAGTGACAGTCAGTAATGATAACAGGTCATGGAGCAAACATCTTCCTGGGGCCAAAAAGTATGGTCTGTGATGTGACCAAAGGCTGGTCAGCAGAGGTAGGGGTAGGAGGTAGAATGGTTGTAAGTTGGGTGTAGGGGAAGCGAAACACGGAGGGAACAGTGAGTTGTGGGGTTACTTTGAGGGTTTCATTCCGTACTGCCCTCTAAATTACGCTGTAGTCTCTAGAAGTTTCACAGATTTGACAATACTGTGTTATGTTCTGAGTCGATATCCCAATATGCACCCTGAGGTGAGCTTTTTCTGCTTGCTGTTACTACCTTTAGCAAGTCGAGTGTACAAAGGAAGTAACCAGTGCTTGAAATTGAAAAATAGAAGTGCAGGTACTCTGCACCAGAGTACCTGCTTGTTTCTGAGAAGTGCCGGTACTCTCCAATTAAAAGTATTACATTTTCCTTGAGAAGTGCAGGTACTCTCCCTCTCAAAATAAAAAAAAGTGCCGGTACTCAGTACCGGCCCATTTAAAGCACGGGAAGTAACCATTATTGAATTGGAATGCAGTTGTAGCTTAGGCCTCACAATCTCCCTATGCCTTTAGCCTCTTATTGTAAACATTGGAAGTGCTTAGAAACAGTTTCTGTTGAGATAGCGGGTGCCGTAAAAGTTCTTGACAAAGTCTCCTCAACGAAGTGTGCAATTCACTGAGATGGGCAGACACAACACTCAACCTCCACCATTAAATATGGGACAGTGAGACAGTTTTAGCCATGGTACTATTAAGACTTGATGTTTAATCCTGCTTAACCACTTTACCAAAATATGCTGGCAGGGAAATCTGTATTTAATGTACGGGCAGGTTCAACAGCAGAGTGGCTTTTCTTTGCTCAGAGTAGTCCATGAGTCTTACTATTGGAACCACTCACACCACAATTGTTGTGTAATGAACAAGATGACAATTTAGGAAAAAGAAAGCACAGTTTTTATTAATTTCGGCCTCTGGCAAACTGTGCACTGTTGGGTAATCACTTTCTGCACATGTTTCTTCGCTGCTTTTTGTAACAGAGAAAAAACGTAAATCAAAGTAACCACTGCTAAGAAGTATGTGATCAGAAAACAGGATTGTAACTAAGCACCCATTTGATTTTACCCACGAGGGAGATAATACCCAGTCTCCTAGTTCACTTACTGAAATATGATGTAGTGAGAGAGTTAAAATCTTGTAACAAAAAGTCCCTGGCACAGGACGGGAATCAGTGAACTGAAGCATCGAGTGAAAGTGACAGGCCATAGCATAAGTGCAACATTGTCAACATCTCTGAGAAATTGGCTCAGGGTGACAAATGTTTGAGAGAGTACATGGAGCAAGAGACTGATGTTTGTGGGGCCATACGAGCTGTGTCCACATGGCCTTACAGTTCTGCTCGTCGGTCTCATCATGGTAGCTTTGATAATGCTGATCAGCTTTGTGTTTATGCAGAGACTCCGTGATATCAGCGATGGAAGGGAATTTCTGCGGCTGCAAGTGGAAGGTGGTGGCTGCTCTGGATTCCAATACAAATTTTCCTTGGATACAGTGATCAACCCTGACGATCGGTAAGAGTTCACCCTCTGCCTGGGTGTGGAGCATGGGCTGCAGTTACGGCTAGGAGTGGATTGATAGCACAATGGCTGTGTGGCTGTAAGTGACTACTTGGTGCAAGGAACGAGTAGTTGTTGCTTGGCAACCTAATAGTTCACAGTAGTACCTGCAAAGGGGACTGGCTCATTGCCACTATTATAGATGCAGCTGGTTTGTAGGGCAGTCTCTTCCACTGACGACCTTTGTCAAAGACTTACTTTGAATAGTAGAATACGTAGTGTTGGCTTTAGTTCAGCCCGTTGCTTATGATTGGTTCTTGTCTATCTCTCTTCCTTGTTCCTAATTTTATGACTTTCCTCCCTATTCCTAGGTTTTTGCCACACACAGAGCAGTTTGGTTTTACCGTGTTTTGATTGGATGGCATGTTTCCTTCCACTGCATTGCAGTGCATATGACCGACTGTTTTCTCTCCCTCTTTATTGCTACCTGCTTTCATCAGAAGCTCACACACCTCTCTTTATTAAAATATACAACCCCTAATGCACCCACTTGTCCCCTCTGCCCCTTCGTACTCTGACCTTCTTGCCAGTGAGTGGCCTTTTTTTTTTTTTTTTTTAACTTATCAGATTGCCACCCTTGATTGGGCATGTGGGGTGGCCGTCTTTGAATTATTTTTTTCTTATACCTTACGAAAATCCATTCAGAGATGGCCATCAAAGAGGCGTGCATCTGCGGCAGCTATCTTTGAATTAATTTTCTTGAAGCATAAGAAAATTCATACAAAGATGGCTGTCACACGTGTACATCTAGGGGGGAAAACGAGCATTGGCAAATCCTATAGGTTTAATCTGCGAGACCTATTGGCTTTGCCAGTATTTGTTGGATTAGGGAATGTGTGTTAGCTGCAGCCTGAAATGGGGCATACCATTACTGGGGCCCTGGAGTACATCTAATACCTGAGGGATAGACTAGTGCACAGCTATTGTCTGACAGTATGGAATAACTCAGCGTTGCTACCTGAAAATCATGCATGAGATGAGACCAATCCACTTTCTGATTGAGCATTGCTCATAACCACTGCTTGATGTTGAGCCATGGAATGCATCTACTATCTGACCAATGGGTCATGGCAGAGAGCTGTTGTCTGGGGGTAAAAAGGCCTTGTTTTAGCTAGCTAGTCATTGTGTGAGGATCAAACAACATGCAACCAATTCCCTGACGCAGGTCATAATATACAACTACTTCCTGGGACCTGCACATGATGCTTAGCAATGCTTTCGTGCAGAGCATGTCTCCGCCTGACTATGGAATACATCCACTGCATTGTGACAAGTGCTGCCTGGTGCACTTTCATTATGAGTAGAGCACCGTACTTACTTGTGTAGGAAGGGTTAGCTTCTAATACCCGTTCTTAAACACATGGCTATGTCTCCATCTCCCTTCTCTTGCCAGGTAGTTCTGATTGCTTTCTTATGTTTTAATCAGAGTAGTGCCTGTGGTTTGGTATACAAATTTCAGTTTCACCCTTGTGCTTTTCCTTTTGCAGGGTCTTCGGTCCAGATGACGCACGACTGGTGGTAGACTCGGACAGTCTGGACTTCGTAAAAGGCTGCATGGTAGATTTCAGCCAAGAGCTGATTCGAAGCTCCTTCCAAGTGGTGAACAATCCTCAGGCTGAACAGGGCTGCTCCTGTGGGACTTCGTTCTCCATCAAACTCTGAAGCGGCCATCTACTATCCCCATACTAAGTCTGTCCTAAAACTCTGTATTGCTTTCCTCTGTGCTTCAACACACTGAAATTATATTTCCCTTAGAAATCTCAATTTCCCTTTGAGCTCACCCTCCCTATCTTCCTGGAGTTCACTCCTTCCCTCCCATGATTTCACCCCCCTCTCCGTCCCATTTCCGACCTCAGATACTGTCTTTCGCACTTCCTGTGAGTGGGCAAGCTCTTCGATCCTCAATCATTTGTAAACATCCACTTTTCTAAGAAAAGCTTCATACTTAGCAATATTTTTCCATTAGCCCTGGAAAGTATTGATCCCCAGTGTGTCGTATTCCATAACTACATCCTCCCTCAGCCCCCTGCCCTTCAACTTGCTATACCCCCATCAGACACTGCCAGGGAAAAGGGGATCACTCATCCCAGCAGAGCCTTTGTCAAGACCTTAGCATTCAGCATCAGGCAACTCCCAGCCTGGAGGCCTACTGTGACAATCTTCGTACTAGTGATTAACTCACGCTGGATGCATGTTAATAATTAAGTTATTCTGTGTTAAAAATGTTAATGCTAAAGTGCAAGTTTTATCTTTCATATGGCATATGTATATACTGTGTGGCTGCATGTTTGTTTATACGCTTAAAATGCTAAAGAAAACCTTACACTGCAGCACAGCTTGAGTATAAGGTCTACCTCTTTCACCATTTGCTGTCAGCTTTCTGTTGAGTGGTGTATCAGACCTCAGACATCTCCAATAAATACCCATCCCCTCTCCATAATTCCTACATCTTCTCTAAGTTATTTGCTCTTTCCCACCTCCCCTATTCTTCACTCCTCACTTCTGCTCCCCAAGACCCTCCACTATGTTGCAGAATCCTTGTTCTCCAGACTTCTGTCCTGGTCCTCACCATTCTCTCCTGACACTTATGTTTAAAAATAATAATAGTAATGATTATACAGTGCACACACAAGCACTGAATTGTCACTTATCACATCAATAAGAAGTGTCTTCACCATTATACCTTTTCCTCCCAAACATTTGTTATATACACTTGCTTTCCAGTTAATCGCACCCTTGCTGCATTGCTGCAGTTTTCTTCATTGCTTTTACTGTCACTGTGGCCACTACCTTAATTTAATGAATGTTCCTTAGCCTTCACTTCTCAACTTTCTGCATCTTCTCTTCACCGTCACCAAATCCTTGTTCTACTCCAGTCATGCAGCTCACCTCCTATCCTACACCTCTCTTCCTCGGGTAACTCCTTCCTCTACTGTTGCTGCAGTTTTATCTCCTCCCTGTGACGACTTTTGTCTTCACTTTATCACTGAGGTGTCATCCCTCACCTCTTCCCTTCCTGTCACTACTCCTTCTCTGCCACCTAAACATCACCATTCATCTCTTTCACATTGTTTGTTTTTTATTATGACTTTGTTGTGCTGCTGAAGGTTCTCCCTCACAGTGTATATTCGCCTCTTCCATATTTTTGAGGTGGCTTGATTCCTTTCCTTACAATGACTTCTGAAGTTATTAATTCTTTCTCTACACTGTGACTCATACCTTCTTGTCACAGCTGCTGAGGTCTTGTTGTCTACATCTTTTTTCCCCTTTATACTTGGTATTGTCTTCTCTACTGTGGCTACCTTCATCGTCCTCCTTCGTCATGAAGATTCCCAACTTCTTTATGCTTGCGGCTTTCTCCCATTGACTGCTTGCTCTCTCGGTTGTGAAGTTCTGGTGTCCTCACCTGCTTCATTCTGTAGCACCATTCTTTACAAGTTGAAAAACTGACAGCCCAATATATTTTGGCGGCCATAGTGTAGTTACATTACTATTTATTCATCAAAGCAGTCTGTGTATCTACATATATCAGCTAGACTGTGTGGGCCTGTAGTACACTTTCAAGCCAGCAAGCTTCTGTAGCCATCCTGATGACATCCTCTGAACCAGGATCAGAACCAAGTAAGTCCTCTCTCACTGCTTTCTTCTCTTTCCTTTAGCGTATATTCTCCCTTCTCTCCAAAGTTCTCTCTTTACTTTTCAGTATGCATGTACTTCCAAACCTTTCATCCCTCACCTCAGTAACAAAAGCAGGTTTATATAGTGAGATGCAAAAAACTGTGCTTGTCCCCTAATAACTGCTCTTGGGAATAGACGCAAGTATTTAGACTCCGTGCCTAAAACCCAAAACTCTGATCTGGTATGACTGTACTAACAGAAGCCGGTCCCTTAAATACTCCGACTGATGTCCTGGTATAGCAGTGTGCTAACAAATGCAGGCCTGTATGATATGCCCTTGATAAACAGACCTATGATGTGGTGTAGCAGTGTGCTAATAAAAGCAGGTCCATATGATGTGCCCCTGATATTGAATTGGGTAGCAGATCTGACCCTTGTAACCCAACACCCATGTTCTTGACCTCAAGTTGGAGTAGCGGACCACAATCAGAGCATATTCTGCTGCCTCCATACTCATCTGTGGTCTGTCGATGTTTCTTGATGTGAAAATTGTATATATTGTATTATTTAAAAGCAGTTTATTTTTTAAAAATAAATCTTTGTATGTTGTCTTTATTCTGGCAGCTTTTTGGCTCCATTTTCCGCTGTCCCACTTCATAACTTTCTTTTTTTGTGGCGTGTGAATTGATAAAAAGAGCTTTTTCTCATTAATTATCACTAATGGCTTTGCAGTGGTGAATCTGTTTGCAATCTGAACGTCCTACTACATCAGCCTCCCTCAGAAATCCGCTTCTTAATCTCACTTAACCTGCAGAATGAAAGCAGACCATGGCATTACAAAATACGGTTCAGTTGCAAGATGGTCGGAGAAAGCTTTATGGGACTTTAGTCAAGACAACTTGAAGAGAGCATTTGCTGAAATATCTTTTTTTATAGTGGGAGTAGACATTACAATAGTAGGCATTATGGTTGTGCCAAGCCTTTTCATATTTTACTGATTTTTCCAGTTGGGAACAGTCCCAGGTCCTGTCAACAAAACAACTAACTTATAGTCAGAACTTGAACTACGAATAAAGGGAGTCACAATCAAATATATATGCTAAAATAGCCTGACTGGCACAACTATGAGGATCCAGGCATGGTTTAGCGCTGAGTGGATTGACCCTCGTTTTGCAGGGAAAGATAAGCATACGGTTTGTACGTTGTGAAATATTTTTAATTGTGCATCGTGTAGTAAGAAAAGCCCTACTATGGCCTCGTCATTGGTTAAAGATCTTGGATGCAAACCATCTAAAGCATGAAGAGTAACTGAATAGTCAAAAGAATGCTACAGGGGCACTTGCCACGAATCTTCAATTTCGAAAGTGCAAAGAACATGATGTTTTTAATTATTTAAACATTTGAATTGGCTTGCTTGTGGTCCTAGTTCTCCATCATAGTGATCTTAAATTAAGTCATGAATGTTAGAATTGCGTACAAGACACTTTAAATCCAAATATATTTTTTCCCCAAAACAAAAGTTTTTCTCAAAACTTCTTTGAAGCACACTTAACTATAAACTGCTGCCTAATACTTCTCACAAATGGGAATAATAGCTGGCTAGGCTTAATGTTAAGAAAGTATACAAGCTCCCTGTCCCTTTAAAGAACCAGAGGCTTCCAATTCCATGAAGCCTTTAATTGGCAGTTGCCCCTCAAAGTCTATTTTGTTTCAGCTCGTGAGAGTGGGATCTTGGAACACAGTGGATGTTGTTTTACCCATTTTTTTTTATCCAGAATTTTTTTGTTCTAACTTTCTTTATTGATTTTAACAGAAGTAACAATCCCCCAAATGCCCCCCTTCTACTTGTTCATGGAACAACTCACATCAACATTTATGCACATAAGATAAGGCCACTCGTTTTGCGAGACACCTCCTTACATTATCACAAATAATATCACATCTGCTCAATATATATCGGAATCCCCTCCCTTCTCTCACTCTGGCTGCTCAATGGGTCTCTCCTTTGGCTGCAGCTTCTTCTACTTGTTGCAATTCAATTTCTATCTTATTCCATTCCATTCTTCCCCTGTCTGTCTCCGGTATACGTCAACCTATGCCTCACTCCACATTCAGTTCATACCCATCGGGTAAAGTCCCCGGGAAACCATCCTTTAGTCGATAATTGACTCACTATCCCCTTCAATGCAATACATTTTTTGGCCCCCGCTAATCCTAATTTCATTACTTTGATCATTACTTTTGTGTTCTTAGAGCGGTGTATGCAGCACAGTAGCCATAACTGTTTTGTCGGCTGCAACAGGATGCCAGTCAGTGCACTCAGTGTGGTGATCACCTCTCCCCAAAAGTTCCGCACCCCCTGGCAAGTCCACCACATGTGTAAATATGTGCCCACTGCAATCCTCATTTGAGGCAGTTATCTGTTTTGGATGGATCCATTCTGTGAGGCAACTGCGGTGTGACGTTCCCTATGTACACATTTATAGTGAATTAATTTTAATCGAGCATTGCGGGTGATCTTCCTGCAGTTGCTGAGCATACTCCTCCACTCTTGCTCCCCCAAGTCTTCCCCCATATCTCTTTCCCAGTGAGATTTCAGTGTAGTCATAGGTCTATCAGTACGTGGGATCAGTAGCGTATATAATCGTGAAATTAGCTTGCTACTCCCATGCATATCGGGTATTGTCTGATTCAGTCGAGGTGTGTCGGGCTCCCGCAGAAACCCTGGCAAGGCTTTCCGGATTGCCACCCCCAACCCAGCGTATGCAAGAAAACAGCTGTTAGAATGGAGCATTGCTATCGCAGAAGCCTGCATACCCGATCAATGTGCTATCCTCATATAAATCTCCCACACATTGGGCATTGGGTGGGATATCATCCCCATCCGTATATCTCAAGGAAGTCGTACCGTAGGATAGAGCCTGGTTCACCAGGGAACCAATTGATATACATATACCCGGTTCCTCCCTGGAAACCTTGTCCCATATGTCTAGGGTCGTTTGCATTTGCATCAGCAGTTAAGTCTTTTTCAAGAGAAGCACCATTAGTCTCATCGGTAGTGACAATTGCTTAATTAGTTGAGCTACCGGATCTGTGCCCTCATTAAACCAGGAGACCACAAATTGGAGCTGGGCTGCTTGGTTGCAAACTCTAAAATTCGGTGCCTGCATACCTCCAACCTCCCAAAGAAGCTTCAAGACATCAAGGCTTATCCTTGCTCTTCCCAAGCCCCAGTGTAGCAGTCTGAGCAGGCCATCCAATCTACGGAAGCAGTCATCTGGTATGTGCATCGGCATACGTTGCTAGATGTTTAGGACACTAGGTAGGCCAATCATTTTACTTCGCTTTATGCCCCATTAGCGATGGCGGAAACCTCGACCATCTGAGCTCTTTAAGCTCCAGATTAGTCAAGAGTGCACCCACATTACATTCGTAGACTTCTGTGATTTTGGAACTCCGATATATGCCCAAGTACTTAACCGGGATATTCTGGAGCTGTATATTGGGAGGTTTCTCCCCTTGTGGGTATTCGGTATTGATTGGGTACAGCACTAACTTGTTTGCATTCAACTTGAAACCTGAGTGACCACCAACCTCCCTTATCGTACCCTCTATGGTGCTCCATACCGTGCTTGGGTTCCTGATGGTTAGTAAAATATCATCTGTGTACAGGGATATGATTTCACGCCTGCTGCCCACCAATATGCATCGCCCCCAGGTCTGAAGCGTATCACTTGCGCCAACGGTTCAATCACAAGAGCAAATGTCAGTGCCTCATCCCTCTTTCTACTGCCCAACTGTCTGATAATCTATGGCCAACCTTCACCCTCGCCAGCCTACCAGTGTACAGCAAGTCCACCCTTCTCAGGAAGTCTGGGCCTAAATCATAGTTCCTCAGTGTTCACTTCATAAATGTCCAGTACACTGTGTCTAGACTGACCAGTCCACCTTTTTCATCTGTTTTAGAGACCTGTTCTAAGATAAAGAATGCCTTCCGAATATTTGTGGGGATTGTGCGTCCCCCCCCCCACAAATACAGCCTTATTTGTGTGTAGTATAGTCTCTGCCGCTCTCGATAGGTGGCCAGCCAGAATCTTCCCCAATTAATTACTTTGCGTCCACTTAATCATGGACAGTGACTAGTATGACTCCCATTCCAAGGGATTCTTACCCAGCTTGGGCAACACCACTATATGTGCTTCGCAGAGCGAAGCTGGGAGAATCCCCACCTCCATTGCCTCCCTGTACATGGCCAGCAAGGGTATGCTTATGAGATCCACACGTTAGGTACATTTCAACCGGTAGCCTGTAATTTCCGGGCACCTTCCCTGTGCTCATGTTTTTAATCACCCACTTAATATATGTTTCATCAATCGGGTTATTTAATATATCGCTCATTTCTGCAGTCACCCTGGGCAGGCCTGCCTCCTCTATTAGAGCTGCGATACCAACCTTGTCAGCGGGCCCCTGATTTGTACATAATTTCCTGTCAAAAGAAATTGATTGAATATGTTAAACAGGATTTTCTGTCACCTAGAAAGCTCATAAAGATTTCTAGCCAGAATGTCTTCACTTTTTAGGAAGTGCCCTTCATGTGAAGGAAAAAGGCTTTATCTGACTCCCACCAGGTATGTGTGGTTTGCCTCCCAGCTTTACTTTACACCATTGAATGTCAATTTAATAAAAAAATCTCCAAAAGATTACTGAAGAATAGAGAAGCCATCCTGCTGAGAGGAAAGTTGGATGACCTCGGAGCCAAGGATAAGAAATAAGGCGAAAGGGCCTTCAGGAAAGAATCTTGTGCTGTGATTCAGCCCCAAAGGACTGTTGAACAGTGGTGAGTTCCAGGGAGACAAAATTCAAGAGAGTAAACAGAAAGACATAGCATTGTTGTCGCACTTTCAACACTATATCTACTGTTCATTGTTGAAGATCTTCATGTTGTCTAAAAGTATCCGGCTAACTTCTTTTCCGTTGGGAGCAGGATCCCTTTTCATACCAAATTATTATTATTATTTAGCATTTTTAAAGCGCGTAGCTACCCAGAGGCATCCCAGCGCTAGCGGCTAAACAAAGGGTAAAAGTTTTTAGAAGTACAGAGGCTACGTGCTAGATTATAGGGAGGAGTGTTGGAAAAGCCTTGAGGAGTTTTCAGAAGGGAAGATGGTGAGGTATCATACGGAGGTGTAAGGGCATTGTGTTCCAGAGTCTGGCAACATTGTGGGCAAAGGATCTTCCTCCGCTTCTTGCTCTTCTGATTTTGGGGATAACTGCAAGGATGAGATTGGCCGAGCGCAGGCATTTCTCAGGGCGATAGAGGGTGATGAGAGAGTTGTTAATAGCTGGACCCTTTCCCCATATGGTCTTATGGGGCACAGTGCCTTAAACTTTATTCTTTCCGAGACAGGTAGCCAGTGTAAGGTCTTGAGAGCTGGTTTGGCCGACTGGTGTTTCAGGATCCCGAGCAGCAGTCTGGCAGCGCAGTTCTGTGCGACTTGGAGCTTCCTTATTGTTGCTTTGGGAGCTCCTAGGTAGAGGGAGTTTCCATAATCCAGACGTGATAGGATTAGGGTCTGTGTCAGGATCCTTCTCGCATTCATAGGTAGGAGTGGGAGAATCTTTCGTAGTAATCTGATGGTGCCATAAAAGGGCCCCTGTTACTCTGACTGCTTGGTCTTCGAGCTTGAGGGAGGTGTCCAACCACACGCCCAAGCTTTTTATTCTAGACTTAGGGGTTGGGGCAGGGCCCAGGCAAGTGGGCCATATCTGTTTAAGATCCATGTTGGAGGAGTTACCCAGGAACATGAGTTCTGTTTTTCCTACATTTAACTTGAGGCAGGAGTGCTCCATCCAGGCGGCCACTTTCTCCAGACAGATTTCAAAATTAGAAGGAAAGTTTCGGGAGCCGTTGAGCGCGATTACCAGCTGCGTATTGTCAGCATAGGTAATGATTTTTATCCCATGTGGCAAAATAATGTCTGCAAGTGGACGCATGTACACATTGAACAGTGTGGGACTCAGGGAGGATCCCTGTGGGACTCCGCAGCTGATTTCTAGGCTTCTGGAGGTGGACTTTCCTGAGAAGACCTGAAAAGTTCTCTTGTCTAGATAGGAGTGGATCCAGGCGGCCGCCTCCCCTGAGACACCCAGCCTCTTAATTCTCTCCAATAAGATGCTAAAATGAACTGTGTCCAAGGCTGAGCTCATGTCTAAGAGGATAATGGCCACTGCTCCTCCTTGATCAAGGATCATCTTAGATTCCTCAACTACTGCATGTAGGGCTGTTTCAGTACCAAAGCATCACCATTGCTCAGCATCGAGGCTCTCGAGGTAAAAAACCCAATTACTTTTCAGCATCAAGACATTTAACATCCGTATTTTTCTATGCCACACAAATCGATGACGGAACTATCAATGTCGATAGATTCATCATTATAGGATGCTGTGACACCTAAAAAAAAGGCTGAGGCTATCACCTACACTTCTTGGCTGTCAGACCAAGATACATTTCAGACACCATTGAGACCACTTCAGCTACCTCTGCCTCCAACACAAGGCACAGTTATGGTTTCTGGTCAAATTTCCCTGTCCGCCATCAGACAGAGACCATACTCTCCACGGAGATTTCCTAAACCACATATTTAAGGGGAGACGCCTCTGTTACTCCCGCAAACAAATCAACATTTCTGGGATTTGGAAGATTACCAACCCCTGCATAAGCACAGACAGCAAAGTTCACCTACGGTTAGATCTCTTGAATGGGATTTGGATCCTCCCTCCTCGTATACTCCTACTTCCATCACTGTTGTCACTATCGAGGGCCTCAGCGAGGGATGACATCTTCCAGTATGTTCTTGCAAGAGGTGCCTCTAAACGTAACATTCTGCTGAAGGCTGCCCATACTCAGTAAATATGGAAACTCAGCCTAGAGCTGCGCCTAGAACTCTGCTGCCTCTAGTTCCATTGCTATCGTAATAGAGAATTTGCAGTAATGACTAAAGCTGCCACTCCGAAGCCCCTACAAAAATGCAGAGAGCAAGGGCCAAACTTCTGCAAGGCGATTCAGGAGGGACTACTAATATTCACTACGGTGATAAATGCAGCCATTGATTCTGCAAGTCTGCAAAAAAAGTCACTCATTTGGAATCACTATACGCAGGCAGGAATTATGATGTTTTTAACTATAAATTGGAGTCCTATGATACTAAACTTTGAAACAACTTGTACGGCAGCCAAGCAGTTGGATTCAACAAAATGCCAAAGGCTGTGTAAAATGCAACAGAAGTAGTATGCAATTTAATGGCCGGGGAAAAAGGGTCATTTTCAAGTGCAACATTCTGTTTGATACAGAGGGTAAGTGAAAGTGCATATGACTCTCAAGGGTTACTGGGCTAACTTTTTTTTATACAGATAGCATTCCATTCTTGCCGTGCAGCTAATATAAATGTAAAATGAAATTTCACAAAAAAACCTATTGGTTAGGTATTCTCCGTAAATTGGGAGCTCATCACAAATAACATTTTTTTATCCTTCTATTTCATCACATTAATGGAGTAGTGATTAGAAGTAGTTCAAATGTGAGAAGTACAGTTTTCAAATTCTGGTTTTGAAATTATTTCACAATCAATAATACCGACTAGGCAAAGCAGTCCATATCAACTACTGCACTGCAACCCCATGTGGTCTAAATTATTGAATTTTATTATTGAAGCGTAATGCTTAACAAAGGATCCATGATAGCTGGTCGTATATGTTTTAAAGTAGTTCGTTTACTCCAAGACAAACTTTGACCATTGAGTACCAGACCACACTGTAAGAAAGTAAATGCCAAAAATATCAGAAGACAAAACTTGTTTTCTTATGGTCTTCATTGATGGCCTTAATACCAAAGAGTCCTGCCATTAGCAGGATGCCATAGCATTTTTATGATAAGATGATGTCTTTTTTGTAAGAAAGACATATTTAAAAATTAAAATATTTTTTTCAGAACTGTTTATATTGTGTACTGGCAGACTAGGCTTTTGCTTCACAAAGCTTAAGCTTTTTTTGTTTAAATCTGTTTTATTGATTTTATACAGTTTCATGAAAGGTGACAGTTGTATGTAATGCTTCTTCCAACAATAAAGACATATGGGATAGTTCATGTATATCTGCTGTCCATCAATGCCATACAGAGTTTAGTACCAGTTATACAGTTCGCAACATGTATGTCTAATACACCTTAACAGTTTCCCATTGAGAAAGCTTTTACATCATTTGCCTTCCAGTCGTCGTTGCACATTATGCAGAGTTACAGATGGATACAATTGAGTGTATATGAAACAGTTATGGTGCTCTGCAAGAGCTCTTCCAGCTCTGTCATATTGAGCCTATGAACAGATGAAACAACTAATAAAACAAAAACAGTAACAGTGACCTGCCCATGTTGTCACTTTCCCCTGTCCCCGCACATGCTCACATTGCACTGTCGTGTTGGTGCATTACTCAGTGTATCCCGTTTGTGATGTCTACGCCTACATTTACTTGGCGTGTATGTGTCCATGGAATATCGCAGCGCACCCTCTAGTGGCATATGTGGTGCACGTTATCTGCTCGCCTACCTCTGTCGGGCGGTCTCTCGGGTCCTCCCTCCTCAGCCTGCTGCAACTCATGCAAGAAGGCGTCCCATTATATTGCTATGGGGTCTTGACGCAGTCCCAACGTTTCCTCACGCCTGATGGCGATGCTCTCTGCCTTGGCCCATGCAAGTAACGAATGACGCCATGCCCGCGCATGTGGTGGATCCACTGCTTTCCACCGTTTAGTTAGGAGTCGTTTAGCAACCACTATCCCCAAATCCAGGAACCTATATGCTACCTTAGTGGCGGACGTCCTCCTAAATTGGTGCAGTAGATATACTGACCATTCAAAAGGCAGCTCGCGGCCTGTGCATGTGTGTAACATTCTAGCTACTGCGCTCCAGTATGCACCTATCCGGGGACAGCTCCATAGCATGTGTATCAGGTCAGCCCCTAGTTCAGCACATCTCGGGCACGTCGCGTCTGCACGGTTAAAATATCGATTGATCATGGCAGGTGTGAGGTAGGCCCTGTGGATAATGTATAATTGAATTTGCCTAAACTGCACATTTCTGGGTATGCGTATCGGGCTCTCCAGTATTCGTGCCCATTCCTTGTCTACCAGCTGTCGCCCCAAGTCTAACTCCCACTTGCGACGGAGTGGATCAAGGCTTAGCGCCGCATGGGTCCTAAGGGAGGCGGCAAACCAGCGTATAAGATGCCTACCACGTCCCATGACATGTAGGTACTGTATGGTAAGGTGCGGGCGCAGTTCAGTAGTCATGTCCCCCCATCTGGCCGTTAATGTGGTTATCAATGAGTGATGCGTAAGGAATTGTCCCGGTGGGAACCCCGCGTCGTGCACCAGAGACGTATACAGTATGAGTGTTCCATCGCGGTATAGGTCCCCTAGTGTCTGGGTACTCCCCTCTAGCCACTCCGTGATCGATTGTGCTGTGAGCACTGTAAGCACGCTAGGAGACCCCTCCAGTGGTATCGCCGGCGCATAGGGGGTAACGCCTCTGGTGATGTACAGGCATCTGCGAAAGCATTTGTATGCCACCGCAAGTAGTAACGGCGTTGGCGTCCTTGACTTAGTGGCAGGGTGGAAAAGTCTGACAATTTGTTCCAGCGAGTAGGGCGGTTGTGTGGTAGCCGTGTCTGTGCGATGCCTATCTGCAAGCCA
The DNA here is from genome assembly GCA_963921515.1 of Calotriton arnoldi. Taxonomy (NCBI): domain Eukaryota; kingdom Metazoa; phylum Chordata; class Amphibia; order Caudata; family Salamandridae; genus Calotriton; species Calotriton arnoldi. The sequence continues at coordinate 926,314 of CAWUFW010007309.1, read as the reverse complement.
GCGGGCTATCCATTGCAGTTGAGCAGCTAAATAGTAATGCTCAAAGCAGGGTGCCGCAAGGCCCCCTTGGTCTGTAGATCAGTACAGTTTTGGTAGCGCCATTCTGTGTCTTGCATTTCCCCACATGAAATCTCTGACCAGTTTAGTTAGCGTGGCAAAGAACGACGCAGGGATGCATAAAGGCAAATTAGCAAAGTAATACAAAAGCCGGGGGAGGATTACCATCTTGGCCAGTGCCACTCTGCCTGTCACTGCTAATGGAAGTGTGCCCTCAAAATCGCATTTGTGACTGGATTGCCGTCAGGGCCCTTCCCAGGTTCCCATCAAACAGGTCTCTCGGCTGCCGATAGATCTGGATACCCAGGTAGCGGAAGGTGTCTTCTCTCCATTGCACTTTTTTACCATTAATGGTAAATTCCAGGTCTCTGCCCCCCTCTCTGAATGCATATATACAGGATTTTTCAACATTCACCCTCAGCCCAGAGATTGTGGCAAAATTCTGCAATAGGTGCGCCAACTGGTCAGGAACCCTCTCTATATCTTTAACATAGACTAGGAGATCATCCGCATATAGCGATACCTGGTGTACTGTGTCTCCCAGAGGTATACCATCCCCCAGTGTGGGGCGCATCGCCTCTGCCAGTGGCTCTATTGCAAGCGCGAAGAGGAGGGGGGACAAAGGGCACCCCTGTCTAGTGCCTCTGCGCACCGGGATAGCGTCTGATATATATATATATGGTCCCATTCGCACACGAACCGTAGGGCCTGTGTACAGTAGGTTAACCAGCTGAAGGAACCCTAGGCCCAGATCATATTTGAATAATGTCGCAGCCAGGTAGTCCCATTCTAGAGAATCAAAGGCTTTCTCCAAGTCTAGAATTGGACATCCTGCTCTAGGCCACTCCTGCGCAGCATCTGTCGCCCCTCTAAAAAAAGTCTCAAGTTAAGGGAGGTGCTCCGTGCGGGCACAAAGCCATTCTGGTCGGCATGGACCAGCGAAGGGACTACCGGCGCTAGTCTATCGGCTAACACCTTGGCAAGTATTTTATAGTCTGTATTAAGTAGGGCCAAGGGCCTGTAGGAGCCAAGTGCTGTGGGGTCTTTATCTGGCTTCAACAGGGATACTAGATATGCCTCGCGCATCGAGGGAGGTAGCTCTCGCTTCTCTAAGGCAGTAGGGTATAAGGTGTGGAGTCTTTGTGTGAGAGACTCACGGTATGCTTTGTAGTACTCTGCCGGTAGGCCATCCGGCCCGGGTGTTTTCCCGGAGGCCATGGATCCAATGGCGTCCCCAATCTCTTCTAACATGAGCTGACCGTTGGGTATAGCTTGATGTTCCCCTGAGGCTGTAGGCAGTTGTATGGAGCCTAGAAACCCCTCCAATTCATGATCAGCACAGCGCCCTGTAGACTGATATAACTGGGTGTAGTGTTCCGTCATAGTCTTGTGTATTTCGTGTTGCGTATACAACAGAGTCCCTGCCGGCGTAAGTATGGCCCCTATCGGAGCGCGGGTATTTTCCTGTCGTATCAGCCAGGCAAGTAGTCGGCCCGCTCGGGCTGCTGATGCATGTGTGCGGGCTGTATGCGCTGTGTAATTATGGCATCTTAAACGTTCCAGCACTTCTGCATGTTCCGCGCGCAGTTGTTCCAGGCGCCGCGGGTCCTTATCCTTCCCCTCCCCTTCTGCATATGCCACAGTAGCTGGGCCTCTATTTTCGTGAGTGAGGTAGTCAACTGTTTGCGTACACTCCATGTGGCCCCCAAACAATGCCCTCTTATCGTCGTTTTAAAAGCCTCCCATTCTATGAGTGCATTGCTCGCCGTACCCTCATTGAGTTCAAAATATGTAAGTATGGCCGTCCCTAGTGACGAGCGGAACGCTGGGTCTTCCAGCGCATTCATCTGGAGACGCCATGTTGGTATGGGAGGACGGTCCGTCTCCCAGCCAAGCTGCATCCACAGGGGGTTATGATCGGAGTGTGTCCGACCGCAGTATTCTATCTTCTTAATTAAGGGGAGTAGTGACTGGGAACCCACCAGCCTATCAAGACGTACATGTAGGCCAATAATAGGAGTAGATACGCTCTGTAGGATGGAGAGTGCGCCATATGTCTATAACCGTCCAATTTGTGAGCCAGTCCGCAAGTGGCTGGGCATTGGATACAGCTGAGGTTTTATTAAGGGGGGTAAATGACCTATCCAGATCGATGCTGAGCACTGAGTTGAAGTCCCCTCCCATCACCCAAGGTATTCCAGCCCAGGGGGTCAATTTCTGCGACAGTTGCACAAGGAAGGAGGGTTGATCTACATTCGGGGCGTATATGGAGCCTAGCAATACTGTTTGACCATTTAATCGCCCTCGTACGAATGTGTACCTACCCTCGTCATCGACTACAGATTCCTCATGTATGAATAGAATCCCTGCCCTCACCCAAATTAGTGTGCCTCTTGCGTGTGCTGAGTATGTGGTACCGAATACCTGCCCTCTCCATCGCCTGCGCAGCCTTTCCAACTCTGTCTGAGACATGTGCGTTTCTTGCAGCAAGGCAATGCCGGTCGAATGTTGCTGTAGGTAGGCGAATATTGAGTATCGTCTCGTGGGTGTATGCATTCCACGTTAGTATGTTAACCCGTGTCATAACAATCGTGTGCAAACGCCATTGGGATCATGAGCGAACAGTGTGTTACCAAGCATGTGTTACCTATGTGGGACTTCGGGCTGGTCTGTCGTAACCAAAACATCGATTCAACCTTTAACATCATTACGACTGGGGGCGAACTCTACGAAGATATCCGTCCAAACTGTCTGTCTAACAATGACAAGAAAGAAACTATTCCAGTACAGTACCTGGTGGGGGTATGTATAGCGTGTTTGACTACAACATCTCCATCCCCTTCATATCTAGAAGTGTTACCATCCATTAGCCATCCAGGCCGGTGTGCAGTTGTAAATAATCTCAGGGTTTATGTGCCATGAGCCGCGGTCTTGTATATGTGGTGGACCCATAATCGGTTTGTATACCAGTGTGCGGTGATCTAACAACGTGGCGCATACACCTAGACGGATACCACGACCGCACATCCGGTTCCATATGTTGTCGCTGTCGCGCTGCCTAAACCCTCTAGTGGGGCATCTCTTCACAAAGCTTAAGCTTGACCTTGCTCATTTAAAGGAGTCATCAGCACGGCTATCTCATTATCTCTGCACGTGTGAGTAGTTACGTCAGTTCTTTTTTTTTTTTTTTCCAGCTCCTGTGATCAGGACCATTCGTCTCTTCCATTTTTTCCCCTTTTGACAAGAAATTGTTTTCAAATCCTGATTTTTAAATTGAATTCGGCATTTTGCAAAACAGAAATGCTTTTCTAGCATTTTGTGACTGTCAATCATATTTTCCTTTATTTTTGTTTACCTTCATCATGCGGGTGCTTTTACTATTTGTGAAATGCCCCTCCTATGGGGGAAAAAATTAAAGTCTGACTTGAACACTGCACAATAATGTCTTTTTTGTTAGAATATTCTTAAGAGGAGCAGTCAGTGATCTGAGTTGCCTGGGGAAGAAGCTTCTTCCATCGCAAGCATTCTCTGGAGCATCACAAAGGAAGATGCAAACCGAGACACCTGGAAGAACAACCCTGCCTTTCCCAATCAATGTTGAGAGATTCAGTGTTAAGTACACCAACTACATATTTGATGTTGATTACAAAGAAGAGGGAACATTTGACGTTGACCAGACATCTTCTCTATTATTCAGACTTTGAATACTTCAGGTATTCTCTCTTCCAAAGAATATGATCCTGGTTATCATCATCATCCCATCCTCCATGGTACTAGTAGTTCCTCAACAATCTCCATAGAAGAATTTCTAAGTGCTGAAGCCTCTATCACTAAGGAAGATTCCAATGGAGAGATGTACCTCTAGGATGCAAACATAAAGGATGTTCGAACTCCTAAAAGCAGGAAATAGATTACATATCCCAAGGAGTGATCATCCTTCAAAACACAATCCTTCTTCTCAAAAGAAACACACTCTAAAGTGCTCCATGTCTCACAGAATTTCTGGTATTCCTCTTCAAGGACATGCATTCGATTGTGGCGCAATCAGGGCGCAGACTCTTACGCAAACATCCAGTGAGCTCTCCAATTCCGAATGCCACTTTGCCTTCAAATTTAATCAGCGTGCATGTCCCCAACACTTTTCACAATGTCCTGGTTAGAGGTACAACAAAAATTAATGTTTACCTGGATACTTCTCTAACCAAAACAGTAGTTATTTTTCCTACTTTACAAAATTGGATTACATATAAATCAATGCCACCATTAGTACCCGATTTCCTAGACCTGAAACTGGAGAAAAGTGAACTTGCAAGTCTACTTTTCTCATAGAGCATAAGCCACAAGAAGAATATACCCTTTGACATGCAACCGAATTTCAGGATTGTAACTGCTATAAGAACGAGGCATCCCAGAGCTCTTTTATGTATTTTTCTCCAATAACTCTTGGTGATGGAGAGGAATAAAAATGTGGGTTCTCTTCTACAATGATGACGGATACTAGTGCAACAGTTAAGCAGTTCACTATGACACCAGAAGAACTGCCTAAAGATAAAAGGGCACATTTTCAGTCCTTCATGAAAACCTCTTCGGGTTCGATCAGCTCTGCAGCTGTTTCTTTCTGTCTAGTAGAGCATGTTACAGTGATGGCCTTTATCTGAGAACTTTATCATAGGTCTGCTTCACAGGGCTCAAAATTGATTCACAGTATGCGTCTGATGCATTTGATGAACCACTGCTTATTTATAGTTTGTATGGTGCTGTGATGCCATTTCTTGGTATGTTTATAGCTTTCAAAATAATAAACAATGTGGTAATACCATTGATACACAGCAAAAGATCATTAACCAGCTGTTCTCTGTCCTATCTCTGTTCAGCACTCGAGGGTGATGAAATGCTTCACATGAAGACAGAGAATACCATGTTAAGTAATGTGATTAGACAGAAGAAAGTTCACCAGGATCATTTCGGGTCTTAGGAGACAAGGTATTATCTGCAAGAGGAGTCAAGTCACTCAATGTCAACATCTGCCACAGCAATCCAATCTTTCCCATAGAGAAAACCAGCTATAGGAAGAGACTGTCATCAAGCCTCAGCAGTGGAAAATACCCTGTCAGTGGAAGGAAATGACCTTTAGCTTCCCTGGTAAAAGATAACAAATGACCGATAAGTGCTGAATACTGTGCAAACAGCTTTTTTGTTGAGGTTCAAGTCTTTTCCGGCTGTCTGACCAAAAATGCTGCCGCATCGCCATCAAAGGTGACTAAGAGAAGAACTCACTAACCTTGTTCAAAGACAAGCAATAGAGCTAGTTTCTACCACCACATAGGAAGGAGAATTGATTCCTGATCTCTCCTGGTGCGGAACAGATCACCAAAGCAAAAGGTCAGACCCATGCTTGATCCTAAGCCTGCAAAGAAATGGATAAAATGCAAAAAGTTACAAATGGAAGCTGTTCACCAAATATATTCTCAACACCTTTAAGGGTCTGGAAGTACAGCATCAATTGGGAGGACAGATTATCTCTCCCTCTAGAAGCTCTGCAGTTTTCCATGATGCTGTTTCCCTAAGAACCTTTTATGGGGAGTTTCAGTCCCTCAGAATATGACATTGCAAGCCTTAGTGTATGGTGCTCACAAGTACCCCTTAAGATCCACAGCACCTAGTTCCAAGGAGACTTCTCTTGCCATAACAACTTGTTGGAACTTGGTGAGTGTACCACTGAAATCTTCTTTACAGTAGGGGTGGGTGAAATTCCCTAAAAACTCCAGCAGTCCGCAGAGTTCTGCGAGCGACAAAGTTCAGTATGTTGCACTGCTCATGCTGGTTTTTAGCGCCGGGAGCTTGTCCCGCACTCGAAAATCTGCCCGAATGGCACCATGCTGCGCACCAGTGGGCGCTGTTTCTTTATGCCCCATGAGTAGATTTTCTACTCGAGAGGCAGCTTTCTCATCGCGAGTGGTAGCGACCTGCCGTGACTGCCCACGTTGAGAAATCTCGCCGGAAGGCAGTCTAGCACTCGATTTTCTCGCTCGTCAACTTAATGTTGGCAAGCTGCGCGTGAGAAAAAAACTCACTCGCGCAGTGGTTGGAAGTCTTTTCCCAAAACTCCATCTCAAGGCGGAGCAGGCAAAACTCTGCCGGAGTTTACTGCCCACCCCTACTTTACAGTAATCAAAATGATTCAGGTAGAGAATATAGCTATTTACCATCTAAACCAGGAGGAATGATGGCTTGGTCTCTGAAATATCAAAGCATGTGTAAGTGGCCTTCGAGATAGACAATGAAGAACTGTTTTTTTCCAAGTATTTGGACAGAAATATCTCCTGCATGACTCTCCAGAACATGCTATCCTGCCATATGATGTTGTAATGCAGTGTCTGTGATTTTTTTTTTTTTAATGTTTGGGTCCTTAGATTCATCTTCTGCAGTGAAGGTTCTGCAGTGTACTCGAACTGAGACCCCAGAACGTGGCTCTGAGGTCGAGAGGGGCACCTAAGATGCACCCCTATTTCAGATAGTGACTTCTGTCTTCTCTTTGCAAGACTGGTGGCATTGGGGATCATGGTTTACAGTGAAGAAACGTGACTCCTTACCTGTTTCCTTCAGGAAGCGAAACTAATAGACCTTTTCTGTTTAAGTGGTTCTCCCAGCCCCACTAAAACCGGGACTTTCACTTTCATCTCTGTGAAAGATATGTGTGCGGCACAGGGTGATTGTGGAGCCTGTGTGCATGTTTGGCTAGGTACAAAAGGGAATCCTTTTTGGATTCCCTTTGTGTAACTGGCAATACAGAATTGGGGGGGCTCTTGAGGAAAGCCGCTCAGGTTTTTTGCTCGACCTGGGAGCATGCTCAGAAATATTCCTTTCCATCCTCTCACTGTAGAAAGCTGCAATATCGAAGGGTCGGGTGTCACATTCCACCCCCACCTCCCCTTTGTGATTGCCTCCTACTTTCCGTGCTGGAGTGCTGTTATTTCCAACCCCTCCTTGTGTCTGCCTCTGCTGGACTATAGCTGTAGCTCGGCTGTCTGAGCCACAATATACATAGACCACTAAACTGGTCAAACCAGTCTGGGAAAAGGCACATGTCGACCTCCCCCAGGCATGTTTTGACCATGTAGAGGGCATGCTTTCACTGGAGGAGCCCCTAGGGTTTTAACTATTCACGACAGCAGGTTGGTCAGTTCTGACCATGGGAGGTGCCACAAAAGCATGCAGTTGGGGCCATGAGGATGTGAAGCAGGGTCTGGATCTCCAGATTGGTGGCCTTCTCTTATGCTTAGGACTAAGCATGGAATCTGATTTCTGTGGGAGAGCTGTTTGACTGCTTTGAGTGAAGGAGTGCCTATCTGCTGCGGGAATGGACGTGCTTGAGTGTTCCTTTGGAGAAGAGAGCCCTGCCAAGAAGAAGATTCATCAGTTTAGCTGTGGGAGTCTGTGTTGTCCCAGGACCAGAGGTCACCCTAGAGCTCAGCAGAACTAGAGGCAGCACCTAGCATCAGCAATGAATAGGGCTGAAGGGAAGAATACGCTCCAATAAATGACATGACGTTCCCCTTTGTCCATGACCTCAAATGTGCTCCTCATTCCCCATAATGAGACCTCAAGCCACCTCAATCCTCTCTTGTGGCCTGAAGGACTATCAGAAGGGTAGCTGGATGCGGTGGATTGCTGCAAAAAGCATATCCATCCATATATTGGTTGCAGAGTTATTGGCTTCTGCATGCATGAGGCTTGATACTCTTCCCCCATCCCCTCTGCGTCCCCGGATTGCTCAGAGAAAAAGTTGACAATTGAGAGCAGGTAACAAGTTGATCTTCCAGATGCTAGAAAATCATAACCCGTTCAATAGTTACCAAGTTAAACCTTGCCCGCATCTAACTGCATGTTGGCTCAGGGATCTCGCTGTGTGGGCACTAAGGAACAACTGTAGTGCCCCCACCACTATGCCCTTTGTCCCCTTAAGTCCTCCTTTCTTGCGTCGAGTATCCATGTCGTTTTGTGTTGCGTGATGTGCTTGGAACAGCACAGCTCCTGGCAGGTGGGGAACTACCACAAAGTCATCCCAGAAGCTTGGTTTGTGAGAGCAAGTCCCTAGAGTGGAATGGCGCATGGAGGCAGGCCCTCCAAGTCTTATCGCAGCTCCTTTCCGTGACCATGTAGCAGTTTCTGCCCAAAATGAAGTGTGCACATTAAATAGGGAACACAGTGGAACCGTAAATCTCATTGTGCTCGCAAGTGATTAAGAGTAAATTAAGCTCATAGGAAAGCAGTGCGACATATAGGAAGGAGCTTTGCATTGTGTAACCCTATGACAAATGTAATAGGAAATGGCTTTGTATTGTTTTACCTTGTGACGATACCCATACTAAAGGGGCTTTGAACTGTTATCACTGTTAAATAAATTTTTACACAGATGTCTAATTCAGAAATGGTAGATAGGTCTCTTTTGAAGTGTGTGTGTGTGTGTGTGTGTGTGTGTGTGTGTGTGTGTGTGTGTGTGTGTGTGTGTGTGTGTGTGTGTAAAATCAGCTGTGCGTGGATGAAAGTACTTGTTCTTTTTCAAAGTAAAAGCACAGTCTGAATTATTAGTGATATTCAGTAGAGTTTGTAGCACATACCACCTCCCTAAGTGAGCCTTGGAGTGCTCTGTCTTGCTATCGTGAGAATCAAGTGCTAAAAGGATATATTTGATAATAAACGTGGTTCCAATAGTTAGGAGGACATAAGAGATAAATGACCCCAATTGTTATATTTCACTGGGACCCTATACCCTTCAACGAGTTCACACGTGGAGGTTTTTTTTGTATAAATACTTTTTTCACTTTTTTTGCAAACAATCTTTGACCTGTTCACCACACAATAATTGGTACCAGACAGTTACATGTGCCCCAAGAGAACAAATTTATCTAACCCTATCTGAAATGTGAATGCGAGCAATACAGGAGTGTCTGCTAAAGACTGTCCCAGTTATTATTTTTCAGTTTTATACAGCGCAAACTCCACTTGAAGGTACTGGAGCGATTTACATGAGCACATTAAAGCAAGTCTACATTAGGCAAGCCTTCATTCTCCATCTCCAGGTGAGGTTCCATTGCCTATACCCTTTTCCTCCCTGTTAATATGTTGCCCAACAAATCCAGTCCATAATATAACAACCATGTCACGCATGTTTTGAGAAATTTCCAGGAGCAACAATGCCCTTAAAACTCCAACCTCTCTGATTCTATACAGTAGTCTATTCATGTGTGCCTCCTATTCTTCGTTGTCCTTGATGAACTGCCCCACTCTCTTGCAACATCCCTTTTGTAAGGAGCAAAGGTTGGGTCTACGTTCATCTGTATTCTCAAATTTGCAAATTGTGGGCATCAGTGGGATGGTCATTCCTTGAATGCTGGATTGTTCCTCCCTTACCTTGCTACAAACAAATCTGAATTTCGATGTAAGCCTATACCGTATGTACAGCAAGGTATCTTTCTCCACCCCCATGTCCGGCATCTTGGCAATTGGCCTCATCTTGAAATAGCATAGTCCTGTAATAATGGGCCTTAGAAAGAATTTTCATTTGAATAAGTCTGATTGTATCTTGGCTAGCCACATTTCTCATGTGCATCATGTCAATATCTTCCAGGTAACCCATTTCACTCTGCCATTTAACTCTTAAGCCTTCACTGGCAGGCTGGTGTATTACTCACATGCTTTTTAGAGGCACAGCATTTGTGGACATCTGATCAGACAATTGCATGGGCAGCAGGAGCAGGCTTGAGCTGTAGGTTCTTTTACATCAAGTGGAAGCTAATCCAAAGACCGCCTGCAGTTGAGGAAACGTTTTGACATCCTCCATCCTAGCCACAACTCCTGCACTAGATGTCCATTTTAGGTCCTACCTCTAGAAAACCCTTCAACCACACAGCTTGTCTCATTACCTTCCCTCTTCTTAATGTAGTCATTTCAGTTGTTTTTGTTCTCCACCGAGACACAGCATGGGGCAATCTCCAGACTTAAACCACAGCACTTGTTGTGGAAGCACAGCCCTTGGAAGTGTATCCTCCAACGCTTCACTATATAAGTGGTGTAGATATTTTAAAAGTCCCATAGCCTGTCTATCCAGACTGACAACTCCAACACTTCTGCATGCACCCAATCATTTGCCACCATTTTCTGGGACGCCCAATAAGAGTACCGGACATTAGAAAGGGAAATAACTACATTTTAAAGTGCCTTGTACAGGGCCACCAAAGCCACTCAGGGCGACTTGCTGTCCAACAGAAAAATCCTAAGCTTTTTCTCAGGTTTCGGAAGAAAACTTCAGGACTTAGTAAGGGGGGTATTCTGCGAACTACATACAAATTTTGGCAGGCAATAATTTGCTGCCTGACTCATCTGTGAGAGAGAGAGTGTATGCCAGTGTACAATGTCCGGTGGTAAGTTGGCCAGTAAAGTTATGCCCCAAAAAGGGAACCCTTTTCTTCATCTTTCACCCCAAATTATCAGAATCCCTCAGTTCGACCTGCAGATGGAACTCCTGCAGTTTTGTGTCTAAGCTAGCAAGTGGCATAACCATAGAGTCGGTCCAATTGCTTGTATACCTTGAGTATTTCCTGTACAGCAGGAATATGTTCAGCACTCTGGGTATGGTCTGGACATGGGCAGCTGAAGAACATCCTCTGTATACCGCAATATTATGTCCACACCATCGGTTACCCTCGTAAACTCCTTTGACATTAAAGTCCTTAAAGTCTTTGTGAGAAGAAGAGAGAAAGAAGACATCCCTGCCTGTCCCTGTCCTCAAACTAAAGGTTCACAATACCAACCCATTGACCCACACAGCTGCAGTGGGGTTCATATAACAGAGTTTGACAAATTCTCTGTACTCCGGTCGAATCCCAAAACGTCTCACCACCAAGAAGAAGTAGTCCAATCTGCATGTCTAAGGAAAGGACTTCCAGTGACTTCCCTGAATCCATTGTATTTTCCAGCTAGTTGTAACGTCTACTTAGGTTTATCATGGTAGAATGACAAGACATGAAATTAAACCTGACTAATCTGGCTGTACTAGGTACATTATCTATCACTAGCAATCAAACCCGGTCTTCGTATTGAGTAGCAAGAGAGGCCGGCTTCTCCTCCTATATTCCAGTTAGGATGGTGTCCTGGAGATCCTGTGACACCTGTCCAACCCTTTTTACCTCGAGAAAGATATTTAACATTTGCACCCCATTAGGGATACAAGATGCTTGTAGCTCGACTGGTAGACCCATTAACCGTAGCATTTTTCCATACTGTAGCTAACTGATTGCCTCAGTCCCTTTCTCAATTGTTATGGGCTCATTAAGCCAGGTTTCCAAATTTTCTGCCAGCCTATAAAGCTCCAATACCTGGAGCAAGGCCTCCTTTCACCTCACCAATCACCCTAGGCAGACCGATACACATTCTCAAAGTATTACGTGAACATCTAGCAAATCCATGTAATTAGAGACATCAGCACTAGAAGGGTCTAGCACTAGTCAGATCCACCTTGTCTTCTCGTTCTTATGTCTCCGCTATGCCAGGAGCCTCCCTGCTTTAGTTCCCTACCTTGTCCCACCACCAGAGTCTACTTGGGTAATAAGCGTTGTCAACCCCTTGGATCTTATCCTGATATTCACTTCAGGGGTGTTTTAGTTGCCTGATGCTATGTTGTGGTAGAGAATGCCCCAACTGGTTTTCCTTTCTCCGCACTGCTGTTTCCAGGGCCTGTACCGTATCCCTCTTCACCCTCGTGTTATAGTGCATCTTAGCCTGTCCCCACAAGTGCTGCTTAATGAGCTTCCGATAAAAATTTCATAGACTCACTGAACCAGTGTTTTCTTGGAAGTCTAAGGTTGTGGTCTCCTGAAGCCAGTCCACCAACACTCTATCCCTCAGCTCTCACATATTAATCCTCCATTTCTATTGTGTCGTTCAGCTCCTACAATGGGGAAGAGAGGTGAGATTTGAATATATCTTGTGCCTGGCCCTCCAACCTGTCCCTTTGAGCAACCACAGACCTCTGTATGAAAAGGTAATCAAGCTGAGAAAATGAACGATGTGCCTTTGTGAAATAGAAGTATTGCCTATCCCTTCCAGAGCAGATATGTCAGATATCTAGAAGTCCTGAGGAATGGGCAAAGCATGCAAGGGCCATCAAAGGGACACACACATTAGGAACTTAAGTTGATTTGTCAGTTTCTGGATCCTTTGCTTCATCATATGCTTGTAAAAGAAAGTAGGTGCCACCTTTGGGATTGTGGTATGGTCCTGTGCAGTAGTTAGGTGCTTTCCCCATCACTGACTGGATGGAAACGAGATCTAGATAGACCTAAAATGTACTTACTAGGGTTAATGCTGTGGCATAAAGCTAACAAGTCTTATAGTAAATTTATCAGCCTAGCGTTGATCCTCACAAAGAGGATGATCTCTGGAAATTGAAGATCCTTGCAGCTGGCAGACCTTGATGGATACAAACTGAGTAGATTTACCCACGTTAAGTGACATGTTAAGGTACATCTTGCTGCCATAACAGCTTACACCGCTTTTTCCCCCAGAATGCCAGCTATTAAGGCTTATGTTTTTTTAAAGGTGTTAAGGTTCTCCTTCCACTGTAAGTGTTCACTGCAATAGGACCTCCATGGTGTCAGCTCAAAATGTATGGATCCTCCTTTTGAACAAATACAACAATTATTTTTGCAGCACGTATTTTGGAAGTCGGCCTTCTTAGTCATAATTACTTAAGCCAGATGAATCAGCAACATACAGGCATTATGCTATCAGGAGACCCACAAGGCTTTTATACCAATAGTGATCTCAAATTTCCCTATCGATTAAACAGTGTCCTTGCCTACTTTTTTCCAGACTTCTGCCCTAGTGCCTGGTGCTAGGACAACCTATGTTTCGGTTCAAGATCTTTGAAAGATCAAACTGCTATTTGGAAATAAAAGGTGGTTCGCTGGGGGTTTAACCACATCTAATCAATCAATTTGTATGTGAATTCCATTCTTTTGCAGCTCAATTTTATCTAGCTACTTTGCTAGACCCAAAGTTCATTCTACAAGATTAAATGCTGCTTCTACAGTCCTAGTGAGAAATGTTCTACTATCAGATATTTGAAAGATGGCAAGTGAGATCTATTTATATGTTTGCTACACATTACTGTCTGGATTAAGACTCCATACCAGATAACCAATGGGTTCAAGACTCCTTACAGGGCCCTTGCCTATAACACTGGTTGATCATTTTACCATGCGTCCAGTGCTCTTTCAGCGGTATACTCTTTTTAGAGGATGAAGAAAGGTTACTTAAGTGTAATCCTGCTACTCCATCATCTGATCTTCACTGTCGTTATAAACAATCCACCTTCCTCCCCAGTAGGATGATATCACCTATAAGAACAAGACCTTAAGGCTCCATCAGAGCAAACTGAAGTAAATGCCAGTGCAGGACATGATGGAATAGCAGTGCTGCGAGCTCCCATAAAAGAACAGTGTCAATGTTCAGCTTTGTGACACTGCTGCCTAACTCTGCTACCAGCCCTCATTTTCTTTCATATTTTCCTTTGAAATAGCACAACACGTGTTAGCCACTAAGCTTTACAAAGCGATATTGCTATTTTTTTCTCTCATATTAGTGTTTTAAATGAAAAATCATGTGAAATCTAGCCAATGTAGTATAAATATAGACGTAAAAAATGTTTTTTTGTCAATTTTACAAAATCTATTATGAGTGTGACTCTTCTGTAGCTATGACTTCAACAAAGAGGCCCAAGGCTACTGGTTAGCTGAAACGCATGTTTTTCATGCCAATAAACTTGTGCAAGGATTTGGTGTGCTATTTCATCATTCTGAATTGGACTGTGGTGAATTATTTGTGATGCGGGTGCCAGTGATAGCTTGCAATCCATCGCTAGGCGGAAAGTTGCTTGCTTGCAGAAGCGACAAGATATATACAGTGCTTTAAATGGAAAAAAATAAGTGCAGGTACTCATTAGATTGAGTTAGGGGCGTGGCTAGTGGGCAGGGTTAGAGGCGGGGTGAGACATGATGATAGAAAACACTTCTATTGAGTATTCATTTTGCCCTTGCATTGCCCTTGACAGTTGTCTCAAACTTTCCATATGTGCAGATTAATAGGTATGTATGCTAATAAAGGGTGGTGTGAAGTACTTCTGGAAACAATGCAAGGAGCTTCTAAACCCTGAATGCAGCCAAGCCATCAACAGTACTATTAGCACTTTCAGGCTAAGAATCAATGTGCACCAGGACGGCATAGCATCATTAATAAGAAGCATTAGACGCATTTCTTTTCAAATATCTCCTGGGTGTCCTGATTCTCTTCCTCTCTGATTTAGTTTCTCTCTTACACACAAACATACACACAAACAGGCAAACGCACACAAGCAAGCAGACAAATACTCTCTGTCAATCTTCACATCTCTAATCTCTCGATCCCTACCCCACTCACTTCTCTCCCTTTTGTATCCATTTCCACTCTCTTTCCCCCAAAGGTATCTTATAATCCTCTACTATCACTCTTTCTATTTCTAATTTGCCATCTCCGTGCCTCTCTTACTCTTTCCATAGCTGTCTCGATGTCTTCCCCATCTCTGTCTGTGCTTACCCCTTCTGTCTCTATTTTTTCCCCCTTTAAACTCTCCTCTGCTCATTCTATCTCTGCCCCCTCACTCTTCACCTTCTTTCACCCCATTCTCCTTCCTCTTCCCTCGGCGGAAGGCCACACGGCCGGAGAGCTTGCAGTGGCAGACAGTGAGCAATGCAGGGTTGTGAGCATGCGCAGAGTGCAGCAGGGTCGAGGTCGGGAAGAACAATACTGGCCTCTGATGGGCAGGTTAGTAGACCTCCTCCCACCTCACCTGGGCTCCAGGTAGGCAGCATAGGCCATCGCCACCACCTTATCCCAGCCAATGTCCCAGCAGGTGGAGGAGGGTGGGGTGGATTTGCAGGAGCAAGTGAGTCAGGCCTCAGTGGGAGGCCAAGCGGTTAAATGGCACAGTCACTTATGCAGGCTCGCTTCCCACCCACTCATTCAGGCTGCACCCATCACTGTGCCCCTGGCAGTCGATGTCCAATACACTAACAAGACGACCCAGCATGGAGGCCCAGCAGGGGGCGGTTGACGACAATGAGAGCTTCCATCTAGGAGCTGAGGCCCACTTGCCCCTGCGGCAGGCCTCCAGCAGGCCGTTCAGGTGAATGAGACAGACGCCAAAACGGCAAACATGCTGCCAAATAAACGGGCCACAGCTGGCCCTCAGGCATCGGCCCAGTGCCCACCTTATGAATCCGAGTACCGGTACTCTCCTTGGCACTGGAGAAGTGCCGGTACTCAGCTTGGTAAAAACAAGAAGTGCCGGTTCTCAGTACCTGTGAGTACCGGCCCACTTAAAGCACTGGATATATATATATATATCATCAAGGCCGAGGTACGGCCGAAACCCGTCATGGCGGACTAGCTTGGTGGCAATAAAGAATATCTTGCACTGATTTGGGACTACGCTCGTTTTTTCTTTGAGGAGACTTCAAGCGAGAATCAGCAATATATATATATATATATATATATATATTTATTCCTCGATAAATCTGCAAGCCAAAGAACAGCGGGCACTCCAGTTTGTGTGCAGCCAGTTCCAACCACAATGAGGCTTTTCGTCTTCAACAAGCCTTTCTCAAAGTGAGTGACATATTGGTATGTGTGTATATATATATATATATGTATATGTATATATATATATGTATATGTATATATATGTGTATATATATATAATTAATTTAATTGCTTCAGACTAATTACAACTGCAATGTAAAATCAAAGTTTCGAATTAATTTAATTCAAGCAATTTGATTCACACCTGCTATAATTTGAGCAAAATTGTTTTTCATTATTAGCACTGTATCTTTACTTTGTGGCATGAAATAAGATAAAAATGTGTGGCCTTTCATGAGTTAACTGGTAGTGCTTTGAAACCCTTTTCATAGGTATAGATTATCTGTGTCCATTTGGAATATGAACAGCTTGACATGCTGTCCAAACAAAAGGTTTAATTCATCATGAACTAAATACAAGTCTTAAGGGCAGGAAAAGAAAACAGTTAAACTTGCATCTAGTGAGCAGGGATGTTGGAAGAGAGAATTCAGAAAAGTATGTATTTTCAAATTGTGCCCCTTAGAAACTAAAACATATTGGTTAAAAATATGCAGAAGGAAAGACCTATGTTCTGCAAGGTATTTCTTTCACATCTTTGAAAGTTCTAATGATGTGTTTGACTGCATCTGAATTAAAAATGATTATCCAGCCTCTTGCACCCTTATGGTGCTAGGTGATGCCAGGACGGCTCCCTCTGCACATCTAGCTGTGGATCCGCTTGACCTCACTGGGTGTGATGCGACAAACCCATAAACATGCCACCCATTCCCCAAGTTTTGATTCCTAATTGTTTTTGCATTCCATAGATGCTAGAATTTGGATACCCGTCTGTCCCAAATTCGGACCACTTTCCTTTATAAAACCTTTATCTGTTAAGTAGTGACAGGCCTTCTGCCTGTAATTGTCCAATCCCATTCCACATGTGTGTGGAGTTTAGTAGTAGAATATGAGTCTGTTTCCTTATGAGGAAGAAACGCCCAAGCTATTTTTGCCAGTACTTACAGGAAAGGGTATAGCCTTAGACCCCATCCAGAAATAAGTCTTGTGTCAAAAGGTGCACAGCTGTACTGTGGTGTGTGCCAGGGTTTTCGTGTGATCATAATGTGTAATGTAATATTACAGAATGTGTGTAATAGGTGAGGGTCTAGAAAAAACAGACTAACTGGAATGCCGACAAGTGTTTTCAGTTGCCATGTTTTCTGACACTTTTCAAACTAACAAGGCAGAGAACAAAAACGTTTCATTTCTCTGGTGCACGTGTTGTAACTATGGAAGAGAACTTTGCAGAGATCTGTCTTGGAAGAAAGAAAAAGAGCATTAACCCCCATAGGTTTCAGCAAAGGTGCATTGCCTGCATATTTTTGTAGCAAAGCAGGAGCCAAGCACAGATGTCCACCCCTCACTTCTTAAGACATCATTAGTTAAAAAGTTATGTAAGTTTCTCGCGCGTGTGCAGGGTTAGACACAGACCGGTTGCTGAGTGAAGTGCTGAAAGGCCGAATTCAGGCTGATGACAACATAAGGTAAGTGGGAAACTATACATGTTTTGGCACAATTTAGGTTTCATGAATACAGCATATAACTTAAACTTCTGACAATATCTAGACACTTTGGATAGGGATGAGCCTTGCATGTTAGGAATTGTGATGAAACGTGATGGGGGCTTATTTAACACTGTCCTTGATCTGTATATTATCTGCTGAGATGTTTATGGGGTGTTACCCACCCAAACTATATGGAATCCGATCTTTTTATTTTTTTACTGAGTTTTATATAACGCAAACTTTACCCGGAAGTATCGGGTATCAGAGCGCTTTACACGAGCACCAGTTGCGTTACATGAGGACACATTCATTTTTGTTAGGCACAGGGAGATTAAGTGATTTGTCTAGAATCACAGAATGTTGCACGTCCTTGCCGAGACTCCGATTTGAGGTCGACCGCCCTAGCCCTTAGGCCAACTCCTCTCTCCTTCATAGCCAGGAACACCTATCAATTAAAACGCAGGGTTTAAAGCAGGGCTGCATGCTTGTGCCCACTCTTTTCAATGTATTTCTTTTTGACATTTCTTCAGAGCTAAACAGAATCAAAAGTCACTCCCCAAAACTGGGTAGAATCCTACTTTCCAACTTACTTTATGCAGATGATCTAGTGCTAATCAGCAGAACGAAGGTCAGCTTACAACGGCTCCTGGATGCAACGCTAGCTTATACTGAGAGAAATGGGATAACAACATGAAAAAGTCTAAAACCCTACCCATAAATAAAAAAGTGTTGAAACACCATCCCTGGTATCTAGGCCCAGATACACTGGAGACCATCAATGACTATAAATGCCTAGGGGTGTTTTTTAATTTCAATGGTAGGTTCTGCAACTGTCTGGAAGATATCAAAAGGAAAGGCAACACTCTCACAGAAGGTCTGGGAGCCCTGTATAGAAAACTGAAGGGCCCAATTCTAACACTGTTTCTTCATGTCGCCCAAGCAAAAATCTCTCCCACTTTGATATATGGGAGCGAGGCCCTGAAAGAGTGGGACAGCATTAATTTGGATAAAACAATAACGAATATTTACAGGACCATCATCTTCAAACTACCAACATCCACGTACCCTGCCCAGATGATCAGGTTGAAATTTGGTCTTAAGCAATCCCTGGCCCGGCAGGCAGCTTTTGTGAACTGCTGCCACAACTTCAAATCAACAAGCGAGGACGCTTTAAAGTCACCATCTCTGGCTCGAAATACAATGCAGGGCCCGATTACACGGAAGAGTCTAAATTCAGCCATAAGTAATTTGGGCCTTTCCTCAGCTTGGGACCTCCCACTGAGCAGGGAGGGGTTAAAAAAAAAAAAATCCAGCACTAAAACCCTGTCACTCTTCGAGGATAAATCTGCTATAGCTACGCCTAGTCATGGCTGGCTAAGTCTCAGTAGCTACATGAAGCTCAGTCTCCAGTGCTACCTAGGAGAGCTTTAAAACAACTCAATAAAGGAAAGGTTTTCAAAATATAGGCTGGGAGTCCTTCTGCGCTGCAGCACGCCCCACTATGGGGGAGAACAGAAGGCCAGGGCAACTGCAGGCTGTGTGGTCAGGGGATTGAAGACATGTCCATGTGTTGCGTCTGTGCACAGCCACCCTAGTGGATCGTCGATCAATCCTACCAAGGAAATTCAACGAAAGAAGAATAGGGTCATGTAGAGAGGCTGTTGTGGTCTGTTTTAATCCAAGTGATCCTCTGCTGAACTGCTCTGTGGTAAAATATCTTAAGAGGTGATGGAGCAAGGTTTCATAAATGAAACTTGCTTGTATTCAAATCCTCCTCACAGTATTAATTTATTAAAACTTGTATTGTTAATACTAACCTTTGCATTCACGACACGAAAGGGAAGGAAGCTTGCCTATGTGTTTTACTAATGAATAACGCTTGTCTGTAAACTAAAATGGCCGCTATGCGCGGGAAAACTCAATGCGCATGTCGCAACCATATCACATGGTGTGACGTCTTAATTTGCTTGGTGGGAAATTTCTGCTTCTGCGCAGTGTGTAGTAAAATGGCTGCTTGATGTTTTCACATGCTTCAGTTTGCTCTCATGTCATTACTAAATTGTCGTTTCCTAACGCTACTAACGCAGGATAGAATTTATAATTAAATGGGAATAGAGTAGAAAAAGTGGGCATACAGTGAAACATTTTATTTTGTGATTTTAATATTTTCTTCTTGCACTTTTATTAGTTCGTAAACTTGGGCCTGGGTTGGTGTTCTGAAACTCGAGAGGCAAATGGTTCTGCGCATGTGTCCTGTGTGCCTGCCAAATGAAGTCAATCTGGACGTCGTCCAAGGCCGCGACCCGATGGCCGAAGATGTTGTACTTTGCCTTTCCTGTTGTACATTGATACATTGTCTATGAAAATTGGTTTACATTTGTCATGAGACGGGTGGGAAATAAAGCGAATGTATTAAATTGAAGGGTGGGAATTTAAAAACAATAGGCTTTACAAGTTAGGCCAAATCGATATGGTGCGACAATCCACCCCCTGTCCAATCAGAAGTAGTGGCCCCATATTTTAGCAACATTAAGGGGAGGTACATGGGCGTAGAAGGGTATAATAGAATATAGCATTAGTTAATTAGTTAGAGCATGCGTTCACGAAGAACAGGCGTCCATGCTGCCAGAGCGCTCTTAGCTCCAGACTGCCAAGCTGATCGGTTGCTGACTGAATTCCTGTCCAGAAGAGGTCCTGAGGAGGGGGCGGCGGAGTCCATTAGAAGGGAGACACGGGAGAATCGAGGAGAAGCCGAGTATCAGAGAGGGGAACGACGCAGGCGTCGTTGTAGAGAGGCCACCGGTCCTGTCCTGATCCTGGAGGAGGTCTTTGCTCTTCATCCTTCCTGGGGGTCTTATTCTTTCAACTCCTTGGCTAAGGGGTTTTGGTTCTCGCACTTAGGTAAATATAATGCAACCTTTAGTTGCGCTGCTGTCTCTATCTTCTCCTTTTTTTTTTAAACACTGTCATTGATTAGCAATAATCATTTCTATGCTTAATCTTGGGTATTGCGATTAAGTATCATGTGGCTCTGTATTTTACTCTGCTAAATCTTTAGATAAACATTTTAAAACTTCCTGACTCAGTGGTTATTTCAGGATTATGTACTATAATGAATGTCACTCATTTTAAACTTCCCAATTAGCAAAGGATTCATTGGTAAGTCATTACTCTTCAATCAGAAGGTAATTGGTAGCAGGGATTTTGATAGAGAGTAACAACTGATAAAACCCAGCGTAAGTATTAGCGTAGTATGAATGTATGCGCCCAAGTGAGTATCTAGTGTATGAATGCTGTTTGCTAATATCGCGCTGGATCAGTTTTCTGGTAGCAGAGGATGGTTACTCTTTGTTAATTGGGTAATGAGAATTTTTATTTGTATTTTTATGAACTAACATCCGTGTATTCGAAGTTTGTTTTATGTTGTCTAGAATCCCCGGGGTAAAAGGAATAGCGGATGGTAAGTGGAAGCCATACTGCAGTGAGGTTATCTGCCAGGCAGAAATAGTACTGAAAAGTTAAGCAGGACTTTCAGTACTCGTTAGGGACTCTATGCGTGTGAGTAATAGCAAAAGAGTACGCTGGTAAAAATTTGATGTTATATCACCTAGAAAGGGTAACATTGGAGAAGTAACAGGTACTTCTGGAGCTTGTGTGAAGAGTAGACGGAAGTGTTTTACTCGTAGTATATGTTAGTAAACGGAAAGGTTTTACTAAGTGTGAGAGAAAACTATCTTTTCGAATTTAGAAGAAACTGGCACGATAGCGAATGTTTTATGTTGTTACTGAAAATTAAGAATTGTAGAGAAAATAAGTTTGCGTAAATTTTTGTAAAGGGAGGGTCAGTTGCCGGAGAGGGAGCTGACGTCACAAAACGCCACGCTGCGATTGGTTGAATCAGCGGGTGTGGAAAAATCCCTTGTAAAGGAGGGGTCAGTAGTCAGGAGTAGTACTGACGTCATAGGTGCCGCGCTGGGATTGGTTAAACCAGCAAGGACAGAAAAGAGCAGATTGTAAAGGAGGGGTTGACAGATAAACGTCACCAAAAGGCCGCGCAAGGATTGGCTCGGAAATAAAAGATAGCAGACATTTGATTGGTCAAAATTATAGAAGCGAAATTCTTAGTGGATAAGGATTGCATGTTAAAACGCGATTCGACTTTAAAAGGAATTCGTCAGGATAGGAGATATTTAGGCTTTGCAGAATATAATTTTATACATCGGTACTTACCCAAGATGTACGGAGAAAGGAGAAAAATGTCATTTTTACAAAAGATTAAGAATTATTTTAAAAAGGACAAACCAATCAAAACTAGAGAAGGAATTATTATTCCACCAGCTAAAAAGCCCGCTTCATTTATGATGATGGAGAGAGGTTATCATACCTGTGTATGGATGGAGAATTGGATAGAATATACCAAAAATGATGGAATACTAGCATTTCCCGAGAATGGCACGTTCAATGGGCGAATTCTACAAAACTTAAGATTGAGGATGAATGACTTAGAACCCAGACCTAGATTAACTCAGTACGAAGCTCTAGAGGAATGGGAAACCAAGGCATTTGAGCGGGACCGTTCTAGAAGTAATAGGAGTTATCCAGGATTTTTCCCCAGATACCTACATGAGTCTAGGAATGGTCAGATGAAACAATGGAGAAGGGCAATGATTACAGAAGGATTATATCCATTGTTCTCAGCAGAGGAGAAATTAGGAAGTAAGTGCACAGAAAAGACAAAACATTTAATGAGAAATGAGGAGTCTGAAGATGAATTTATGGAGGAAATGTTAAGAAACCCCCCACCATATCAGGAAGGGACAAGTGGATGCACCCCAAGTGCACCACCGAAAACTCCATTAGTGCCACAGGTAATGCATGAATTCACCACGAGTAGAATACTTCATGACAAAGAAAAAGAAGCCCTAGAAAAGACCAGAGCAGAATTAATACAGAAAATAACTCAGATAAAAGTACACCCTGATTCGTTGACCATACCTGTAACAATTGGTCCAGTAGTTCCATTATATGGTACTCAGGGAAGCTGCCCTCCACCGATACTTACACCTACTCCTGTGAATAATCCCAAACCTGAAGCTCCAGTTATAATTGAGGATCAATTTAGTGACTGTGAATCCACAATATCACTCATGGACTTGCCTATTCGAGGTTCTGTAAATAGTACTCCCAGGAAAGATGTACCTGGATGGTCAAAAGATGTAAGTTTAATAACTTCATCGGGAGCAAAAAGTGCTACCATAGTAATACCTGAAGATCTAGAAAGATGGGTGCAAGGGTCAGTTAAACAGTGCACACCTCCGAAAATAATGGACATTCATAAATTGAAAGTCGAATTAGAAGAAATAATAGCAGGAAATGTGGGACTAGAACGCTTAAATACTTATGATGAAGAAGAATTATTGTTCCTGTGTAGGAGTATCACCAGAAATGTAAGGATATTCCATGAAAAATTATCCAACTTAGCATTACAGATGGGAATAGAAATAGGGAGATCAAAGGTACTACAGAAACCCTATAGAGCAGAATTTTCAGACAAAGATTTAGAAAATATGAATGCCTCTGGAAGAAGATTACAAATAAGAGAATTAATGTTAGTTTTGCAAAAATGGGGAGACCTAGATAAATGGTAAACTAGGTGGGCCAAGAAAAAGGAAGAAGCACGAACAAGTAGAACAGCATCTGAATATGTGATGAAGGAAACAGGGAAAGCAGACCAAATGTATCCGATGCGAGAAGTTGCGGGAGGAGGATATGTACATGTCCCATGGAGCAGACAGGATATTTTGTCATTTACGAATGATTTTCCAAAGTTGAGAGAAAAACCAATTGAATGGTACAAGCAGGTTGACAGGTTTGTGAAGGTGTCAAAGGTATTGTTGAAGGATTTGAATTGTTTGTTTGACATAGTGGTACCTGCCGATTTATGGACAGATTGCAAAATCACAGTGGATTGGCCAAGTGACAAGTATCCTAGAGATCCGAAAACAGGTGCCCCGTCAAATGATGTGATGAAAAAGTATCAGCAAGTGATAACATACCTGAAAGGGAAAATACCCCTGAAAGAAACGGATTGGGTAAAAATAGATCGAACTACCCAAGAAGCTAATGAATCAGTACATTCCTACTATGAGCGTCTATTGCAGGTATTTAAACAGTATAGTGGATTTGAGGACATTGGATTCAAGAACATGAGTCAGTTTGTGTATCGATTTGTTTATGGTCTAAAGCCAGAAATTTGTCAGATGATTAAGCAGCACATGTTGTGTTGGCAAGGGAAACCCATCGACGAAATTTTGAAATATGCGAAATATTGTGGAGATGATATTGAGGATAGACATAAGAAATTGCAGGAAAAAGTGATGTGGGCACAGGTGAAAATGGCTGAGAAACAGGGAATTAATTTGGAAAATCCAAGTGAAAATCAAGGAAAAGATTCTGGAACGAATGGTGATACTGGGAATGGTGGAAAATTTAGAGGACGAATGAGTAGAGAAGAAGCTAAAAAGAAATTTCCTTGTCATGGACGCAGAAAATTGGGGCATTGGAAGGATGAATGTAAAAAGATACGGAATAATAATGGCCCAAATCAAAATTTAAATCCACAGACGCAGAATAACTCACAGCAGGGTGTAAATCCTCAGTCAGTTGCCACCTGCACCTATTCAGGGTAATGTAAGCAGAGCAAAGCATGGTACAGACATCGGATATCCAGGAGGAAGTGGTAAGAATGATTATATGACATCACAATTTCTTTTGCAGGACGATTTCTGTCAATTCAGTCCATGACGGTGCCTAGGAGAGGGGAAGAAGGAGTGCATACTTGGCGCATCCTTACAGGTAGATCAGTCAGGTCCATATGTTGAAGGGAATGTGAAAGGTAATAATATTACTTTCCTTTTGGACACTGGTGCTACCCGGTCTACTGTGAGAACAGCAGACATTCCAGACCTTCCTCTCTCTGGTGAAAATATCCAAGTAGTGGGGGTAGCTAATCAGCGGATTAGAACACCTCTTACCGAACCAATGGAAGTTAAAATTGGGAATTTCAGAGAAATGCATCAATTTGTAGTGTGTGATTCTAGTCCAGTAAACTTATTAGGTAGGGATTTGTTGTGCAAGATGAATTGTACAATTTTCTGCACACCGGATGGTGTGGCAGTTCAGACACCAGATGAAGATCATGTATATAAAATTATGATTGCAAAACAAGGTACAGAAGTAGACGAGATGTTTTCGTTAATAACAAAAGATGAGATGCCAGAAGAATTAAAAGATACAGTAAACCCCATAGTATGGGATTTCACCGGAAAGGAAGTAGGACTTATGGCTAAAATAGATCCAGTTAAAATTACTGTAAAAGAAGGTGCAATTTTCCCAAATACCAGACAGTACAAAATGAGTGCAGAAGTAAAAGCAGGAGTCATTGAAGAAATAAATCGAATGGTAGAACAAAATATCTTAAAAGAAGTAATGAGTAGCCCATGTAATTCACCTATAATGGGGTTAAAGAAACCTAGTGGAAAATATAGGATTGTTCAGGACCTGAGAAAAATAAATAAGATTGTGGAACCATGTTGTCCCATAGTGCCAAATCCTGCAGTAATTCTATACCAGATCCCTTGGAATGCAGGATGGTTCACAGTAATTGATTTGTGTCAAGCGTTCTTTTCAATACCATTACATCCAGACAGCCAGTATCTTTTTTCATTTAAATTTGAGAACAAGGTCTATGTGTGGAATCGTGTTCCTCAGGGGTACACAGAAAGTCCTTCTATTTTCAACCAGATACTGAAAAAGTGCCTTGAAAAACTAGTGATGCCAGGAAGCTCAGTCTTAGTCCAATATATCGACGACTTATTGGTGGCATCGAATACCAGAGAGGACTGTGTTGTTGATTCCATAGCATTGTTAAATCTTTTGGCAGAAGAAGGACATAAAGTCTCACCTGAAAAATTGCAATTCTGTACAACAGCTGTTAAATATCTGGGACACCAAATTGAGAGGGGAAAAAGAAGAGTAACAGCTGAAAGAGTAGCTTTAATAAAGAAAATGCAAATGCCTGTAACACAAAGACAAGTGAGAATGTTCCTAGGAATAGTAGGTTACTGTCGACAATGGATACCAGGATTTTCCATGTTAGCTAAGCCCTTAATTAACATGACAAAAAAGAAAGCAAAGGACCCTGTTGAGTGGGAGGATGAAAGTGTAGAAGCCTTTGTAAAATTGAGAAATGCCCTATGTTCAGCACCTGCCTTAGGCATGCCTGATTATAAAAGAGAATTTGCATTATTCTGTCATGAAAGAGAAAATTGTGCACTTTCTGTCTTAACTCAGAGACATGAATTAGAAAGACGTCCTATAGCATATTTTTCTGCTACATTGGACCCAGTAGCAGCCGCGTTGCCAGGATGCTTAAAAGCAGTGGCGGCTACTTGTTTGAGCATTGAACAAAGTGAGTCAATTGTGATGGGACACCCTGTAAAAGTGTATGTTCCACATGCAGTTGTCATTCTGTTGACAAGAACCCGAACTCAGCATCTTACTCCTAGTCGGCTGACTAAATACGAAAGAATCATAATGGGTGCTGAAAATGTGACCATGGTAAGGTTAACTATAATAAATCCAGCGACCTTACTACCAGACCCATATCATGAGAGAATCAAAGATGATGAAGACGATGAACATGATTGTATACAAATTACAGAATTATGCACAAAACCACGCCCAGATATAGAGGAACAGCCTCATAAAAAGCCAGACAGGGAGCTATTTGTTGATGGTTCATGTCAAAGACGGTAAACTAACTGCTGCCTATGCGATATGTGATTTAACTGGAATAGTTGAAGCATCTTATTTACCAGGAGTCAAATCTGCACAAGTAGCTGAATTGATCGCGTTGATAAAAGCATGCAAAATTGGGAGGAATCAGAGAGTAACCATATTTACAGATAGCCAATATGGTTACGGGGTTGTGCACGATTTTGGCCAACTATGGATGCAGAGGGATTTCATGACTTCTTCAGGATCCCCCATTAAAAATGGACAATTTGTAAGGGAATTGCTAGAAGCAATACAATCACCAAAAGAATTGGCTGTGGTGAAATGTGCCGCACACCAGTCAGGAGATGACTGGGTGGTAGTCGGCAACAGATATGCAGATCTGGTGGCTCAACATTGTGCCAAAACCAGAATGTCAGTCAATAAGAGGGTGGAAAGAATGGGAATCAGCTGCCAACTTATGTTGTATATGCCACCTGAAACTTGGAATGACGTCAAGCAATTGCAAGATGAGGTTGATGAAAGTGAGAAGAATTTGTGGATCAAAGTGGGTTGTTCCCAAAGAGGAGATGATGAAGTGTGGATCAGTGCTGATGGCAGACCAGTCATGCCAGACTGTTTACTCTCACAAATGGCTAGAATGCATCATGGAGACACACACATAGGAAGAGATGCAATGATTAGGCTGTTCAGACAAAATTGGTACAATCCCAAATTCAGGGCTGTTGCAGAGAGTCTTTGCCAGAGATGTCTAACTTGCCAGATGCATAATCCGGGGAGGAAGACAGTAATTGGATTTGGAAAAATTGGAAAGGCAGAGGGTCCATTTATGAGACTTCAGTTTGATTTCATACAGTTACCACCATGTAGAGGGCTGAAATATGTACTAGTCATAGTGTGTTTGTTTTCAAAGTGGGTGGAGGCTTACCCTACTAGGGGAAATGACAGCATTACAGTTGCAAAACTGTTGCTACGAGAGCTCATTCCTAGGTTTGGTTTTCCAGTAACTTTGGAATCAGATAGAGGAAAACATTTTAACAGTGAAGTGATTCAAATAATCTGTGAAGCATTTCAAATCAAACAGAAACTGCACTGTGCATATCGTCCAGAAGCTTCTGGAGTGGTTGAACAATTGAATGGCACTATAAAGTCAAGACTGGAAAAAATGTGTGCATCAACATCATTAGAGTGGCCAGCTGCATTGCCACTTGTTTTAATGGGACTCAGAAGTATACCTGACAGAACCACAGGATTGAGCCCACATGAAATAATGATGGGAAGAGCAATGAGACAAACACATGTTCCCACAAACAAACTGTTGAATATATCTGATATGGTTCTGGACTATTGCAAAGGATTGGCTGACCTAGTGCGTTCTGTCTCTCATCAGGTTGGAGAAGACGCAGTTTCCAGGCAGCCCGAACAAGAACATGATCTGAATCCTGGTGACTGGGTGGTAGTGAAGAATCACACCAGAGAAACGTGTCTATCACCTAGATGGGGCAGACTGTGTCAAGTCATACTGACAACGAATACAGCAGTGAAGTGTGCCGGATTTCCTAATTGGATTCATGTAAGTCACACCAAGAGAGTACCAGATCCCGAGGAAGAGAATCCTCCGAAAACGCCAATCACTGAAGAAGCTGAAGGTTGCCCAGCTGAAGGATCTCGGGTTCGAGATTCCAGAGAAGCTGAAGAAGAACAACCGAGCACAAGTCAGGATTGGATACCCGTGGTAGAGGTTCCTGAAATATACCACAGAACAAGAAGTCAAGCGAAATTGGAAGAAATTGAAGAAGATCAGATAGGTGAAGAAGAAGCAGTTCAGGAACAAGAAGAACAGACATTAAGAAATCCTGAACAAGGTCAGATAGGGAAAGGAAACTGGACTCAAAACAGTGAAGACCTAATAGACTTTGAACAGGGACAGACAGGTCTAGAAGAATCCGGTCAGGCTGCAGAAGTTCACAGTGCAATAAGCCCTGATCAGAACAAGTTAGATCAAGAAGAGTACACAGAAGAAGAAAACCTTGAAAAACATGAACTTGAAGAAATAAATAAAGAACAAGGTCAGTTATTGGAAACTCGCAGTGGAGCTGTTACAGAGAAACCAATTAGTCCTGAAAAGGAGCAAACAAGAAACACAGTAATTGAAGAACACGAAACAGTGCTAAGCAGTGAAATTAAAAAGATTTCTGAAAACAAAGATAAAGAGACAGTGCCAACAAAGAAAACAAGAAAAGGAGATCATTGTCATTAAAAGAGTAAAGTACCACATAACAACCAGAAGTGAAGATCCAGATCAAGTACCTGAAGTATCAAGTCAAACCGATCAAGAGAAAAAGACAGAGAAAAGAAGAAGTAAAAGACTGAAACTTGTGAATAACAAATTGAAGGGTCCTGACTGGACTTATATCATTCTTGAAGATTTTGAAAGCTCAGAGTCAAGTGACAGTGGTGGTGAAGGAACAAGTGCAGAATTGACGTACGAAGAAGAAACAAGACCACCCTGACTAAGCAAAAGAATAAACTAAAGAAAAGAAGAAAAGATAAGAAGAGCAATTTTCCTTGTCGAAAAATGCCTGACAATAGAGTTGCTGGGAGACCAAAACAGAAATGTTGTAGAAGATGCTGTGCAATATGCATATGTAGTCTAGTAATGGTGCTTATAGTATGGTTAGTCCTGATTGTAGCAGTTTCTTACCTTATGATAATAGATAAAAAGATTAATAATGAAACTAAGGAGAGGACAGCAAACATGAAGGGCAATAGAGTAGAACTAATGGCAGAAAGTGAACCAGAAATTCATCATGAAGTAGCTGACAACAACACTAGTTTAAACGTTTTCACAAAGTTATTATTTCAATATGTAGACACCATGGAAGTTAGTAATTGTTATGTCTGTATGAAGTTACCTGAATCAGTAGCAGAAGGATTAACATATCACCATTTACCACTGACATATGGCATATCATGTAGTGTTTTGTCTAGTTTATTTTATAGAACCTTCAGTATTATTATTCAAACTTAGATGTGATATTTTCTGAGGTTCCGATTCATATGAGTATGAACCCAGTGCTTAGTAGTCAAGACGCACAGTTTATGGGAGAATTTTTCTTAACAATGAAATCAATAGACATAACACATGCACATAGACACAATCTAACATGTTCTTTACTTGAAGAAGAAAAGATATTTTTGAATTTAGTAGAAGATAGAAGACAAGATTTTCAAAAGAAAGCTTCTGAGCATAAGGCTCATTTACCACCTTGGGCTGAGAAAGAAGGGAGTTACACACCTGGCAAGGCTCAAGCTGCTATGGCTCTGGATTTTGTAAAGACAGGAAAAATTTGTCTTCGTAGGTTAAAGACTGATTATAACAATGTTTTCATCGGTACCAGTGAATGCAAACACAATTTTTTAATTCTTGGAGGTTGGGGACTCAAAGGAGGAACAGATTCAGTTTTTCCTGGAATCTATTATGTGTGTGGGAATAAGGCTTACTTTAGGCTTCCTGCACGGTGGTATGGAAGTTGTTATTTTGGAATAGTATTTCCAAAGATATACCACGTAAAAAGAAACACTGAGAGCAATGAAAACAATAGCGAATTAATACGTAGTAAAAGAGCTAGTTTTTCAGAAATTGTAGGTGATATATTTGGTGCATTGATACTTTCAGTGGGAATAATTCTGAACTCAAGGAAAATATGTAAATTGTCTACAGTGGTTGATCGTTTATCAACGGATACTGCTGGAGGTTTTCTAATGATTAATGCGGAAATGGTTGCGATTAGATCTATGGTGATGCAAAATCGACTTGCTCTTGATATTATATTGGCAAAAGAGGGCGGAGTCTGTAAATTATTGAAGACGAAACATTGTTGCACTTATATTCCTGATAAGAGTGCAGAAATTGGAAAGTATGTACAGAATATAACTAAACTTGAGAAGGAACTTAAACCACTGGAAGTTGATAGTGTATGGGAAAGGTTGACAAATAGTATATCGTCAATTGGTACCTGGTTTGCTAATGTAGGAAAAGGACTAATAGGTCAAATATTAGTACCCTTAGCAGGGATAGCAGTAATAATATTGGCAATAACAATATGGTGCAAATGCTGTAAAAAGAATGGAACATATAAGAGGAAAGAAACGAAAGGTAGATGAAATCGAACTTGAAGAGTGGAGAAGTGAATTATACAAGAAATTAAAAGGAGATTGTAAAAATGGAAAGTGTATAGATGAGAATGAAGTAATTTCCTAGAAGTTGGCATCTGATTGAGGGTAGTGTTTTGATGACTCAGAAACGCCATCAGAGAGGGGATTGATGGAGCAAGGTTTCATAAATGAAACTTGCTTGTATTCAATCCTCCTCACAGTATTAATTTATTAAAACTTGTATTGTTAATACTAACCTTTGCATTCACGACATGAAAGGGAAGGAAGCTTGCCTATGTGTTTTACTAATGAATAACGCTTGTCTGTAATCTAAAATGGCCGCTATGCGCGGGAAAACTCAATGCGCATGTCGCAACCATATCACATGGTGTGACGTCTTTCTTTGCTTGGTGGGAAATTTCTGCTTCTGCGCAGTGTGTAGTAAAATGGCTGCTTGATGTTTTCACATGCTTCAGCTTGCTCTCATGTCATTACTAAATTGTCGTTTCCTAACGCTACTAACGCAGGATAGAATTTATAATTAAATGGGAATAGAGTAGAAAAAGTGGGCATACAGTGAAACATTTTATTTTGTGATTTTAATATTTTCTTCTTGCACTTTTATTAGTTCGTAAATTTGGGCCTGGGTTGGTGTTCTGAAACTCGAGAGGCAAATGGTTCTGCGCATGTGTCCTGTGTGCCTGCCAAATGAAGTCAATCTGGACGTCGTCCAAGGCCGCGACCCGATGGCCGAAGATGTTGTACTTTGCCTTTCCTGTTGTACATTGATACATTGTCTATGAAAATTGGTTTACATTTGTCATGAGACGGGTGGGAAATAAAGCGAATGTATTAAATTGAAGGGTGGGAATTTAAAAACAATAGGCTTTACAAGTTAGGCCAAATCGATATGGTGCGACAATCCACCCCCTGTCCCTGTCCAATCAGAAGTAGTGGCCCCATATTTTAGCAACATTAAGGGGAGGTACATGGGCGTAGAAGGGTATAATAGAATATAGCATTAGTTAATTAGTTAGAGCATGCGTTCACGAAGAACAGGCGTCCATGCTGCCAGAGCGCTCTTGGCTCCAGACTGCCAAGCTGATCGGTTGCGGACTGAATTCCTGTCCAGAAGAGGTCCTGAGGAGGGGGCGGCGGAGTCCATTAGAAGGGAGACACGGGAGAATCGAGGAGAAGCCGAGTATCAGAGAGGGGAACGACGCAGGCGTCGTTGTAGAGAGGTCACCGGTCCTGTCCTGATCCTGGAGGAGGTCTTTGCTCTTCATCCTTCCTGGGTCTTATTCTTTCAACTCCTTGGCTAAGGGGTTTTGGTTCTCGCACTTAGGTAAATATAATGCAACCTTTAGTTGCGCTGCTGTCTCTATCTTCTCCTTTTCTTTAAACAACGTCATTGATTAGCAATAATCATTTCTATGCTTAATCTTGGGTATTGCGATTAAGTATCATGTGGCGCTGTATTTTACTCTGCTAAATCTTTAGATAAACATTTTAAAACTTCCTGACTCAGTGGTTATTTCAGGATTATGTACTATAATGAATGTCACTCATTTTAAACTTCCCAATTAGCAAAGGATTCATTGGTAAGTCATTACTCTTCAATCAGAAGGTAATTGGTAGCAGGGATTTTGATAGAGAGTAACAACTGATAAAACCCAGCGTAAGTATTAGCGTAGTATGAATGTATGGGCCCAAGTGAGTATCTAGTGTATGAATGCTGTTTGCTAATATCGCGCTGGATCAGAGGGTAGAGAAGAAGGTTTTGAACTCGGCAACAGAAGCAAAAGTCAAAACATTAGATGAGCCGAGGTGAAGCCAAATGAAACCACCAACCCGTCCGAACGAAACATCTTTTCTCCTTATGTTAAACACGGTGAAACCTGCAATTTGGGAAGGCCAGAATATTGCCATACAAGAACTGATAACCCACTAGTTCTGTGGGGACTTGAACACCCCGGACTGAAATGATTAACCGAAAGACTAGCACGGCGCACTTTAAGAACAGTTTATTGATCTGCGCTGGTGCAGGTGCAAGGCACTAAAGCACTTTTATTGTTATTACACTATCGGATGTACAGCAAGCTTTTTCTTATGCTCAAGTCACTTTAAGACTAACCAAAAAATGTACACAATGCTTAATGTTATTTTATATCTAAATGCTACTTCCCATTTTAATTGTATGCACTTTAGTTCGGTCTCAGAATATGTTGCTACTGAATTTTTTGTAGCCGTTATGTACTGATAGGTTCGCATCATGAAGAAGCAAGGCACAAAAGCACTTTGCTTTTCCTGGGTTGTGTATTGGCATTGCCATGCTAATAGAGGTATTGTGGTTCAGTTTATATTCCTTTTATCACTTGCATTGTTTTGAATGATTTTAGTTGTGACCACTGTAGAGTGATTCATGTTTATTATGTTTTGCAATGGTTTTTATTAATCAAGCAAATAAACAATCTGCAGCCATCCCAAGAGGAGAGTGCAAAATCCAAAAGTGAACTTAAAAGAAACTTTAATTCTGTTGTAGGAATGAATAACAAGAAGGATCCATTCTTTCCAAGGACCTGACTAGGTACAGACCTGTCAGTAGGGGACAGGAGACAGCCAGAGATCAGCACTGCCTAAGCAGTACTTTCAGAAGAAAAAGGTAGCCGCAACCAGGAGGCAGGACGTCTTGCAGGAACAGACCCGTTGAAGACTGAGGAATGGGTAGTAGCCATACTAGGCAGTGCAGCGGATACAACAGCCCATCTGAAACTCAAATCTGTGTTAAACCTGGAACGGATTAATGGTCCTGTTGAGGCAGAAGCTCTGAATGAACCAGTTTCAGTTTACAAAGTTTGGATTCAAATCGAAGGAAAAATTGAGTTGGTTATCTCAATAATTGTTTGGAAGCCATTAGCTGATTCTTATGATATAATTTGTAGGGGCTACTCTTCCTCCAAAATAATTATATATGATGCTCCTTTCGGGGAGATTTTTCTTCTGTAGTGCCCTAACCACTTAATGACCATATGGACCAAAATTGCTCCAGTGCTATACAGAAATCAAGCAGGCCGGGACAAAAACGCTGTTGCACATGTAATCCCATTACTGGAGTGGGGGCAAGTTAGTAGACAGCAGTCTTATATGTCTGTTCCAAGAAACTTGGGCGACGGAGAACGTAGATAGGGTGGGGTTCACCACGTTTAGTATTGAGGCTAGTCATTCACCAGCTGGCCGGCCTGCTGGTGGATTACTGAGTTGGGTCAAGACCACACTGGCCTGCAAAATTAAGCACTAGAAGTTGGATCCCAGGAAATCCTTGGCCTGGATCTGACATCGCTTAAAGGGAACTTTCATGTCAGATTAATCAACATATACAATAGGTTTAGTAACCACCACAAGCCCTCCGATATTATAGCAACGCTTTCCAACTTCCTCGATATTTCCAGGTAAGAGTATTATCTCATCGTAGGTGGCGATTTCAATACGACTTATGAGCCAGTAGATTTTGTACAGGAGGAAGAGCAAGCAAGAGGTGTAAAAAAGCTCCAGATACCTGCCATTAAATGATGTACTAAGGTTGGGCAGCAAGTATTGTCTTTTACTCTTACCTATGGGGTGTGCGCTTGCAATGGGCGGACACCCTCAGATGAGGAAGCAAAGTTTACGTTTAAGAGGGGAATGTTAGAAGCAGGATCGACTACATCATGGTGAACCTTGACATCTGGCCCCATGTCAATGACATGACTGTTCTAAACCGTGAGGACAGCGATCATAATGCTCTCTTTCTGAGGCAACTTGGCCTGCCTATTTTGCATAGTCAAACTCATCTGGCGATGGCCCCTGTTGTTACTACTAATAACAATAGGAGAGTTAAATGGCCCCAGGTTATGGCTGATGGAAAACTGCTCCCTAAGATCTATAAAGAGGTGGCCCAGACCCTCACGGTACTGAGTAATCCAGCCAAAAGTGATGGTTGTATTGTGTCTAGCTTTCAACAATTAACGAATAGTATAAAACCCTACTTTAGCAGACAGTGTAACTCTAACATGCCAAAACAGAATATCGCCCCATGGTTTAATGAGGAATGTAGGCAACCTAGGAATGATCTATGTGTGGCAGTAAAGCAAGGGATACGAAAAGACATCAAAAATAGATCAAAAATAGAAGAAGGATGTATAAGAGGGCGCAATCTGAGGCAAAAAGGAGCTGGGAGGTTGAGAATTGGCGTACACTAACTGAGGCATCAAGACTGAAGGATTGCCAGCTCTTCTGGCACCTTCTGTCAAAAGGGTCAATCAAGCAGGTTAGTGAAGATGACTTCCATATACAATCACATGTCTGGGAAGAGTACTTCAAGAAACTATATACTGGTACGGCCTGTGAGCCCGAGGGGGAGGCAGTAGTAGCAGTTAGGGAATGCAACCTAGAACCTGTTCAGGAAGATGTAGTCAGTTTTTCCTTAGAGGAAACTGTGACAGCAATTACTTTACTCCAGACTGGGAAAGCCCCAGGGCTAGATTGACTACCGGGAGACCTGTTCAAAGCAGAGCCCAATATATCGGGTCCATTGCTGCAAATAGTTTTTAATGCCATTTTACGAGGGGAGGGGGGGGGGATATCCCTGCTACCTGGAAAGGCGCTGAAATAATCCCCATATTCAAAGAGGGAGATAAAGGGGACCCCTCAAATTATAGGCCAATCAGCCTCATAGATGTTTCCCAGAAAGTCTTCAGCAAAATAATCCTGTCCCGTATTCAAAGCTGGATAGAGGAAAACAACATACTTTCTCACCTGCAGGCAGGTTTTAGGGCTTCCAGGAGCACTCTAGATCAGGTGTTTCGATTCCTCTTGCTCATTTGGAAAGAAGTGAAGATTAGGAGGGGCCACTTGTATGTCGTATTTGTTGACCTTAAAACGCCATTTGATTCCATATACCGCACTAGACTCTGGGCTGCCCTGAGTGACTTAGGACTCCCCTGTGACTTGCTACAACTATTGGTTCGCTTACATCAAGATAACTATGCCAAAGTCAGGTGGAACTCTGATGGTAGTCTCACTAATAACATACCAGTTTCAAAGGGGGTGCGCCAGGGTTGTGTACTTGCCCCAACCCTGTTCACCTTGTATTTGAACAGGCTTATAAGCGAACTCTATGACTGTGGAGGTGACCCGCCAAAATTAGCAGGTAGCTTTATACCCTCTTTGCTATTTGCAGACGATACGCTGCTCATTTCCAAAACTCCAATGGGCATCCAGAACATGCTATCCAAGTTCGCGAAAGCATGCAAAGATCGGGACCTTGAAACAACCTGCTCAAAAACAAAGTTCATGGTTTTTAATCCCTATAAATCTACCAAGGGGAAAGTGAGGCTGGGTACTCAATTTTTAGAGCAGGTCAAGGCCTTCGATTATTTGGGAGTCAGAATCAGTGATAATTTAGCATGGACTCCCCAAATCCAGAAGAGCGTGCTGACACTCCAACACGTGGACTGTGCAATAGTAAAGAGGGTAAAACGCTCAGCCTTCCGCCCAATTTCCCCTATCTTAGAAATACATCGAGCTAAAGTGTGGGGGCTGGAGCATTTGAAACAACTACAGGTTGCAGAAAATAAAATTTTTAAGGCGATCCTCAACCTCTCAATGAATACGCCACTATTAACTCTACGTCTTGACCTTGGCCTAAAGCCTATTACCCATTTCGCTGACCACAAGTTGCTTATGTTTTGGGTAAGGCTCTGGACAAGTAGTACCCAGATTCCTTTAAAGGACGCAGTGGAGGAACTACTAATTCTACATAGACATACAGGGCGATTGGTCTGGTTTAATAAGGTTAAGGAGTGGCTTTTCAGACTGGGCCTGGGAATTATGTGGGAGGACCCGCAGTCTATTACAAAAACAAATGGTACCCCAGTTAAAAAAAAAGGTATTGGGATTTTGTTGATTCTTTTTGCACTGACGTTAGGGCACCTGGCACTCTAACCTCCAATTTTTTTTAATGTCAAGAGCTGTTTTAAGTTTTACCTGTATATGGATGAAGTTGAACCCCCTCAGGCACGAGCACTTCACATACAATTTAGGATTGGGGTCCTCCCACTGAATGCAATGAAAAATAGTTAGGCAAATGTTACTGTAACCCCTCTGTGCCCGTCTTGCCACTCTACCCCAGAGACTATAGAACATTTTATTTTCTTCTGTCCTGCCTATGCAAACCTAAGAAAAACATGGATTATTCCGGCCTGTTGACTGCTCTCCTTTTCACGCCCCTCTGATGCTCTATGCATATTTAGGTCAGACACGACAAGGTGGCTTACTTTAACAATATCAAGAAATCTGCTTTACGCCTGGTGGCAGAGGTCTAAAGTGGTAAAATAATATCTTGATGTAGGTCCATTGAATATGGAGAGTATGCCGGCGCTATGGCCACTCAGTGGGACAGCAGGGAAATGACGGGGTTAAACTGTTTTTATGGCTGGTGTTTTTTAATTTACAGCTCTGATTTTACGGTAAAAATAGAAATCTTTTTAATTATAGCATGTAAATCATAATCTTACAACCTTTTCCTGAATGATGTATAGGATTACGAAGTTGATGCTATTTCAAGCTCTTGTGTTTTTAACATTTTTATGGAATATTCTTTGCTATGTGATTTTATGCATGTGTATGATCATGCTATTGATTGAATAAAATATATATATATATATATACTGGATGAATCTCAATTCCAAAATCAATATCTGATGAGACTGGAGGCCGGGTGGGACCTCAAACAATTTTTGGATGAATTGCAATATCAGAGAATCCTCATTCCAGTCCCATGAACCATAAACATATTTTCCAAGTAATGGCGCTGGATAGGTCATAGAGATTAGTTCTAGGCTATTGCAATTTGAACAAACACTGTCAAAGCTAACTGGCACAAAATGCACATAGTACTGGCTTAATGATTCAACTCTCATACAAATATAAAACCACTGTTGGCATAGCAAAGATTTCTTTAACCAGATTATAGCCCCTGAATCATATTACTGAATCTCATTCATGTTCAGAGGAACACAAGATGACACTGTCAGATTAGCTCAGGGCTATAATGATGGCCTAGGGGTTTTCATGGCCCGAATAATCATGTTATTACAAGATGATGGAGTGTGGTGTCTTATGTTGATAACATGTACATCACAGACGATAAACACCTGCAACATGTACACAGGATATTTAGAAAACGTTCCAAGTCAGGGTACAAACTGAATTTCAGGGAATCTATAATTTTCTTTTTGAGTGTAATCTTTCCGAGAGATGAGTTATTTAGTGAACGAAAGGGACTCGCACTGGGGTGCCTAAAAATGTGGGACACAAGAGCCCCTAGACACTTCAGAAACTAAAAGCATTAATGGACAAGCATATCCCCTGCACTACAGAGAGACTAAAACCCTTCTACCAGTTGATCACGCCTACTTTTACGTGGGAGGACTAAAAGGGAGAGTCCATGCAAATCCTGGAAGACTTTCTAAAGGATATGGTTGCTAATTCACATTTGTAAACGCGAGAGAACATATAGTATATGAATAGTTCCAAGCCAGACAGAAGATATGATATAGAATGAATTTCAAACCACACCAATGAACAGGCAAATTACATTTATATTCTGCAGCAGAAGAGCGCTTTGCTCCTCTAGAGAAAGTGCTTGCAGCAGTACAAACAGCAATAATTACAGAAAGATATCCCCCTCACACACACAAGGCAAAAACCAAACTGCATTAAAGCCTCTATCCTCTCTCAAAGCTGTCACTAGAGCAAGTGTTCTAAATGCTCATGATTTACCTATGCACTGGGTTCAGTGGGCCACAAATCGCGCCAGCTCGGATGTACAATTTTAGTATGATCCAGCATTAAAACACATGAATTCCTCCAATATCAACAAACTATTTCAGAGACATTATTAGTAAAGCTATTACATGGCTTGTGGGACGATTTCTATACAGATGAATTAGCACAGCTTGTAGTGGGTGCCAAACAGCAGTATTATGTGGCATGTATAGGTGTGGAAGGAGCTTCCTAGGATCCAGATAGTGACTCACTTGTACAAATAGCAGGATTACATTATCTCATTCTACACTTGCAGAAAGTTAATGCTTCAGTTCCTACATTAATAGTATCCAGCTCTTCATTTTGTTTTCAAAGGTACAATGTACATTTAAAACATTCGGAAGCCAGTGGTTACAAATACGAGGAATACAAATAAGAACTACACAGCTCTGGACGTAGACAGCTGGCTTTAAAACACAACTTCCATTGATAGATCTGCTGCATAGGTGCAGGTATGCAAAGTAGGAGCTGAAATTCAGTTGCACACTAAGGTAGACCCAGAAATACATTTAGAAGACAATCACCACACAAGAAAAAGCCCTAGTTTCCTGGAGAAGTACAACTACTTCCGGGGACAAGATAGGCTCTCTAAAGTCACTTTTCCCTGGAGTGGTGACCAAGAAATACCTAATCCAACCTAATAAATCTGCCCATGAAGGGCAGACGTGGTGCATGCAGGAGTTTCAGCTATCCTGAGAATTTTGTAGGAGTGTTACTGGTGGCCTAAACAAACTAAGCATTACTTCTTACTGTATACGATTTGCAAGCACATAAAACGTTGTCCTGTAGTAATGCCATTGAAAACTCCATTTGAAAAAGCAGTGCAACTCTTCCAGTTCATTTACTTGAATCATGTCGGTCCATTCAAGCCAATAAATAAATAACATATATATTGGTAGCAGTAGACTCTTGCAGATGTTTTATTTGGAAGTGGCTACCGTGCCATGTCCTGTCTCACACAGTCACCTAAGACTTGCTGTACTTAGTAACGATGGGGGGATTTTGTATCTTTCACTTAGATCAAGAGCCCGCTTTTACCTCTAAGGTATTAGCAGAGCCACTCGCTGAGGTGGTTGTAATTCTCCATTTCTTACACCCCTTTAGGCCTAATTCAACCAGGGGTCGTTAGTAGGCTTAAGCAAGCTTCAGCAACAAGTGTTATGAGTAGTGGTGCAGCCTGGCTAGACAACCTATGAAGTGCACAGAGAACTTAATATGAGAAAGACATGTTTTGTTGAACCATATGTCTTTAGAAATGGTATCATCTGCTGTGACTTGCTGGCTACCAAAGCCTGGAGAGCGTGTGGGAGAAGGCTTGGGAAAGATGGTAGAATTTGGCTCTGCCTACCAGATGCCTGTGCAAGTGATAGCGACTGAGGGAACTTGAAGAGTGATCTTACCACCGTTGCCCTAGAAAAGAAAGAAGCAAAAGCTGTCCATTGATTTAGTAAAACTGTATAATGTGGCCCTTGATGTACAGCCGACCAGAGCTCCCACAGACCGCAGTCGACGACAACATCGCAAAATGTGACTCAGTCGGAACGCCTGCTACTGAAACGCATCCAGATCCAAGCCAGAGCACTAAGCGGTAAGTAATGAATTGACCAAAATGCTCAAGCATTACCAGAAATTGAGTGTGGAACTTACTGAAAAATGTCCACCTCCAAGCATCACAGTGTCACAAGGTTCTGATCTACAATTATCAATGTGAGATTTTTGCTGTTAATAATATGTCAGATATATCAAAAGACCCAAACTACAGGTTTGAAATAGCTGTTACAGAAAGCCCATAGCAAAATAGATGGGTAAAATCTAGACCTGCTACGGAAATTCACTCAAAGGTAGCCTGCAATTATGTCTGTATAGTGTTGATGCTGATTTTGTTCCTGATTTGGCGAACAACGGTAGTGTTTTACTAAAGATGAAAGATCTTAGTAAAGTGATGATCCTTATCTAGCAGAAAGGTCACCACAGCGTGTGCAGAATGGGTCTCAAGGTACACTAATAGCCACAACTCTGCAAGCTATTATTTATTTGAAGGACTTTGAGCATCAAATCCTGAGTCCAGAAGAGACTTTTCAGCACACTTTCTGTTTGAATCTGGATGACATCTTGGGGCAGATTTACAAGCCCCTTGCGCCACTTTTGCACCGCCGTTGCGTCACTTTTGTGACGCAGCGGCGACGTAAACCATGCGCCACGTTGCGCCTTATTTACAACGTGACGCATCTAGGAAGATGCGTCACGTTGTAAAGCCCTGCGCCACATGAAACCTGCGTCAGGTCTCATGTGGGCGTTCCGTCGCAGGAAAGCCTCGGAAAAGTGACGCACTGAAATCTACAAGATTTCACTAAGTCACTTTTCCGACGCCGCTGCGACAAATCCTTGCGCCTGCTTCAAGCAGGCGTAAGGAGTGGCGCACCACGTTAGGGATGGGCAGCCCACGAGCATTGCTGGAGTTCAGTCGCACTTGCGACACGACTCCAGCAATGCGCCACCCTTCCGACAGGAGATGCGACACGCATCTGTTTATCTTTGCGCCACGGTGCGCTGCTTAGTAAATGCGGCGCACCTGTGGTGGCGCAAGGGTAAACTTGCGTGACGCATCTTTCCTGGCGCATCTCTGCTGATTTGCAGGGATGCGCCAGGCATTGTAAATCTGCCCCTGATCTCCAGGGCCATTCTCCAGCGACTGGGCTAGGAACACTATGAAGTACTTGCTAGCAGATATACAGAGCCATGTGTCTGGGTACGATACAGATCTTCATCTCAGTGTAAACACTACAGACGTTTCTATAGTTGTAATTGATATGCTGATTGATTTGAGCATATATATCGAAAGCAACTAGGATTGTGTTCCTGAACTTTCAGTGGGAACCTAGCATTGCAGACAAAAGGAAAGAAGGACCCTAAAGTCTTGAGCTCCCACTTAATAGCCAATTTAGCCAATAAAGTTATCTGGTTGGTGTATGAATGCATTCCTATTGCATGGGTAGACCCTTTATCCCAACATACAGAACACAAACACCTAGGG
Source organism: Calotriton arnoldi (assembly GCA_963921515.1). Taxonomy (NCBI): domain Eukaryota; kingdom Metazoa; phylum Chordata; class Amphibia; order Caudata; family Salamandridae; genus Calotriton; species Calotriton arnoldi. The sequence goes on along the minus strand of CAWUFW010007309.1, from coordinate 885,181 downwards.
CCTCATTTATAAAAACTGTTGCATCGTTGCGACGACAAAACAGCGATGCAACAGTTTTTACTGCGCTCTCCTTGGATGCGCCGTATTTAATGTACAGCACTTCATGTCGCAAGGAAAGACAGATACGTCAGGAATCCTGACGTCTCTGACGGCGCAAAAGTCACGCATTGCTGGAGTTGTGTCGCAAGCAAGACGCAACTCCAGCAATGCATGGGGTAGGCCTGTGCCTAAGGCACTTTGTCACCTTTACACCTGCCATGAGGCAGGCGTAAGGTTTTGACACATTGTTTTATGGATTTTGTATAGAAGTGTCGCAGTGAAATTGCATAGATTTCAATGCAACACTTCTACTAGACTTTCTTGCAGAGGAACGCCCAACCTGCATACATTATACCTGATGCAGGTATAATGTGGCGCAGGGCTTTACAAAGTGACCCATCTGCCTAGATGCGTCACTTTATAAATATGCAGCAATGTGGCACATTGTTTACACCGCCGCTGCGTCACGAAAAGTGACGCAACGGTAACACAAAAGTGTCGCAAGGCCTTCATAAATAAGGCCCCTAGGGTTTAGAAAGTAGCTAGTCTTACATGATTATAATAATATAGGTCAAAGATAATCAAGTAATACAAAACATGGAGACTCCATGAAGGATTCTTGTTGAAAGTGTGCTTTCTGGTGTTCAGTAGTTACAAGTATCGTTCCCATCTTGTATGGTAACAAGATAATTTGAATTTGACAGCCAATACTGGTTTTGCCCCCTTCATGGTACGTAGGTCTGGGGCTTTTTCAGGCCTGCAATCTTTTAATGGAAATGTTCTAGTTAGAAAGGTAGATGGTTTGTCAGTCACTGATGCACAGAAGAGGTCATTGGTAGCAAACAGAGTCATGTGTTAATGGTGAAGTCTAGGTCGTTCCAGTGAGACGGAGTAGGACAGTGTGCGGTTGGTCCATTCAAAGTACCCAAGCAATGCAATTCTTATATGAAAAGTCAATTTCGTGGGATAGATGCTCAGCACTGTGCCAATGTGGGTGAGCAAATTTGAATTTGCTGCCAGATTCACATATTTAAGCCCACCAACAAAGTATAATTTTTACACTTTTTCGTGTTTTTTGTTTCTTTTTCTAGGCGCAAAATGGTTTATTCACTTGCTTTTTAGTTGAATATACTGAACATGGATTTGTGGTTTGGAACAAGGCAATGCAGTTAGCAATCAGTGTATGCAAATGAAGTTTGATAAATTAAAGCGATCCTGCACCTGGGGCCAGATTTATCATTGTATTGCGTTGCCCTTGCGTCACGCATGGTGTTGCACAGCCAACGCAATACATGAGGCAGATTTACCAAGTAACACAAGGACAACTTGCGTGGCCCTGTGTTGTCTGGTAAATCTGGAGTAACGCAAGGCAGTGCAAGTCACTCTGTTCTGGCAAGGTGTTCCACGGGTGGAGTCTGGGTGTTCCCACGCATCCACCCATGGATTTTGGCGCATTCCTAGATTTACCAAGACTGGTAAACCTGGGAATGTGTCAAAATGCTACGCCTTCCTAGGGGAGGCGTAACAAGGATAAATATCTTTATTTCTTCTCGTTGTTTTCTCTGTCTAAGTGTGTTGCACTCTCCAGTACTCTTGGAAAGAGGAAAACGCCTCTAATGATTGTTTGTATGCAGGAAGGCAGCGCTACGCACGCACCCTTGCCCCATGACACAGCAGTGCCTGCATTGGCGCTAGGCTGCACTGAGTGCACCAGCACAACAAGAGGGCAGGAATGCGCCATATATTGTTAGATATGGCGCAATCCTGTCCTCTCCATTTGACACAGCACAGCAAGTTTTCTTGCTGCATTGTGCTACTTAAGTTTGATAAATCTGGACCATGGTTTTCTGCATATTACTTTCCCTAAAGATTTCATATTTTTAAACAGAGCTGTACAACACATCATGGGGGAGATTTACTAAGATTTTACGCCGTGTTTGCGGCACAAAAGTGATGCAAATTGTGCAAAATCTTTTTTTTCCAATTTTCTTTCCAGCGCTAAACTTGTTTAGCGATGGAAATAACATGAAAGTAACGCAAAGCAGCGCATAGCGCTGCTTTGCATTACTTAGCTCCAAGGGGGCGTACCATGGGTGAAGCAAGGGCATTCCCATGCAACCACCCAAGGTTTCTGACGCTAAACCCAATTTACTAAATAAAGTAGACAGGGTTTAGCACCCGAAAACTGCACCCTTTTTAAGCAAGGACGGAAAAATGCTTTAATTTCGCCTTTCTTTTCCGACTTTGTATGTGTGCTGCACTGTACAGCACACGTACAAAGATGGAAAATGTTTTAAGTCAGTCTATGCATAGTATTTTGTACTGGAAGGATGCCCTTCCAGTACAAAACCTATGCTAGACTCACCCAGACACCCTTGCACCATGGCGCAAAGGTGTCTCTGTGGCGCACAGCAGCTGATTTCTGCGCCAGCACTAGGGAAAGGGGAGGAGAGTGCCATATTTCAGAAGAGTTGGCGCTTTCCTCCTCTTTCCTTTTCATGCAGCGCAGCATTTGCGGCTGCTGCGCTGCGTGAAAAAGTGGTAAATGTGCTCCCACATGTTATGGTTTTGCGAATGTTAGCGAATTATTATTTCCTTTAATGCCTAGAAGAAATTACTCACACCTTCTGAATTGAAAGTGGGGAAGAGCATTTAGTGTTGAACAAGTTAATGTATTGACCGCTAAAGGTGCATTTAAAAAAGTAACTTCTGAATCAACAAGCATTTGCATTGTAATCGGTCTCGCCTTTGGGACCTTATATGTATTTAGCTATGCAGCACATTAGCCTGGGTGCTGAAACATCTACTGTTCTTTAACATGGAGAGAAAGGAAGCACCAAACTGCGGAACATGCAAGGTATGGAAACACTTGGAGAGAAATACTGCATATGTTATGTTATGTTATAAGCATTTATATCGCGCGCGGCTACTCAGGACTGTCCCGGCGGGGTACCTTGCTAGAGAGTGGGGGTCAGACAGAGGAGTTTATACAAAGAGCAGTGTTTTCAGCCGTTTCCTGAACATCTTAGCATCTTGGATACAACGAAGTTCCAAAGGGAGTACGTTCCAAGCCACGGCAGCCTTATAGGCTAACGAGCTGCCACCCATTCTCACCTGGCGGAAACGTGGAATCACTGCCAGGAACTGTGCCATAGAATGCAGGTTTCTTGAGGGCACGTAGAATTTAAAACGCTTCCTGAGATTGCCTGGGCCGGACTGGTACAGGGCTGCATGCGCCATGGTAATGGCTTTAAATCTCACTCTTTCCGCAACCGGCAGCCAGTGGAGATCACGCAGATGTTGTTGTATGCTTGATCTTCGAGGGATATTCAGTAAAACCCTGGCTGCGGCATTCTGGATAGACTGGAGTTATTTCAACTGGTACCCAGGAACGCCCACATAAAGTGCGTTCGCGTAATCAATACGCAACAGTATTAGGGCGCGGGTGACCATCTCTTTAGCAGGCTGAGGTAGAAGTGGCAGAAACTTCCTAAGTGATCTTATCAGCAGGAAATGGTATTGTTCAAAGCTCTGTTTTTAATATAAAACCAGGGCCTTCGGTGGTCATATCACTGAAAATACAAGATTTAAAAAAAATATATTATTGTCTACGGGTGTTCGTGGAAGACAAGTTTCTATGGTCTGGAATCTAGGGAATGCTAAAGTGATTCTGGTATTTTACTGACCTCTGCTGGTCGTTTTCTATCAAGAAAGTTAAATAGAAGCAGTTACCAGAAAAATAAAAAATAAAGTCCCTAAGCAGAAAGCAATTCTGGTATTTTACTGACCTCTACTGGTAGTTTTCTATCAAGACAGTTAAATAGAGGGAGTTGAACAGAAAAAAAGAGTCCCTAAGCAAAAGTGGAAGCAGACCAGTCTTAGGGCTGATCTCTCGAGCCCACAAAGTACATACCACAGATCTTCCAGACAGCGCAAGCGCTGTCTAGGCTCGACATAAAAAGGACGTCTTTGGAATCTACATAGCCTTGAATCTCATCAATGGCTTGCTAAAGAAGTTTCAGGTCAGCTTGTAAACAGAATGGAGGTATTGGAAGGTCCATATTAACACCGGTAAGCTATGCCTATAGTGGATTAATAATCATTCATTCATTGGCCTAATAAACCTTCACTTAGCACAGAGGTGTTTCATGATCAAATGAATGTTAATTTTGAAGGTCCAAAACAAGAGTAGGACTACACAAGATCTAATAGCATGAATGTTTCTGTCCCTAATGCAAAAATTGCAAATTCCGTAAGGGAAGCCACCAGAAAAATTAAGGAAAGAAATACTGAGAATATTCAATGAACTCTGAATCCGATAGATGATGATCTAAGAATGATAAAAGGAAAAATGTATTCCATTAGAGAATTAACATCAGTATTTAAGATTGTAAGAGATGCGTCAGATAGTTATAAACGTGAAGAACTTCAATATAAAGTGATATTTACATGGCAATATTCTCTACAGCTGCTAAAATCGCATAGAGTGCATTGTAATCTAGTAACTACTCCATAATTTCTGAACCTTATGAACTGAATAAACATCAGAGATTGTTAACTAAACTTGATTTTACTTGTAGTGTCTGTCTAGTCAGGAGTTTGAGATCTTACCGTTTACTCTTTATGAGACGCAAAGTATTAAATGACTGATATATAGTTTTGTTACTATACCGATCAGTGTTTTACATTTTGAAGATTGCCTTCTGAAGAAAGAGATAGGATAATATACACAGTAAAGAAACTAATCTTTGCATTATTCTGGGAAAATGCTGTATATATCACAATGTTTGTTAAAAGAACAATCAATTTGTTTGAATGTAAAGGACTGTTCTAGTCCATTAGGAACATCTCTCAAATGCAAACCAATTGACTTTAATGATGAGCAACACAACCAACTCAACTGATATTTGGACGTTGAAAGTGTCTCCAAGGTAAGAAATAGATGAAGTATTTACAACAATGAGAAATAATACATATTTATTGAGGTTTGCAAAAACATGCTGTTATGTAAAGGACAGCTAGAGTTATCTAATGATTGTCAGCGAAACAATTGAATTTTGTGGTTACAAATTATATCCACCATTGCAAGCAGCAGTCACCTTGCTCCACTGCCCACACACACTAACAAGTTCTCATATGCAAGTTACGATTAGTGTAAGGAAATGTATGGTTACCCTCCCCCACCCAGAGTTTTGGACTGATGCGATTATTTTTCCAACTCAGACTGCATTGAGCCCTGCTAACCAGACCTCAGTGACAGTGCCCTGACCTTAAAATGTGTATGTTTGATTGTCTTATACCCAACTGGGATAGGCTAACTTACTTGTCCCTAGTATAAGGTAAGGCCTGTAAGTTAAAGATTCACCCCAGGGACTGCAGTACTGGTTGTGCCACCCTGGGTGTGACAACGGCAAAACATGGCTCCCAGTCTGCCACCGAAGACTGGAAGGGCAGTTTTAAACTGCTAACTTGATTTTGACATTTAAAGCAATAGCAAAGTCCCTTTTTTAACATATGTAAGTCATTCAGTTTAATTCATGAAATCTTTATTCGGCCACATGTGGCCATAAAAGAGAAAGCTTACTTTAAAAGAGAAAACAAATGCTACAATAATGAGTAAAACGAAGTTGTACAGCCAGTTACAAACAAAACATTTAAAATAGCAACCTTGAAATTAATGCAATCGGTTCAATCAAGATAAAATCAGTGTGGGCAAACAGGTAAAAGAAACAGCAAAGATAACAAAATAACATACAAGGTAAAAACCAATTAAAGAAATTGCCAACGGTGGTTGGTTCCTAACATTAGACCGCAGACAAGGGTAGCCTCCCCGAAGGATAGTCTTCCATTGATTTTCTACATCTTGCTGCGGCTTTAAGGAAGGAACCTTCTGTAAAACATATATTGTGTCTTTTCATCTGTTGCAGATGGAATAATGCTTCTCTGCATTTACGATGACCCAGGTTATTTAATAATGGCTTAATTAAGATGGTATTTGTGCAGGAAATAAAAGAAAATTAAAAAAGCAAACAAAAGTGCAACAACGTTTGATCTGCAGTGCCATCACAGGGGCAGGGCAGAACTGCCCCCCCCCCTCCCCATGGGGCTAGAATTGTCCCAAAATCACACAAGCCGCCAAACCGTGCCTGCTCTAAAACGGAAGATGAGAGACCTCTCCCAATGCGTAAGGTCTAAGGACAGATATAGAGCAGATTCAACAGGGGTGAAGGACCTATAGAAGGTCTTTACAGAGTGTTTTGGCAATTCAATGTTCAGTCTTTTAGTCATGCAATAATCTAGAAAGTGGTGCTTGACCCGTTGTTTAACCTCTTTTTTCATACTCTGAGGGGCCTAGAGCATGGGCAATCATTCGGAAAAAAAAATTTTTGCCAATCTGTGAGGTTATTACCCCCTATGGTGGCTGATTATGATTTATAGTTTGCCACTAAATAATATATGGAAGAAAGTAGATCTAGGAATATACGCCAATATGTGAGTATGAATATAGTATGATTTCACATCAATACAGGTCACTTTTAGAGTAGGAAATGTTTTTATAATCATATTATATTTCCCTTTCCAGACTATTCGTGTTTATAAATCTTGCCAAGGTCCTGCTGCTATCCATACAAGAAATGTTGAAGGCCATTTAATTTGTTTTATTCTTGGTAAGGACTTACTATCATACTTAGCATACACTACTCAGGGCCCCTGAGAGAGCTCTTAAAGTAATTCTATACCCTTTATTCCACTGTAGAAAATAAGATTTAGTGGTCACTACCTCCGACATTAGACTCCACCGTTCCAGTCGTGAACCTTGGAAATCTCATCAATAAAAATGTGTAAGTTTAGCGTGGGCTTACTTTAAAATCTATAGATATACACAGGTGAATTAGTACTGGACACTTATTAGAAAGCATGCATGGAGGGTTTTCTTGTCTATCTACATGGAAGGGCTGTCCTTTACTCTTATGGCACTAATGTATATTAATCTCAATTTCTGGAACATCTCACAGTGAGTATGAGGTGCTCCACCATTATGTGCACTTATGAGCTGTTAGGTCACATATCACATCTGGTTTCACCTTGGTGAAGGGATTATAATTGGTCTATCTTGCAGTGTTCATGCTGAGTCTGCAGCATAGTGGTCTGATCGAACACAGAGTTTTTAATTATGGTCCTATGTATGGGTTAATGAATTCCACCATTTATTGCTTTGTAGGTCCCCGTGTATCTGTATGATTGTTACTGTGCCTGATTTGGATAAGGTCCTGAAGAAGGTGGTTCATGTTCGTGACAACCCACCGAAACGCGCGTCGACCTCGTGTGTCCAGATCTTAGAAATTGTGTCATCTTGGAGGAAATCATTTACATCTTTAGTTTCCCCTTAGTCCAAATGTGTATAAGTGTTTTGTATGTATGTGAATGAGTGTGAGGAATGCATGAGTTTTATGAGAATTGTTATTGTGGGGAGTAATTATATTGTTTTTTTATGCTGCATGTTTGTATATATGTATTCACATTTTATATAAAAAATTACATTAAAAAAAAAGTTTATTGCACCTATTGAAAAAATTATGACATTTAATGCATTGGAAGAAAAAGAAAAAAAGAAATCAATGACAAGAATAAATATTATCTTAACAAACAATGATGTTGCTCATATGTTATAAGTACCTGATGTATGGCATAAATGTACACCCATACTAGATTTAGTCTTCTATTAAAGAGATATAGGTCGTAGGGGAGTGTTCCTTGATTCTATTGGTTCTCTTAGTTCCCCTCTTACTCCCAGACCTTATTCGTTTCTTAGAGGGGGTCCCTTGTTCTATTATTACTCCCCAAACGGTTTGTACAACGTCTCCCTTGGAAAACCAGGGCACGAGGTTCTTAGTCACAAACATGTGAACAATGGATGATGCATGACCCAGCCCTTTAAAGATGGCAGAGCTACGCTGCTCCCCCTAAAAACGTTAACAGGGCCGACTAGGTCATGAGTGGTAGTGTGTCTAAGCAACTCTTCCCCTCCCCCCCAATACTATCTAACCCCGAAGGGTCCCTCTACTGAAGCCCCCGGCACCTGGGTGTGATTGGTCAGCTTGGCATTGAAGTCACCACATAAGAGGTAGTGACGCCGAGATGTTATGCCTTCCCCAGTAGATTGTAGTTTAAGAAGAAAATTAAACAGGTGGGTAAAATGAATACAATCATTAACAAAATCGTTATTGTAAAAATTAATTAAATATAAGGGTAGTTTGCCCTGTAACAATAAAAATTAGAAAGGCCAAACTCCCAGAGCCAATTACTGTAGCTTCCACTTGTAGCCACAAACTATTCCATACCAGGAGCCCTCCCTTAGTTCTGCCACGAGGTGAGGGGGTGGCTTCATTATACTAACAAGCGTAGCCATCACAGGTGGTTGGGGGAGTAGCTCAGGTTTCCAGTAGGGCTATGATTTCAAGCCTAGTAATAAAAGCCAGCCAGTCAGGGTTATTTATTTTGTCCTTAAATCTTGCGATGTTCCAGCTCAGTATGAAGACTGAGCGGACCGGATTAGACGCTGAGAGACCATCCTTTAGGGAAAGAGTGTTCGGGTTTGGACATTAGACCGTTGCTTTATTGGAGTTATCCAGGAGACAATTAGGGCTAGAGAGAGCATTGAATCTGTAAACAGTGGGGATAGAAAAAAGGGCGGCTGGCCCTAGGAAGGGAACAAGGGACCCCTGGGAGGGAGCTCTGTTAAGCGGGACTTGAGATCAAAGCAATGGAGGCTGTTGATAGTTTTCAGCAATGTTGACAAATCGGTGGCTTGAGGATCCGTGAGATAGTTGAATCTCTGAGTGTGAGGAACAGGAGGATTATAAATGTAGCCTAAAGGAACCAGGTTAATGTTACTAATAACTGAAGATTGGCTACTAGGGCCAAACAGTAGATTGCGTACCAAGAATGGAAATCTAAAAGTCACAATTACGCAATCGCCCGGAGCATCTACTGGGTCCGGCCCAATCCAGGCACATCTCTGAATCATCAGAATGCCTTTAGCATGGAAAATAGGCAACCCTTTATAGCGCACAAGCCAAGTGGCCCCTAGTGCAGGACTAGCGAGCCCTAAGACAGGGTGCTGTATATTAGGAAGTGGAGCATGTACTTTTACATGTTTCAACAATAAAAACCTGAAATGTATGTTTACTGTGGAAATGGCTAGTAGCCTCATTGGTAAATGCAGAGTTACAAGCTGACACCTTAGCCTTGATAACGTCTGACTGGGACTGCTAACATTAATACTGTAAGGTATCAAACAACTCGTGACAAAAGCCTGACTTGATGTATAAGTCAAAATTAATTTAACTTGTTGCTGTGTGTAACATTTACAGAGTTGCTACTTTGTTGCCATAAGTCTCCGGTGCCTGCTCACGGTTGTAAATGGGGTCTGTCCCCGAAACTGCTTTCTGCCCTCCTGAAGAGTCGTATAAACGACTCCCAGGAAAGGACACAATGGAAGCCTGCGTGGGGAGAGGTGTTACCTCTCCCTGGCAGGAAGGCACATGAGGTTTGCCCCAATAGGCAAGTTTCATAGGCGAAGCCGCTTTTGAAGGGGAAGGGTGAACACTTGGGAGAAGGGCTGCTTTATTGTTTAGGTAGACAGGCTGGCACTCTGGACAGAGAGGGGAATCCAGTTGTAAAACCGTTTTCAGGGGGCGTGTAGCCCCCTTGGGAACCAGACCTCTGGGTTGGGCTAGGGAGCTCTACATGCTGAGAGGGGTATTCCTAGTTTTTTGCCCTGCGCTGCACCCTTAGGGCAGCACTTTCTCCCATTTAAAATTAATACTTTTCAACCCTTCTTAAAAAATAGTTGAGGAATGTATAACTTTTCCCAAATATTCCAGGATGGGAGAATAGTAAATAAGCTTCCTGTTATTTAAGGGAAAGTTGCTGTTTCTCCACATATTCTAGGACTGGAGTTGGAATAGTAAATTTGACCTTCCAGTGTCTGCCATGCCCACTGCTAACTTGAGGGCACAGTTCAGGGAAAGAAACACGAACGGGCACCCAGAGAACTGTTCTGCTATCTTGAGAGTGGGCAGAATAGAGCACACTAGGATAGCTAGATGCCACACTTCACAGGAAATAGTCATCGGGAGGGAGGGAACCTGGTAGCCCATTGGCTAGTAATTGGAACCTCCTCTGAGAGCTCTGAGAGCATTTTCTGGGCATAAAAAGGCCCCCCTGGTAACCAGTACTCTGATCGTGTTGGACTGGAGAATAGGACTAAAGAAGGACTGCCCTGCTGCACCAAGGACCAGATGAAGAGAGGCTGCACTGACGTGGACTACACCTGCTGTACCTGGTGGCTAGCAAAGGAAGGGACTGTGGCTACTGTGTACTGCTCATGGAAAAGTTGACTCCTGAGCCCAGTCAAAGCAAGAGACTCCAAGAATCAATTGGCTGACTTAATGTGTGCAGCATGGGGCGACAGTAGCTGAAGAATACTGCTGGGGCAAGTTGGTAGCCCAGATTTCCAAATCACCCCTCCTAACCACCATGCAGCCCAAGGGACCAAGACCCGACTCTCAAGCATTGCACCCGAGTCTGCTGAACCCGGAAGAGCTACCGGAGTGCAGCTAGATTACCCAGAAGGGAACTTACTGCCAAAAGAAGAAAAACACTGAAACCGGGCACCTGGTAAACAGTGGCGACTGGACTTCTGCCAAGCTGAAGAGGACTTCAAGGGACATTGACCCCTGTGGGCAGGATCACCACACCGGGCCCTTGGACCGAGGAGTAGCCCCAGAACGACCCCCGTCGACCGCACTGCATCTCCAGCATCCTGTATACCTTGCTTCAGGACCACTCTATAGAAGTCAATGGCAAGGAGCCACTGGAACAAAACTGAAGACTAATTTTTTTGTAGAGCTCACAGTTTCTGTGGACCTTGCCGGTCCTCCGGATTGGCTCCCTTTCACCTTAATCTGTATATTAACCACTGAGTTGTTTATAATAATTATGATAATTCTGATACACATGGTTTGTAGACAAAATACTGCAACATAAACAATCAAATGCTAGTAAAATACCAACATTTGTTAGTGCGTACTGACTTGGGGTTCAAGGGTGCGGCTTCATATATCATCACCTACAGCTAAGAGATTCTCTTACAGGTTTGTCTGACTCCTAACGCTCCAAAACTAAAAGAGCATAACTCGCTTGAGAGGGAATGAGAGAGACACCTGACAGTTCTCCTTTCCTCCGAAAAGGGTGCATTTTCTTTTAGGTCTAATGAGATCTACCAGTTTCGACACCAATAATATTGGAGTAAACACAACAAATGCTATACCCATTAACGAGAGAAAAGGCAGGCTGTGTTTGGCCCATGCTTGACAGGAAAGGGTAAGGTGAACTGAAAAATCAGCCCTTGTCCCGGGTGTGTGTGGTAGAGACATCAGCAACTAATTGTTTCTTTGCAGCATGCTTCAGTTGTAGAGATGTACATGTTGTGCACATGTCTACCATCTAGTGCAGGGCCTGGAAACGTAGATGCATAAGGAGTAATATTAGTGATTGGTAAAACAAATTAAATGTCAACTTTACTGCACAGAGGTTGAGGAAGAAATGCAGTGAGATTTCTTTGCTAAGTATAGCTGAACAAGAATTAAAAACTTTCCGACTGACATGCATATGGTACATGAATAACTTTGCGGAGCTGGGGTTCAATGCTGCTTTTAAATTCTGCCTCTGAAGTAACATACGCTGTTCCGAACCACTGATGTAAGGCTTACAATCAGTCCGCAACCTCAGTTTTCTGAGGGACTACAATACCTTTGCTGTCACTGAAAAAGCTGCTTACCATCATGGTTTTGTAATGCTAATGGAGGTGGGAGAAGATGACTTCCTTGTTGAGACTCTAACCAGAACTGAGAGACCAAACCGATATTTACCTGTGCTTAAGATCACCTTACAACAGATCAAAGATGTTTAGTTAACACTGTCAAGATAAGGCCCGTCACTCCAAGGGCACAAGGTTCCCCTCAAGACCCAATTAAATGTAATTTCTATGGCGGCACATACAGTATGTAAGCATTCCTTGGATTTAGTGACTACTAATGACCCTATTTAGAAGTATGACATATTTATGTGGAAGAGATGGAGGCTATTACCCAGTAGCTTCCATGTTCACAACAAAAAGATGCTGAAGAAATTGTGCAATGCAAAATCACTTAAAATGCTGGAATGTTAGGACGTAGCCAACCACTGAGGAAAATGGCCGCTTTGTAGAGTGGCTCCTTCAATCCCCTGGCCTTATCCCCTAACATCCTTCATGCTATCTGCCTAACAGAAAAGCCCACTCTGAAGACGGACTACGGCGCTATGAGTGGCACCTGCAACACCGACTGCGGGGTTCCTGCGATCTCCTGAGCCCGAGTTTGAGACGAGGCCTGCTCGACGGAGTAAAGCCGTGGCCTCTCGTGCAGACCTGGGGATTGCTGCTAATTGCGGGAGTGGACGCAGCTGAATGCTTCATTAGCCCACCCAGTCAGGTTATAGATTTTTAATTAAAAACTTTATATAATTGATGCTCTTCATGGAGCAGGGTTCTTTTGACGGACAGATGGAATCCCAGGGGATTATAAGGCGGTCCCGGGGTGCAGGCAATGTTGCGGTGTCGTCCCAGTGGTATCCGGTAAAGGGACCGCGCTTCCCGCAATGATTTCCCTCGTGCTGGGTCAAACATACTGGGTGACGAATTCACGAACGTTCCAGGTGCCGACAATGTGGTGACAATCCCACATGTGCAGAGTCGGTGCTCCGCAAACGAAAGTTTCACCCAAGGGCCAAACAGTGCACGAGTTACCTGGCGTTCCGAATTTAACTATCGGTCAAAATCTATAAGCCATGTTATATCTACACATGTCTCAACTCAACCAGTCGAGTCGTATGTATCCCATCTGATTGTTGCAAGCCACGAAGAACTATAATGTTCGGCCCCCGAAGGAACTGTGATATATAATGAAATTAATGTGATCTCAAAGGGGGCCATAAAAATACAATTTATCAGAATTGAAATTGTTATCTATCACTGTTTATAAAAGAATGTATATGTATATGCATACTCCATAGGTTTGTTCTCTACAAAAAATATTGAACCTATATGCATTCATACTAGGAGGATGAGTATGGAAGTGTGACTGAATACATAGGCTTGTTTCCATCATCTTTCAGATGGAAGAACACACTGTTCTTTTAAAATATTTAAAACAATGAAAATATCATTTTGAATTATGTAATTATTTTATATTTTGATCAAGTTTTTTGCAAGTTTAGCTTTTTTTGACATTAATAAATTGTTTCTAATATAGATCTTGATCTGGGTTTTCGTTCTTTTATTTGTTTGCCCATATTTTCAACAGTTGCCTAAGTAGTTATATATACAATTGCTGTTTATGTCCTGACTTTGGAACGTATCCATTGACAGGGGAACCCCCTTTTTCTGTACAATTGCTTGTAGCAGGTGAGTCCACGGGTGCATGCGGCCTACCCTGGTCCCAGGAATGAATACACACACACACACACACACACACACACACAGTGTCGCAGTGTGGGCAAAGACCCCAAGCTGTCTTTCACCCGTTTATTTATCTCCCCAGGGCGAGCCCGCCCTGAGGAGTGCTACAATTGCAACAAAGTTGAGGAGAGCCCTGGTGGCTTTCTACATCCCTTCTTTTCTTTAGTGACTACCAGTTACATTGATATCATGATCGAGGTAGAACGCACACAAAGTCTTTGAGCCGTTGGTAGGGTCTGTCCGGATGCTGTCCTGTCGGGCACGCCTGAAGAATAGATGGGATGGGGCGCAGCGGGTGGTACTGTGAGGGGTCTGTCGATATGCGTTCAGGAATTGATGGAAAGAACTCTCCGCATCTTCCCCTCTTTCCACTCCAATCCTCAGCACCCTGTTGAGAGTCTGCATAAAACGTTCGACCTCACTGTTCGCCTGGGGCCATTGCGGAGTGATCTTCCTGTGTCGAATGGCCTTTCCTGCCAGATATTCCTGGAATTCCCTGCCCTGGAACGGGGGCCCATTGTCCGATTTGATCTCGTCCGGGAGGCCCAGTAGCGCAAAGGTCTTGTCAAGGACAGCTTGGGCTTGGGGAAACACAGTGGATGAGATCACTTCGACGATGGGGAATTTGGAGTGTGAGTCCATTAGAACTAGAGTGCTGCGGCCATCGGGGAAGCTCCCAAAGTCGATGCTCACTTTGGACCAGGGTTCTTCACAGGGCTCCTCTGTGATGACTGAGGACGGAGCCGGTTCGATTCCAGTCATTGTGTACGAATGGCATTTCCGAATTTTCTCTTCAACTAGGGCATCCATGCCCAGGAACCACACTTTGCTGTGGAGGCGTGCTTTCGTTTTCGCTATCCCTTGGTGTCCGATGTGTACCAAGTCAACAACTTGGTTCTGCAGCTTGTTCGGGACTACAATGGCATGGCCGCGCAGTATGATCCCGTGTTGGCCCTCACTTAGTTCACTGCTGACTCTCCACAGCTGCTGCCTCGCATGGTGGTCCTCCGCATTCAAGGAGTGTGCTTCATCTAGGAAGTGTTGCCATCCCTGGCAAGCAGTGCTTTTTTGACCTTCATCAGGTTTTCATCCAGTGTTGTTGCCACTCCAATCTCCTCCAGCGTCGGTCCCTTGGGGCATGCTTCTTGGGTTATCATCCTGATGAACGCTTCAGTGTGCTCTTCGTCCGCCTGTGGCTGCCGCATGTTCGCTGCAGCAGGGTGGTGCGATAGATAATCAGCGGGATTGCTGGCGCCAGGGCAAAACATGACCTTGAACCGGTATGCTTGAAGTTGGACTGCCCACCGTTCTCTCCTGGGGGCGTACCTCGTCTCGGTGTCTGATAGTGCCCGACTGGCGTACGCAACGGGTGCCCACTCCTTTCCATCGCTCTCCTGGAGAACAGCCCCTAGGCCGACCAGCTCGGTGCGTCTTCCTGGGTGAAAGTACACCATGACTGTTTTGTCCATCAGCGCTGTTTTGATGGCATGGAAAGCTGCGTTCGTTTGCGGGGTCCACTCCCAGGATGCACTGTTGCGCATGAGGACTTGTAGCAGTTCTGACAGGGAGGCCAGGTTAGGTATGAATCGGCCACAGTATGTGGCCATTCCCAAGAAACTGCGGACCTCGGTCGGGGTGGTGGGTGTTTTGGCCATCCGGATGGCAGCTGCTTTCTTTGGGTCCACCTGGAGCCCCTCACGCAAGAAGATGTACCCAAAGAAATCGACTGACTCCTGATAGAATGAGCATTTTGCCTTGTTGAGGGTTTGGCCACTGTTGGAGTGTGTCTCTCAGGTGCGTGTGATGTTCTTCTAGAGTGTTTGAGAACACCAGATTGTCATCGCTGAGATTTATGATGCCCTGCAGACCCGGCAGGGTCTCCCGGATGGCATTCTGGAAGACCTCAGCGGCCGAGAACACCCCAAAGCTCAGTCTTTTGTACTTCCTTAGGCCCACGTGGGTGTAAAATGTGGTGATATATCTGCTCTCAGGCGCGAGCTCCAGCTGATGGTATCCAGCGTTTAGATTGAGCTTGGAAAACCACTTCGCCCTGTGGAGGTCAGCCACAATGTCATCCATGATGGATGTCAGATGTCGCTCCCTCTTCACGGCCTGGTTGGGAAGGCGCTTGTCGACACACAGCCGGATGGCCCTGGGCTGTTTGGGCTTTGCGGCGATGACCAGAGGCGACACCCACGGGGTCGGGCCTGTGACTCGCTCGATGACACCCAGCTCCTTGAGTTTACTCGTCTCCCTCCACCTGCGGGCGTAGGTGGAAGGGCACTCTTCTGTGCCTCAACACTGTCTGCCTGATCGAGGAGTCGATGTGCATTTTAAATTGCTTTCCTTTGAGTTTTCACAGGCCCTCAAATAACTGCGGGAACTCCCGTAAGATGGCGTCGCCATGGGAGTCGTGCACTTGATTGGCGAAGAACACCAACCCTAGGTCCTCAGCCGTGTGGCAGCTGAGGAGAGTGCCTTTCTTCCCGTCCATCTCATGGAATCTTGCCCATGTCACGTGCCTGTCGTTGGCCACTTCCACTTCTATCACTCCTTTCAGGGGAACCGGGTGGGTCCCTCCTTAGGTGTAGATTTTCGCATTTGTGGGTGAGAGGGGGGCATGGTGTGAGGCGTTCATATTGCTCAGAGTCCATGACATTCAACGGTACCCCAGTGTCAAAAAGTGCTTGCACTGTGGAGCCTGCCACTTAAATGGAGCACATGGGAGGCGGCCAGCATCGACGATCCGTGCGGCCTGCGAAGGATATTATGAACACGTTGCTGTCCTCTCCCTCCACGTCGAACCCTGGCCCTGGTGGTGTGTCGTCCCCTTGGGTGAGGTGGTCATCAATCGACAGCTGCCTGATATTGGAGGGGGGACCACGTGGCCTGGTGAAAGCTGTCCTGGATCTCTTGTTCCTGAATACTCTGGCAAAATGATTCTGTTTTCTACACCGGGAGCAGACCTTCCCTTTTGTGTAGCAGAGACCTGACTGTGGACGTTCGGCACCACAGTTCCCACAGGGCCCACCCATCTGTACCTTCGGGGCGATGCGAGCAGGGCTTGGGCGTTTTTGAATGACCTCAACTCTTTTCTCCTCGACTTGGACGGGACGGGGGTGTAGAGTGTGGCGGTGTTCCTATTGGGAGCTGCCTCTATCTCGTCGACTCAGGAGTTCGACAGCTCGTGGGACCTAGCCAGTATGAGGATGTCGTCCAGTGACATTCCAGGTTGGCGGAGGATATGCCGCTGTAGCAGCACCGCCCAGCACCTTTGGATGATTTGGGCATGTATTTCCTCCCTCTGATCTGGAAACGTGCATGTGCTTGCCAGCCGTCTCAGTCGGGCGTAGAACACGTCGACCGATTCTGTGTTGGATTGTTTGGCCTATCGCAGCTTGAAGCGCTCGAAGTCCGGGTTGATTTGGGGGTAAAAATGCCGGTCCAGAGCCTCCACCGCAGCGTCAAAATCGTTATCATCTCTTCGAAGAGGTCATACAACTCTCCACCCTTGTAGTGCATGAGCAACGATCTCTAGACAGCTCCGTCCGTCTCTCTCGTGCCCCTGAAGTAGTGGTTGAGGCGCCCTATCCAGGACTTCCAGCGGGGGGGTGCCGTCGCAGGGTCAGCGAGTTCACTGAACGGTGGGACCGGAGTCACCGCGGCATGGCTGTGGTGTTGGGGTGGTGCGGCTGCACCTGCCAGTGGGCCGGCTGCGCCTGCTTGAGGTGGTGTGCTCATTGTGGCTGTCTGTCAGGTGGGGTCTTGCTTTCCTCCTTATGAGATTGACCTGTCTTACTGTGTGTGTCTTTGTTTGTCAACCCCTTTCCTCTTTTTATGTTGTTTCCAGGTGTGCCTGCTTCCACCAGGCCTTTTTTTCTTTCCACAAGGCAAGTGTCTTTGTTGGAGTATGCCAAGATGGTGGGGAGCCCTCTAGAGTCCAAAACCCCATGTGCACATTTGGATGCACACTTGTAGACTGATTGTCCCTGTTATCTTAGAGTTTTTATTTTATGTGACTGCGGATGGTGCTCCCGCCCTGGGGGCCTCGTGAGGCACAGCGCGCTCACCTCAAGATAAGCGGTCGACATCTCCAGCTGCACGTTGCAGGCCTCTCGCGGCCTGATGTGCACATGGGGTGGGGGTGCTGCCCGCAGGAGAGAGGCGGATGGAGTAGCGAGCACGGCGCCCGGCCGCCGGATGTTGAGAGAGCCTCCAGCGGTCTCCGCAGGGGGTCAGGAAGCATTGTGGTCCTCGCGGAAGGCAAGGACTCACTGCTGTCGTGGAGGAGCGGGGAGTGTCAGCTGCCAGGCATCCTGCCGCGCAGCGCCTCAGGCTAGCAGGGAGTCTAGTGGAGGAGGTAGAGACATGTGAGCCGGCGGGGCACGGTTCCGATACCAGCCTCGTCGCCAGTGTAGCGGGTGAGCCCGCAGGTACATGCAGCATACCCGGGTCCCAGGAATGAATATACATACACACAGTGTCGAAGTGTGGGCAAAGATCCCGAGCGGTCTTTCACCCGTTTATTTATCTCCTCGGACAAGCCCGCTCTGAGGAGTGCTACAATTGCAACAAAGTTGAGGGGAGCCCGGGTGGCTCATAACAGTGCTGTGCCCACAGTGATGTTTTGCGTTACAATAAATGGGGGGACCCAGTATCCCGCAGAACCTGGGAAGTCAAGTGGTATGAGCAACAAATGGTTCTGTAGGGTATTTAATTCTAATCAGATTAATTGCTTATTCTATCCAGTTCAGCCACCTCTTTAGCTAATTATCATCAACAAAATTAATTTATTTGGGCATCAAATACTGAGAGACACCTCTCACAGTATTGCTAGTGGGCCACATGTGACACCTCCCTTGCTGGAAATAGGACCCCTTTGTCGTCCTTGTTGAGGAGGCCTGCCGGGGTTGGAGGGGTGTTGGAGGGACACAGGACATAATCAACTACCATCTGTTTGGAAAATTGGTAGCAGAAAAGAGTGCCACTTATCTGCTTTCCTTTTTTTGTTGAGTCATCCTGAGCACCACTGGACTGTGGCCTTGTGACTCCTTTGCCTATCCTGGTGGACTGGAGGTCGAGCCGATTACACCTAGTAGCTAATTGCACCCTGGCCCCATATGTCAAGGAACGCTGTTGTGTCTGGTTTACTGTTCGCCTAGTGCAACTTGAGGAGGCCAGAAGCGGGAAACCTGACAGGCCTCAGGGTGGCCCTTAACTACCCCCTGGCAGGAGGTAGAGAGTACCGGAATAGGTCCTCTCTCAGATCTTTACCAACACAGTGCTTTGTAGCTGGTCGCAGACCTCGAATTCTGGGCAACCATGACCGGTGGCAAGGGGCCCACACCACGCATCAGACTAAGCTGGAAAAATACACTGTGCCTAACGTCTCGACCTTTGCGGCCAGGCCCCCTGAGACGAGGACCCCTGCTGACTCATCGCTCCCTGAAGGGGAACCACTAATGCTCCATGACATAATGGCAGTGATACAAGGGATTTGTACCTCATTGGAATTCAAAATAAACTCTGTCAATACAGAGGTCACGCTAGTCAGAGCGGATCTCCACAACACGGGGGCCAGAATGACTGAGGTGGAGGACTCGCTTGCTGTCCCGGGTAAAACCATGAAAACCCAGCTCCAGGACCTACATTCTGTGACCCGGACCTTCGAGGACCGGGTTGAAGATCTTGAAGGCCGCTACCGGGGTAACAACGTCTGCATTATTAGAGTCCCGGAAAAATCAGAGGGGCCGGCGCTAGACTGGTTTGTAGAGGATCTCGTACTTAAAAAGCTGCAGCCCAGAGGCCTTTCAAATATTTTTTCAGTCGAACGTGCCCATCAGATTCCGGGCACTCCACCCAAGCCGGGTGCACTGCCTCATCCCATTATAGCGATACAAAAGGGGATGATGGACGGAACGTTTGAGCCAATCAAACACTCACCCCCAGTGAACTGATCTGGGTTTAATCCATCATCATTCTTTAGCTCCCTCCACCACCCCAGTTCAGACATGGCCATATGCAAATCAGTCTGACCCTGTGCCTCATGGGAACAGTCCAGCCCGAACTGCCAAGCCATGTCTTCCCTGGACCGGAAACAAGCATCCTAGGACCGGTTTCTGGCATTCCAGCCGTCATCAGCCAGGCTTGCTTGAATCCAGTGGCAAAGTGAGCAAGGGACCCACGTCTGGGCATACCCCCGCCAACTTAGGGCGAACAAAGCGATACAAAAGGGGATGATGGACGGAACGTTTGAGCCAATCAAACACTCACCCCCAGTCAACTGATCTGGGTTTAATCCATCATCATTCTTTAGCTCACTCCACCACCCCAGTTCAGACATGGCCATATGCAAATCAGTCTGACCCTGTGCCTCATGGGAACAGTCCAGCCCGAACTGCCAAGCCATGTCTTCCCTGGACCGGAAACAAGCATCCTAGGACCGGTTTCTGGCTTTCCAGCCGTCATCAGCCAGGCTTGCTTGAATCCAGTGGCAAAGTGAGCAAGGGACCCACGTCTGGGCATACCCCCGCCAACTTAGGGCGAACAAAGCGATACAAAAGGGGATGATGGACGGAACGTTTGAGCCAATCAAACACTCACCCCCAGTCAACTGATCTGGGTTTAATCCATCATCATTCTTTAGCTCACTCCACCACCCCAGTTCAGACATGGCCATATGCAAATCAGTCTGACCCTGTGCCTCATGGGAACAGTCTAGCCCGAACTGCCAAGCCATGTCTTCCCTGGACCGGAAACAAGCATCCTAGGACCGGTTTCTGGCATTCCAGCCGTCATCAGCCAGGCTTGCTTGAATCCAGTGGCAAAGTGAGCAAGGGACCCACGTCTGGGCATACCCCCGCCAACTTAGGGCGAACAAAGCGATACAAAAGGGGATGATGGACGGAACGTTTGAGCCAATCAAACACTCACCCCCAGTCAACTGATCTGGGTTTAATCCATCATCATTCTTTAGCTCACTCCACCACCCCAGTTCAGACATGGCCATATGCAAATCAGTCTGACCCTGTGCCTCATGGGAACAGTCCAGCCCGAACTGCCAAGCCATGTCTTCCCTGGACCGGAAACAAGCATCCTAGGACCGGTTTCTGGCATTCCAGCCGTCATCAGCCAGGCTTGCTTGAATCCAGTGGCAAAGTGAGCAAGGGACCCACGTCTGGGCATACCCCCGCCAACTTAGGGCGAACAAAGCGATACAAAAGGGGATGATGGACGGAATGTTTGAGCCAATCAAACACTCACCCCCAGTCAACTGATCTGGGTTTAATCCATCATCATTCTTTAGCTCACTCCACCACCCCAGTTCAGACATGGCCATATGCAAATCAGTCTGACCCTGTGCCTCATGGGAACAGTCCAGCCCGAACTGCCAAGCCATGTCTTCCCTGGACCGGAAACAAGCATCCTAGGACCGGTTTCTGGCATTCCAGCCGTCATCAGCCAGGCTTGCTTGAATCCAGTGGCAAAGTGAGCAAGGGACCCACGTCTGGGCATACCCCCGCCAACTTAGGGCGAACAAAGCGATACAAAAGGGGATGATGGACGGAACGTTTGAGCCAATCAAACACTCACCCCCAGTCAACTGATCTGGGTTTAATCCATCATCATTCTTTAGCTCACTCCACCACCCCAGTTCAGACATGGCCATATGCAAATCAGTCTGACCCTGTGCCTCATGGGAACAGTCCAGCCCGAACTGCCAAGCCATGTCTTCCCTGGACCAGAAACAAGCATCCTAGGACCGGTTTCTGGCATTCCAGCCGTCATCAGCCAGGCTTGCTTGAATCCAGTGGCAAAGTGAGCAAGGGACCCACGTCTGGGCATACCCCCGCCAACTTAGGGCGAACAAAGCGATACAAAAGGGGATGATGGACGGAACGTTTGAGCCAATCAAACACTCACCCCCAGTCAACTGATCTGGGTTTAATCCATCATCATTCTTTAGCTCACTCCACCACCCCAGTTCAGACATGGCCATATGCAAATCAGTCTGACCCTGTGCCTCATGGGAACAGTCCAGCCCGAACTGCCAAGCCATGTCTTCCCTGGACCGGAAACAAGCATCCTAGGACCGGTTTCTGGCATTCCAGCCGTCATCAGCCAGGCTTGCTTGAATCCAGTGGCAAAGTGAGCAAGGGACCCACGTCTGGGCATACCCCCGCCAACTTAGGGCGAACAAAGCGATACAAAAGGGGATGATGGACGGAACGTTTGAGCCAATCAAACACTCACCCCCAGTCAACTGATCTGGGTTTAATCCATCATCATTCTTTAGCTCACTCCACCACCCCAGTTCTTAAAAATGCGTGTAAAATTAAGATACCATGATCTTCAACTGTTTCTTTTCTAATTTCCCCTTTTTCTACTCACCTCGCACATGAGCACTTTTTTGCACCTCTCATTTTTTGATAACTGTTTTCTGTTCTAATGATTATGCAACATTTATAACTAATACATAAAGAAGATTTTGTCTCTTGAATTTAGTTGTTTTGTCTTTCTCTCTGGTGTATGTTTGAAGAGTATTTTACTCTCTTGTTTAAAGTAATCATGAGAAAACTTTCTCGGTGACTTAGTAAATTAATTTGAAGAGTCTTTTTGCCTCTTAGGTCGCCAAAAGAAGTACGTCAGGACCAATTGTTGTGCTTACCGTACTGTACCCAGGTCCTCTGACGTATTCTGGGTTACCCCATCAGTCTGTAATGACCATATGGCACAGGCATAAAATTACAAATATATACTGAATTTTAGTTGGCAAAAAAAAAATACAACCCCTCTGAAAAGGGCCTACCAAGGATTATTAAGTTGCATATCTTCAACTCCAAGTGTTCGTCAGAGGCGTAACTAGTACCAAAATCCTTGCTTACTAGAGTAATCTATGAGAGTTCCTGTATCAAAATATCGGTCTACAGCTTTTAACCTAATGTTTGCATAATATAGAAAAACTGCAACATAAGTAATTTTTAACAAATAGTAAATTTTCAGCATATTTCTGGGTTTTCTCGCCTACTAGAATTGTAGTGGTGACAGGGTGGCGTTGTATGTGTTCAGTGTAATGATAGAGTTGTTCGTGTAGGGTTTAGTGATTGATGGCTCCTAATGGCCTAGCAGGAAGACAACTCGGGGGTCTAATTGACCTTGACTACCTGCTTCATGTGTTGCCTGATGCCTTTTAGTTATGATTTACATAGTTGACACGTGTCTCCGTGCCATGCAACCTTACTGATACTGCAGATCATCACTGATGCGATTTGAACAAGGTGCTTGTAAGGGCACTGGCTGTGGGAGAACAGGAGGCTGTGCTGGAGGCCAGGGATGAGGTGTAGTGGAAGAGCTTCTTGTGAAGGTGCCGGCATTGCAGTAGCAGAGGGGACAGTCTTGGTGAAAGGTGGGATCGCATGTTCCAGACCTGGGTTTGACTTTACTTAATTCACCTCTGAGCAAGTATGCTGATGAACTTTAAAGAGAGGACCTGAATATAATGATTTGTGGCTGTCCCTATGTGAAGTTGACATATTATAAAGTTCCCAGGGAGGCCGGGCATTTACCAGTACTTCAGTCGGGGTGGGTGCGGAGAGACAAGTCGTGTAATTTCCTGTGATCACGGGACAGGGGAAAGTGCCACACGATATCATCATTCTGTTAATTATTAGTTTTAAAAACTGAAACAGCCTCTCTCCCTTTGGTCACAGAATCCTTGCAAGGGTGCTACTTTAATATCACCAGCCTACCCGTCCACCTGTACCACTGTCTGCGGGGGTGGAAAGTCCCTGTCACTCCTTTTATCCATAGGGGCCTAGGTGGGGGTGTGTCGCTTCCTCTCTGCGGACAGGGAGCCCCCAGTCTCGCCGTCTTCCAGGAGTTGGGAAATGCACATTCCAACCTCGGGAGGGATGTAGATGACGTTTGAAGACAGTACTCCTTGCTTGTAGATAGAGTGACTGCCCACCCCCTGTCATCCCATGTAAATGCCGCCGCAGACACTACACAGACCTCAGTTACAGGGAGCTGTAAGGCTGCTGCCTTGTTTACACGTGAGTTGCAACCCTGCTCCCAGCTACGATCCAATACCTGAGCCTCTCCGGGGCGCCCCTCTCACGGCCAGTCTTCGCCCTCCATACACAGCAGCGGGAGCAGGAACAAGCATCTGAAGGCACGCGAGGGGAGGAGGGGGGGCGACGCGAGTGGTGCGCGCGCCTCGCGCTGAAAGCTAAATAAAAAAAATAAAAAAATGAAGCTGATAGCCGCGCGGCCGTGAAAGGGACACGGCCGCGCGGCGCGAAAGTGAAAGGAAAATGAAGCTGACGAGGAGGGAGTGGGAGGAGGGGGGAGGGTATTCACGCGCTGTAGTGCACGTCGGGCGCTTGTGCGCTTGCGAGCAGCAGGCGTGACCACACACTCGTGCACCATGGCCTTTTGCTTGCACGTAACCGCCCGAAAAAGGCCACGACGCACGAGCGTGTGGTCAGCTTTCGAAACCCCTTACTTAAAGTCTCGCCAGAGAAGCGCTTGCGCGCTACTCGAGGCTCGACCTAAAAAGCTCTGCCACCATGCACGATACTCACTGATACTCCGCTAGAGGACAGGCTACTTGATACCGATAGGCATCATAAGGCAATCTCACTCACTTACCAGAAAATAATAAATAATCCGCCTGATCCTCTGCTGCATCTGAGGGCACGCTAGAGACTCTTGAAAATGATGAATGGCCAGAGGCCTTGGCCTCCCCCAGAGAGGTCGCCATCAGATCCAGATGTCACTTAGTACAACTTAAAATTTTACACAGGTCCTACTATTCTTGCACTCTCCTAGTCACAATGGGCAGGGCTATAGATCTGTACTGTCGTAGACAATGTGGACAGGTATGAAATATTTTCATATCATATGGAACTGCCCTGCGCTGCAACCCTATTGGATATCTGTGATTGACTGTATGAACCGTGTTTGTCGTTGTGTCTTGGAGCTTTTGCCAAGCGGTGCCTCCTTAATATCTGGGACATGTCCGACTTAACCTGTATGGCACGCACCTGTTTACACTTGGACTGTTGGTGACCAAACGCAACAATGCATGTTTAGGGGGGGGGGTGGGGGGGAGGCAGAGCAGCTGCCAAATCTCAAAGACTGGAAAACATTTATGAATTGGTGTATGATAGCAGAAAAAGTGCTGCATGGAGGGAGGGGATGCCCTCACAAATAGACAAAATATGGGGAAAGTGGAATGAATACAGGGGAAACATATGCACACCTGTGGTGGGGACACATGCTCATTTTATGCCTGTTGAACAACTGATTTCAACTGTAGGTGCCGGGCGGGGGAGGTAGGGTCCTTAGATGAAGGTGGGACAATTGATCACTCTACCTACTTACTCGTGTCATTGAACAGCAGTGTGTTATTTCTTTTGATTTTCATCTGCTTTATTGTTTTTATGCATATAACAATAAACAGAATTGTTAAAAAAATGCTGGAATGTGGACTACACTGGACATAGCAGTCTCCAAAGACTACCTCTTATGTTGCCATGGTTGGCTTAATAGTACTTCGGTTTTGTTTACAGGTTCAAATGTACCTGACAAAGCTGCCTTTTGATGGTGAACACTTGTTTGGACAAGAGATAGATGAAGTCTTAGAAAAGGTCAAAGGCAACACTTGGACAGTTAAATCAATGGCACACAACAGTAGCATCACCCTTATTTTCCAAGTCCTCAGGAAAGATGTCCCCCTCCTGTCAAAGATTAATGTACCTGGGTTACCATAATTTCACACAACAAGCACATCAGCAGTGGCAGCCGCCTTACTAATACAAGGGATGCATAGTTGATGCATTTTAACTATCAAATAAGGGGATTTCAAAGTAGAGGTCTCTCTGCTGCCTCTTGCACTGCAGTCACCTGCCAGGGGAACACTGAGATTTTTCTCTTACAGGAAGAATAAAAAAACACATCAGACAGGAAGGCGTTCAATCCAATCAGAGACAGCTAATGCAATGAATTCAGCCAGAAATCCTGACATCACCCGCCATGCAAATTCAAAGTCTCAAACATTGACTATACCTGTTAGAGGAAGCAGACTCTTGGTTATGGAACAGAGAATTGAAGAGAGGTTCCATTGTCAGAAAAGGAAACAGTGATGTACTCTGTGTAGTTCCTATCCCCTAAGAAAGGCCAGACACTGAGACCATTTCTGGATCTCAGACACTTGTCCAATATGAGAGGACTTAAAATTTCAAGATGACAACTCCCTAACAGGGAATGTTTTTACTACACTTTCTGCTAAGCCCTCAACCTCAAGGATGTATATTTTCATATTCCCTTGCACCCAAGACACTAGCAGTAGCTGAGAGCTGTGGTGAATGGCAGTCATTATCAGTTACCTGTACTTCCACACTAGATCAATTCCGACCCAAAGGACTTTACAAAATATTTGTAAACTTTTCTAAAAATGCCCACTGATGGTTACAGTACACTTGCATCATCAAGTCCTCATGTACTAGTCATAACTCAGACATTTCTCCATTGCTACTACAACACTGGGCAAGCAATTCGAATGCTTCACACACTGGGGTTCAATATCAATGTGTCAAAACCCCATGTCTGTCCCCAGCAGATACTGTATTTTTCTGGGGAAATCGTGCTTGTGTAGGCCCTTCTTTTATACTGATAGCACTGGCGTACATGTAGCATCAGCACTATCAGTGTGCCCCATGCGAACTGCCCTTTGAAAGGGAGTAACGGTGTCCTATGGCCCCCCACAAACATCTTCCTGCAAGCTGGTGCAGTCACTCACTGCACCCACCTGCAAGGAAATTTCTCTCTCCTCTTGAAAATGCAGACAGGAGCAGCGTGCACTGTGAAGCACGTAGCGAATTTTAAATAGCCGCTCTGTATTTCATTCGATTGCGCTGCCCCCTGGTCAGCGCGAGTACATGGCTGCCCTAGGGGAAGCGCATACAGTGTAATAAGATGCACTTTCCCTGTTTGCACCAAGCGCACCTTTTAAAAGGTGCAACGTGGCACAAACAGTGAAAGTGCACCCTTTACATAATATGGCCCTATATGCATGAATGGGTGTGGACATGTCTAGACTTGATAACCACCACCAGACAGTCTCTTGACAGTAAAAATTTCAAGATGACAACTCCCTACCAGGGAATTATTTTACTACACTTTCTGCTATGCCCTCAACCTCAAGGATGTATATTTTCATATTCCCTTGCACCCAAGACACTAGCAGTAGCTGAGAGCTGTGGTGAATGGCAGTCATTATCAGTTACTTGTACTTCCACACTGGATCAATTCCGACCCAAAGGACTTTACAAAATATTTGTAAACATTTCTAAAAATGCCCACTGATGGTTACAGTACACTTGCATCATCAAGTCATCATGTACTAGTCATAACTCAGACATTTCTCCATTGCTACTACAACACTGGGCAAGCAATTCGAATGCTTCACACACTGGGGTTCAATATCAATGTGTCAAAACCCCATATCTGTCCCCAGCAGATACTGAATATTTCTGGGGAAATCGTGCTTGTGTAGGCCCTTCTTTTATACTGATAGCACTGGCGTACATGTAGCATCAGCACTATCTAGAGGGCGTTCTCTCATTTCCATGGGGGCATTACCCCAATGCAAATGAGGAAATCTCTCTGCATTTGCACCTGCACCATATTATGGACATGGGCGCAAATGCAAAGAAGCCATCAGGAGGCGCACTGACAGTGCACCACAAAAAGGTGGAGCACTGTCAGTGTGCCCCATGCGAACCACCCTTTGAAAGGGAGTAAAGGTGTCCTATGCCACCCCCCCCTCCCCAAACATCTTCCTGCAAGCTGGTGCAGTCACTCACTGCACCCACCATTTCTCTCTCCTCTTGAAAATGCAGACAGGAGCAGCATGCACTGTGAAGCACGTAGCGAATTTTAAACAGCCACTCTGTATTTCATTCGATTGCGCTGCCCCCAGGTCAGCGCGAGTACATGGCTGCCCTAGGGGCAGCGCATACAGCGTAATAAGATGCACTTTCCCTGTTTGCGCCCAGCGCACCTTTTAAAAGGTGCAACGTGGCACAAACAGTGAAAGTGCACCCTGTACATAATATGGCCCTATATGCATGAATGGGTGTGGACATGTCTAGACTTGATAACCACCACCAGACAGTCTCTTGACAGTAACTGTAAGGACAAGAGTCCCTACCACACTGTACAGATGGGCCATCCCTGCCATTTTTCTTTTGTCCCTGAACATTTATCCCAGAAATTTCTCTTATTGTGGCACGTTCGTGGAGCGCCTTATCCTGAGGGACCCCTTAAACTGCAAATTGGTGCTCTTCAGGGTTGCACTTTTGGAGAGTCCTGCGAGAGAGGACCCTAAATTTGCCTTCTGCATTGTACTTTTAAGGTTTAGCTTTCATCTTCACTTCCTCTGCACAAGCCTTTTTGGTGACAGCATATTCTCGTTTTTGGGTGCTCCGTTACACCCAGGGGGTTTACGTTCTGGCCACATCATGTAAACTAAGGGCCACTCAAGGCAACGCAATCCAACGTAACTCAAGGCACTGCATTTTGCTGCCTTGAGTTACCTTGCGGCAGGGGGGCTTTCCATGGGTGGAAAGTGGGCTTTCCCACGCATCTGCTCATGACTTTTGGTGCATTTCCGGATTTACAAATATTTGTAAACCTGGGAATGCATCAGAATGGTACACCTTCCAGAACCAGGCCTTGACGACTCGAGGAGAAATATTTTTATTTCCCCATGTTATTTCCTTTTTCTGTGTGTGATGCATTCCACATTACACAAAGGAAAGGGCCTTTAAAGATTGTTTTTGATCGGTAATGTATCCCTCCCTGTACGAAAACAATCCTTTCCATAACGCAGGCACTCTTGCGCCATGGTGCAAGGTTGCCTTCTTTGGCGCTAGGCAGCACACAGTGCACCAGTGCAAGGAGGCAGCAGAAATCTGCCATCGCTTTGTAAATATGGTGCATTTCTGATGTCTCCTCTTCACGCAACGCAGCAAGTTGCCTAGCTGCACTGTGTTGCGTGAAATGTTAGTAAATCTGCCCCCAAGTTCAGAGGTTTGAGAGCCCTTTGTTTTAAAAAAAACTTTTTTGAATAAATTAAATAACGTGCAAAAATCAACGTACCCATCGCAAACATTAGAATGAAAGTGTACAATAAAAGCTTCATAATTTGGACCAGCCATCAGCATTTGTGAACATTGTGTACGATTGGTGTTTGCAGGATTGATGCCGTCTTTAGAAGACACCTCATTCTCATCTCCCTCTTTCTAAGTTGTTCTTGGTGTCTGTGACTATCTGGAGTTTCATAGACTGGGCGTATGAGCTGAATATCTGGCCACCAGCAATGACCATTTCAGTGCTTTGTGGGAAGATGGTTTTCTCAAAGGAAAACACTGACCAGGTCTGTTTGGCTGCACATTTCGATCTGTGAGAAGCACTACACTGTGGTTGGCACGGGGCTGTTGCCCAACGGTCTGACCTTGTGGATGGAAGCTGGTGTTTGCAGAGCGCAAAATATTGAGGACTGCTAACAGTGATTGAGCCAGTGAAAGAAGGCAGGGAGGGAGATAGGAAGTGAGGAAAGAAGAACTCATTGATCTTTGTGAGAACTAAAGCTTTTTGGAGAAAGGTAGCATCACAATAAAGCAGAAGTAAGGGGAATGTGTGTGTGACCTGTGTCTGTGAGGGAGGAATTTAGAAAAAACTACAGGACCATGAAGCCCAATAGGTCAGTCCGTCTTCCCTCTCCCTAACAAACCACCCCCCATCTCGCCATTTCCAAATGCCATGTGATTCTATACACAAAGGTATTCAAAAAGTGATGGATGGAATGTTGAATTGGTAATTACTCGGGCTGCATCCCAGTCCATCGTTCTTTTCTACACCATGCCACCTCAGTATGGACCCAGCCATATGCATGTACCATTTTTGACTTCTGAACACGCCAGAGACGCCTTTTACGATTTCAGCACACAAACTCAAATTAGCAACCACACAGAAGGGTTTGAATACTGCGGATCTCAGAATATATTATCCACTTGTAACAAAGGATACTGCATACATATTGGAGCCCTGAAGAAGTCCGTGTAGGACGAAACGCGTTGGCTACCATATCTACTGTGCAATGGCGTTTTTTAAATGAAGAATATTAATAAAGAATAATTGATCTGGGATACTCTCGTTGGACACAGTGATTTACGTCGTACATCAATGCACTTTTCAGTATAAACCATTGAAGAATATATGCCGAACTCTCATCAATTGGTTATATTGTTTGCATTCTTGTGAGTGCTGGACCACTAGTGATATATGCATATCAGTCCTGACCCTGCTCCAGTGGGAACAGTACAGCCTGAACTGCAAGGCCAGGACCTGCCTGAACTGGAACAAAAGCAACCCAACACCAGTTTCACCCTAGTTAGAGCTCATCAACCAGGAACAGCTTGGTTCCAGTGACACAGTGTGTGCGAACACACATCGGTGGCATAGACAGGACCCATGTCTAGGCATACCCGGCCACTTAGAGCGACACACAAAAGTATACAAAAAGTGATGGATGGAATACTTGAATTAATTTCAGCCACTGGTAATTACTCGGGCTGCATCCCAGTCCATGGTTCCTTTGCACACCATGCTACCTCAGTTTGGACCCAGCCATATGCAAGTCAGTCTTGAGTCTGCTCAAATGGAAGCAGCCCAGGCCGAACTGCCAGGCCAGGTCCTCCCTGGGCCGGAACACAAGCACCCCAGTACCAGTTTTGCCCTAGTTAGGGCTCATCAGCCAGGTATAGCTTGGTTCCACTGATACAGTGTGTGCGGGCACACATCTGGGCATACATGTCCCACTTGGGGTGTGTTTGACTTGGCCCTATCAGCAGGCCAAATCTCAAAGACTGGAAAACAGATATGAATTGGTGTATGATAGCAGAAAAAGTGCTGCATGGAGGGAGGGGATGCCCTCACAAATAGACAAAATATGGGGAAAGTGGAATGAATACAGGGGAAACATATGCACACCTGTGGTGGGGACACATGCTAATTTTATGCCTGTTGAACAACTGATTTCAACTGTAGGTGCCGGGTGGGCGGGGGAGGTAGGATCCTTAGATGAAGGTGGGACAATTGATCACTCTACCTACTTACTCGTGTCATTGGACAGCAGTGTGTTATTTCTTTTGATTTTCATCTGCTTTGTTGTTTTTATGCATATAACAATAAACAGAATTGTTAAAAAAAATGCTGGAATGTGGACTACACTGGACATAGCAGTCTCCAAAGACTACCTCTTATGTTGCCATGGTTGGCTTAATAGTACTTCGGTTTTGTTTACAGGTTCAAATGTACCTGACAAAGCTGCCTTTTGATGGTGAACACTTGTTTGGACAAGAGATAGATGAAGTCTTAGAAAAGGTCAAAGGCAACACTTGGACAGTTAAATCAATGGCACACAACAGTAGCATCACCCTTATTTTCCAAGTCCTCAGGAAAGATGTCCCCCTCCTGTCAAAGATTAATGTACCTGGGTTACCATAATTTCACACAACAAGCACATCAGCAGTGGCAGCCGCCTTACTAATACAAGGGATGCATAGTTGATGCATTTTAACTATCAAATAAGGGGATTTCAAAGTAGAGGTCTCTCTGCTGCCTCTTGCACTGCAGTCACCTGCCAGGGGAACACTGAGATTTTTCTCTTACAGGAAGAATAAAAAAACACATCAGACAGGAAGGCGTTCAATCCAATCAGAGACAGCTAATGCAATGAATTCAGCCAGAAATCCTGACATCACCCGCCATGCAAATTCAAAGTCTCAAACATTGACTATACCTGTTAGAGGAAGCAGACTCTTGGTTATGGAACAGAGAATTGAAGAGAGGTTCCATTGTCAGAAAAGGAAACAGTGATGTACTCTGTGTAGTTCCTATTCCTTAGAAGGACCAGACACTGAGACCATTTCTGGATCTCAGACACTTGTCCAATATGAGAGGACTTAAAATTTCAAGATGACAACTCCCTACCAGGGAATTATTTTACTACACTTTCTGCTATGCCCTCAACCTCAAGGATGTATATTTTCATATTCCCTTGCACCCAAGACACTAGCAGTAGCTGAGAGCTGTGGTGAATGGCAGTCATTATCAGTTACTTGTACTTCCACACTGGATCAATTCCGACCCAAAGGACTTTACAAAATATTTGTAAACATTTCTAAAAATGCCCACTGATGGTTACAGTACACTTGCATCATCAAGTCATCATGTACTAGTCATAACTCAGACATTTCTCCATTGCTACTACAACACTGGGCAAGCAATTCGAATGCTTCACACACTGGGGTTCAATATCAATGTGTCAAAACCCCATATCTGTCCCCAGCAGATACTGAATATTTCTGGGGAAATCGTGCTTGTGTAGGCCCTTCTTTTATACTGATAGCACTGGCGTACATGTAGCATCAGCACTATCTAGAGGGCATTCCCTCATTTCCATGGGGGCATTACCCCCATGCAAATGAGGAAATCTCTCTGCATTTGCACCTGCGCCATATTATGGACATGGGCGCAAATGCAAAGAAGCCATCAGGAGGCGCACTGACAGTGCACCACAAAAAGGTGGAGCACTGTCAGTGTGCCCCATGCGAACTGGCCTTTGAAAGGGAGTAACGGTGTCCTATGGCCCCCCACAAACATCTTCCTGCAAGCTGGTGCAGTCACTCACTGCACCCACCTGCAAGGAAATTTCTCTCTCCTCTTGAAAATGCAGACAGGAGCAGCGTGCACTGTGAAGCACGTAGCGAATTTTAAATAGCCGCTCTGTATTTCATTCGATTGCGCTGCCCCCTGGTCAGCGCGAGTACATGGCTGCCCTAGGGGAAGCGCATACAGTGTAATAAGATGCACTTTCCCTGTTTGCACCAAGCGCACCTTTTAAAAGGTGCAACGTGGCACAAACAGTGAAAGTGCACCCTTTACATAATATGGCCCTATATGCATGAATGGGTGTGGACATGTCTAGACTTGATAACCACCACCAGACAGTCTCTTGACAGTAACTGTAAGGACAAGAGTCCCTACCACACTGTACAGATGGGCCAGCCCTGCCATTTTTCTTTTGTCCCTGAACATTTGTCCCAGAAATCTCTCTTATTGTGGCTCGTTCGTGGAGCGCCTTGTCCTGAGGGACCCCTTAAACTGCAAATTGGTGCTCTTCAGAGTTGCCCTTTTGGCGAGTCCTGCGAGAGAGGACCCTAAATTTGCCTTCTGCATTGTACTTTTAAGGTTTAGCTTCCATCTTCACGTCCTCTGCACAAGCCTTTTTGGTGACAGCATATTCTCGTTTTTGGGTGCTCAGTTACACCCAGGGGGTTTACGTTCTGGCCACATCATGTAAACTAAGGGCCACTCAAGGCAACGCAATCCAACGTAACTCAAGGCACTGAATTTTGCTGCCTTGAGTTACCTTGCGGCAGGGGGGCTTTCCATGGGTGGAATGTGGGCTTTCCCACGCATCCGCTCATGAATTTTGGTGCATTTCCGGATTTACAAATATTTGTAAACCTGGGAATGCGTCAGAATGGTACACCTTCCAGAACCAGGCCTTGACGACTCGAGGAGAAATATTTTTATTTCCCTATGTTATTTCCTTTTTCTGTGTGTGATGCATTCCATAATCACACAAAGAAAAAGGAAAATGCCTTTAAAGATTGTTTTGATCGGTAATGTATCCCTCCCTGCATGAAAACAATCCTTTCCATAACGCAGGCACTCTTGCGCCATGGTGCAAGGTTGTCTTCGTTGGCGCTAGGCAGCACACAGTGCACCAGTGCAAGGAGGCAGCAGAAATCTGCCATTGCTTTGTAAATATGGTGCATTTCTGATGTCTCCTTTTCACGCAACGCAGCAAGTTGCCTAGCGACACTGTGTTGCGTGAAATGTTAGTAAATCTGCCCCCAAGTTCAGAGGTTTGAGGGCCCTTTGTTTTTAAAAAAACTTTTTTGAATAAATTAAATAACGTGCAAAAATCAACGTACCCATCGCAAACATTAGAATGAATGTGTACAATAAAAGCTTCATAATTTGGACCAGCCATCAGCATTTGTGAACATTGTGTACGATTGGTGTTTGCAGGATTGATGCCGTCTTTAGAAGACACCTCATTCTCATCTCCCTCTTTCTAAGTTGTTCTTGGTGTCTGTGACTATCTGGAGTTTCATAGACTGGGCGTATGAGCTGAATATCTGGACACCAGCAATGACCATTTCAGTGCTTTGTGGGAAGATGGTTTTCTCAAAGGAAAACACTGACCAGGTCTGATTGGCTGCACATTTCGATCTGTGAGAAGCACTACACTGTGGTTGGCACGAGGCTGTTGCCCATCGGTCTGACCTTGTGGATGGAAGCTGGTGTTTGCAGAGCGCAAAATATTGAGGACTGCTAATAGTGATTGAGCCAGTGAAAGAAGGCAGGGAGGGAGATAGGAAGTGAGGAAAGAAGAACTCATTGATCTTTGTGAGAACTAAAGCTTTTTGGAGAAAGGTAGCATCACAATAAAGCAGACGTAAGGGGAATGTGTGTGTGACCTGTGTCTGTGAGGGAGGAATTTAGAAAAAAACTACAGGACCATGAAGCCCAATAGGTCAGTCCGTCTTCCCTCTCCCTAACAAACCACCCCCCATCTCGCCATTTCCAAATGCCATGTGATTCTATACACAAAGGTATTCAAAAAGTGATGGATGGAATGCTGAATTAGTCTCAGCTACTGGTAATTACTTGGACTGCATCCCAGTCCATCGTTCTTTTCTACACCATGCCACCTCAGTATGGACCCAGCCATATGCATGTACCGTTTTTGACTTCTGAACATGCCAGAGACGCCTTTTACGATTTGAGCACACAAACCCAAATTAGCAACCACACAGAAAGGTTTGAATACTGCAGATCTCAGAATATATTATCTACTTGTAACAAAAGATACTGCATACATATTGGAGCCCTGAAGAAGTCCGTGTAGGACGAAACGCGTTGGCTACCATATCTACTGTGCAATGGTGTTTTTTAAATGAAGAATATTAATAAAGAATAATTGATCTGGGATACTCTCGTTGGACACAGTGATTTACGTCGTACATCAATGCACTTTTTAGTATAAACCATTGAAGAATATATGCCGAACTCTCATCAATTGGTTATATTGTTTGCATTCTTGTGAGCGCTGGACCACTGGTGATATATGCATATCAGTCTTGACCCTGCTCCAGTGGGAACAGTCCAGCCTGAACTGCAACGCCAGGTCCTACCTGAACTGGAACAAAAACAACCCAACACCAGTTTCACCCAAGTTAGAGCTCATCAACCAGGAACAGCTTGGTTCCAGTGACACAGTGTGTGCGGACACACATCGAGGGCATAGACGGGACCCATGTCTAGGCATACCCGGCCACTTAGAGCGACACACAAAAGTATACAAAAAGTGATGGATGGAATACTTGAATTAATTTCAGCCACTGGTAATTACTCGGGCTGCATCCCAGTCCATCGTTCCTTTGCCCACCAATCTACCTCAGTTTGGACCCAGCCATATGCAAGTCAGTCTTGAGTCTGCTCAAATGGAAATAGCCAAGGCCG
Source organism: Calotriton arnoldi (assembly GCA_963921515.1). Classification (NCBI taxonomy): domain Eukaryota; kingdom Metazoa; phylum Chordata; class Amphibia; order Caudata; family Salamandridae; genus Calotriton; species Calotriton arnoldi. The sequence goes on along the minus strand of CAWUFW010007309.1, from coordinate 849,915 downwards.
AACTGCCAGGCCAGGTCCTCCCTGGGCCGGAACACAAGCACCCCAGTACCAGTTTTGCCCTAGTTAGGGCTCATCAGCCAGGTATAGCTTGGTTCCACTGATACAGTGTGTGCGGGCACACATCTGGGCATACATGTCCCACTTGGGGTGTGTTTGACTTGGCCCTTTCAGCAGGGTCATCCCCAAATGTTTTGCCTTCACTCCTCCACTTTTTTGCAGAATTCGTTTTTGTTGGCCTTAGGACTCTGGACACTTAACCACTTCTAATCAGTGATGATGATGAAGAAACTTGTAGAGTGCACAAATGCCCGGAGGCGTCTTGGCACTGTAAGTGAACAAGGGTTTATGAGCCCATTAATTTCTGAATAACCACGTTTTTAAGAATTTCCTAAAAGCTAGTGAGGAAGTAGCAGATTTCAATTCTAAAGGAAGACTATTCCAATTCATGGCAGTACAAATGACAAAGCTCCTGCGTTCCCATGAGGAGCAGATCACATACAGAGCTAGAACGCAGTGTTCTACAGGGCAGGTACCATTTGAAGCTATTCTTCAAATAGTCAGGGCACTGTCCATGGAGCGCTGTAAAAGCTATATAGAGGGCCTTGAGAATAATTTGCTGTTTTATGGGAAGACAATGTAACTTGCTTAAGGCCTGCGAAGCAGATTGAAATCTGGGAACATTCAAGAGCATCCACACTACAGAATTTTGCAAAATCTGAAGCTTGTTTAAGGATCTCGTTTGCAGGTTTGGGTAAAGGCCATTGCAATAGTCTAACCTAGATAGAACTAGTGCAGTGACAACTTTTTTAATAGGTCTGGAGGAATACATTTGGCAATTTTCTTTATGATTCTGAAAGTGTAAAATTAACCCGAAATGACCGAACTAACTTGATCCTTAAAAGTCAGTTTCTCGTCAACTACAACGCCTATGTTTTTACCTTCTTAACGGGCCTAGGGAAAGTCTCTAAATCCTGAGCCCACAAGGAAGGGGACCAGGAGACATTGTTTCCAAAAAACATGACCTCGATCTTTGAAGAGTTCAATTTAAGGCAGCTGTCATTCATCCAGTAACTAACTGTACTCATGCAGTTCTGAAATGACTCACCTGTATTCTGGTTGATGTTGGAAAGCGAAACCACAACCTGGGTGTCGTCGGTATAGGATACCAATGAGAACCCTAAGTATTTGATCAAGCTGGCCAGAGGTATAACGTAGAGGTTAAACAGGGTTGGGCTCAACATCGAGCCCTGAGGGACCCCACATGGCAGGAGAAAGGGTTCAGATGTAAACTTAAGAGAAACTGATTGAACACAATCAGAGGAAAGGACAGAGCAAGGCCAGGGCAGCATCTTTAATCCCAAGACTCTGTAAACGGTCAATCAACAGAGCATGATTGCTTAAGTGCTTGTGCTTTCTCCTTAAATCATGTTAGATTGGCTTATACCCAATTGGCATATTTAATTTACTTGTAAGTCCCTAGTAAAGTGGTAATACATGTACTCAGGGCCTGTAAATTAAATGCTACTAGTGGGCCTGCAGCACTGATAATACCATCCACTTAATAAGCACTTTAAACATGTGTCATGCCTGCCACTGCAGCCTGTGTGCATGCAGTTTTAAACTGCCATTTCGACCTGGTAAAATAAACCTTTTGCTAGACCCATACCTTCCTTTTTAATATATTTAAGTCAGCCCTGGGTTAGGCCCTAGACAGCCCCGAGTGCGGTGTGCAATGAATTTAAAAAGTAGGCCATATACTTTTACGTTTTACATGTCCTAGTAGTGAAAAACTCATATTTTCTACTGCAAGGCCTATCTCTCCCATAGGATAACACTGCAGTTGCCTTATTACATTTTAGAAGTGTAATTTCCAAATGGGAAGAGATGACCAGTTCATGTTTGGTGTCTCTGGAATCACAATTTAAAATCCTAACTTATGGTGAAGTCGGATTTTAAATTGCAATTCTGAAAATGCCACTTTTAGAAAATTGCAAAAAGAACAAGTGATGGACAGAATGCTGCACAATGTCAAACATTCACCCCAGTATAGAGATCTGGGCCTAAATCCATCGTTTTTTTGCTCTCCATGCAATTCCAGTTCAGACCCAGCCATATGCAAATCAGTCTTGACCCTGTTCCCCATGGGATCAGTCCAGCCCGAACTGCCAGGCCAGGAAACAAGCATCCTGGGACCGGTTTTCTGGCATCACCCCTCATCAGCCAGGCTAGCTTGACTCCAGTGGCATGGAGAGCATGAGACCCCCGTCTGGGCATATCAGTCCCACTTGGGGAAACAAATGCAAAAAGAACAATTGATGGACAGAATGTTACACATTCACCCGAGTACAGTGATCTGGGCCTAAATCCATATTTTTTTTGCTCCCCATGCCATTCCAGTTCAGACCCAGCCATATGCAAATCAGTCTTGACCATGGGGAACAATCCAGCCCGAACTGCCAGGCCAGGTCCTCCCTGGACTGAAAACAAGCATCCTGGAACCGGTTTCGGGGCATCACACAAAGGGCTGCATAACCCCTATTAGTTAGTCTGGAGCCAGGGCCAGGAAGGCAGGGCATCTGTGCACTTCAAAGGCATGCCTCTAGAAGCTTCTCCCCACTTCAAACGCACAACTGTGTATGAAAAAAAAAAAGGACCTCAGACACCAACCAACTCTTCAGTACACTTCTGGACCTGTGGATACTCTGCCAGGAAGGACTGCTGTGCTATACAAGGACTGCTACTCTGCTGGACTGCTGCTCTAAAGGAACTGCTGCCCTGCTGTGCTGACCTGCTGCCCTCTTGCCTGGGTAAGAAGACTAGACCCGCAACTTCATCTTGAATCCAGGACTCCAGAGTGTCTCAAAAGACTAGTCTGCTGGGCTCCTGATCTGGGCCTCAGGGATATAAAGGCTCCCCAACAGCTACTGGACCCATATTCAGCGAGTTCCTGACCCCCAGGTGGCACCGCTCAGGTCCTGGACCCTTGGTGTTGCTCACAAACTCTTGAAATCAAGCTTTTGGGCTCTTCGCGATCAAGTCAATTCACACCGGAACCGTGCCACCCACACCAAAATTCAGCCCGAGCCGCGGCCAGCCCATCTCTTCGCACAGCAGCTTCGCCAGTCTGTGAGGGAGAGCCAAGCCAAAGCTCCAGTCCACAAGCTCGCCCGCGATGCCCAGCCTGCTCTTCCCACCATTCCGACTGCCACCCACAACGTTCTCCTTGCTCCTCGTGATCCTCTCCAATGCAAACAGGATTCTTGGCACAAAACTTGAGAAGGTAAAACTTCAGCGGGACCAATCTGGACAGTATCTGACCCCTGCTCCATTGCGCTCGACTTGAACGTTTGACCCGGTCCAGCATGACCATATAGCTGCAGTTGCCGCTTTATGGTTTTAGGCGCTATATTGCAGTTTATTCTTTAAAAATTCATGACTCTGGTTCTGTTGATTGGATTTTTGTCGTAATGGTCTTGTTTAATTTATTACATTAAGCTCTATCTTTCTAACCTGGTGTGGGATCTTTCTGTGTTGTGTGTTTACTGTTCTACTGTTTGAAGTGTTGCACAAATACTTTACACATTGCCTCTAAATTAAGCCTGACTGCTCTGTGCCAAGCTACCAGGGGGTGAGCACAGGTTACTTTGGTGTTTGCTTTTGCCTTATCCTAAGATTGTGGTTGCTGCTTGACCAGGGTTCACACTCCAGTCAGCCAACAACCCAATTTCTAACAGGGTGACACACAAAAGTATACAAAAAGTGATGAAGGGAATGTTTTAATTAATCTCAGCCACAGGTAATTACTCGGGCCACATCCCAGTCCATTGTTCTTTTGCACACCACACCACCTGAATTTGGACCCAGCCATATGCAAGTCAGTCTTGAGCTGCTCTAATGGGAACTGCCCAGCCACAACTGGCAGGCCAGGTCCTCCTGAATTGGAACCCAAGCAACCCAGGACTGATTTTGCTCTAGTTAGAGCTCATCAGCCAGGTATAACTTGGTTCCAGTGACAGTGTGCACGGGACCCATGTCTGGGGATACCCATCCCACTTCGGGTGACACATAAAAGTATGCAGAAAGTGACGAGTGGAATGCTTGAATAAATCTCAGCCACTGGTAATTACAATGGACTGGGAGGCAGCCCTAGTAACTACCAGTGGCTGAAATTAATTCAAGCATCCCATCCATCACTTTTTTGTATACTTTAATGTGATTCTATGCAGGCTGAATAATAGTACAGGAGAGTGCAAAACTGACACAGTTCACCCTCAAAGTCACTTAGTTAACATGAGCTGAAACCCCTGGGATATATGGTACAGATCTGATAGGCTTAACTTAGGGTAATACGTAAAGTATTTATGGAGTACTGTAATGCAACACAATAAAAATCTCAATCTGAATTAGAAAAACAAAGCACAGTAAAATTTACTTTAAAAAAATGACGCCATAATGATAAAAATGCAATAACGGGAATGGATATATGATTTTATTATGTTTTAAGTAGGAATAGCACAACAAAGCATAACGTGTAAATGATAGTCAATGGTCAGGTAGACCAAGACCTAGGCACAATTTGAGGCAGAGTGTGTGTCAGATACACCAATCAGGTTCATCCTGTTCAAAGATTCTAGTAGGTCGAAAAAAACAAATGAAAAGTTAAAAAAGAGTACTTGGGCCAAGCTCCACTAATAAGAAAAACACACTAAGAACAACAGGAAATAGCATGCTACAACCAACAGAAACCGAGGAAAACAAAGTGGTAAGCACATGAATGAATGAAAAGTAAGGGTGGGCTGTAAGCCCCTTTTAAGATTTCACAAGCACAGCACAAGCGCTGTGCAGGCGAAACCTAGAAAGCTCCTGGCTTACCTTGAACTGCAGGTAACGTCTTTGGGACTGTACGACGGGAATACGAAAATACTTGCTGTGAAAGTCTAAGGACACCATCCAATCGCCTGAGTTCAGGGCAGACAGGATCTGGGCCGGCATGAGCATTTGTCCTTCTGCAGGAAGGCATTCAGAGGTGTCAGTCAGTCAGTCAAACCACTTTATTCGGTTGATAAGAACCATAAAAGTATGCAACATATATTACAATTGTACAACTCCATATAGTATAAAATAGTTAAGAGATCAAATACATGGTACATGGGCGGTAAAAAAGGATTAAAAGACACTGAGGACAATAAATTCATATGATGCTATATAAAATCAATTAAACATCAATAATATGTTAAAACATTCAAAAGCTAAAATGCTATAGTAATTTTCTTCTGACGCACAGCTGCCACTAAAAACTCGCAATGTTAAAAATCTCCCATGGGTCGTTCAGCATTTGCAGGTAAAGAAGAGCTGGTTTAACCTGTATAAAACCTTTTCCCTTCAAAATTGGGACTAAAAACCTCCGTCGGATGATACTAAAATGTTCACAAAACATGATAAAGTGCATAGTGTCCTGGGTTGAGAAGTTGTCACAACTACAGGGGCCTAGATCACACACCCTACTCCAGCTTTGCGAATTACCTAAGAGGGTGTGAATTAGGTTAAAACGAAACTTCGTTAAGAGCTGGCGGTGGTAGGGCCTAGTAACTAATTTCAGATACGGTTCGATCAAAGTTGTGGTTTTTAACATAAAATAGGCCTTTACTGTGGGTTTCAGTAGCTCCTTCTCCTCCCTCTCAACCGCCAACAAGTTCAAGAATTGGGTTTTAACCCAAGACACATCACCTCTTCTTATTTTATCAGGGACATAAAATAGTTCAGGGCGCCCTAGTTCACTTAAAACAGTCTTTACATATTGTAACCATAAGATGCTGCTCACATTGTCCAGGGCCATACAATCCCTGATAATCTGATGGTTTAACGTTAGCTCAGGATTAAGCCGGGTTTTTAGCCAACAACTCACTGGGGCCAGTTTCGATAAGTCTGAAACATAGCTGGCCCCAACCTCTTGGTGTACTGTAAATGTTGGGGAGGACTGAGGGACAGACAAGAGGGCTCGTAAAAATTTATTTTCCACTATCTGCACCCCTTCTCCTGACCTATATCCCCAGATATCGGAGCCGTACAGGGCAATAGCCATACATTTAGACCTGTAAATATTGAGCATGGCTTCGATCGGCTTGGCCCCCAGCCGATGCGCGAAGCCATGTACAGCAGCAGTTGATCTTGCCATCAGGTTCCGTTTCATTGTTTGTTGGGGGCCCCATGTTCCCTTCTCATCAAATAGGACCCCTAGATAGTTAAAAGAGGGTACCCTCGACAACTCGGCACCTTCACAGTAAAAGGTTTTTACTTTTTTGTTTTTTTGACCCATGGACATTGTTTGGGATTTTGCTAAGTTCACAACGAGGTCCAGCGATTTCATGTACGCCCCAAATGAGTCCAATAACCTCTGGAGCCCTATTGCTGTGCGCGCTATTAAGACAGCATCGTCCGCGTATAGGAGCACGGGAATACCCATGTCCCCTATGCGCGGAATGTCCTGGCTGGCTTTTACAAGAGATTTGGGTAGATTGTTAATGTATAAAGTAAAAAGTAGGGGCGCTAAAATGCAGCCCTGTCGCACCCCGCTGCTTATTTTAAAGTGCCTTGTGCATTTCCCTTCTTGATTGACCCTTATGTTAGCATAAAGATCCCTATGCAAGTCGACCAGGAGATTAACTAAACTAGGTTCCATCCCCATATCTAGCATGATCTGCCACAGCTTGGACCTGTTGACCAGGTCGAAAGCCGAGCTGAGGTCCATGAAAGCTAGGTGTAACGACCCCTTTTTGGCTACTGTGTATTTCCCGGCTAATAAATGTAAGTTGAGGCACTGATCCAGGGTGCTCCTCCCTTTTCTAAAACCGTATTGAAAATCAGTTAAAACCTCTTTCTCTTTCAGCCAAACCCTTAATTTGGCTAAAATGACTCTCCCTAAAACTTTTACTGCAGAGTCAATTAGGGAGATTGGCATGTAGCATCGTGGGTCCTCTCTCGAACCTTTTTTAAAAATTGGAATAATCGTTGAGAGTGACCATGATGCCGGGAAGCCCTGATCGCTGGTTGCATTAAAAACATTGGTCAAAATTTTAGCCCAAAAAGCCGGATATTGTTTATATAAATCAGCTGGTACGCCGTCAGGGCAGGGTGCCTTATTGCTGGTCATTTGTGTTATGGCCCGTTGTACCTCATCTTCAGTGAAAATAAAACTTCTGGGTTCCCTGTCTTGGCCGTAGTTACCTGGCGTGGCTGATGTCAGAGAAGCCTCATATATAGATTCAAAGTGGGCAAGCCACTGGGTCTCGGTGATATTACAATCCAGTGGGCTGTTCTCAGTTCCTGAAAAAAATGGTTTGTTGACAATAGCCCAAAAACTGGAACTGTTTTTTAAAACCTCCACTGATAAAAGCGCCTCCCATGCCTCTTTCTGAATTTCCTTTTTGCGGTTTGCCATTGCCTGCTTATACTGTTTCCTTAACACGGTAATTTGCCTTCTATCTCGTGGGGCCGATTTCAGGGCTTCAATTAATTTGCGATGTGCCGATGAGCAGTTATTGTCAAACCACCTTTCGCCACTAAATGTTCTAGAGGAGGTTTCCATGGTGAGTTCAGATGCTACCTGCGCACATATCCCTTCAAAAGCTGTTAACACCTCGGCCCCACGGCTCGAATAATCACTGCAGATGGCTACCTCATCTTCCACCCTCACACATAGATCTATAAAGAAGAGATCAGGGATTACCTTTGCCCATTTTAGCCTACGGCCCTGGTCTGTGGCTTTCACGCAATGGTCACTACCTATCTTACACAGGTTCCTCTTTAGGCCACAGGCTTTATTCAGGGCCAGAATGACTGGATTATGGTCACTATAAGGAGACCACATAGCATTATAAAAAGATACATTGGGTAAAAAGAGGGGGGAAATAAATATAAAATCTATAATAGTGTCCTTCTCTCGACCTTTAAAGGTGGGAACCCTGTCCTTAAAGTCCATATGACAGGGTTCACTAAGGTCGAGGGTGGCCAAAAAGTCCTCCATACATTCTCCACGTTGTGTGTGCTCAAAGTGAGGCATTGGGGAAATTACCTGGGCTAAAGGGTCAGTAATTTGGCAACTCATCTCGCATACATGAATATTAAAATCGCCCATAAGTACTATGACATAAGAAGTGGTTTGCTGTAAACAATAATCCTCTAAAAAACATTTCAATACACAAAGATGTTCATTTATAAAACTGCTCTCCCCGGAATTATAAAAATTAATAAACAAGGTTTTATTTTGATTAGGGGCAACAACTTCAATTACCAAAAGATTATGGGACCCCGATTCCACCACCCTATAGACGCCTACCAACTCAAGGGAAAATAACATCACTAAGCCCCCCTTGGGTCTGCCTGCCACGGAGGGGCATGCTGGGACACTATATGTTTTATATCCGTTCATCCAAAAATTATTTTCCATATCCCATGTTTCCTGTAAGCACACTATATCATAGGATTTTAAATACTCACACCACCTGAGGTCTTCCTTTTTAGTTCTTAAGCCTGCTATATTCCAGCTAATAATCCTACAGCCGGCTACATCATCGCCTACCACTTTACCCATATGGGGTTCCTTACTCTGCCCCTGATGGCGGGGAGGCCTCTCCAGTCAATCGTTCTCGTCCAGGGAAGACAATGGTTGAAACCGATTTTGATGCTCAAGCCCTACAACATCCACGCTCTCTAAGGGTGTGGGAGTTTGTAGTGCCGCATTTGCTTGTCTGCCATTTAGGCTTGCAGCATCGTTCTTAGCCCTTGTAGGATGGTAAGGGAGAAGGCTACCCTGCTTAATTTCTCCTCGGTCTGGCCCCCATGGGTGTCCGCTAGGTGAGTGTAGCCCCCTTAGTGGTGGATAAAAATAACCAAGCGGCAGGGCCCTGATGCTCCCCTGCCCAGCCTGGTTATCACCCATAAATAGCTGCCCTGCTATATTTGCCCTGTCGAAATTGATTACAATGCAGTCATCTGTACCTTGTTTGGGTCTGTGGCCTATTTTCCCAACGCGTCTCGCCATTATAATATGGGAAGAAACCGAGGAGCTATCTTTACAATACTGGTCACACCAGTGTTTGGTTTTCCGAAGCAGCTCCACGGTTGATTCCACGTAGTTCCTTCTGAGTGGGGGGACCCCTATAAGGATGGCAACTAAAGGGGTGGCTTCTAAGGGCAGGTTTAGTCTAACTCTGTTTGGTTCAATATTATTCAAATTAATCATCTGAGGGCGATTGACTCTATTCCCATCTAGGGGCACGGGGTTAGATGGGGTATTTTGCAGTAGAGTTATTTCACTTTGAGTACGGGCCCCGGCCTGTCTGCCCGAATCTAGATCTGGCGTAGTTGTAAGGGCGGGCCCGATCGAACTACTTGCAGTTTTATTATCAGAGTGGTGGATGGAACCTCTCAACCTGATTTGAGTACTAGCCTGCCTTTGACCCTCGTGGGGACGACTATTTGAACTTGCTAGAGTTTTGGAGTCTCCCAAGAGCGATTCAACACGTACTAATTTCGACATGATCCCCTCAACACAGGTATTCAACATATCTGTGATTTCCTTTATAGTGTTCTGGAGAATAGGGTTCATCCTAGAATTAAAAAATTCCTCCAATGTGGACGTGACGGCCATTTGAGCACATTGTACCAAGTCTCCCACTTGAACCGAAGTCATTTCTGCTATTGAGTTTGCCTGTCCAGGTCCTGTTTTAGATACCCTTTTCTTCGGTTTCTTTTTCCCTTGATGGTTCAGGTCACCCTTTTGGGGAGGGGGGTGTTCTCTAGATATTTCCACCAAGTTTTCTCCCCCTTCGCCACCAGGCAAAATTACAGAGTGAGGGTTACTGACCCTCACAGTTCTTTGCTTCAAAATCAGAATATTGGGCTCAACAGGTAACGGAATTGGGGAGTTGTTAACAGGCAGAGTGTTAGTTTCCGCAGTGTCTGGGGTAAGCCCCAGTTCCACCTCTGCATTTTGAATCTCCTTGTTCAGAGCCCCCACAGCAGAGGTTAGGTAAGACATTATCGACTCAGAGTTCCTTGGCACCCTTGCCCTGTCACACCCCTGCACCTGGGAGCAGAGAGTTTTTCGCTTACCCATTTTGGCGTTGATAGTTGCCGATGTTAGGGGGGTGGCCCGGCCCGGTCTCTTCCGGGCGCGGACGGGCCCGCCCTTCGCCCGGGCACGCCCGCGCGCGTCCCACGCTGCGGGAGCGCTGTTCGGCTGATAAGCGCCTCCAGGCGCCGCGATGACGTCCCCTGCAAGCAATGAGCAATGCCTGCTGGGGATGGTAGTTTCAGCCGTTGCCCTCACGGCGCTTGTTACAGTGCGGCGATAATTTCCTTAAGCCGTTCCCCTCACAGCAATGTCCGATCTAGATGTGAGGCAAGAGGGGCCGTTCCCCTCACGGCACTGGTCTCAGCTGTCTGCGCGTCCCGCGCTGTGGGAGCGCTGCTCGGCTGATAAGCGCCTCCAGGCGCCGCGATGACGTCCCCTGCAAGCAATGAGCAATGCCTGCTGGGGATGGTAGTTTCAGCCGTTGCCCTCACGGCGCTTGTTACAGTGCGGCGATAATTTCCTTAAGCCGTTCCCCTCACGGCAATGTCCGATCTAGATGTGAGGCAAGAGGGGCCGTTCCCCTCACGGCACTGGTCTCAGCTGTCTGCGCGTCCCGCGCTGCGGGAGCGCTGCTCGGCTGATAAGCGCCTCCAGGCGCCGCGATGACGTCCCCTGCAAGCAATGAGCAATGCCTGCTGGGGATGGTAGTTTCAGCCATTGCCCTCATGGCGCTTGTTACAGTGCGGCGATAATTTCTTTAAGCCGTTCCCCTCACGGCAATGTCCGATCTAGATGTGAGGCAAGAGGGGCCGTTCCCCTCACGGCACTGGTCTCAGCTGTCTGCGCGTCGAGGTCGAAGTGCTAAAGTAGGCCAGTGACCCCTGACCTTTTTCGGCAGAAAAAAATAACAATAGTGATAACCCTCTCCTGTTTCGGGTCCAGTATCCTCTCGAGAGCACTCTTGGAGCAGAATACTTGCACCTCCAGCAGAAGAATGGACAGGTGCTCTTCTGAAATGTATCTGATGTGTGGGGGAATGTCTGGTGGGGCAAAAAGAAAAGGTAGGGCATAGCCACGCTTAACGATTTGTAAGACACATTTGTCGGATGTGATGGATCACCACCTTGGGAGGAAGTGTTGGATCCTGCACTCCACTGGACGGGAATTTGCCACTAAGGGCAAAGTAAGGCAGCTTTGTGGCTGTTGCAGCAGAGGAGGGTAAAAGAGTGAAATGATGGCCCTGCTGGTCGGCAAGCTGCCTGCCAGGCCCACGTCTACTACCTCAAAAGGTCTCCGCTGACTGCTGTACTGGTTACAGAGACTGCCTTTGCCAATGCAGCAACCCTCTGGAATAGCCTATGAACTTTTTGAATATGTGTGGAAACTGCTTGGCAGGGGTCAAAAGACCCAGGTCTGTGTCATGGCTCTGATTCTTTTAAATCGCTCAAATGCAGAATCAGCTTCTTCACCAAAAAGGCATGAGCCATCAAAAGTCATATCCATGAGAGAGGCTTGAGCATTGCCAGAAAACCACGTGGATCGCATCTACCCATGCCAGCGAAGCACAACACTGGTGCCGACTGTCCTTCCTAAGAAATCAGTAGTATCTAGGCCAGAGCAGAAAACATATTTGGCAGGGTCTTGTCCATCATGAATTCTGTGGGCAAAGGAGGCCCTTAGGACTTCTGGGACTGCTTGCAAGATTTCGCTGGCCATGCACCATAGGGCATGAGTGTAGTGGCCCAATATGAACACAGCATTAACTGACCACAATGCTGGCAGAGGAAAACATATGCTTGTCAAAAGCCTCAGTTCTCTTGGACTCCCTATCTGGAGGAGTCATGGGGAATTGTGAGGAAATGGGGTGTACTATATGGTGTGGTTGTGCAACCTCTCAGTGTAATACACTTACCAACTCCTTTAGGTCCAATCAGTTTAATCTGTAAAACCCTCAGCTCCACCCTGGGTTGTTACGGTACTGAGTAGCAAGGCTTTCACAGAGGAACAAGTGTTAAGCATTTAAACAGCACATTAATAAGTGAAGAAGAAATCAACACAACACTCGAGAAATCCGATACCAATTGATAAAAACAGACTGTATTTTTATAAGATTTTGGACACTGGAACGAGAAAGATCCATCGGGGTGTTCTGGAGATATAGACTTAACAAGCAATAATCAATCAATACAATTTCACTCAACTGCGAACAAGCCTTGGCAAAGTCAAGGAATTGGACACTTGGAAACGTTTTAAAAGAAAACTTGAGTATCAGTGCGGTTGGCTGGAAGTACTTGGGGTGACCAACCCTGGCAGGGAGCTAGTCAGGGGGACCAGCAAGGTCCTCAATAACAGTTACCTTCACTAAAGAAGAAGTATTTCAGCAGTTTCAGTCACTTTATCCGCGTTGCAATGGATTCCTATGTAGTGGTCCTGATGCAAGGGATGAAGGATGTTCCTAAATGCTCCATGGATGCTGTGGATGTGATGTGGTTGACGGGGTCTTCCTGAAGGGATTCCTGGGTCCACGAAGATGGTGAGGGGGTCCTGGTTGCAGGATCCACATCCCACGAAGTCCTCTCCGATCTGGTCAAAGGCCAGTCGCCACTGGACAACTAGTCGCCCATTGTCTCGGTCACAGGCCAATCCTTCCTAGGTTGATACCTTTCCTTCTGAGGGTCCAAGTAACTCTCCGACATCACTCCCAGGCTCAGCTAACTCGGGTGCAAGACTGTGCATCGAGTTTTGATCCTTGGTGCTGCCTGGCGGTGGTGGTAGTGGCTTGAAGACTTTGGGCTACCAACTTGCCCCAACAGGCTTCTTCAGCTGTTGTGTCTCTGCGCTGCGAACAGGAGGACGGTCAGCTGGCCCTTGGAGTTCCCTACGCTTGACTGGGCTCTGAAGACAGCTTTTCCCTGAGCAGGACATGGGAGGCATAGTCCTTCTCTTCGCTAGCCAGCAGGTGCAGTCCTCGTCAGTGCAGCCTATCTTTGCTGGTCCTTCGGTGCAGCAGGACAGTCCTTCAGAGTCAGTCGAGATCTGAGGTCTGGGTGCCAGGGTTGCCCCCTTTATGCTAAGTTAGTGCTCTCAGGGCAGGATGCAGTTGGTGCCAATGAGCTACAAGGATCTCTCCCACCTGGTGACCAGTTTCTGTTGTGTGGCTTCTGGCTATCCCAGGATGCATCATTCTGCCCACTCCCAAGATGGCGAGACCCCTCTCATGGTGTACAGACTTCACTAGCCCACCCCTGGGGTGTGGCTACCTCAGGGCTACACATCCCTGGGGAAACTGGCTTGGGAACTGGTTTCCCCTCTCTGCCTCCCATGCCAGCCTGTCCACCTCAACAATGGGACAGCCCCCCTGGTGATACACATCTGCCCTTCAAACGTGGCTGCACCTTTGAACCCTGCCTTTTGGGGCTAACACCCAAGTGGCTTCCTGCAGGAAGGAGGCAACACCTCGCTGGCCTGCAATCCCTCAGTGTTCTCCTTCCCGAGAGTCATTAACGCACAAGTTACTAACTTGTGTAACGATATATCTGTAAGAGACAGTAGTTAGTGACAGATTCCTTACCTCAGAATATCCCCAGGCGTCAGACTGGATCCGGAAAGTTTTTGCGTAGCAGTACCCTTGCGCGTCGGTAGGCGGCGTCGTGCGGCTCCGCGTCCGTCGTCGGCGTCGGGACCGCCGGGATGACGTCGCGGGCAGTACTTAGACGCCACCCCTGCGCGCTGACGTCAGTTCTGTACACGACTTTCCGTGCCAGGAACGCAGAGCCATGCAAGAAGCTGACTAGGTGTCTGAAAAATACTAGGGCTCTGAAAAATACTAGGGCCCTGAAAGGGATGTCCTTAACCCTAGAAATCAGTTCGCAGAACGGGGAGGATGGGTGGGGCGGTAAGGAATCTGTCACTAACTACTGTCTCTTACAGATATATCGTTACACAAGTTAGTAACTTGTGCATCTGAAAGAGACACGTTAGTGACAGATTCCTTACCTTAGAATAGATACCCCAGCAATACCAACCCCGGTGGTGGGTCTGCGAACAAAGATCAGACAAGGAAGTCCCGGAGGACAGAACGGCCAAAGAAGCCGTCCCTCCGGACCTGACTGTCAAGGCAGTAATGCTTTGTAAATGTGTGCAGCGAGGCCCACGTAGCTGCCTGACAGATATCCTGCAGCGGAACACCGCGGCCTAAAGCTGTGGTAGCAGCCGTTGCCCTGGTGGAATGGGCACGCAGCCCAACAGGAGGCTCCTTCTTAGCCAAAGAATAACAGGCTTTGATACACAAGGTTACCCAGCGGGAGATGGTTCTCTTGTGTACCGCCCGACCTTTTTGGCGCCCACGTAGCCAACAAAGAGCTGGTCATCCACCCGGAAGTGTTGTGTGCGGTTGATATAAAAGGAAAGCGCACGTTTTGGGTCCAGACGGTGGAGCCTCTCTTCCTCTCTGGAAGGATGCGGAGGCGGAAAGAAGGTGGGCAAAGTGATGGTCTGCCCAATGTGGAAGGCAGTAACCACCTTTGGCAAGAAGGACGGACGCGTCCTAAGAACAACCTTGTCTGGATGGACAGACAGAAAGGGAGGTTTGCATGATAGAGCCTGGAGCTCACTCACCCGCCGAGCGGAGGTGATGGCCACCAGAAAGGCTGTCTTCAGAGTTAGAAGACGAAGAGGACAGTTATGTAGAGGCTCAAAGGGAGCGCACATGAGAAAGGTAAGAACCAAGTTCAAGTCCCACTGAGGCATCACAAAAGGAACAGGAGGGAAGAGGTGTGTGATGCCTTTTAGGAACCTGTTAACAACAGGGGACTTGAAAAGGGAGGGCTGATCAGGAAGCCTGAGGAAGGCCGAGATGGCACAAAGATAGCCCTTGATGGTACCCAGGGCAGAACCCTGTTGGGCCAGGGAAAGAAGGAACAGAAGAACCTCAGAAAGAGGGGCAGAGAGGGGATTCACAGCCTTTGCTGTGCACCATGCCACAAACTTGTTCCACCTGCAGGCGTATACCACCTTAGTGGAGGGACGCCTGGCTGCCAGAATCACATTACAAACTTCGGGAGGCAAGTCGAAAGGAATCAACTGCCGCCGCTCAATCTCCACGCAAGCAGGTGGAGGCTGGACAGGTTCGGGTGGAGGACCGTCCCCTGCTGCTGCGACAGAAGATCCTCCCGAAGAGGCAGACGGATCGGGGATCGACGCTCATACTGAGTAGCTCGGGATACCAAACTCTTCGAGCCCAGTCTGGAGCCACAAGGATGACTTGGGCCCGGTCGCGCCGAATCTTCTTCAAAACTCTGGGTAGAAGTGGTATAGGCGGAAAGGCGTACAACAGACCGCAACTCCACTCGCGACGGAAAGCGTCGCCTTGGAAATTCCAACGCGCAGAACTGATGACATTGCGCGTTCTCTTCGGTGGCGAATAGATCTAACCAAGGCTCTCCCCACTGCAGAAAGAGACCTTGCGCCACTTCCGAGTGAAGACGCCATTCGTGATCCATCATGCACCTGCGGCTTAGTTCGTCCGCCCTGGCGTTCAGGGAACCTGCCAGGTGTTGAACCATCAGGAACATGCCCTGATGTTCCAGCCATGCCCAGAGGCGCAGAGCCTGCTGACAGAGGGTCCACGACCCCACCCCGCCTTGTTTGTTGCAGTACCACATGGCGGTGGTGTTGTCTGTGAACACCTGCACTACCTTCCCTTTGACAGAGGGAAGGAATGCCTTGAGTGCAAGTCGGATCGCCCGGAGCTCCAGAAGGTTGATATGGAGCCGGGACTCCGCCGGAGACCAGAGGCCTCTGATCTCCGCCGATCTCCGCCTCTCCCATGTGACCGCCCCATCCTAGAAGGGACGCGTCCGTCACAACTGTGTGCTCTGGCTGGGGAAGGGAGAGGGATCTGCCCATGACCCATTGCCGGTTCGAGAGCCACCACTGCAACTGCTTTGCAGTCCACTCCGAGATCTGGACGTGATCGGACAGGTTGCCCTGGTGCTGCGCCCACTGGAACTTCAGGTCCCACTGCAGAGCCCGCATATGCCATCTGGCATGATCGACCAGCAGGATGCAGGAGGCCATGAGGCCCAGCAGCCTCAGGGTCATCCGTACCGAAACCCAGGATAAAGGCTGAAAGATCGGAATCATAGCCTGAATATCCCGGACTCGCCGTTCGGGAGGATAGGCCCGAAACTGCGTCGTGTTTAGAACTGCTCCGATGAAAAGGAGCTGTGGAGAAGGAATCAGATGCGACTTCGGCACATTGATGGAGAACCCCAGCGAGTGCAGGAGATCGGCCGTAGTCTGGAGGTGGGAGACTGCCAGTCGTCGAGGTAGGGAAAGACTGGAACCACTGCCCGACGCAGATGAGCTGCGACCACCGCCATCACTTTCGTGAACACCCAAGGGGCACTGGTAAGGCCAAAGGGGAGCACAGTGAACTGAAAATGCTCGAGGCCTACCGTGAACTGCAGGTAACGCTAGTGGGCCGGCAGGACGGGGATGTGGAAATAAGCGTCCTGCAAGTCCAACGCTACCAACCAGTCTCCAGGGTCGAGGGCAGTCAAGACCGGAGCTAGGGTGAGCATCTTGAACTTCTCCTTCCGGAGGAAGCGATTGACGTTCCGGAGGTCTAAGATAGGACGCATGTCCTCCTTGTCCTTTTTGGGCACCAGAAAGTAGTGGGAGTAGCTACCACGTCCTACTTCTGGGGTCGGAACATGCTCGATGGCCCTCTTGGCCAAGAGGGCCGTGACTTCCTTCTGCAGAAGCACCAAGTGATCCCCTGACATGTGGTGGAATGGCGGTGGCATGGCTGGGGGGGGTGGTCTCGAAGGGGAGGGAGTAGCCCCTTCGGACAATGTCCAAGACCCACCTGTCCGAGGTGATGGCACGCCAGTGGTGAAGGTGATGGCGGACCCTGCCCCCTACTGGCGTGCTGTGCACCTGAAAGGAAGGACTAGGAGGGCTTGGAGGCCGCGGACGGGGCGGTGTTGGTGGCCTGACCCGCACGCTGGTTGCCTGACCCGCCACGGCGGGAGCCACGTCCTCGGCCACGCGAAGACGCTTGCTGCGCGGCCCGGTGGCTGGGCAGCGGACGTGACTGGGCGCCCCTTCCGTGGCCACGGAAGGGGCGAAAAGCAGAGGTTAGCGGAGGGCTCACAGCAGAAAGGCCCAGGGACTTGGCAGTAGCCCGTGAGTCCTTAAAACTCTCCAGCGCATGGTCTGCTTTGGAACCAAAAAGACCGACTCCATCAAAGGGCATGTCCATGAGTGTATTCTGGACATCACCCGAGAAACCAGTTGTTCTCAGCCAGGCGTGGCGACGCAGCGCCACCGTCGTTGCAAGCGATCTGCCCAGCGAGTCGGCGGTATCAAGGCCACAACGTATGGTGTACTTTGCCGCATCCCTACCTTCCGCAATGGTGCGGGTAAGCAGTGTCTGGACCTCCTCAGAACACTGGGGCAAAACGGCCGCCACCGAATCCCACAGAGAGTGGGAATATCGGCCCAAAAGGCAAGCGGTGTTGACGGACCCCAAGCCAGCACTGGAGGAAGAAAAGGGCTTCTTCCCAAATTGGTCCAGGCGTTTGGATTCCCTATCCGGAGGGGCGGTAGGGAAGGCGGTTTGGGAGGCAGAGGCTTGGACAGCCAAGCTCTCGGGGGTGGGATGTTGAGAGAGAAACAAGGGGTCGCCCGGAGCAGGGCGATGGCGTCGGGCCACGTTCCTATCCACAGGAGCCCCTGTGGCGGGCCTGGACCAGGTGCCCAAAAGAACGTCAGACAGTGCATCATTAAACGGCAGCAATGGCTCCGAGGAGGTAGCTGCCGGCTGAAGCACTTCCGCCAGGAGGTTAGTCCTGACAGCTACCATAGACAATTGTAGGTGCAAGGCTCCAGCTGCTCTACGCAACACTGTTGCGAAATTTGCTCCCTCCTACGTAGCCACGGAAGGAGGAGACAGCATGCCAGTGTCAGGAGAAGTGTCCAGACCACTGGCATCCCCAAGTTCCTCTGCCCAGTCCTGATCATACTCACACTGCTGTGTGAGAGGGTCTTCCGACCCCTCCCAGCTTCTCCTGGTCCTCCTCCGATTGAAAATAAGGAGGAGGGGGACGTCAGGGACCCAAGGTCTCATTGGCGCCGGAGCCGGCGGCCGTGCGACGTCGGTCCGACGCCGCGTCCGGAGAGAACCCGGGGAACGACGCCGCCCGGAGCCCCGGACGGCGTCAGGAACGGCACCGGGGACATCGGCGTGGTTAGGTCAACCGGCGTCAATGGGGGTTGCGGTACCACCGGAGCCGGGATCGAGGCCGGGTCCAGGAGCGAGGCTGGTGAGACAGGCGGCGCCGGGACCGGAGTCGTCGGCGGTGCCGGGGCAACCCCATCAGGGCCCGCGGGGCCCAAAGGCGCACCGGAGGGGCCTTGAGGCCCGAAGAGGCGGGCCATGGGCGACAGGAATTTCTGTATCTCGGCCGGAGTCGCCCCCGAACCCGGGAAGGACGGGTAATGCGGGGGCGGCTCCATAGGCACCTCCGGAGCCGCGGGGCGGTGCCGACAGGGGCCTCAGCCGAGTCGCGAGACCGGCGAGGCGAAGTCTTAGAGCGATGGTGCTTCTTAGACTTTTTGTGCTTCGACTTACCCGAGGAGTGCAAAGACTTGGACTCCGACGACCGGCGAGGACTCCGCGACCGGCCCCTCGGCCTCTCACGGGACCGGGGCTTGGTGCGGCGCGGAGCCGACTGCCGGACCTCGAGTAGCTTTCGAGACCGCTCTCGCAAAGCCTTCGGGTGTAAGGCCCGGCAGTCGGAACACGACTTCGTGTCGTGGTCGCGGCCGAGACAGTAGAGACACTCTAAGTGCGGGTCTGTGATCGACATCATTCGACCACAGGCGTCGCATGGCTTGAAGCCGGGCATCCCTACCGACACCTCGGAGTCTAGATGACTCGAAGAAAAACAGTGAAAAAATCACCCAAAAGTTAGTCAAAAAAGGACTAGGGCACTGCTCTTCCCGGATCTGCGCTTACTGGCGCGGAAAAAAGAAGAACTGACGTCAGCGCGCAGGGGCGGCGTCTAAGTACTGCCCGCGACGTCATCCCGGCGGTCCCGACGCAGACGACGGACGCGGAGCCGCACAACGCCGCCTACCGACGCGCAAGGGTACTGCTACGCAAAAACTTTCCGGATCCAGTCTGACGCCTGGGGATATTCTAAGGTAAGGAATCTGTCACTAACGTGTCTCTTTCAGATACGTCTCTCTAGGAGGGCAGAAAGCTGTCTCGTGGAACAGGCCCCATGTGTGCCTAGGAAGGCACAGGTGTTTTCAAGGCAACAAAGTGGCAGTTTTGCTAAAGCTGCACACTACAACAAGTTAAATTAATTTTGACTTGAGATACAAGTCAGGCTTAATGTAATGAGTTGTTTGGTACCCTAGAGTGTCTACTTTGGTCACACCATTCAGGAATTAGCACAGTTGAGGGGTCAGCGTGATGCCCTTTACTCGCTAATTGGGTGACCAAGTCTTTCCAAAATATAAACGGTCATTTCACGTGTTTTACTGTTAGGACATGTAAAGTACATGTCCTGCCTGTGTCATATGTCGCACCCTGCTTTTAGGGCTCCTTAGGCCTGCCAGAGGGGTGACTTATACACATGCCCGGGGGGAGTGGTGGGTTTGCTATTGCTTTCAATTGCAACGTCAGGCTAGCATTGTGTACTTCTTCTTCAATGACCAAACCATAGCAAAGGCTTCCCTCTTAATGGCACTCCAACGCTGCTCCCTAGGAAGGAGCCGTCTGCTGAATAAGACAACTGGCTGAACCTGGCCCAAATCATTCAATTGTGACTACACTGCACCTATTCCAAGTTCAGAGGCATCTGGCTGGACAATAAACTCTTTACAGAAGTCAGGTGCCTTCAAGACAGGTGCTGAACACAGTGCTTCACAGTGAGTGTCAAAAGCCTTTTGACACTGCTCAGTCCAGATAACTTTTCTTGGCTGCTTTTTGGAGGTCAAGTCAGTTAATGGTGCCACTATGGTACAATAACCCTTCACAAATCTCTTGTAGTATCCAGTCAGGTCTAAGAAGGCTGTGACCTGGATTTGGGTCTTGGGAGGCTTCCAAGCCAGGATGGTATGGACCTTGGGTTGCAGAGGTTGTAAATGGCCTCCACCAACTTGGTGGCCCAGGTACACAACAGAGCCCTGCCCTATCTGGCACTTACTTGCCTTGATAATTAGGCCTGCCTGCTGCAAGGCCTGAAGCACTTTCTTGAGGTTGACCAGGTGATCCTCCTGGGTGGGGCTAAACACAGTTATATCATCAAGATAAGCTGCACTGAATCTCTCCATTCCTGACAGTACTCGATTCTCCAACCTCTGGAAGGTGGCAGGGGCATTCTTCAACCGAATAGGCATCAGTTTGAATTGAAAGTGGCCTTCAGGTGTGGAGAAAGCAGACCTCTCCTTGGCTCCTGGAGTGAGGGCAATCTGCCAATAACCTGATTTCAGTTCAAAGGTGTTCAGATACTTAGCTGCCCCCAACTTATCAATGAGCTCATCAGCTCCTGGAATGGGGTGAGGATCAGTTTTAGTGACTGCATTGAGGCCCCTGTAGTTCACACAGAACCTCATCTCAGGTTTCCCCCTTTGGGGTTAGGCACCAGTACCACTGGGTTGGTCCATGGGCTACTGGAGGACTCAATCACCCCCTGCATCTTGGAAACCTCAGCCTTGATGCTGGCCTTGACCTGGTTAGGCAACCTGTATATTTTGCATTTGACAGGCAAGCTGTCACCGGTGTCCACATCATGGGGCCGGGGGTCAGAGCGAACAGCCCAGCAAACTGCCTCCACAACTGACAGCAGTCCCTTAGGTGCTGGTCTGTCAGTGTGGGGGAAAGAACTACTACGTCCACAGTTCCATCTTGAGCATTAGTAGCTACGAGGTCTGGGAGAGGGTCACTCTCTTCTTCCTTGCCCCCATCTGTCACCATCAACATGGTGATGTCTGTTCTTTCATGGTGTAGCTTTAGCCTGTTCCCATTGATCCCCCTGTGAGGGTTCCTGGGAGTACCCAAGTCTACCAAGTAGGTGACTTCCCCCTTCTTCTCTAAGATGGGGTAGGGCCTAGTCCACTTGTCCTGTAAGGCCCTGGGTGCTACAGACTCTAAGATCCACACCAATTATCCTGGCTGATATTCCACCATGGAGGACTTTAGGTCATACCAGTGCATGACAAGCTCCTGGCTGGCCACCAAATTCTTCTTTGCCTTCTTCATGTACTCGGCCATTCTGGAGCGGAGGCCAAGTACATAGTCCACTATGTCCTGCTTAGGTTCTTTCAGGGGTCTCTCCCATCCTACCTTAAGCAAGCTGAGTGGATCTCTCACAGAGTGCCCAAGGAGCAGTTCAAAGCCAACTCCTTTTTGAGGGACCTCACTGTATACAAACAGTAGGCATCTCCTCCTGAGTTTTTCAGGCAAACCCATGATTTGTTTTTTTAAACACACTATATTGAATTTTTCAGTTATCATAAGGTACACATTACATTTCAGTGATACATTCTGTACCGCTCCCAGTCTGTGTTCCCAGTGTATTGCCTCTTACTTGTGTTATCCTTTAATAGTGTGTCATGCTTATAAAACATTTAACATTTTCCCCAACTCCCTCTAACCCTCCCCTCTGTTGCAGTTCCCTACTATTATCTAAGGGTGAGTGTGTTGGTATTCTTGTGGCAAGTCGTAGTTTTATCCTCGCTGTGTTAACCCCCATCCTTCTACTCAGATCTTTAATTGTGCTCGGGCAAGACCGGGTTAGCTTGGGGCTTCTCCCCGACCAAATTATGTTGCACCGGGCTCCCCTGAGGAGACATTTCTGTTGGGGAGGACTCACCCGATGTCGGTTCCGGTTCCCTTGCGCTATCCACCAACGCCTCCCATGCTCTCGCTCTTTCTAAAGAGCCAATCCCTCGATGGGCCTTTCTACGCAGGATCCTCCCCTCGCATCCCGCCCATTTTTCCAATTCCCTTTTCCATACTGCAATTCTAGGGCCCGCAGGGGACTTCCAGTGCCGTGTTATTTCTCTCTTAGCTAGTATCAGGGCCATGTCTTGGAATCTGTTAGTGACCCATGTCTTGGAGTTGTGAGGGAATAGTCCAAAGAGGCAGTGCGCTGGGGCGCATGGAACTGGGTGCTCTATTACCTCCCCAATGGTGTTGGTGATTCCATCCCAGTAGGTCTTTAACTAAGGGCATAACCAGAGCATATGAAAAAGTTCTGCCCACACTTCTCCGCTAGGCAAACCCATGATCATGCTCTTTATGGGTTTACTGAATCGCTCAACTAAACCATTGCCTTGGGGATGATATGGGGTGGTAAACTGGTAAGTCACACCACATTATTCCCACATAGCCTTCAGATAGGCGGACTTGAAATTTGTGCCCCTATCTGAAATAACCTCCTTAGGGAACCCAACCCTGGAGAAGATTCCAAGGAGGGCTCTAGCCACTGCAGGCGAAACAACTGTCCTAAGGGGAATGGCCTAAGGCTATCTAGTGGCATGGTCCACTACCACTAGGATGAACCTGGTCCCTGAAGCTGTGGGTGGGTCTAGGGGACCAACAATAAATATTCCCACCCTCTCAAAGGGTGTCCCCACCACTGGTAGTGGTATAAGGGGAGCCTTTAGCTTGCTTCCTGTCTTGCCACTGACTTGGCAGGTCACACAGGAGCGACAAAACTCCTTGACCTTCTCTGACATCTGGGGCTAGTAGAAGTGGTTGACCAGCCTTTCCCACCAGGTCTTGGTCTGTCCCAGGTGCCCAGCCAAGGGGATATCGTGGGCCGTGTTCAGGAGAAACTCCCTGTACTGTTGAGAGACCACTGGTCTCCTTGATGCCCTGGTTTGGGGTCCCTTGGCTCACTGTACAGGAACCTCTCCTCCCAGTATACCTTATGGGTACCATTCGCATCCACTTGTGCCTGTTTAACAGCTAACTGTCGCAGGTCTTCTACATTGGAACAGATCCTCTGTCCACTGCTCAGGTCCTCCCTCGAGGGACCCCCTGCTCCTTGAAGTTCTGCCAGATCTGACAAGTTTCCAGGAATCAGTTCTTCTTCAGGCACCAGGCCTTACCCCTGATGGTTGAGCTCCTTCTGGGCGTGTGGACCTTTTGAGGCTGGGCTGCCAGCCTTCCTGCCCCTTCTCTTGGCTTTAGGGACCTGGTCTATAGTTTCAGGCTCCAGGATCCCTTGACTCTCTCTCAGGGCCTTCTGTGCTCTGGTTGTGACACACAATCATTTAGGTAGACCCAGCATGGCTGTATGGGTCCTCCTCTCTACTTCTGCCCAAGCACAAGTCTCTAAATCATTGTCCAGCATACACTCTACTGGGATAGCAGAGGGACACTTTGAGTGGGGAGGAATTACTGGCCCAAAGTCAACCACAGCCATATGGTGGGACTTTTTGACACGGTCAGCGTTGACAATCTCGTACACCTCTTCAGGTAGGACCTAGTCTGGGGAAACCAGTTTGGCCATAACCATGGTTATACTAGCACCTGTATCGCTCAGATCCTTTACCTCTACCCCATTGATTTGTGGCCTATACTTCTCCATGCTAGGAGGCCAGTGGGCCAAAGGCTCAATGTTTCCCCAGGGATACTAAGGTGGCCTCTGTGTACCCTCTGGGAACTCTAGGGACAACTTCCCAGCCAATCCCTACACTTGCCAACCCTTTGGACTAGTCGCACAAGTTACTACTTGTGTAACGATATATCTGTAAGAGACATTAGTTAGTGATAGATTCCTTACCTTAGAATATCCCCAGGCGTCAGACTGGATCCGGAAATTTTTTCGTCAGCAGTACCCCTGCGCGTCAGTAGGTGGCGTCGTGCGGCTCCGCGTTCGTCGCTGGCATCGTAGGCGCCGAGATGACGTCACGGAGACTACTTAGGCGTCACCCATGCGCGCTGACGTCCGTTCTATACACGACTTTCCGCGCCAGGAACGCAGAGCCATGCAAGAAACTGACCACTGGTGCCATGAAACTAGGGCCCTGAAAGGGATGACCTTAACCCTAGAATCAGTTCGCAGAACGGGGAGGATGGGAGGGGCGGTAAGGAATCTATCACTAATGTCTCTTACAGATATATCGTTACACAAGTAGTAACTTGTGCATCTGAAAGAGACACGTTAGTGATAGATTACTTACCTTAGAATAGATACCCCAGCAATACCAACCCCGGTGGTGGGTCTGCGAATAGATTACACCAGAAAGTCACGGAGAACAGAACGGCCAAAGAAGCCGTCTCTCCGGACTTGACTGTCAAGGCAGTAATGCTTGGTAAATGTGTGCAGCGAGGCCCACGTGGCTGCTTGACAAATATCCTGCAAGGGAACGCCGCGTCCCAAGGCAGTAGTGGCTGCTGTTGCCCTGGTAGAATGGGCACGTAGTCCCACAGGAGGCTGCTTTTTAGCCAAGGAGTAACACGCTTTGATGCACAAAACAACCCACCGAGAGATGGTGCGTTTATGCACGGCCCGACCTTTTTTGGCGCCCATGTAGCCAACAAAGAGCTGGTCATCCACCCGGAACTGTTGTGTGCGCTTGAGATAGAACGAGAGCGCACGTTTTGGGTCCAGACGATGGAGCCTCTCTTCCTCTTTTGAAGGATGCGGAAAGAAAGTGGGCAAAGTGATGGTCTGCCCGATGTGGAAGGGCGTGACAACCTTTGGCAAGAAAGAAGGACGGGTCCTTAAAACCACCTTGTCCGGATGAACAGAAAGGAAAGGAGGTTTAAAAGAAAGAGCCTGGAGCTCACTCTTCTGGCAGAGGTGATAGCTACCAGGAAAGCCGTCTTTAGAGTAAGAAGACGTAAAGGACAGTTATGAAGGGGCTCGAAGGGAGCGCACATCAGATAGGTCAAGACAAGATTTAAGTCCCATTGAGGCATTATGAAAGGCACGGGATGAAACGTGTGTGTAATGCCTTTGAGGAAACGGTTAACAACCGGGGACTTAAAGAGAGAAGGCTGATCTGGAAGCCTGAGAAAGGCGGAGATGGCCGAAAGATAACCTGTGGGAGTGCCCAGAGCAGAGCCCTGCCGGGCAAAGGATAGTAGGAATAGAAGGACCTCAGAAAGAGGGGCAGAAAGGGGATCCACAGACTTAGCTGGGCACCATGCCACAAATTTGTTCCACCTGCAGGCGTATACCGATTTAGTGGAGGGACGCCTGGCTGCCAGAATGACATCACAGACTTCAGGAGGCAAGTCAAATGGAATCAGCTGTCGCCGCTCAATCTCCACGCATGGAGGTGGAGGCTGGACAGGTTCGGGTGGAGGACTGTCCCCTGCTGCTGCGACAGAAGGTCCCCCCGAAGAGGCAGTCGGATCGGGGGATCGATTGCCATGTTGAGTAGCTCGGGATACCAGTGTCTTCGTGCCCAATCCGGAGCCACAAGGATGACTTGGGCCCGGTCGTGCCGAATCTTCTTCAGCACTCTGGGCAGAAGTGGTATAGGCGGAAAGGCGTACAACAGACCGCAACTCCATTCGCGACGAAAAGCGTCGCCGAGCGAGTGCCGCCTTGGAAATTCCAACACGCATTGCGCGTTCTCTTCGGTGGCGAATAGATCTAACCAAGGCTCTCCCCACTGCAGAAAGAGACCTTGCGCCACCTCCAAGTTCAGATGCCATTCGTGATCCATCAAGCACCGGCGGCTGAGTTCGTCTGCCCTGGCGGTCAGAGAACCTGCCAGGTGTTGAACCACCAAGGTAATACCTTGATGTTCCAGCCATGTCCAGAGGCGCAGAGCCTCCTGACATAGGGTCCACGACCCCACCCCGCCCTGTTTGTTGCAATACCACATGGCGGTGGTGTTGTCCGTGAACACCTGCACTACACTTCCCCGGACAGAGGGAAGGAATGCCTTCAGTGCAAGTCGGATCGCCCGCAGCTCCAAAAGATTGATATGGAGCCGGGACTCCGCCGGAGACCAGAGGCCTCTGATCTCCGCCTCTCCCAGGTGGCCGCCCCATCCCAGGAGGGACGCATCCGTCACCACTGTGTGCTCCGGTTGGGGAAGGGAGAGGGATCTGCCATTGACCCAATCGCGATTCGTGAGCCACCACTGCAATTGTCGTGCAGTGCCCTCCGAGATCTGGACAAGATCGGACAGGTTGCCATGATGCTGCGCCCACTGGAACTTCAGGTCCCACTGCAGAGCTCGCATATGCCACCTGGCATGTTGCACTAGCAGAATGCAGGAGGCCATCAGGCCCAGGAGCCGGAGGGTCAGCCTGACTGAAACCCGGGATAGAGGCTGAAAGATGGGAATCATAGCCTGAATATCCCGGACTCGCCGCTCGGGAGGATAAACCCGAAACTGCGTCGAGTCCAGAACCGCTCCGATGAAGGGGAGCTTTTGAGAAGGACTCAGGTGCGACTTTGGCACGTTGATGGAGAACCCCAGTAACTGCAGGAGGTCGGCTGTAGTCTGAAGGTGGGTGACTGCCTGGGGCGAGCCCGCCTTAGGGGGAAGACGGATACCCCTGACCTGCGCAGATGAGCTGCGACCACCGCCATCACTTTTGTGAACACCCGAGGGGCGCTGGTAAGGCCGAAAGGGAGCACGGTAAACTGAAAATGCTCCTGGCCTACCGTGAATCGCAGGTAACGCCGATGGTCCGGCAGGACGGGAATGTGAAAATATGCGTCCTGCAAGTCCAAAGCTACCATCCAGTCTCCAGGGTCGAGGGCAGCCAAGACCTGAGCCAGAGTCAACATCTTGAACTTCTGATTCCGGAGGAAGCGATTGACGTTCCGGAGGTCCAAGATGGGGCGCAAGCCCCCCTTGTCCTTCTTGGGGACCAGAAAGTAGTGGGAATAACATCCATGTCCTACTTCTGGCCCAGGAACGCGCTCGATGGCCCCCTTGGCCAAGAGGGCCGTGACTTCCTGTTGGAGAAGCGCTAAGTGATCCCCTGAAATGCGGTGGAACTGAGGTGGCATGGACGGGGGGCAGACTCGAAGGGGAGGGAATAGCCCCTTCGGATGATTTGGAGCACCCAGCTGTCCGAAGTGACAGAGCGCCAGTGGGGGAGGTGATGTTGAATCCTGCCGCCCACCGGCGTGGGGTGCACCCCAAAGCACGGACTAGGAAGGCTTTGAGGCGGATGCTGCAGGAGCGGAGGTGGGCTGACCCGCACGCTGGCCCCCTGTGCCACCACGGCGGCCACCACGCCCGCGGCCACGCTGAGGCTGGTTCTGCGCAGGCCTTTGGAATGGACGTGTAGAGGCGCCCCTGCCGCGGCCACGAAAGGAACGAAAAGTAGATGTGGCTGGGCGGGAGGTGGAGAGACCCAAGGACTTGGCTGTAGCCTGAGAGTCCTTAAAACGCTCCAGCGCACTGTCTGCCTTATCGCCAAAAAGGCGAGTACCATCAAAAGGCATGTCCATGAGGGAACTCTGGACATCCCCCGAAAACCCTGTGGACTGCAGCCAGGCATGTCGCCGCAAGGCCACTGTGGTGGAAATTGTTCTTCCCAAGGAGTCCGCGGTGTCCAACCCATACCGAATGGCAAACTTCGCGGCATCCTTCCCTTCTGCAACAGCTTGGGAAAGCACAGCCCGAACCTCTTCGGGGCACCGGGGCAGAGTTTGCGCCACCGTGTCCCACACAGCGTGAGAATAGCGGCCCAAGAGGCATGTGGTGTTGACTGACCGCAGCCCCAGGCTGGCAGAGGAAAACAACCTTTTGCCAAGCTGCTCCAGCTTTTTGGATTCCTTATCTGGCGGAGCGGTAGGGAATGCTGTTTGGGAAGTGGAAGCCTGAATGACCAGGCTCTCCGGTGTCGGATGAGTTGTCAGAAAGGCAGGGTCATCCGGTGCCGGACGATGACGTCTGGCCACATTTTTATCCACAGGGGCCCCTGTGGCTGGCCTAGACCAGGTACCCAGCAAAACATCCATTAAGGCCTCATTGAACATGAGTAGTGGTTCCACAGAACCTGCTGTAGGCTGAAGCACCTCAGTAAGGAGGTTAGTTTGGAGGGCAACAGTAGGCAGCTCAAGGCCAAGAGTTTCAGCTGCTCTACGGAGCACCACAGTGTAGGTGGCGCCTTCCTCCATGAGAGTGGGAGGAGACACAAACCCAGGCTCAGAGGAGAGGTCAAGGCCACTGGCATCCTCTGCCCATTCCTGTTCGACTCACACTGCCGTGCAAGAGGGTCCTCCGACCCCTCCCAGTCCTCCTCTCCCCCAACAGCCCGAGGCACAGGCTGCAACGGCGAGGGAGGCACAGGGGAAAAGAAATGCTCCAACGGCGCCGCTCTGGCTCCAAGGCCCAATCCGGGTTCCAAGCTGGAAACGCGGGCAAGGGCGGAGGTGGGCCGAACGGCACCCAGGGCGGCGCCGGGGACGGAGCCGCCGGCGGAGGACGTTGGGGCGCCGGGGCCGGGGCCGGAGCCGCCGACGGCGGAGCCGGCGGCAACCAAGGGCCCCCAAAAGGGACCGCGGGGCCCGAAGGCGCACCGGCGGGAGCCCTAGGCCCGAAAAGGCGGTCCATGGAAGCAAGAAACTCTTGCACCTGGGCCGGAGTCGCCGACGGACCCGGGTATGGCGGGTAGGCCGCGGGACTGACAGGCTCCAACGGAGCCGCGGGGGAAAGACCCCGGGTCCCCTCGTCCGCGTCAGAAGACCGACGAGGGGAGGTCGGAGAGCGCACGCGCTTCTTCGACTTCTTTTTATGACGTCGCTTACCGGAATCCGATGGCGACGACTTGGACCCCGAGGAGCGATGATGGCGACTCCGCGGTCGGTCCCTTGAGCGACCCCTTGATTTGGAACGGCGCGGAGACAACTGCGGGGCCTCTAGCAGCTTTCGGGACCGCTCCCGCAAAGCCTACGGAGCCATGGCCAGACAGTCGGAACATGACCGGGAGTCATGGTCGCACTCTAGACAGTAGAGACAGATGCCATGGGGGTCGGCCACCGACATCGTACGGCGGCAGGCCCCGCAGGTTTTAAAACCAGGCATCCCTACGTGGCACCAGGAGTCAATATAGAAATTAGAGACAAAAGTCCCAAAAAACAACTCGTCAAAAAGTGACTAAGGTACGTGCTCTAACCAGATCTGCGCTTGCTGGTGCGGAAAAAGAAAGAACTGACGTCAGCGCGCATGGGTGGCGCCTAAGTAGTCTCCGTGACGTCATCTCGGTGCCTACGACACCAGCGACGAACGCGGAGCCGCACGACGCCACCTACCGACGCGCAGGGGTACTGCTGACGAAAAACTTTCAGGATCCAGTCTGACGCCTGGGGATATTCTAAGGTAAGGAATCTATCATTAACGTGTCTCTTTCAGATACCAGTGGATGCCTTTTTGGTGCACATTGCATGCCCTCTTTTGTGCCATGGCTGGTTATAGTCAAAGCACATCCCTGCCTTCAAGGGGTCAAACTTATTTCCCAGATACCCCTTCCCCTTTTATTGGTATGTGGCTTGGGACTCCCCCCATGGGCTACTTTTGGGCACTCTTTGGGGCTTTCTTTTTATCCCCCCCCCCCCACTTTCCCCTGAGAGGGGGCCGGACCACTTTTCTTCTGGTCACCACCCAGGGTCTTTTAGGGACCCTGGTTCTCACCCACTCATCAGCTATCTTGCCCAGTTCCCTGGTGCTAGACAGCTTACAGCCCACCAAATGCTGGTGCAACTTCTCTGAATGACAATTTGTTAAAATGAGCTTCGTAACCAACAGATTGTAGAGCCCTTCAAATGTATCCACCTTGTTGCCTTTAATCTATCCATCTAGTTCCTTAACTCGTGTGTTAACAAAGTCTATCCATGTTTGAGTATTACTTTTCTGAAGGGATCTAAGCTTCAGCCTATATTCTTCAGGAGTTAACCCAAAAAGCTCAACAAGAGCTGCCTTCATGTGGGCGTAGGATTCAGCTACCTCCTCCTCTAGAGTGAGTAACACATCTCTGCCAACACCTGGTACTAACTCCCACAGAAATGTTCCCCATTGTTGTGGCCCCATCGTCCTCATCTTGACAGCTCTCTAATATGCCAATGTCATCCCCTGGAACAAAACTAGTGACAACCTTACACCAAGGGCACTCCCATCAGCACCAAGCTCTGCCTGGCCCTCTTTTCCTCTAGGGCCAACCTTCTTTCAGCCAGAGCTATGGCCCTCTCCTCCAAGTCCAGGCTGCCATACTCTCCTGTATGGACCTCTGGCTGTGTTCATAACCAGCCAGGCTGCGGGCCCCTCTTTACCCTCCTGGGCACTCCAAGGTTAGGTTTCTGCCTGCTCCACCAAACAGGGTGTGATTGTCATCCAACTCTTCTCCATCCCTACTACCTTGGGACAATTAATTCCTCCAGCGTGAAGGTGCCCTGTGAGCCTCCTACAAGGCTCTCAGTGCCTTAATCAATGCAGGTTTTTTGGCTTCACCTCCCATGATGATTTTCCTTTCTGCACAAAATGCCCTCAGATCATCCCTCTTGTAGGAGGGCAGATTTGCCAAGTCGAGCTCCATGTCTCCTTTGTCGAAAAGTCTCTCCTTAGCTTTGATCAAAAACTTGTGGAAACTTTTTCCTCCTCTATTTGAACTTGTAGGAAACTTTTCCAAATGTTTCCAAACTTTCCTCCACTCCTTGGGAAAGTTTTTGCAGCTCTTTGGAGACAGTACTCTGGAGTTCAACAGTGTCCACAGAAATACACTTTTTGGGAGCAAGAACTTCTTTTCTAGGAGTCTACCTAAGCGGATTCTCAGAGGTCTGAACTTCAACAACTCTATGGGTACTGCTAAACACAAGTTCTGGATCCCACCGTTAGGCACCAATGTGAGGAAATGAGGCATATTATATGGTGTGGTTGTGCAACCTCACTGTGTAATACACATACCAAGCCCTCTAGCTCCAGTAGGTTTCATCTGTAAAACCCTCAGCTTAACCCTGGGTAGCTATGTCACTGAGCAGCAAAGCTTACACAGAGGAACAAAAAGAGGCATTTCCTTACAGGAATGAACTATGAATCACCTTACTAGTTAAAGCCTGAACAACAAAGCTCTATGGAGTAGGATGTTTAGTAAGAAAATCAGGCTCGCAGGAGCCAGTCTGTGATGCCTGTTCAACAGTGAGCAGGACCAGGGTTTTGAACATGTGGTCATAAAGGTATCTGATGAAGGCCTCATTAAACGAGAGCAAAGGCTCAGACATGTTTGGCCCACATTGCAAAATTTCTTTAAGGATGTTAGTTTTGCCCCAACTGAGGGCAGCTGTAAATAGTTGGCCTACCGGCCACCACTACAAAGGAGGCACTTTCTTCCATTGGTAGCCCAAGTGGCGAGTCAAACCCTGCATGAGGGGAGGAGTCAATCTCACTAGTCTCTTGTACATTAATGTGAAAGTTATCATATGTGTAGTGGAGGGGGGGGGGGAACCATCCCTATCATCATCACCACCACCCTGGAGTGTTCCTTGTTCAGAGTCAGAGCCACAAAGATGATGGAGTTTCTGCTGGAACATTTGCCCTGGTAGAGGCATCAGTTCAGAGTCAGAATGTATGACAACCAGTTGCACAATCGTAATCTCATAGTACAACATGAGCTGAGACCCGAAGTCCGTTCGGGGTCTGCCATGGGAATCAGCATTGGGTCCTCTTTCGGTACCAGTGTTGAAATGGAAAGGCCTGGTGCAAGTCTTGAAGCCTGTGTGGAAGCTTGTACCAGAGTCCGTAAGGGGCCCGAAGACAGTCCCAAAGGGTCAAGCGACACAGAGGAAGAATCCACCGGTGGTAACAAGACTGGGTGTCCCTTTCTTTTTTTAGGTCCTTAAGGCCTACCATAGGGAGCAAGCGCCCAAAAAAATCTGCAGTATGGCCTCCTTAAAGGCTTCAATCTGCTGCAGCGATGCCGATGGCCCAGGAAATTCTGGGCACATTCGGATCAGCTGAGGAATCACTGGAGGACTTTGAAAACAAACTTGGCTTCTCACGAGAACGGCCCTGAGAGTGGGACTGAGTTTGCGCCCATGGGAGCGGGGAACTTGCATGAAGGCCACAACTTCTTTTTGTGTTTGGCCACATACAGCTTTGCTTTTCCGTCCCAGACCACCTTAGGGGGCATGAGTGCACATTTACTGCACAAGTCTGAGTTGTGGTCAGAGCCCGGATCCCAGAGACACACCTTGTGGAGAGTCTTTTACGGACATTGTTTTCCGCAGTCATGTCATGGTTTGAAACCTGTAGTTTTAGGAGGGGACATTGTTCCCTAGTACACTGGAATTCAATGTATAAGTTGTTGAAAGACTGACAAAATTGGGAGCAGAGGTCCGGATCTATGTCAGAAGGCATAGGATAAAAGGAACGGACATCAGCATGCAGGGTTGGCGCTTTTATATATAGATGCACTCTGTCATTTCCAGGGAAGTACAGAGGCAATGCAAAGCTGCACTGCGCCACGTCATAGTGTGCAGTAGCACTGCTGAAGAAAAGTTTCCAGACCCATTCTAGAGCCTAGGTAGTATTCCAAGGTGACAAATCTGTGGTGAGAAGTAGCCATCATAAATAGGCGCTTCCACTGAGCTGCACAGCATGTCAAGTAATGGGCTAGTATGCTCTTATTTTTTTTGCATGCGTTGTGAAAAGACAGATGCCTAGTATGCCTCTTCTTAGGAATTATGAGAATTATGAGTTAAGAATCTTGTGATTTAGTGTCTATTCATGTGTCTCCCGATTGTGTCTGCTCAGTAGATCTGCTAAGTCGTTATCTGTCCCTGAAAGGTGCTCTGCCAGGTGAAGTGTGTCAAATGTAAAAGTCCACTGCCACATTTGTTTGGCAATGTGTGAATAAGCAGTAGGGAGTGCGGGCCTCACGCTTTTCATATGTAGTACATTGCTGTTATGTCTCTCAAAATCAGGAAATTATTGCCAAATTGATGTGGTTGGAAAGCTTTAAGGGCTAAAAATACTGCCTTCAGTTCTAGTACAATGATGTGTGTGAATGTCTCATTGTGACTCCACTTGCCTTGGACTATTAATTTAGATAAATGAGCTTCACATCCTTTCAGGAAGTCATCTGTTGAGTGTCATGTGAGGCTGGGGATCTGCATGTGACGCAGAATTTCAAATACAAAAAAAGTTTAAAAAAAGTATGTTCTCTTTCTTTTCCACCCCTCTAAAAATGTAAATTTCTCATTTGAATTCTGGTGGATTTCAGTAAATCTGGAGTAAGTATGAGAATTTTGTATGATTCGATGGCTGTTTTCTAAAGATTCTTCATATCCTAGTTGTTTCCGCAAGCTACGATTAGGAAGTAATGTCGCGGATATGCACCTTTTATGCGAGACAGCGTGACTTGACAAATGAAGGGCCTGATGTTTCTCACCCCAGGTATCTTTGAATTTAAATTATCCTGGATTGTTTCTCTTTTAAAAATTTAGTGTTTCATTACTCCGCCTTGTTGATGTGATACAAATGTAAAGTAGTTCAAGCATAATATTTGCCTCAATGTCTTTGGCAGGATCTAACCTCTCCTCGCTTCCCCCAACGCCTCTCACTAGCACGGATGGCATTCTGCACAGGTGAGAGCCACAAGTGTCAGGTGCAACTGAAGGCTTGAATATCTATAACACAAGCACATAATCCTTAAATTAGCACCGCAGCACCTTTACTGTCTCACAAGAGTCACAGCTTTCTGAGACCATCACAGCGGCTACAGTTCACACATACAGTTCTAGTCTTGAAAATGAAATACATTTTTGATTTTTCAATAAAATGATTCATATTTATTTGTTTTTATAAATTATTTACATGAACGGGTAATACAGGCTCCGGGTGGATATGCATGTTTTGGTCTCCAAACCTTGGTCCTCGAAGTGCCAGGCTCAAGAGGGAACAGTTTGTGCACAAGTGATCTTACTGATATTGGTCAAACAGGGAGCTGACGTTGTATTCATGGGTTACGGTTCATATGCAGACCAGTTCCGCCATCAGACATGGCCTGCGCTCTGCCTGTGGAGTATGAACCTTTTCTGTGTTGATGCACCTTTGCGGTGCAGAGGACATGTGGTCTTCTGAACACACCAGCACAGCATACACATTTCTGCAGAAATTCACAGAAAGGTCGCCATCAGTTTGTGAAACTGAGGTAAATGTCATGTCTGGAATGTGAAACAAGTTTCCTGCAGCCTAGACCCACCTCAACGGTTCAACTCCTATCACTGCAGTGCTGGTGTCTGGCATGGGGAATGGCAAATGGCATTACCTATCTGGCAGTGGAGGCTACAGCAGCCAGAATCAGGAGGCGGCAGTACATTCCATGGGTGCTAGAGAGGGGAGCAATCACAACGCAAGGGAGCACAGCAGCACCAAGCTTTAGGGAGATAAGGCTGTTTGTGTAGATCACATTTGTACAATGACAGGGGAGCCAAGTGTGAAGCAGCATCATAGATGAATAACAAAAGTACTACATATGTCACAGATGCATGCATTAATGTGGGTGCTGCACGTGTGCAGCACTTATACGTACCAGATGTACATGTATGCGACACATGCTTCACAAGTGTATGTATTAGTAATGTCCAGGATGTTTCATGCAGGTGAGTCACACCAATGTGCATCTATAATGGAAGTTGTGGCACAACAGTGTCTAGTATCAATGTGTCCTGTGTGCTTTTCAAGTATATAACACACTGAAGCAGTAGCACAACATACATGTTACACACAATCAGACCAAGGTCCAAATAAATGTGCCTCACATGTGTAAGAAAAATAAATAATCAGTCACACAATGGTTCATCACTGATGTTCCAGGAATCATACAAGTATGAGTAACTAATAAATCAGCTGCACATTACTAAACCCTGGGATTAAAAGAGGTGTAGAGCACTATCACCCTATGTTTTATAGATCTGCAGCAGTAACAGCTAGTGTCACACAAACGTTGAGTACAAGCTAACCAGGTGTCACACAGGCATGCAGCTGTAGTGATGCACGTGTTACCAGATGTGTAGAACTATTCTACTAGAGACGATACTCAGCGACACAGTGCTCCTCATTGGAGATGGACCACAGATGACACCCATGAGACAAGATGGGGTCGGACTTTAAAGGGATCCCTCAGTGAGAGACACAGCAGGTGATGCCCACAAGGAAAGAGGTGGTATGAAACTGACAGGGTGCCTTCAAAAGGAGCAGGCAGTTTGTGAAGTCAACGAGATAGCACGTTGATATGACAGTAACAGGGAGCCTTCAGTCGGAGAGAGACAGGCAATGGTGTCAAGACAAGATGGTGGTACAACACTAACTGGGGCGCCTTCAGTGTGACAAAGGGTGTTGCAATAAACAACCGGCTAAAGATAAAAAAAAAAGTAACAGGGAGCTCTCACTGCGAGCGGGACAGACGGTAGTGCCACAAGGCAGGATAAGGATACAAGGCGCCCTCTGTAGTAGGGGGCAGCAAGTGGTGTGCACAAGGTACGCCTTTTCGACAAGGGCAGGATGGGTGCTAGAGCATGTGCCCTCACATGCCAGAGGGAGAGAAGGTGGTGCTAAATATAATGTAGGCTGGATCAGAATATTGGGTGGACAGGACAGGTAAGTGGAGTGATAATGACTTAGAAGTCTCAACATGGGAAGATCTGGTGCAGGATCAGATGACACTCGCCATTTTCAAAGCGGCAATGAGTTCATGGACATACGGGACATGCCTTTGGAAAAGTTTGTCTGCAAGTCAGGTTATGTTTTTGAATACAAGCAACGGCAGGCTTGAGTCTCATCCCCCTGTCTTGTTTTTAGGATCACGTTCTGCTTTGTAGCAAAGAACACGACTGTTAGGCATCTGGCCTTCCTGATTGTTCAAACATAGGCAAAGGACACACCAGCACAGCAGTGTTACTGATTTTGAAGGGTGGGAAGTTTGGACATATATGTTTGTCATAGAACGCCAGCTCCTACAACATGGAAGGAGTAAAACCAATTGTACGTGTACAGCCAAACCCTTCAATGTCATACCATGGGGGCTCCATATTCCAGAGTCATTGACATGCGTAGCTATCAGTTCACCATCTGAACATCTGTGTGCAAAGCAGACTTGGGTGTGCAACAAACAGTTCACCTTAACATGTCACCAGTGTGCCCAGTAAAAATACCCTATTTGTGCCAGTGTGAGCAATAGATGCCCCATGTGTGCAACCATTAACTTCAACTTTAAGATCACTGTGTTAAGCAGCAGCACTACGGGAGCCAATTTTTACTTTGAAAACATGTTAATAAGGTGCATAACAGAAATGCATTGTGAGGGTAACCATTCACTTGTCTTTAACATTGTACACTCAGCATGCACAGTAGAGATGCCACATGTGCAATGGGTGATTTCAAAACATACCATCAGTGTGCCAAACAGCACAGAGGGGTGCCACTCCTCATCATAATGTCACCGGCGTACACAGAAGAGATGTGCTGTGTGTGAATGAAACCTCTCTCTTAGCATCATACCGTCGACTGGCACAGTAGAGATGCCCTTTGTGTTCAGTTGTCCAATTTAACATCATACCAACAGCGTGAACGGTAAAGTGTCAACATCAGTGTGAGTAACTGTGCAACCATTTCATTTCAGCAGCATAAAGTCCGTGAGCAGCAATACACAAGCAACGAGTGTGCGCAATAACACCACAACATCACACTGAATAGCCCCGTGTGTGAGGGTATGTACTGCCCACCACAGCAGTATCACCCGTGCAGCCATTTTGACCACACATCAGTGTCGCTGCATGCAGCTCTTTGTATAAAACCATGTACACCCCACCAGGAAAGTACATGTGAAGACTTTCACAGCAGACAGTACCAGGAAAGCCCTGGGAGTTGCTCCATTTACACCTCTCACCTAGAGGGCCGTAAATGCGCATTCACACTTTCTAAGAACCTTAAGGAGTGTCCCTGAAAGTCTGGACATCCACACCCTATCTCAGAACTACACAAAGCAGCCATGTTCTGAACCATGTATGAGCACATCTCACAGGAGTGCACCAAGAGGGACAGCTGTGAGTTTTCAGAGTCTCTCAGTCTCACATCACAGCACAACCATACAACAAATCAAAAGTATGCAGACACTCAACACACACATCCAATGTTGTAGACCATAAAGCAGCAGAGTGTGGGCGGTGAGAAGAGCAGCCACAAAACCAGCCCCGCAGGACATCGAGGCAAACAACTTGAAAGAAAAAACATGGCGCGCATCCAAACACCTCAAACCACCATCACATGGCGAACACGCCCACATCACACAATCATTAATGGGGGACTTGGCTGCAGCTGGACACGCCCATTACACACACACACCATTACTGAGGCCTGCCTATGTGTGCAGCTCAACACGCTCACATCTCAGATTGTTAATGCAGTGGGAGGGCTTGCATGTAACTGAACACTCTCATATAACAAACTGTTGCAAGGACAGCCCAGGGAGTAGCCAAACACTCCCACATCACCGCGACTTTATTACAGAGGGGTGCATCCCTTTGAGTACAGCTGCTACAAGTGAGTAGGATTTTAAGAGATAGTGCACCAGCATCCGGAGCGAACCCATATCCTCGTCCCTTAGTGTCTGGGGATAGTCTGCTCCCAAGGAGGGTCATTGAGTGCGGCGAAGAGCATCACCATGTTTCAAGCTACATACTGCAGGGTGCTTGAATGTGAACTTCCTGTGTCAGGCTAGAACTTCATGGTCCCACGCTGGCACCTGTAAGGCTCCTCCCGGTGGCTGCTGTAGAGCTTCCTGTATCTGCCCTGCAGCTCATCTGTTGAGGCGCATTGACTCAGTTCACACTTGGGAGCACTGGGTTGGATACATGGTGGAAAACTAACATCCATGCAAGGATCACCCGGCAGCTGCTGAAGATGCATCTGCATACAACTTCATGTCCCATAAAGTGTGCCCAGGCTGGCATCAGAGCATGCCGAAACCTTCGCAACCCTCACTGATTGCAAGCTTCAGCATCTTGTGGACCTCTTCGTAGGAGTCGTAGGTCGGGAGGCACAACTGGTTAAAGCTACAAAAGAGAGGAACATATTACACACCAGGGGACACAGAAGTCAGATCACAAAAGATTGCAACACCAAGCTCCATATTAAGGAATACTTCTGAGAATACAAGTTCTTCAAACGCTGTTAGTACAATCTGCCTAAGGGTTGGGTCAAACAGTCTTACCATTGCAGCAGCTATTACTTCAAGATGTTTCTTTTTCCAGGAGCTGGACTCTCGACAAAATGGAAAAAATCCCAAAACTAAAGAGCAATCATCTAAGGAACAAACAAGAAGGAAAGGGAATCTGGGATGAAGCACCGACACCCTGTCCAGCGTCAAAAGGTTTGTGCACAGGACGGTACGCCAAAAGAGGCAGGCAGGCAGTTTGTGAAACAACCTGTCATTCGTCGTCATAAAATTCCTGCATATTCGTGGATAGCACTGAACTGATCCACCTGTGGCATCCTTTCACTGCAGTAACTCTAATAGGGTAAAGCATGCAAGTTTAATCAATCTCCTGAACTCCAATACATGTATTGTGTCGCACATAGACGAAGGCACCGAATCCCACAGTTTGCATGCATGCAGTGCAACCAACCTCTCCCACTTGAACCATTGTTCTTCGTATTATAACAAACCTTTGCACTGTGAATGAAGATCACCAATTTTGAGTCTCTCAAGTATAGAGAGGCTGACTCACATCCACTTAACTGTAGATTATGAGTGACTTCAACTTCATTGTCGTGCCAACCAGCCAATGAAGCTCCTTTATAGGGTAACCAGTCACTGTTTCGGCTGCTGAGTTTTTTTTGCAGCTGCTATGTTAAAATATTCTTTTTAGAAGAATTAAACAACAAAGAGTTGCAATATTCACATTCAGACACAGTTATGGTCTTATTTAGAATAGCACTCTGCGCCTCTAGAGACAAGGACAAAACATTGCAGTTTTAGACAGTTCTCAGATGCAACCACTAGATTAACATATATATTTATTGACATACTGGCATCAAATATTATTCCAAGCTTCTTCATTTTTGTCGGCAGCCGAAATAAACAAGTTACTTACCTTTGGTAATGCCTTTTCTGGTAGACTCTATCTAATTGCAGATTCCTCACCTTGGAATATTCCCCAGACGTCAGACTGGGGATGGAAAATCTGGAGTAGTACCTCTGCGTGCCGGTAGGTGGCACCGTTCGGCTCTGCGTTGGCATAATCCACGTAGGAAATGACATCTGGGTGCCTGCATAGGCACCACCCGGTGCGCAGACATCAGTTTCTTTCGTAACTATTTCTGCGTCAAAAACACAGAGCCATGTAAACATCAATGCATTTTGTTGACTAGTGTGTAGTGTCTAGCAGGATCTTTTGGGTAGGAGCCCATTTAGCAGAGCGGGGAAGATCGGTGAGGAATCTGCGGTTAGATAGAGTCTCTACCAGAAAAGGCATTACCGAAGGGAAGTATCTTGTTCTTCTTATACAGACATCCAACCACAGATTCCTCACCTTAAAATAGATACCTCAGCAATACCTCCCCGGAGGATCGAATGGGCACAGTGCCCATCTCTACCGACCTGGCTGTCCTAGCAGTAGCGCTTTGTGAACATGTGGAGAGACGCCCATGTGACAGTGTGACAGATGTTCTGCACACTAACACAGTAGTGGCAGCCTTGGCCCTGGTGGAATGAGCCCATAAGCCCTCAGGGGTGCTGCTTCTTTGCCCATGAGTAGCAGAACATTATGCAGAGTATAATCCATCAGGAGATGATCTGTTTCTGCACAGCCTTGCCCTTCTTTGCCCCGGTGAACCCAATAAACAGCTGATCGTCGACCCAGTGATCTTTGTGTGAACACTGTAGAAGGAGAAAGCTCTCTTAGGGTCCAAACAATGAAGTCTCCCTTTCTCCTTGGAAGGATGAGGCGGAGTGTAGAAAGCTCAGGCCCACATGGAAAGGCGTGAACACTTTCAGAAGGAAAGAGGCATATGTCCGAAGTACTAGTTTGTCTGGGAAGAAATTGGTGTTTGGAGGGTAGACCCACAGAGCCTGGAGGTCACTGACACCTCCTGCCTGATGTGATGGTAATCAGGAAAACTGTTTTTATGGTCAAGAGCCGCAGAAAGCAGCTTGTGCAGGAGCTCAAAAGGAGAACACATCATGTAGGTAAGAACCAAATGATGGTCCTATTTTGGCATAACAAAGGGGGCAGGCGGAAAAAGGTGTTGAAGGCCCTTCAAAAACGAATCACAACTGTTGACTTAAAAATGTAGGGTTGATCTGGCAGCCATAGAAAAGTTGAGATGGCTGATAAGTAACCCTAATAGTGCCTAGGGCAAGGTGTGCCAGGCTAAAAAAAAAAAAAAAACAATCCCTCAGACAGAGGTTCAGAAAGGGGATCCACCGGTGTGACAAATACCAAGCCACAAACTTATCTCAAAGGCAGGTGTAGACGGTCTTAGTGGAAGGACGCCTGGCTGCCAGGATGACATCACAGAGGGAGATCAAAAACTCAACTGCCACCACTCAATTTCCATGCATGAAGGTGGAGAGTGCGCGTGTTCGGGTGCAGAACCCTGCTGTGTTGCAGCGCCATGAGGTCCTCCTGAAGGGGAAGCCTGACCAGAAGAGCGATGCTCATGCTCAGGAGTTCTGAATAACACACCCTATGAGCCCAGTCCAGAGCCACTAAGATGACTGGGGCCCAGTGGTCCTGATTTTTTGAGAACTCGGGGCAGTAGTGGTATTGGCGGAAGGCGTCTAGAAGTCTCGAGCCCCACTTGAGACGGAATGGATCTGTGTGTGAAAGCCGGATTGGAAAGTCAAGCACACAGAAGTACAGCCATTGAGCATTCACAGTGGTGGTGAAGAGATCGACCCAAGGCTCTCTCCGCTCTCGGAAGAGACCTTGCACCACCTCTGGATGCAGACCCAACTTGTGATCCACTAGGCATCAATGGTGGTGTTTATCCGCCCGAGCGTTCAAAGAGCCCACCAGGTGCTGCACAATCAGAAAGATGTCCTGGCACTCTAGCCACGTCCAGAGGCATAGCACCTCCTGGCACAGGGTCCACAGGCCCACCCCGTTCTGTTTGTTGCAATACCACATGGAAGTGTTGTTGTCCATGAGTACCTGAACCAGCCTCCAATTGATGGATGGAAGGAAGGAAGGCTTTTAATGCCAAGATAATTGCCCTCAACTCCAACAGATTGATGTGGGGCTGAGACTCTGCCAGAGACTAGAGTCCTCTGATCTCCAACTCTCCCAGGTGGACACAGCATTGATGCATCTGTCATCACTGTAAGCTCTGGGCGTAGAAGGGAGAGGGTTCTGCTGCTGACCCAATAGAGGCTCGTCAGCCCCCACTGCAAATCCTTCGCAGTACCCTCCGATGTCTGGACCCGGTCGGAGAGATTCCCCTGATGTTGCACCCTCTGGGACTTCAGATCCCACTGCAGAGCCCGCATATGCCATCAGACATGTTGTACCAGCAGGATGCCATGAGAACCAACAACCTCAGTCTCACCAAGATCCAGGAGAGAGGTTGAAACATCAGAATCATAGCCTGAATATCCAAGACTCACCTCTCCGGAGGATAGGCGTGAAACTGCACTGTGTCCAGAATAGCTCCAATGAAAGGGAACGTCTGAGAGGGAATCAGGTGTGACTTCAGCACATGGATAGTGAACCCCAGCGAATGCGAGAGGTTTGCCGTAGTCTGGAGGTGGGTGACGACTGCCTGGGGTGAGCCCGCCTGCAGCAACCTATTGTCGAGGTAGGAAAAGAATGGAACTCTGGCCTCCGCAAATGGACTGAAACCACCGCCATCACTTTCGTGAACACCCAAGAAGCACTGGTAAGGCCCAAAGGGAGTACTGCGCACTGAAAATGCTTGTGACCGACCGTGAACCACAGGTAGCGCTTGTGGGCCGGCAGGACAGAGATGTGAAAGTATGCATCCTGCAGATTCAAGGCTACCATCCTGTCTCCAGAGCAGACAGGACCTGAGCCAGCATGAGCATCTTGAATATCTCTTTCCGCAGAAAGGCATTGTGAGGAAATGGGGTATATTACATTGTGTGGTTGTGAGACTTCACCATGTAATACAATACAAAACCTTCTAGGACTAAGCAGGCCTCGTTTTTCAAACCTTAGCTCAACCCTGGGTAGCTGTGGCTTCGAGCAGTCAGGCTTCAACAAAAGAACAAGTGTAAAGCATTTAAACCGCACCAAAACAATTGGGGTAAAAAAACGTGAATCACAAGGAATCTGACACTAATTTATGAAAATAAGTTATATTTCTATTAATTTATGGACATCAAAATGAAAAAGATGCACTGGAGGGCTTTTTAAAGAGACAATATATCAAGACTTTCACTGAACCACAAACAATCCTTGGCAAATTCAACACTTAAATACTTTTTCAGCAAAGTGTTACATCTAGGTTGTATGCAGTCACTTTGGACTACTTGCAGCAACCAGCTCTGGCAGGGAGCCAGTCAGGGGGACCAACAAAGTCTGAAGGAATAATTACATTCTCAAGGAAAGCAGTCTACAGCCCAGTTTCAACATTGAAGGCAATTTGCCACTTACTTCTATTCAGTGGTCCTTATGCAAGGGATACAGGATGATGAACATGCTCCAGGATGATGAACATGCTGTGTGGTCGACGGGGGACTTCCTGAGGCTACTCCTCAGTCCAGGTGGAGCGACTTTGGCCAACTGGGGGTCAACATCCCTCAAAGTCCTCTTTGGTCCAGCAAAAGTTCAGTTACAACTGGACTACTGGTCGCCAGGCTGAACAAAACCAGTGGCGCCCTTCTATTGGCAATCCTGTGGGCAACCAAACGTGACTCTGATGACTCTCCCGGTTCCAGCAGACTCCGGTGCAAATTTTGGGCCTCATTCTCTCAGGCTGTGCTGTGATGAGGAGCAAGGATCTGGCGATCTGGGCTATAAACTCGCCAAGGTAGGCTTCCTCAGCTTTTGTGGCACTGTTCTGTGAACAGGAAGTAAGCAAACTGACTCTTGGAGTCTCCACTTCTGACTGGGCTCAGGAGATGACTTCTCCATGAGCAGGACACCACAGGCACAGTCCTATCTCCGCTAGCCCAAGGAGCAGCAGGTGCAGTCCTACTTTGGTGCAGCCTCTATTTGCCAGGTCCAAGGTCAGAAGGGCAGTCCTTCTTCAGTCCTCTTCTCTAATCCAGGAGAGTAATGAGTTCTGGGTGCCAGTGAAGCCCCTTTAATGCCCTGAAAGTACCTCTAGGGGAGGTTGCAGTCACTAGCCAATGGGCTACTTGGTTCCCTCTGCCTATTGACAACATCCTGTGTATTGTGGCATCTAGCTATTCCAGAGTGCTCTATTTAGCCCACTCCCAATATGACTGACCTTTCTCTTGGTGTGTGGAGCTCAGTAGCCCGTCCTAGAAGTGTAGCTACCTGGGGGCTACACATCCATGGAAAAAACGGTTTGACCAGTGTTTCCCCCTCTCTGCCCAAGACGCCAAACTTTCTACCCAGACAATAGAGCAGCCCACTCTGTGTGTTCACCATTTGCTCTTCAAAGGCAGCTTCTCCTTTGAAGCTCACTTTTTGGGATAACACCCAGTGTGGCTTCCTTCCAGGCAGGAGGAGGTAACACTTCCTCCAGCAGCAGGCCTCTATTGTTACCTGTCCTGGGAGCAGTTTACACATCTTTCCAGGCAGGCAGAAGGCTGTTTTGTGGCCAGCATCTGCAAATGTCTACTGGAACAATCGGGCAACAGAGTTGCAACTTTCTAAAAGTTGGATGTAGCAACAAGTTACATTAATTTCGATTTGGGTATCATGTCAGGCGTAATGTAATGAGTTGTTTGATACCTTGAAGTACCAACTTTAGTAGTCCCATTCAGAAGTTAGCACAGCTGAGTTGTCAGCATGTAACCATGTACTTGCCAATTGGGCTTCTATACTATCTCTTACAGTAAGAACTGCAATTGCAAGTATTTACTGTCAGAACATGTAAAACTGAATTGTGCACATCAAAAGGGGAGGCTTGGGCTTTGCTGTTGTCCCTGGGTGGACACTTTAACTTACACACCCTGGGTAACCCTAGTACCACAAAGACTTATAAGTATGTTAGCTTATGCCAATTGGTTATAGCCCAATCAAACATACATGTTTAAGGGTCAGGGCACAGGCACGGAGGTCTGGTTAGCAGGCCTCAGTGCAGTCTCAGAGTCGAATAAACCAGCAGCATCAGTCCAAAACTTTGGTGCTGATCGTGAAAAAAGGCATTTCCTTTCAGGCATTGAGAGGGCGTAGATCTAGGAGAGGGCAGGGGCTTCTCTC
The DNA here is from genome assembly GCA_963921515.1 of Calotriton arnoldi. Lineage (NCBI taxonomy): Eukaryota > Metazoa > Chordata > Amphibia > Caudata > Salamandridae > Calotriton > Calotriton arnoldi. Next base: position 805,482 of record CAWUFW010007309.1, on the reverse strand, counting down.
CTCTTTCAGCACCAGAAAGTAGAGGGAATAATTATAACACCCTACTTCTGGCACCGGCACCCTCTCAATGGCTCCTTTGGCCACAAAAGCCAGTACTTTCTGACGGAGTAAGGCGAGATGGTCCATCAGCTGTTTGTGAGTCAGTGGTAATTGCTGGGGTTTGCCCACAAATGGTAGGGCGTACCCCTTCTGTATGAGCTGAAGCAGCCACTTGTCTGATGTAATCGCCATTTATTGGGGAACACAGTGCATGATCCTGCCACCAATGGGATTGGTGTGCTGGATGGAGGGCGCACTAAAGAGGTTTTGAGGCTGTTGCGGCTGGACCTGAGGGGTTGGTACTGGGCAGCATGCTGATCTGGCTCCTGCAACCTTTTTGGGATCTACAACCACGTCCTTGAAAAGACTGGGCAGGCTGTTGAAAAAGGTAGAGTTGATCCTGTGGATGCCCAAAGTTGCCACTTTCACAGCTGTGGTAGGGGCGAAAGGACTGCTGTTGCGGCCGGGTCAAAAAGGAAAAGGCCAAGGGACCTGGCAGTGACCCTTCTCTCACGGAAGCACTTGAGCGCCGCATCAGCCTTACAGCAAAAATAAGCAGGAGCCATCAAAGAGCATGTCAATCAGTGATGACTGGACATCCTCTGAGAGCCCAGTGGACGGTAACCAGGTTTACCGACTCGGTGCCAACATAGGTGCCATGACTCTGCCCAGGGAGTCCGCAGTGTCCAGATGACACCAGATGACGAACTTTACTGCATCTCTGCTGTCCATTAAGGCTTGGTTGAGGATGGCACTGCCCTCCTCCAGCAGCAAGGGAAGCATCTGTGCGACAAGTCCCACAACACATGGGAGTATCAGCCCAAGAGGCATGCAGTGTTCACCGACTGCAAGGTAAAGCTGGTGGGAGAGAATAGGAGTTTCCCAAAGATGTCCAGTCTCTAGGATTCCCTATCCTGGAGTGGTAGTGAATGCGCTAGGGTTGACCTTTGCAGTGGAGGCCTGCATCACCAGGTTCTCCGGAGAGGGGTGATGGAAGAGGAAGGCTGGGTCTCCTGGGGCAGGACAATGGAGACGGGCAATCATTTGATGTACAGGAGCTAATGTGCAAGTTTTCGCCCAGGCCTCCAGGAGGACGTCTGTGAGGCCTTCATTGAAGGGGAGCAAAGGTTCGGGGGAGCCTACCCCAGGTTGAAGTACCTCTGTCAAAACTTTAGTCTTGAACTTGACAGCAGGCAGCCAGTGGTCAAGGACCTCCGCCGGCCAGCACATCACAGTTGCTAAGAATGTGCCTTCCTCCAAAGCATGGCCTGGAGGGCAAAGCATGCCAGAGTCTGGGGAGGTGTCCAATCAACTGGCATCACCCTCCTCCTCCTCATCCCATTTCTTCTCATCAGGGTCCTTCTCCAAGGGACCATACACCTCCTCTTCATCACCACATTTAGGATGATAGGGCCTATAAAAGGAAGTAAAGTCCAGGAGATGGAGCGGCCTGGACAGTGTTGACGTCATGGATCGGTGTCTGGAATAACAGGCCTATCAAATGGCGCTGACGAAGGTGCCAGGTGGAACGGAGCATGGGTGGATGGTGGCACCCGTGGTGGCATCATGCCGGGAATGGATCTAGAGGGCCTGGCTGGCAGTGGGCAAAATCTGCCAACAGTAACCCAGCAGGGGCACCTCTCGGGTCCGTGGGGCATGAAAGCGTGCCAGAGGTGGCCCAAAGATAGTGAGCATGGCGTCATAGAACTCCTTGAGTTACGCGGATGTCGCTCCGGTGCCAGGAACTCAGGATTTCCGACAGGAGCAGGACTGGGAACAGTGTGGAGTCTTTTCCCGAGCCGCCAGGAGCTCCTTCGCCCACTCCCAATTCGCCTTTGGGTGCATGGACTTGTACTCGGCGCAGTCTTTGGGGTTCTAATCCAAACTCAGGCACCAGCGACCGACCAAGTGTCATTGTCTGTGGCAATCCCCACAAGGTTTGAAGCCTGAGGCTTAGCAGGGGACATATGCCTAGCACACTGGGAGCAAAGCTCAAAAAAGAGATTGACTAAAGTTTTTTTTAAAAGCTGGTCAAAAAGTGACTGAGGTAGCTCTCCGGATCCGCGCTGTTGATGCGGGAAGAAAGGAATGGATGTCCGCATGCTGGGGTGGCACCTATATAGACACATCAACTTTGAACGCAGACGCTGCTGATGTGGTGCCAAATGACACCACCTACCGGCAATCAGAGGTACTACTCAAGATTTTTCGGATCCAGCCTGACGCCTCGGGAATATTCGAAGGTGAGAAATCTGCGGTTAGAAGTCTCTATCAGAAAATTAAATTACCAACTGCAAGATATTGACACTGATATTAGATGTTCAGCAGGTCATGTAGATATGTAATGAGAGGAAATGCAGTTTGCTAAACCATTCAAAATAATTCAATTTATGTTCATCTATGTGTAAATCACAAGAAAAAGTTAATTTAGTCCAGTTCAGGACACTCAAGAGAGCTTAATGAATAAGTTAGTACCTTCAGTAAGGCTCTTTCTGGTAGAGGCTCTAACTGCACATTCCTCACCTTTGGAATGCTTCCCCAGGTGTCAGCCTGGATCTGGAAACTTTTTAGCAGTACCTCTGCACACCACCAGGCATGGCTAAGCACGGTCGCCGTTCCAAGAAGCACAGTCGCCGTTCCAAGAAATGACGTGCGGAGCCAATATAGGTGCCACTCCTGCGCGCTGTCATTAGCTTTCGAGGCTGTCTGATGCAGAGCCCCAGAAGTCAATTGGTTTCAACCAGTGTGCAGTTTCCTAGACCTGGGACCTTTTTAATGGGCAGAGTCCGATTCACAAAATGGAAAGGATTGGTGAGGGATCTACAGGTACAGTGTCTACCAGAAAAAGCATTACCAAAGGTAAGTAACTTGCTCTTTTGATAGAGACTTAACTGCAGATTCCTCACCTTTTGAATAGATACCAAAGCAATACCTATTCAGAGGAGTGTCTGTGAATTGGCTCAAACTAAAAAGTCTTGTGTGACTGAGTGGACCAAATGCACCTCTCAGAAAACCTGGCTGTCTCGACAGTAGTGCTCCGAGAGAAACTTTCATAGCCGCCTGACAAATGTCCAGGACAAGAACTCTGCAAGCTAGCGCAGCGGTAGCAGTCTTGTCTCTGGTAAAATCAGCCATTAACACTTCTTGGGGCCCGTGTAAGAAGCTGGCTCTGTATATACTATACCAAAAAGAGGTATAGTGTGCACAGAGTCCAGTGAATCTCCAAAGGTATGGCAGAGGTTAAAGTAGCGAATACCTTACTCTCAATTTAGTGGTAGCTGGGCTGAGCAGTTAGGCTTATCAGAGGGTAGTGTGAATGCATGTGCTGTACATACAAGGCAGGAATGCACACTCAATGACTGACTCCATGGACAATGTTTGTAGAAAAATATTACTTTTGTTACTTTTATTTCTAGGAACCAAGTTGAACTCAGCTACAAGTAATTACTTTTGTGCAATTCTTTCAAATTACTGGCAATAGGTTTGAATAGCTTTAAACTATACATGTGCAAGAAATACGTTTCAATACAGAAAGAGATGCTTTGTTTTAAGGATCACACTTGCAATGCAGAGAGAGACCAATACAATCCTATTGAAAAAATACAGGTGAGTAACTTACAGGTAAGTAAGCGGTTCTCAAGTTCAGTCTCCAGGGGTTTGGGTCAACACTGGGCCAGGGTCTGACCAAGGTAGGTAATGCACCACCAGTGGCACTGGGGCGTCTTTGTGCAGAGGTCACTGGGCCCAATGTTATCCTATGGAGGCTTGGGGCACCTCGAAGAGGCACCGGTTACAGGTAAGTACCTGCGGCTCAGGGACACAGGCCCTGTGGGTTAAGATCAACACTGGAGAGGCCACCAAAGAGCACTGAGACTGCACCAACAGTGGCACAGGGGTGGCCGGGTGCAGAGTGCAAAGAAGGTGCCAGGGACCCGTTGAAATCAATGGAGATCCTCGGTTGGGGAAAACGGCTGCAGGCTCGGTTCCAGAGGCTGGCTGAAGGAATCCCACGACTGAATTGGTAAGTAGGATAGTGGGGGGATGCCGGACACTGTTGGTTGGGCACACCAAGGCCAGTGGGCTGCAGGTGCAGGGGTGTCTTTTGGCGTTGGGTTTTCTCACCAGCTCCGGTTGCTGTTGGGGTGTGGGGTGGGGGGGAGGGAAGGGAACCTTCAGTTTGAGGCTGCAGGCGTCGAGGAGGAGGTCAGGAGAGGTTGTCCAAAGCTGGATGCCAGGACAGGATCGCCGGGGAGACTTCACTGGGTCGGTGGGCCACCTGGACTCGGGCCGTGGGAGTCCGGTGCAGAGTGGTGCAAGTGTCACGGATCCACCTACATTTGGGTTGGTTTCTTGGCTGGACAAATCCGGTTTCCTCGGGAGACAAGATTCTTTGTTGAAGACAGCACAGGTCCTCCGGGGTTCTTGAGGTTGCTGGCTGCGGGCCACGGCAGTTTCTTGGAGCAGGGTCGCTGGAGGAGGAGGAGACGAGCCGGTAGGGCTGGAGCCAAGTCTGTCGTCATTGTCTTCTCCACTGCTGCACGGCTCTTCGGTCCTTCTTCTTAGGTCGTTGAATCTGAGGAACAAGGTACAGGGAAGCCCTTTTGACCGACATGGAACAGCGCCACTACTTTCAGAAGAAAGGAATCTCGAGTTCGCAAAACCATTTTGTCTGGGAAGAAGGTGGTATACGGCGGGTCGACACAAGGAATTTGGAGCACACTCATCCGCCACGCTGATGTTATCGCCATCAGGAATACCGTCTTGAGGGTAAGAAGTAGCAAAGAACAGCTGTGCAGTGGCTCAAAGGGAGTGCACATCAAATATGTGAGGGACAGGTTAAGAACACACTGCGGCATAACAAAGGGAGAGGGAGGAAATAAACGTTGAAGTTCTTTTAAAATCACAAGAGGTGATTTAAATGATTAGGGCTGGTACGGCAAGCATAAGAAGTCCGAAAGAGCCTGAAGATACACTTTAACTGTGTGCATAGCAAAGACTTGCTGTGCATGGGACAAACGTTCCGTCCATCATCCCCTTTTGTATCGCTTTGGTCGCCCTAAGTTGGCGGGGGTATGCCCAGACGTGGGTCCCTTGCTCACTTTGCCACTGGATTCAAGCAAGCCTGGCTGATGACGGCTGAAATGCCAGAAACCGGTCCTAGGATGCTTGTTTCCGGTCCAGGGAAGACATGGCTTGGCAGTTCGGGCTGGACTGTTCCCATGAGGCACAGGGTCAGACTGATTTGCATATGGCCATGTCTGAACTGGGGTGGTGGAGTGAGCTAAAGAATGATGATGGATTAAACCCAGATCAGTTGACTGGGGGTGAGTGTTTGATTGGCTCAAACGTTCCGTCCATCATCCCCTTTTGTAGTGCATGTGACAAACAACAGAACATCAGGCCGGAAGGGGGCCTATCTGTCGCATATCACACCAAACCACAAATTTATCTCAACAAAAGGTATATACAGTTTGTCAAAGAATGCCTGGCTGCCAAGATGACATCAACACGTCTAGGGGTAGGCTGAAGGTGTTAAGAAGTCGCTGCTCAATCTCCAAGTATGCGGAGGGACAGGTGCAGGACACTTTCCTGTTGATGTGACAGCAGATCCTCCCGGAGGGGAAGCCTCTTCGGAGGACAGATGCTCCTGCCCAAGTGCTCTGAATAACATACTCTCTGTGCCCAGTCTGGAGACACTAGGATGACTTGAGCCCAGTCGGCTCTGATATTCTTCAGAACTCAGGGCAGGAGAGGTATCAGCAGGAGCCCCGAGTCCCAATGTAGGCAGAATGGGTCTCAGAGAGTGATGCCTTGGGAACTCCAACGCGCAGATCTAGTGACATTGCGTGTTCTCTGTAGTGTGGAAGAGATTGAGCCAAGGTTCTCCTCCTGCGTGGAAGTGACATTGCGCCATCTCTGGATGTAACTGCCACTTGTGATACGCTAGCCGTCGATGGCTGAGTTCATCTGCCCTGGTGTTCAAAGGTTCAGTGAGGTGGTTCACCACCAGGAAGATTCCTTGGAGATCCACCCATTTCCAAAGGGTCAGCACCTCCTGGCACAGGGTCCACAACTCCACACTGCCCTGCTTGTTGCAATACCACATGGCCGTGGTGGTGTTGTCTGTAAGCACCTGCGTTTGTGTTTCCTTGGAGGACAGGAAGGCTTTCAAAGCAAAGCAGATGTCCCAAAGCTCCAGAAGGTTGATATGGTGCCAGGCTTCAGTAGGAGACCAGTGGCCTCTGATCTCCACCTCTCTCAGATTGCTGCCCCAACTCAGAAGCGATGCATCGGTCACTACTGTCACCTCTGGCTGTGGTAGGGAGAGTGATTCGGCCACTGACCCAATCGCAATCAAGCAACCACTACTCTAGGTCTTTTGCAGTCTCCTCCGAGATCTGGACATTATCAGACAAATCCCCTTGATTTGGGGACTACTGAGAATTCAGATCCCACTGCATAGCCTACAGATGCCACCTGGTGTGCTTGATGAGCAGGATTCAGAGAGCCATCAGTCGCAGCAACCTCAGAGTTGATCTCACTAAGAACAGGATCATAATCTGAATGTCCAGGACTCTCAGGGGGAAAAGGCTTGAAACTGGACCAGAGGGTGTCCAGAATAACTGATTGCAGGGAGTGTCTGAGAAGAAGTCAGGTGGGACTTCGGCACAGTGAACCCCAAGGACAACAGGAGGTTCGACCCAGCCTGGAGGTGGGTGACGACTGCTTTGAGTGAGCATTTCTTCAGCAGCCAGTCATCAAGAAGGGGAAGACTGGGAGCCCAATCTCATAGATGTGCTGCTAACACTGTCATTACTTTCGTGAACACCCGAGGAGCACTGGTGAGACCAAAGGTGAGTACAGCGAACTGAAAATACGCCTGTCCCACTATGAATTGTAGACAGCACCTGGGGCCCCGCAGGATGGGGTTATGAAAGTAAGAGTCCTGCAGGTCCAATGCTACCATCAAGTCTCCAGGGCAGACAAGAGCTGGGCCAGAGTGCGCATCCTGAACTTGTCCTTCCGAAAAAGGTGTTGAGAGGGCACAGGACTGAAATAGAACAAAGATCTCTATGCTTCTTTAAAACCAGGAAGTAGTGAGAGTGAAAAATACGACCCACTTTCAATGCAGGCACTCACTCAATAGGCCCTTAGGCCAAAAGGGCTTGCACTATCTGCCATAAGATGTATAGATGGTCCTCCGTCAGTTGTTCCGGGGATGATGGAAGGAGGGCAGAGTGGCCAGCAAGGGTAGATCGTGCCCCTTCTGGTCAATTTGGAGTACCCACCTGTCTTGTGTTATGGCCTGCCAACCCTTTAAAAATCGTAGGATCGTGCCTCCAACCTGGTGGCTGTGCTCCACTAAGGGCCCGCTAAAAGGGGTCTGGCAGGTGGGGCAGTGGACTGATTGGCGCACTGTCCCTAACTGCGTGGGTCAATGGGTGCCACACTCTCAACCACAAAACGCTGGGACACTTACTGAGGTGAAATTGGCTGGCTCGGGGAGGGGGGGGGGGGGGTATGGCTGCAAGAGCCGTAGAAAGATCAAAAGGACTGGCAGTGGCGAAGCAGACAAGACCAAAGAGCACAATGTGGCCCTGCTCTCTTTGAAATTTTCTAGAGCGGAATCTGCTTTGTCCCCAAAAAGGTGCGGCCCATCAATGGGCATGCACTTAAAAGTCTGAATATCGCCGGAAAAATCTGTAGATCGCAACCAGGCTTAGCGACGGATACTGACGTTAGTGCCTATGGCTCGACCAAGTATCCAGGTCACAATGGATGGCAAATTTAGCAGCCTCACGCCCATCCTGTATGGCTTGGGTCAGTACAGAACAAAGGTCTTTCAAGGCAGAGAGCGTGGGAATAGTGGCCCAAAAGGCAACTGCATTGACGAACAGGAGAACCAAACTTGTGCAAGAGAATACCCTCTTCCTAAAGGTCTCCACTCTCTTAGATTCCCTATCCGGGAGAGTAGACGAGAAGGCATTCAGGTTTGTCAAACTAGTAAAGGGGTGCACCACCAAGCTCTCGGGGGAATGGTGCTGAGTCAAAAAAGTTGAGACACCGGTGGCACAGCAATGGCGCTGTGAAATCGGACGATTTACCAGGAGACCAGATCAAGGTTTGGCCCAAGCCCCTAAAAGGGGCTTGCTAAGTTATGGCCTTTGTGTTCACTGGTGTCGGTCTGGTGGTTGTTCCATTTATGAATTTCTCTCCCACCTTATTTTCTAGGAGTCGATAGTGGTATATTTTCTTTGGCTTTTAGGCTTTTGAGCATTGGGCAGCTGACTGGCAATCAAACTTTTGATTGCCAGTCAGCTGCACAACGCGTCACAGTGGGATTCAGCATGCTTGATGTTGGAAAGGATTGGGTACAGACAGAAAATATAACAAAACCCAAGAGGGGAGATACCGTCATGAAGCCTAGAAGCCTAAAAGCCCAAAAAAAAGATACCACTATCGACTCCTAGAAAATATGGTGGGAGAGAAATTCATAAATGGAACAACCATCAGATTGACACCAGTCAACACAAAGGCCATAACTTAACAAGCCCTGAAGAAGTATCGTGTGTGAGACGAAACGCATTGGCTACATGTGAAAAAATGCTTTTACAAAAAGAAAGAGAGAAGAAGCGAATAAAAAGAATCTCTTAAAGAAAAATAAGAAATAGAGTCTGTGCACTAATTTCAATTTAATGTTGTATCCTGGATATTTGTGAATAAAATAGTTGATGAATTGGACATTTTTCATCAGCAATAGATGGTGTGAGCTGATCTTTCTCCATATAAAACGGTATCAAATGTGTTCCCCCTATTTCTGGATGCAATACATTGCTGTCATGTTGTCTGTTCTGAGGAGGACAACCTTTCGAGTAACACTGTTGATGAAGGGTTCTTGGGCCAACTGAATCACTGAGTTCTAGTACATTGGTGTGCAACATTTGTTGAGGATCGGTCCACGAACTCTGGACAGTCAAATCTTCCATATACACTCCCCATCTGATGAGTGATGATTGTCACTTGCGATATTGGGTCCAAAAAAGGTCAGACCATGAGGAGATTTTCTGTGCTCCACCACTGTAATGACCAATGGACCCGGAATGAACACTAGATTCTCCAAACTGCCTTCTGCTTGTGACCATTGAGATGCTAGATACTCTTGTAGGGGGTGCATGTGAAGCCTGGTGTGCGAGCAATCACTATACAAGAAGCCATCATGCCCAGAAGGAGCATCACTGTTCTGACTGGCAGGCGACGAAGAGGCTGAAAAAGAGGCAGTTGGATTTGGAGATTGAGAACCCTCAGGGCAGTGGGTTATGCTTGGGCTGTAACAGAACTGAGAACCGCTCCTAGATATGGTTGTATCTGGAGAGGCTGTAGGTGGTACTTCGTGGCATTGATGGTGAAGCCTAATTTGTTTAACAGATTGATGGTAGTCTGTGTATCCTGCAGGCATTGCTGTCTGCTTGAGCTCTTTATCAGCCAATCGTCAGATATGGGAAGACGTGAATGTTGTGTGTTCTCAAATGGGCTGTCACAACTGCTAGGCACTTGGTAAACACTTGTGGTGCTGTCTCACCCTGAAAGGTAATACCTTGAACTGGTAATGACTGCCACTACTTCAGGTTTATGGTAAGTGGATATGTGCTGGATGAATGGAGATGTGAAAGTATGCGTCCTCCTGATTAAGTGTCGCCATGAAGTAACCTTCATGAAGCAGTGGAATCACATCCTGCAGTGTCACCATATGGAAGTGATCGGACAAAAGGTAATGATTGAGATGGGGAAGATCAAGTAAAGGCCTCAGGGTACCCTCTTTCTTGGGAATCAGAAATTATAGGGAATACACACCTCTCCCACGATGTCACTATGGAACAGGCTCTATAGAGCCTTTCAGTAACAGTGCTTTTACTTCTTTGAGAAGGGTCCGTATGCGTGGCAGAATGTTTGGAGGGTAGGAAGTAAGTTCTAGCCAGTATCCGTGCAGAACGATGGACAGCAACCACTGTTCAGATGCTATTTATGGCCATAGGTGGTGGGACTGCTGTAGTCTTCCCCCGACATGTGTTGTGTGATCGTGGAGCATGTGTAGGGAGTAACTGTTTGGAGGTGGAGGCTCCCTTTCTGGGGGTACCTCTACCTCATCCTTTCTGGCTACCACCCTTATCTCCTCCCCTGTAGGCCTTACCTCCTAGCTGGTGGTATGCTTGCATGCTTTTTATAGGACTGGGTATCAGTGGTGGTCTTGGCCGCACCCCAGCCTTGATACCTGTGAAAGGACTGTTGCATTTCTGTTGTTGACTGCAGTGCCCTCATAGATTTCACAGTCTCTGTATCCTTCTTTATTTTTTCTAATTGGGTATCTACCTATGAGCCAAAGAGGTGCTCACCATCAAGTGGGACATTAAGTGTTGCTGTACTTCCGGTTTAAACCCAGAAATACGCAGCCAGGCATATCTACGCAGCATAATTGTGGAATTAATCCCCCTTGCAGCAGTATCTGCACTATCCAGGGCGCATCTAATTGTTGCATTTGAAATTTGTTTACCCTCAGTAATTAGTTCCTCCCCTCTCTTTTTATATTGGTCTGGGAGGTGCTGTAACAGCTTCTCCTGTACATCAACCCAGACGGCCCTTTTATGGCACAAATGCAATCCTACTGAATTGACTATGCGCCAGTGATTAGCAGTCCAACTACCACACATTTACCTGCTGCATCTATACGCTTACTTTCCTTATCTGGAGGAGGAGAGTCACCTGTACCTTGGGAAACTGACCATTTCCTAGCTGTTGTAACCATTAAGGAGCCCGCCATGGAGTGTTCTCTAAAATATAGTGGATCAGTGGGGGAAAGCTTGTATTTGCGTTCAATTCTAGTACACTCGATTTGACAGGCTCTTTCAATATCTCAGTAGAGAACTTTAACACTGACCCTATCATTGGCAAATATTTAACCGAGTGCTCGGTTTTATAAAACTTCTTAACTAAGAAATTGCTTTCCTCCTCTGTGGTGTGGAACTTTATGATATTCAGCTGCTAGCTTAAGGACACTATGGTAGAAAGGAGTGTCATTTGGTGGTGATGCTTTGAAGGGAACTGGCACATCAATGGCAGGGTCTAGTGGGACTACATCATGTGAGTCCCAAGGATACAGGCTATCTGGGGACACTACCTGAAAGTCATCCTCGTGAGAGTAGTGTCAAGCTTGCCTATATCTGCATCATCTGAGTACGTGGAACACAGTGACATGGACTGTGGAGGTGGTGTAGTGCCAAGTGGCATAGGGCTGGTAGATTTATGCTCCACAGTCTTTTTTTTTGGAGGTGGCTGAAGATGAGCAATATCGGGTTTCCTCCCCTTAAGTGTCGCCTTTTCAAAAAGTTGTTCCACCTCCAAATGTCGTTTTTCTCCATGAGCCCTTTGAGGTTTTAGAAGACATTACCCGCCACATCTGGATTGGTTGCGGTGTAGGCTTTCTTGGGTGCTAAGTCTTTTTCATATGATGGTCCTGTAAAGTGACGACCGCCGATGTTGCCTTTGAAGTCAATGATTTTTTTGGTGTTGGTAGGTGAACTGGCCCTAATGAAGTGTATGGAGTCGATGTGTGGCTCCAACCACTTTGTCGGGGTCCTTAAGGGGTGCACGGCGCAGATTACTTCAATGGCATTGAGGGCAGAGCAGAGGTCAAAGTTTTCGTCAGCACTGAATGCTGCTGCAGCTGCGAGGGCTGTGTCTCCCCTCCAAGTTTGCCCTTGTGGTCTGAGCTCCATTGGGAACGACTGTGGTATCGTCCTACCTCAACTCTGAGGCACACTCTTGGGATCAACCAGAACCCATAGGCTGTGGCGCACCAGGGTGGTGTGGGAAGGCGGTGGGGGTAAGAGTTTTGTGTATGTGAGGTCCCGTTGGCCCTGGCTATTCACGGCACCCAGAGTGGTCTTTGTACTGGGTCCTGATCCCATGTTTGCGGGTTCCTCAAGGAGTTTCACAGTTGGAGGAGTCAGTTCATCCTGGCCCTCCTTATCGCTTTGATCAGAAACATCAGATGCAACGTAGTGCACAATGCACAGGATAACACCACCTTCCTCTTCTACTATGGTGCGGACTTGTTGTTCTTCCTCTGTGGAGAATTCTGCTTCTGCTGCCATCTCCATGTTGTGAGAAAGACGTCGGTCATGCCGGGCGCGGAGGACCGTCTTGTTCTTGAACAGGTTACAGGCTGTGCAATCCTGTTCGTTGTGCTCCGGTGATAGGCGAAGTTGCAGGCGTTGTGTTGATCCGAGGATGTGTACTTCGCACAGCACTGTAGGCACTTTTGGAAAAGTCTGTTTCTCTTAACTTCCATCACCCAGAACCGATCATTCTTGGCAGCAATGGGGGAAGGGATAGGCTCGAGGCAGGCGCCTCGGTAAACATTAAGGCTAAGGTCGCCGGATGTGAATTTGGTGGTTGATTAAGTCAATGGAGAACAGATACGAGGTAATGTCGTGAAGAAACTGCTATGCGTCCGTTTCGCGCCGAGAAGTCGTGAGGGCGCCAAGGTTGCACGGAGCTCTGGCGCTATCCGTCCAAACCCGATGAATGAAAAAAAAGCAATCTAATTACTGAGCCATTGTCGTGTAGTTCCTATAGTACCCATGCAGGACCTGCACGTTTGTATAACAAGCTGTGGGCTTGGTGGCAGACTGACTCTGTGCACCCTCACCGCGTATGTTAGATTGTTTTGCATTAGCTAGCTCACAGTGCCACTAGAATCTCCTCTTATCGGGGAGAGATTAGTTTCTGGCAACCTTAGATCATGACGACCCAAATTCCTCAGAATCGTGGAAACAATGTACTACCTTTCGCTCAGTCACTCGTGCTTACTTATTCGGTTTGTCTCAGAGAGTTACACAGGATAAAAAGTCGGGCGTTTCAATAAGTATTTATTGAACAGTTGTTATTCTAGTGTAAAATATATGTGCCGAGGCAACCAGCAGACAATAGCAGAGATATATTATCAGCAGTACGATAAAAGCAAAGGGATAGAACAGTTCTACCATATTGCGATAATCATGAATACATACATGAATATAAAAGCATTATGCAAGTGCACGTACTCCTACGATGCCTAACTAGATGTACCTGAGTGTACCTAGCATATGTGTAGGTCTAAAAGCCTAAGAGCCAAGAATCCTTCTAGGATTTAGTCGAACCCCCATACCTGAATAGAGAGAGTGTGGAACCCCGTCCTGATCTCGAGTTGGACACCCCGCAAGGGCTGTGTCAGACCACTGTCAGCTGGAGCGACTGCATGCAGGAGCCTCAGCGTCTCTGGTCAGTGTGTCAGCATGGAAGTCTCGGTTCCCTCTCTCTTACCGGGGCAAGATGTGGTGTATTTATACCCTAAAGAGTCTCGGTCTTCAGTATGGTTCGTATTGGTCTGTCGTTAGACATGAGGAAGACGTCAGGGGTGAACTTTGTACATACATATTATGCAGGTGGTGTATTCCTAGAAAGCCATGCATAATTGATGAGTACAGTGTGGGCCTGTGTTTGGGAAAAACCCTGCTGTATTCAAAACCACAGGATAGATAACGTTCAGCCCTCAGAGCACGTTGTGTACTAGTGAGGACCAATGTAGGTGAAAGATCATGCCTATATAAGAAATCATGACTATAATAGGACATGTACAGTTATGACCGTAATAGGGCATATGCGGCTTTGACCATAATAGGGCAAGTACGAATATGACCGTATTAGGGCAAATATGAATACGTCCATTTTAGGGCATGTATGAACGGGTCTACATTAGGGCCTCTATACGGGACATAACACCCACTCCTCTTTCGAATTGGATAACAATGACCATACTTAAAATCTGGACAATTTAAAATCATATTTAAAAACAAATAAAAACATGGTTTTAAAATCTCTTTAAAAAATATTTCTTCTAAAATGTTATTAATTCAGCTAATTTCAATTGGCACTAAAAGAATGTCTATTTTGTTTCTCCATATAAGTTGTCTCACTCAAAGCGGAAGAAGGCCATGCTTTTCTCAAGCGAAAGTGTCAATTTAGGAAATGTTCCAATTTTGCTCGTTTGTTTTGAAACAAGTGAAGAAGCCGAATTCTTTCCCAGGACACGATGAGCCAATTCAAGATTAAGCGTCCTGGCTGGGAAGCACAACATTATCGGTGTTAGCAGCTGCAGACGACAAATCCAACGCCTCACAGAGAACGTCAATCACACATAGATGGAATGTAGCACTGCCAACAGTCGGTGCTGAGGCAGCTTGTGCGGCAGTTGTTACCTGGGTGCCTGTGAAGGAGTCACCTAACCCAGCAGGAGCAAACGGCACCTGTGGATTCTCCAGGAATGCGTTCATCAGAATCGGAAGCCGCTGGGGACAACGCAGAGCATGGGCCTTTATGGGGTCCAGCATTGCATCCGTGTCCGGAGGCGCATCTGATGGAAATGTCAGACAAAGATCCAACTTACATTCTTCTCCGCAAAACAGGGATCGAAGAACAGGTAAGATGCAGTCTACCCAGACTGGTCGAAAGGATAGAAACCAGGAGGCATTGAGTTCTCGCAGGCAAGAAATGCCCAGAAGTTGTACCATGCGTTCACGGTATTTCCGCTCCTGGAGCATGTTCGCCATTCCCTCGGGAATTGGGCCGTCCATTGCGGAGCAGCAGTATTATGAATAGGACCCCTGCAATCAGCAATAGGATAAGCGGGACTCCTCCAAATACGCTTCCCAATACGGAGTGTATAAAATTTGGGATTACTCCGAGGACTGTCTGAAAGGTGCTTAACAGTCCTGACCCTATGGTCTTAAATAGGTGTACAATACCGCTCGTATCAGACATATTGAAGATACGTCCCACCATTTCTAAGAAATGAAAGGGGCAGTTTGTACGTATAAGCGCCTGTATCTCAGTCGAGGTCCTTGCAACTTGAAGTTCATAGGTTTCTCGAGCGGAGGTTAAGGGCACGGGTTGCTGTAAAAGCATGGCTTGCAGTCTGCTTAGAGTATCAAATTGTATGAAAGAAACGTTCAGTGAAGGCCATAATGGCGCCTCCCTGGACTGTGTTCAGTTGTGGAAACAATACTTGCATACTGCAAGTAACCCTGGAGTTAACAGTGACCACATATGCGACGCCCGGAAGCATCCCACAGCAACCTTGACCATTTAGCATCAAGTAACTCCCATTCGAGAGCAGCTCGAACACTGGCGTGATCACGGCAGCTGGGGTTCCAGTCATGTGACACGATAGGTTCGCTACTGAACCGTTACAGGCTCCGTGAAGAGAAATATCCTGACACATGAGAGAACCGCTTAAAGCGTTCTTGCAGTTTGTACCACTCAGATACACTTCTCGATCCCCATTCCGGCATCGATATCTATATGGTAACTCCCAAGTTTCCTTAATGTAACCCTTACCCATCTTTTCATATTTGCCTGCCTGTCTTTGCTCAAGGCAATATTGAAACTGAAACGTAGTGACCGGCAGAGTGATTTGGTCATGAATTAGCCATTCTGTTGATGGCGATTCGGCTACAGTGAATGGTAACCTTTCCAGTTTCTCAATACTCAGCATTGTTTATTTGGCTCCCCTTTGTGCCATTTCTGTCTGTTTATCAGTCAGATTGTATTCTGAAAACAGAGACGTGATGTTTATAAAACGCCAGGGCACATAGCCTGCACGCAAAGATTGCAGCGTCAAGCTTAGCATCATAATAGAACGTAGCTGAGATTGCCCGTGTTGTAACAAGGCCAGATCTTGTTCTAATATGTCGATTGCCGAAGACACAATGTTGCCTAAGGAGTAAATCCTGGAGGTCAAAGTAGTTAACCCATTATCCACTACAGCTAATGCCTTTTCTAAGTTAATACGGTCTATCTCCCGTATCCTTTCTGCGGCCTCTTGTTGGGATATTTTCCAGTTTTCATTATAATAGGCATAAATGCCAGCATATATGAAACGTTTCTGACGTGTTTTCCTTGGACCTAGTAGGAAATCCCTAAGGTCTACATCAGGTGTGAGTAAGGTTAAGTGATGTTTTACTTCTGTGAGTGTTGAGGTCTCTAGCCAATCAAGGCACATCTTCCCAACACTATAGGATGTCACTACCCCCGGGTGATGTCTCTGTACATAGCGTGGGTCTGGCCTATGGATACTAAACCCTTTGGTTGTATTCATAAATCTCTGCTGACATTTGTTTGTGTCAATGGGCCAAACCAGCCATTCTGTCCAATCAGGATCTGATCTGTTGTACTGGAAAATGTCATCTAATCTCATCCCATGTGTAGTTGAATTCTGCCCCCCACCCATCTGCGATGGTGTTGGAAACCCCGGTGTGTTCATTTCCTTGCCTTTGGCTAATCCAAGACAGGTTGTTTGTTGCACAGTTTCATTCAGAAATAAGATCTGCTGTAGAATGAGGCATGCTCTAAATAGCGCTTATGTTCCCTGGACTTGCCAGTCCCTAGAACCCCAGATTAATTTTAAATCTATAGTGTCCTTTCATAGGTTGAAACCCTGTGTAGACAACTGGTTCAAAAAGGATGCAGAGTAAATATGTTTGGTGTTTGTTAACATAATTTTCTGAGCTGAAATTTTCGCCACTTTATAAAAAAATTACTTCGGGTCGGATGTGTTAAACCCTGAGAAGTATGTGAATTTCTGTGCAAATGCTTGCGAACTACCTTTTGGAGGTGTTGGGCAGTGTTCCCACTGGTGGTATTCAAATACATTTCTAGGGGTTATAGATTTGTGTAAGAAATGATGACCATATTGCTGGTAACAGTACAATGTATCATAGTCTGAAGTACCTTCTAACATTTCATTGTTCGGAAATGCGGCAGTTTTTTCTAAATCAGACATCATAGCATTTACAGTTTCAGTGTCCCAATCATCAGAAAATGTACTGGAGGTAATGATATCACAAAGAAATTTTAAATACATGTTTTAGCTTTAAAAGTTCAATCGGACCGAATACATCATAATCAATCTTGTCCCATACTATACCGTCCGGTATAGGAACTGCTGTGATGTTCACTGAAGACAAGTCTCTTGGTTCATGATGTGAAGACTGGTCTGGTTTTAAAATCACATTGACTCTTTGGGCTGTAGAGCTTTGCAGGAGATATCGTCCATTAATAAGTATACTAAAAGTTATTAAACCTAGCCAGAAAATAAAAAATAAAATCCCAGTGATATACCATAGTTCTATCCAAGGTGACACCAGGTAAGTCTTTCTAAAAAAGTTCAACAGTCATTGAGTTTCTGTTGGAGTGATTTTTGGCTGGCGTCGTTTCCGGCTCGCTTGGATCCAGTGAAAACGTATCAAAGTTCATGAAATCGACAGAAGCAGTTCGATCAATTGTTGGAATTGCATCGGGATTTGTTGAAATCGGATTTTGCTCTTGACGAGGCATGTTGACGTAGATGTCTGTAGTCGGTCTTATTGCAACTTGGTTGTTAAGTTGGTTTTCATTTTGAAGATGAATTTCTTGTTGAAGTGGAACGAGTTCCATAGCATTGTTGCTTAGTCCTTCATTCCGTACAGGTGGCTCTTCAAACGTGATGAGTCTTTCTATTTGGACTTCTTGGATTGTAGCGAGAGGAGGGCGTCTGCTACTGTGGAGTCCACGCGGCCTACTGTTTAGTATCGGCCACATAGTGTGGTTTGATTAAGTTGATTGAGACAAATCTTTTCTCCTTTTTCCCGGCAAGAGGCGGCAGAAGTACAGTTCTTGTGCCTTGGATTGCTAGGACCGGTACAGGCTTTCTGTATGATGGCCCAAATTCTTTCTTGTCAGCAATCTTCTCTCTGACCAGATCCCCGACTTTTGGGACCCAGACAGGTCTTGCCGTTACTGCCTTGACTTCCTCAGTGGCGGTCTGTTTTTGGAGCACGTTACTTTGTTGTGTCCTGGATTCATTTAGATCCTGTAAAATAGCCAAACGATCATGGATATCAAATGGTTTTTCATCCGCCACTGTGCCTTCACAATCAAGATCAGGTACCCACATTCTTGTCCCAAATAGGACCTCGTAAGGAGTGACACCCCCTAGAGAGCTTCTTGGCTGGTTATTGATTGCTCGCTGTACCCCATAAAGGTGATCGACCCATCTACCGCCCTTGCCTAATACCCTAGCTGTTAAAGATTGCTTTAAGTCCCGGTTTTTCCTCTCCACAACAGAATTTCCCTCGGGATGGTACCGAGAGGAGTACCGCAATGCTACGCCCAGTCCTTCCATGGCCTCTTTGTAAGCCCGAGAGCTAAACGCCGGACCACGGTCAGAATGTAACGTGCCAACTGCGTATGTGCCGATAAAGACTCGCAAATCTTTTATAACAGTTCGAGCGTCAGCCGAGCGCTGAGGCCAGACCTTGAGGAAACTTGAGCTGGACGTACATGAACGGACAACCTAATGCTGTCTAACAATGGTATCTGTACTGGACGTGTTGCGGTGGACCCTTCCATCTGCTTGCAGATGTCGCAGTTCCAGACATAGTCTCTAATCTGCCTTCTCATCACGGGCCACCAGTAGCGTTCTTTCAACAAAGAAACAGTCTCCCTAAGTCCCTTATGTACAGAACCTTCTCCTTCGTGTCCCGCCACAATTAAGCCTTGCCTACGATCCATATTTGGTATTACTCTATCCCCCACTCCAGGAATCTGAGCATATGGAATGTTTTGTGCATCTAACTTGTAGGAGTACTTGAGTGGAAATTTTTTAGGTACTGTTGTGCTGCCTTTGCGTGAAGCATTGACAGCTACCATTATCTCGCTGTCTACCCTCGTCTTTGAACGAGTAACTGCAGCAACGGCGGCTGTGCGAACAGCCCCTTTGCGGCTTCATCAGCCAATGAATTCCCTTCAACGTGAACGCCATCACGCTGATGACTCAGTGTATGTATCACGTGAGCCCTTGATAGTTCGTTTCTCAACTCCACTACCTGTTCCCATAGCATTTTATGCTTAATTGTGCCACCTTTTGCATCTTTGAACCCGTTTTGTTCCCAATGATGTAGATATTCATTGTACGACTGTACACAGTAAAAGGAATCACACACAATAAGTGTGGGGAATTCGTGATCCGTATTTATAAGTGCCAGTATAAGTGCTTTGAGTTCTGCCAACTGAGCCGTACAGTCTCCTAGAGATTGCGTTTTAGTGCAACTCGGATGGAACTTTCCATTGTGCATGCGACCTTTATAACAATCGCACATGCCGCGCTGTAAGCTTGCTTACTCCCTATGGCTGATTGAGCAGAACCGTCAGTGTAAATAATGTATTCATACTGATCTAGAGGCAAAATTTCATTTGGTAGAGGATATTCTTGTTCGTATTGCAGAAATGCTTGTGTTTTTAAACTTGGATCAAATCTGTACTCAACATCCGTTGCAGTAAGAGAATTAGCCCATTGTATCCATCTGGGATGTAAGGCTTTCGCATTTGGAATGCTAGCTTTTGTAACAGCATCTAAAGTTGGTACTGGGGTCACGACAATTATGCGTTTTCACTGAGCCAGAGCTCTTTCTCTTGCTACAGCGGTCTGCACTGCTGTCAGAATTTTTTCTGTTGAAGTGAAACGCATCTCTGCGTTTGTGTACAGGTGTGATTTGTATGCGATTGGTACTGTTTCGCCTTCATTAAAAGTTAAATAAGTGCACCCGCATTGACCCGCTATGACTCGGATCACTAAGTTCTGTGCATTTACGCGGGTCTGTAAATGTTTTGAAGCTATCATGTCTTCCTGTAGGGAATGCAGGATATTTGTATGTTCCTGTGTCCATTGTCTGACTGAAAAATCAGGTTTTATTAAGTCGTAGAAAGGTTTTACTCTTTCTGCGTAATCCAAAATGTATGTTCGACCAAAATTTAGGAATCCCAGAATTGATTGTAAATTCTTTAATGATTTTGGAGGTTGGAGCAGCGCACACTTTTCTAAAAAGGTTGCTGCTAAGCTTTTTCCCTCACTTGACAGCTCGTATCCTAAAAATAGGACACTAAGGTGGGCAATTTTTGATTTTTTAAAATTAAATTTGTAGCCCTCAGAGGCGAATCCCATAATAATGGTGCTCACCCTGGTCAAGTGCCTCTTTAAGTCATCGTCCGTCAGATAAATATCATCCACATAGGACAATGCTTCTTCATCCAAATTTTGGAGTAACTCTGTTACTCTTGCTGAAAATACCCTCGGGCTGTTTTTATACCCTTGGGCTAGGTGACAAAATTGTCGCTGGGACCCTAACGCACTGAAGGCGGTCAGATACCTGCTTTCAGGCGCTATATTTTGGCAGAAAAATCCATTTGAGATATCAAGTGTTGTTTTGTATTGTTTCCGCACAATGTTATTCATTAATGCGGCACTGTGTGCATTTTGAACGGCAAATGTCTTTGTGCAAGTGTTTAAATGTCTGTAATCCAAAACTAAACGATATGTGTTGTCAGGTTTCATTACGGGAAACAAAGGATTGTTCATAGGTGAAGTGCAATTTTCTATCACCCCTTGGTATTCAAGTTGATCTAGGATCTCCCTGACTTGTTTTTTAGCTTCCTGCTTTATAGGGTATTGCCTTTGAGCATTTTGGGAACCTTTTAACGGGATCACGTGGTGGGTTGAATCCTCATCTCAACCAACATGATTTTTATACAATGCTGGAGCTAGGGCAACCGCCCACTCCTGCGCATATGCATGTTTTAGGTGAATGGGAACGAGGTCGGAAAAATTACAGTTTCTCCCCTAGGGCACTCCATAACGAATGCTGGCGGCCAGTCTTGCTCTGCTAATAGAATGTCATAACCAGATGACAGATTTTTCCAAAAGAGACCTTTAATTTTTCTGGGCTTGTCCCCCTCCATCCGGAGTGTTATCTCATGTAACTTATGTGGGACACCTACCCGAGTATCAGGTGTTTCCACCGTGATATACTCAGTCAACTCCGCTGTCACCAGAAATTCCTTCAGGTTCTGGCGAGCTATCGTTACTTCTGCCGTGCTGTCTAGCATCGCCAGAGCCCATTCCCCGTTCAGAAGCTGTGTCCTCAGAATTCTGGCCATGTCTGATCTTGAGACCTGCTACCTTCTTCTTTTTGAACTGAGGTTTTGATTTTTGTTTATCTTCTTTTTTAGGTGCGTAGTCCGCAGCGCGTTGCGTGTCTCTGGACTTTGTACGCTCCTTTGACCGTCCTTCCCTCTCGGAGTTTTTTTATGAACCCTGAAAGGAACGAGAGGAACGAGTATCAGTATCCTGATACCTGTCAGGTTTTTTAATATTATCCCTATTCCTGAGATTATACCTCCTTTCAGAGGGCTCCTGTTGAGGAGACCTACCTCTGGACTGAGATCTGCTGTCTTTACACTTTTGTTGTTTTTTATTTTCCCACTTCTTTTTAGAAGAAGTAGGTGTCTGCTTTGTAGTATCCTTTTCAGGACTGCCCACTAGTTGTGGTTTTAATGCTTTCCCACCCAAACTGTCTCTGCCTAGTTCTGCATATGCAGTTTCAATTATTTTGGGTAGTTCGTGTTGTTGATCCTCTGGACCGAACTCCCTCAGGCGTTGACGGATCGCCACTGAAGCTGCTTCCCCCTTAATATTAGCTAGTATTACGGCTGATACCTGGTCAAAGTTATTTAGTAACTACATCCCTAAGTTAAGGGCAGGCTCTGCTCCGTACTCATTTTGTATCTGTCTCAATACGTCAGGTACTACTGCTAAGGACGGGATACCATGTGTTCTGGTATATATGGCAGCAAAGACTGAACCCCAAGAGGTGCAGTCCTCTACTTGTGGTGTGAGACCCATGGGCAAGCAGATTGTTAGAATTCTGTGTTTATCACAGGTGGTAGTATTCGGGAATACTGCCTCAAGCCGAGTTATTTTCTGAGCTATCCAGAACGGGATTTGTTTACGTTTTGCTGGCATTTTGCCCATTACCGCGTGTAATGTTTGTGGAGTAATTTTATTAACTGTACTCTGGACTGGAGTATCTTGTGCTGCAACTGGTGCAGGCTGAACTGTTAAAGTCCTCATCACAAATTGTGTGAGGTTTCTGTAGATTTTAATTAAATCTTTGTGTTGTACGAGTAATTCTGGCTGTGGCATTGAGTTAATGTCAGGATGCGGTGTGTATGCCGCTAATATGGGTCATGTGTTCCTGCTCCTCCGAGCGGGCCTAATCTTGCTCTTCCTCGTACGTGGGGTAGGGCGCCTTTAAACCAGTAATTATGCTCCTGGTAAGTGAGCGGAATCTCTAACTCCTCAAAAGGAGTATAGTCCGCTGGTGTTTCATCTTTTAGGTAGTAGTGTGTGACATGTTGGGGCCGACAAAGGGGAAATGCAAGGACAATGGGGACTGGTGGACCGCTACACCCCTCTCTTCCCCTCTTGTTTCTCACCGACAGGACGAGTGGCCTACAACAACCAGAATCCCCTCAGGCATTGTCGACTTCCAGGAGGAAGGTGTCCGTGATTGGGGATTCCCACTCCGCGAGACTCCGCCCACGAACGACGTCGCTGTGAGAAGTTGGCCTGGTATATGCTGTTCACTAATTAAAGTGGACACCTTGCACCAGAACAATTCGACTCTTATGGTAGATAGGTTTAAGACAACCTTTATAGAAAGCTATCCTAGTGGTAGCTGTGGAGAGCAGCCTTCAGGCTAAGTCTTGAAGGAATGTAAAGCAGCTTGTTTTACCACACAATCTCTTGAATCACCAAATGAAAAGACACCACACAGGTATATATATCAAATATATATGTATTTATTAATAAACACTCTCTACTAATCTCTTTATGAGATTAGAAGTCAGGAACATATGTACAAGTCAAATGTTATCAAAATAAGTTTAGCACAATCGAATATCACAATCTTAGTTTGGCTAGACCTAGGTCTAGGGCATCTAGAATCGAGGGACCCCCAAGAACCACCCCAGGTAGTTGTAGGAGACCCACAGGGGACGGACGCGGTGACCTGACAACGGTGCGAGTCCTGTACGAGTCTATGCGCTCAGACGCGATTGAGATTTCAATGTTAAAGGTCCCTTGCGTGTTCGAGGCGAACACACCGATCGGTCCTTGTACGAGTCGAAGGACGCGGTTACAGATGGAGTTGCAAGGGAGATGGACGCGCTGTGTCTAACACAGACGCGAACCTTGTGCGAGTCAGTGCAATGGAGATCTCAGTGTTACAGGCCCTTTATGTGTTCGAGGCGAACACCGATCGGACTCAGTACGAGTCGAAGGATACAGTTCTAGATAGTGTTACAAAGGAGATGGACGCGGTGTGTCTAACACAGACGCGAACCCTGTACGAGTCAGCGCAATTGTCGCACTTAGAAAATTAGAGTTTTAGGACACTTCGAGGGAAGCTACAAGCAAGTCACTTACAGGGTAAGTAGTTCTAGGGCCCACACCCACAGGAGCACCGTAGTGCTGAAGTTACCTCACCCTGGGGAGCCGGGTGCATAGGTATTCTTTGGTGCCGGGTCGCGGCGTCGTTTTCAATGGGAGCCAGTGAAGACTTGCTGCTTGCGGCGACAGGAGAAGTGTCCAGAGGAATCCAAGCCTGGATTCAGAAGATGGAAGACCTGAAAGCAGAGGGGACAGTGTTCAAAGTCACTTGGCAGTGACTCGGGGCAAGGAAGATGGATGCCCACCGTCGTCGCAAGATTCAGGTCGTTCGCGGGTGCCTTGACTCTTCAGCCACGAGGTCCAGGAGGCGTCGACGACGACCAGGAGCTGGATTCGGCGTGTCCCACGATGTCTGCAGCTTACTACGGTGTCGGCGACTCGATTGGAGCCAACAAGCCTTGGTAACAGCAAGTCTCGGGGAAAGTGTAAAGAGGCAATGGCGCAGACCAGCAAGGTCTGTGGGACTCACCCAGCGAGGGTAAGTCAGGGCAGGCCTGGAGCAACCAGGGGAGCCCTTTGGTTTCTTTAGAAAGTCTTCTGGGGACCCACAAGACGGCTGGCAAGGGATCGCGAAGACGCCTCGGGAGGATTCGCTCAACAGGGGCCCACGGTTACTCGGGACGTGGTAGGCCTCTGATCTTCGGAGGGATTCCTGCTGGAGGCTAGGACCACACGTGGTCCAAAGCACAAGTTCGTGGATCGTTGTGAAGGGGTTGCACTCGACAATAGTGCACGGTACCCAGGGGTCGCGGTTCCTCGTCACTCTTGGGGTCCACTGGCCTCAGCTTCGCTGGGGACTCACGATGGCCTTTGAGAAGTCAGGAAATCCACTTCTTGGGCTGCAGGGACTTCGGACTCCGGCGGGAGCGGCGTAGTTTGCGACCGTCGTTTGTAGTTTTTGGTGCCTGCCAAGCAGGGGAGTCACTCCTTGACTCCAAGGAGATTCTTCAGTCTTCCAAAGGTAGTGGAACGTCGAAGGTCCGGGATTCTTCTTCAGAGCGTCGTCCAGGGAAATCTAGGGTGCAATGCACAGGTTCCCCCTCTTATACTAAAAGAAAGGGAGGGACTAGCTCTATGACCCTACCTATGGGAGGGTCAGGGGAGTGGGTGGCTACACCCACTTCCCTTTGTCCAGTTTCGCGCCAGAGCAGGGGCAGGTAGCACCTGAGCCAGTTTGAACTGGCATATGCACAGAGGAGCCTTCTGCTCCCCCAGTGCAGGACTTCAAAGCACTCTAAGAGTGCACCCACCCAGCCCCAATACACTAAACCCTGTCTGGAAGGTGGTCACACCCCCTTGGGACAGGATATCAATCAATCAATCAATCACAGAATTTGTAGAGCGCACTACTTACCCGCGAGGGTCTCAAGGCGCTGGGGAGAAAAAAGGGGGGGGGGGTGCTGCTACTGGTCGAACAACCAGGTATTGAGTAGCCTCCTGAAGGTCAGCAGGTCTTGGGTCTGTCGTAGGCTTAGTGGAAGGGTGTTCCAGGTCTTGGCGGCGAGGTGGGAGAAGGATCTGCCGCCGGTGGTTGTTCTTCGAATGCGAGGGAGAGGTCGGCGGAGCGGAGCTGGCGGTTGGGGACGTAGAAGAGGAGTCGTCTGTTGAGGTAGGCTGGGCCAGTCTTGTGGAGTGCCTTGTGTGCATGGATGAGGAGTTTGATGGAGATTCTCCTGTCGACGGGGAGCCAGTGCAGGTTCCTCAGGTGGGGGTGATGTGGCTGTGGCGTGGTACGTCGAGGATCAGGCGTGCGGAGGCGTTTTGTATGCGTTGCAGTCGCTTGATGAGCTTGGCCGGGGCTCCCGCGTAGAGGGCGTTCCCATAGTCAAGTCTGCTACTGACGAGGGCCTGGGTGACTGTTCTTCTTGTATCTGTCGGGATCCACCTGTAGATCTTGCGAAGCATGCGGAGGGTGTTGAAGCAGGAGGAGGAGACTGCGTTGACTTGCTTGGCCATGGAGAGCGTTGAGTCGAGGATGACTCCCAGGTTGCGTGCGTGGTCGGTGGGTGTCGGGGCTGCTCCTAGTGTCGTTGGCCACCAGGAGTCGTCCCAGGCTGAGGGGTTGGAGCCGAGGATGAGGACCTCTGTCTTGTCCGTGTTCAGTTTTAGTCGGCTGATCTTCATCCAATCGGCGACGGCCTTCATTCCTTCATGGAGGTTGGATTTGGCGGCGAGGGGGTCCTTGGTGAGGGAGAGGATCAGTTGAGTGTCGTCGGCGTAGGAGATTATGTTGAGGTCGTGCTGTCTGGCGATGCGTGCGAGCGGGGCCATGTAGATGTTGAACAGTGTTGGGCTGAGGGATGATCCCTGGGGTACGCCGCAGATGATCTCGGAGGCTTCGGATCGGAATGGTGGGAGGCGGACTCTCTGGGTTCTGCCGGCGAGGAAGGAGGTGGCCCATTCCAGGGCCTTGTCTCGTATCCCTGCGTCGTGGAGGCGTGCGCGTAGAGTGCGGTGGCAGACAGTGTCGAAGGCGGCGGAGAGGTCCAGCAGGATGAGGGCTGCGGTCTCACCGTTGTCCAGCAGGATCCTGATGTCGTCGGTGGCGGCGATGAGGGCAGTCTCAGTGCTGTGGTTGCTGCGGAACCCCGATTGGGATGGGTCCAGGATGCTGTTTTCTTCGAGGTATCGGGTTAGCTGTTTGTTGACGATCTTCTCGATGACCTTGGCTGGGAACGGAAGCAGGGAGATGGGCCGGAAGTTCTTGAGGTCTCTTGGGTCCGCCTTAGGGTTTTTGAGTAGGGCGTTGATCTCTGCGTGTTTCCAGCTCTCTGGGAAGGTCGCGGTCTTGAAGGAGAGATTGATGACGTTGCACAGGTGGGGTGCGATGGAGCTGCTGGCTTTGTTGAAGATGTGGTGCGGGAAAGGGTCTGACGGGGAGCCGGAGTGTATAGTGCTCATGGTCTTGATGGTGTCATCGATGTTCACGCTGGCCCAGGCTGGCAGGGGGTCGTGGTCGATGGTGTGCGGCGGGTCTGTTGCATCGATCTTGGTTGGGGCTGTCTGGGTGTTGAAGCTGTCGTGGATGTCGGCGATCTTGCGGTGGAAGAAGGTCGCGAGGGAATCACACAGGGCTTGCGACAGCGGGATGTCGTTGGTGTTGGAGCTGGGGTTGGAGAGTTCCTTCACGATGTTGAAGAGCTCCTTGCTGTTGTGTGCGTTGTTGTCGAGGCGGTCTTTGAAGGAGATTCTCTTGGCGGACTTGATGAGGTGGTGGTGGTTGCGGATGGCGTCTTTGTGGGCTGCGTGGCTGTCCGGTGTCTTATCACTGTGCCATTTCTTCTCTAGTTTCCGGCAGGTAAGCTTGGAAGCTAGGAGTTCCGAGGTGAACCAGCGGGCTCTTTTGGTGGTGTCACTGTAGGTGAGTTTTTTCAGCGGGGCGAAGGTGTTGGCACAGTCGTTTATCCATCGTCTGAGGTTGCAGGCAGCGTCGTCGGTGTTGGATGGGTCGGAGGGAGGGCTTCCTCCACTGCGAGTGTTGGTCATCAGCAGGAGGGCAGCCCAGTGTCTGTGACTGGTGGCATCCATTTTGTGATGCCAGGGCTCTGCAGGATTCTACCGCGTTTCCACAGTAGGCACATGTCTATCCCTCTAGAAGGGTGGAATGCTACCCCCGCCGCCAGGACTGGCGGGGGGGGTAGTATTCCAAGATGTTTGACACCAAACACGACATGTTTCGATGCAGCCATTCCAAAGTTAGCATTTTACCGCGAGGATATAATGCACTTAAAAGTATATGGTTTAACCGCATCCAACAGCACCAGAGAATGGACTCTGAGAGCTGCAGAGGGGCCCTGCTCAGGCAGAGGCACCCCCTCACATAGAAGCCAAGCACCCTGCCCTCAGGATTGATAGGGCCTGCCTTAGGGGTGACTGATAGGTTTATATGTGTGTGTAGGAGAGATATAGGGGACCTATATCTCAGTGAGGGGTGCTAGCACTTCCTCACCCAGGCTGCAGTAGCAGGCCTGTGGTGTCAGATTTAGTCTGCTTCCCAGGGGTGGCATAATACATGCTGCAGCCCCTGGTAGGCCTGTGAAGTACCTATGCCCTTGGTACCTAAGGTACCATATACTAGGGACTCATAAGGAACCACAGTATCCAATCACTAGTGCACCTAGAGTGCACTCCAAATCGTTTAGAGAGAACAGAGAGGCTGGGGCCCTGATTAGCAGGGTCCCAGCCAGACTATAGCCAGAAACCAGTGTAAACATCAGAAAAAAAGTGGGGGCAACATAAGAGGCAGATCCTACTCTCCTACACAACCCCCCCCAAACGCAGGGACACTAAACTAACCTTGACCAGTTGAGTCTTCGTGTTCAAAGTGGAAATACCTTGAGAGTCCATCTGCATTGGCATGTTGGGTCCCAGGTCTATGTTCCACTGTATAGTCCATCCCCTGTAGGGAAATGGACCACCTCAAAAGTTTTGGGTTTTCACCTTTCATCTGTTTAAGCCATAGGAGGGGCTTGTGGTCAGTCTGAACTATGAAGTGAGTGCCAAACAAGTATGGCCTCAGCTTCTTCAGGGCCCACACCACAGCAAAGGCCTCCCTCTCTATAGCTGACCAACGTTTCTCTCTAGGGGTCAGCCTTCTGCTAATAAAAGCTACTGGCTGGTCTTGACCTTCATCATTCAGTTGAGACAGTACAGCTCCCACACCCAGCTCAGAAGCATCTGTTTGGACAATGAACTTTTTGGTGTAGTCTGGACTCTGTAAGATGGGGGCAGTGCACATGGCCTGCTTTAGGTCTTCAAATGCCTTTTGACAGCTAGCTGTCCACTGAACCTTTTTGGCATTTTCTTTGAGGTCAGATCATTCAAGGGGGTCACTATAGATCCATATCCCTTGACAAACCTCCTATAGTACCCAGTCAGGCCTAAGAAGGCTCTCACCTGTGTCTGGGTGGTTGGAGCAACCCATTCCATTATGGTTTGGATTTTGCTCTGTAAAGGCTGAACCTGGCCTCCACCTACAAGGTGGCCCAGGTATACAACCTGACTCTGCCCTATCTGGCACTTAGTGGCCTTGATAGTGAGGCCTGCTTTCTGCAGGGCCTCCAAAACATTCCTGAGGTGGACCAGGTGATCCTGCCAGGAGGAACTAAAGACAGCAATATCATCTAGATAAGCTGAGCAATAAGTTTCCATCCCTGTCAGAACTTTATTCACCAACCTCTGAAAAGTGGCAGGTGCATTTTTCAATCCAAAGGGCATCACCACGAAGTGGTAGTGCCCACCAGGGGTCGAAAATGCTATTTTGGCTTTTGCATCATCAGCTAACCTGATCTGCCAGTAGCCAGCTGTCAGGTCAAACGTGCTCAGATACTTGGCCGAGGCCAAAGTATCAATCAGCTCATCTGCCCTTGGTATGGGATAGGCATCAGTCCTAGTGACTGCATTGAGGCCTCTGTAGTCTACACAAAACCTCATTTCTTTCTTACCACCCTGGGTATGAGGCTTGGGTACCAGGACTACTGGGCTAGCCCAAGGGCTATCTGAAGGCTCAATTACACCTAGCTCCAACATTTTCTGGACTTCAGTCCTGATACAGTCCCTGACATGGTCAGGTTGCCTGTAGATCTTATTCTTGACAGGCAGACTGTCTCCAGTGTCCACCTCATGGGTGCACCAGGAAGTCTGACTAGGGGTCAGGCTAAACATATGTCTATACTGTTGCAGAACTTGTCTGCACTCAGTTTGTTGATGGTCAGTGAGGCTGCTTGCCAAAGCAACACCATCTACTGACCCATCATCAGGGTTCTGAGAGAGCAGGTCAGGGAGAGGGTCACTCTCCTCCTCCTGGTCCTCATCAGTTGCCATGAGCAAGCCCATGTCAGCCCTGTCAACATATGGCTTTAATCTGTTGACGTGGAGCACCCTCAGGGGGCTCCTGGGAGTTCCAAGATTCACCAGGTAGGTGACTTCTCCCTTTTGTTCAACTATTGTATGGGGGCCACTCCACTTGTCCTGGAGGGCTGCTGGGGCCACAGGCTCCAATACCCACACCTTCTGTCCTGGATGGTATACAGTCAGTACAGCCTTTTGGTCATGCCAAGCTTTTTGTAATTCTTGGCTGGCCTCCAGGTTTTTGGTTGCCTTTTTCATGTACTCCGCCATCCGGGAGCGGAGACCAAGTACATAGTCCATCACATTTTGTTTGGGGGGCTTGAGAGGTAACTCCCAGCCCTCTTTTACCAAACACAATGGACCTCTCACAGGATGCCCAAACAGAAGCTCAAATGGGCTGTAACCAACCCCCTTCTGTGGAACCTCTCTGTATGCAAACAATAGGCAAGGAAGAAGAAGGTCCCATTTCCGCCTAAGCTTCTCTGGGAGTCCTTTAATCATTCCTTTCAAGGTTTTGTTGAAGCGTTCAACTTAACCATTGCATTGTGGGTGATAGGGGGTGGTGAACTTATAAGTTACACCACACTCCTTCCACATTGCTTTCAGATATCCTGACATGAAGTTGGCACCTCTGTCAGAAATGACCTCCTTTGGGAAACCCACTCTGGAGAAGACTCCAATGAGGGCTCTTGCCACCACAGGGGCTGTGGTGGTCCTCAGGGGAATTGCTTCTGGGTACCTGGTGGCATGATCCACTACCCCCAGGATAAACCTGTGCCCAGATGCAGTTTGAAGGTCAAGGGGACCAACAATGTCAATCCCTACCCTTTCAAAGGGTACCCCCACCACAGGTAGTGGTATCAGGGGGCCTTTGTTGTGCCACCTGCCTTACCACTGGCTTGGCATGTGACACAGGAGCGACAAAACTCCTTTGTGTCCTCTGACATATGTGGCCAATGAAAATGTGGAACAAGCCTGTCCCAGGTCTTGTTTTGGCCCAAGTGTCCTGCTAAAGGGATGTCATGTGCTAGGGTCAAGAGGAACCCCTAAACTTCTGAGGTATTACCATCCTCCTGGTGGCTCCAGGGGCTGGATCTCTACCCTCAGAATATAGGAGTCCTCATCCCAATAAACTTTATGGGACCCACTAGCACTCCCAGCAGCCTCAGCAGCAGCCTGCTGTCTGAGGGGTTCAAGAGAGGGGCAGCACTGTTGCTCCTTACTCAGATCTTCCCTAGAAGGGCCCCCTGCCCCCAAGAACTCAACCTGATCAGGCTCAAGTCCCTCTGGGGCAGTTCCTTCTTCAGGATCTGCTTCACCTCCCTCTGGGGGTGAATCTGTGATCTGAGAGAGGGGAAGGCACTGCCTTTACCCTACTGCTCCTCCTCTTGGGAAGCATCTGGTCCATTGTTCCAGGATCCAGAGCTGGTTCGGTGTCATGCATACTTGCTTGTGACCTGGTCACAGCAAATACCTCTGCAGGGATGCCCAACATCTCAGCATGAGTCCATAACTCTACTTCAGACCAGGCTGAAGTCTCTAGATCAGTGCCCAATAGACATTTGACAGGGAGGTCTGCACTGACTACAACCTTCTTGGAGGCCAGTTACCCCTCCCCAGGAGAAATTCACAACTGCCAGACTATGGTTGGTCTTGACATTGCTTGCATTGGTCACCTGGTACATTTCGCCCAGGATGATCTGTCCAGGGTCCACAAGATCCTCTGCCACCATGGTGACACTAGCACATGTGTCCCTAAATGCCAAAGCCTGTTTGCCATTTATTACAGGCGGCTGTTTGTATTTGCCCAGATTACTGGGGCTTACTAGGAAGGACATATTAAGGTCTCCTCACAAATCAGCATTGCCTGAGTGGGCACTCTGACTAGGTCAGAGTCCACTTCAGAACCCAGGGTCAACCCTACTACACCCTTATTCTGTGTACCACCTCCACCAGTAGCTGAGCTAGGGGGAACAGTTGCCTTAGGGGCAGGAGTGGGGGTGGTTTGGTCTTTGGACTTGTTACAATCAGAAGTCCAGTGCCCTTTCTGTTTACAGAATTTGCACCAGGGCTTCTTTTGGCCTTTTCCCTTGTTGGATTGTGACTCCCCACCAGATGCAGATTTTTGGGGCCCTTGTGAAGACTTCTGGTCTTTTGACTTATCCCCACCTTTCTCAGAGCCCTTAGGATCTTGCTTCTTAGTGTCACCCCCTTGGTTCTGGGGTTTCTGCCTCACCCTGGTTCTGACCCATTTGTCTGCCTTCTTTCCCAATTCTTGGGGAGAGGTCAGATCTGAGTCCACCAGGTATTGATGCAACAACTGGTTCTGGCAATTATTAAGGATCTGTTCTCTCATCATCAGATTATACAATCCCTTGAAATCAGTAACCCTACTGCCAACCAGCCAACCCTCCAGAGCCTTGGTTGCACAATCAACAAAGTCAGTCCAGTCCTGAGTCTGTGCCTTCTGGGTGTCTCTGAACTTCAACCTGTACTGTTCAGTGGTTAAGCCAAACCCATCTATCAGTGCACTCTTCAGGACTTCATAATTATCAGCATCCTCTTCTCTAACAGTGAGGAGCTTGTCTCTACCTTTGTCTGAAAAGGAGAGCCACAAGATTGCTGCCCACTGCTT
Organism: Calotriton arnoldi; assembly: GCA_963921515.1. Lineage (NCBI taxonomy): Eukaryota > Metazoa > Chordata > Amphibia > Caudata > Salamandridae > Calotriton > Calotriton arnoldi. The sequence goes on along the minus strand of CAWUFW010007309.1, from coordinate 773,539 downwards.
TTGGGGGACCTGCTGTACTCTACAGGCCCTCTCCATAGCAGTTATCCACTTGTGGATATCATCCCCACTCTGGTAGGGAGGAACAACCTTGCTCAGGTTCCTATGGTCTGGAATAGATTATCTGCCTCTAGGGACACTGTTGCTGCCACCAAGGGGTTCCCCTCTCTTCTAGAAGCTCTCTGGATCTCCAGGGCTTCTCTATCCAGTGCCAACTGCTTGGTTCTGAGGGCAAATCTTGCTTCCTCATACTGCAGCAGTTTGCACATTCTTTCAGAGGAGGTCTCTCTTATGGGAAAGTATGAGTTCCTCTGGTGGACAAATTCTCTGCCAGAGTGATAAGAGTGGTCAGATTCCCTAGAAGGGGACCTATGCCTCTCCTCCACTCTGTCAGCTCTCTTAGGGAGAATTCCTCTGTCCTTTTCAGGCCCCTTGAGGCCTGGCCCTTCAATCACAGAGTCTTGGTCATTCTGATTTTCATCATCTGACCCAGATACTGTAATTGACCCACTCACTGATTCAGACCCATTAGCTCCTAGAGCCAATCTAAGATCATCTGCTGTCAGCAGATCTATCAGGTGTAGGGTTGAGGGACTCTGTCCTAGCCTCAGGTGTCTTTCAACACACATGGCTCTCAAGTCAGAGAAAGCCATGTCCTTATACTGAGGCTGAGTGGATCCACTGGTTCCACCCTTTAAGGACATTCTAGTGTTGTGCAGTGTTGTACTACCTACACTAGTTTGTGGCCTACTGATACTAGCTTGAGCTGTAGAAAGGGTGTGCTATCCCTTGGCACACAGCTCTAAGTTCAGTAGAACTTATTGATACTAAGCTTGACTTTATATGTACCTTGAGTACCTATAGTGGTTTTCAGTTAGTAATTCAAATAGAGATTTTTCTGGTAAAACAATAGCAAGCTGGAATCCCACACGCTGCTCACCAATGTGAGAAGTTGGCCTGGTATATGCTGTTCACTAATTAAAGTGGACACCTTGCACCAGAACAATTCGACTCTTATGGTAGATAGGTTTAAGACAACCTTTATAGAAAGCTATCCTAGTGGTAGCTGTGGAGAGCAGCCTTCAGGCTAAGTCTTGAAGGAATGTAAAGCAGCTTGTTTTACCACACAATCTCTTGAATCACCAAATGAAAAGACACCACACAGGTATATATATCAAATATATATGTATTTATTAATAAACACTCTCTACTAATCTCTTTATGAGATTAGAAGTCAGGAACATATGTACAAGTCAAATGTTATCAAAATAAGTTTAGCACAATCGAATATCACAATCTTAGTTTGGCTAGACCTAGGTCTAGGGCATCTAGAATCGAGGGACCCCCAAGAACCACCCCAGGTAGTTGTAGGAGACCCACAGGGGACGGACGCGGTGACCTGACACCGGTGCGAGTCCTGTACGAGTCTATGCGCTCAGACGCGATTGAGATTTCAATGTTAAAGGTCCCTTGCGTGTTCGAGGCGAACACACCGATCGGTCCTTGTACGAGTCGAAGGACGCGGTTACAGATGGAGTTGCAAGGGAGATGGACGCGCTGTGTCTAACACAGACGCGAACCTTGTGCGAGTCAGTGCAATGGAGATCTCAGTGTTACAGGCCCTTTATGTGTTCGAGGCGAACACCGATCGGACTCAGTACGAGTCGAAGGATACAGTTCTAGATAGTGTTACAAAGGAGATGGACGCGGTGTGTCTAACACAGACGCGAACCCTGTACGAGTCAGCGCAATTGTCGCACTTAGAAAATTAGAGTTTTAGGACACTTCGAGGGAAGCTACAAGCAAGTCACTTACAGGGTAAGTAGTTCTAGGGCCCACACCCACAGGAGCACCGTAGTGCTGAAGTTACCTCACCCAGGGGAGCCGGGTGCATAGGTGTTCTTTGGTGTCGGGTCGCGGCGTCGTTTTCAATGGGAGCCAGTGAAGACTTGCTGCTTGCGGCGACAGGAGAAGTGTCCAGAGGAATCCAAGCCTGGATTCAGAAGATGGAAGACCTGAAGGCAGAGGGGACAGTGTTCAAAGTCACTTGGCAGTGACTCGGGGCAAGGAAGATGGATGCCCACCGTCGTCGCAAGATTCAGGTCGTTCGCGGGTGCCTTGACTCTTCAGCCACGAGGTCCAGGAGGCGTCGACGACGACCAGGAGCTGGATTCGGCGTGTCCCACGATGTCTGCAGCTTACTACGGTGTCGGCGACTCGATTGGAGCCAACAAGCCTTGGTAACAGCAAGTCTCGGGGAAAGTGTAAAGATGCAATGGCGCAGACCAGCAAGGTCTGTGGGACTCACCCAGCGAAGGTAAGTCAGGGCAGGCCTGGAGCAACTAGGGGAGCCCTTTGGTTTCTTTAGAAAGTCTTCTGGGGACCCACAAGCCGGCTGGCAAGGGATCGCGAAGACGCCTCGGGAGGATTCGCTCAACAGGGGCCCACGGTCACTCGGGACGTGGTAGGCCTCTGATCTTCGGAGGGATTCCTGCTGGAGGCTAGGACCACACGTGGTCCAAAGCACAAGTTCGTGGAACGTTGTGAAGGGGTTGCACTCGACAATAGTGCACGGTACCCAGGGGTCGCGGTTCCTCGTCACTCTTGGGGTCCACTGGCCTCAGCTTCGCTGGGGACTCACGATGGCCTTTGAGAAGTCAGGAAATCCACTTCTTGGGCTGCAGGGACTTCGGACTCCGGCGGGAGCGGCGTAGTTTGCGACCGTCGTTTGTAGTTTTTGGTGCCTGCCAAGCAGGGGAGTCACTCCTTGACTCCAAGGGAGATTCTTCAGTCTTCCAAAGGTAGTGGAACGTCGAAGGTCCGGGATTCTTCTTCAGAGCGTCGTCCAGGGAAATCTAGGGTGCAATGCACAGGTTCCCCTCTTATACTAAAAGAAAGGGAGGGACTAGCTCTATGACCCTACCTATGGGAGGGTCAGGGGAGTGGGTGGCTACACCCACTTCCCTTTGTCCAGTTTCGCGCCAGAGCAGGGGCAGGTAGCCCCTGAGCCGGTTTGAACTGGCATATGCACAGAGGAGCCTTCTGCTCCCCCAGTGCAGGACTTCAAAGCACTCTAAGAGTGCACCCACCCAGCCCCAATACACTAAACCCTGTCTGGAAGGTGGTCACACCCCCTTGGGACAGGATATCTATTGTTGGGCTTCCTCCACTGCGAGTGTTGGTCATCAGCAGGAGGGCAGCCCAGTGTCTGTGACTGGTGGCATCCATTTTGTGATGCCAGGGCTCTGCAGGATTCTACTGAGTTTCCACAGTAGGCACATGTCTATCCCTCTAGAAGGGTGGAATGCTACCCCCGCCGCCAGGACTGGCGGGGGGGTAGTATTCCAAGATGTTTGACACCAAACACGACATGTTTCGATGCAGCCATTCCAAAGTTAGCATTTTACCGCGATGATATAATGCACTTAAAAGTATATGGTTTAACCGCATCCACAAACAGCACCAGAGAATGGACTCTGAGAGCTGCAGAGGGGCCCTGCTCAGGCAGAGGCACCCCCTCACATAGAAGCCAAGCACCCTGCCCTCAGGATTGATAGGGTCTGCCTTAGGGGTGACTGATAGGTTTATATGTGTGTGTAGGAGAGATATAGGGGACCTATTTCTCAATGAGGGGTGCTAGCACTTCCTCACCCAGGCTGCAGTAGCAAGCCTGTGGTGTCAGATTTAGTCTGCTTCCCAGGGGTGGCATAATACATGCTGCAGCCCCTGGTAGGCCTGTGAAGTACCTATGCCCTTGGTACCTAAGGTACCATATACTAGGGACTCATAAGGTACCACAGTATCCAATCACTAGTGCACCTAGAGTGCACTCCAAATCGTTTAGAGAGAACAGAGAGGCTGGGGCCCTGATTAGCAGGGTCCCAGCCAGACTATAGCCAGAAACCAGTGTAAACATCAGAAAAAAAGTGGGGGCAACATAAGAGGCAGATCCTACTCTCCTACAGTCACCACGTTCGGAGCGATAAGGAGAAGGGATTCCAGGAAGGGCGTGTGTGATTACACCGGAGAGGAGGACGAGGCGTGTGAGCAGAGCGTTGTGTATTACGGAGGAAGTGGAGCGTCAGAAGAGAGCAGACCGTGCGGCAGTGTCATCAGGAGCCCCGGGAGAGCCAGGAGGCCAACGACCCCGCGACTCGCCCAGCCACGCCCCAGGAGGAGCGTGGCTGTCACAGGTACGCGAGCGGTTCACGGGTTGGATTGGGAGGAGGGACAGGCGGACAGAGTAGAAGCCGAGTATTCTCCCCCCCCCTTTTCTTTCCCTCTCTTCACCTCACCTTGAGCACCTTCACGTATTTTCTGTTCGTTAGAAGTGTGTCACGGTTGTTACGGTGTCCCCTCACTTCCCATCCCTTCGGGTTTGAGTACAACCGAACCCTCACGTCAGTTTCTTTTCTTTGTCTTCCACGCTGCCTACATCACGGAGTCTACGGGAACCCGACGACAGACACGGTGGGAGAAGGACCGGAGTGAGCCCGGGAGAGAACGGACGTCAGCCCACCAAACAGTCCCCATATCCACCCGGAAGACTGGCGTCTAGGAGGAGGCGTGTTCTACGTTCAATAAAGCCATCTTTACCTTGACTTGGTTTCCGTCCCGTTCATTCACCCACGCCACAAATGGTGTCAGAAGTGGGAACTCCAACACCTTCCATCAGTACCCCTATGATGGATGCGCTCATCCAACACCTAATAAAAGGACAAGAGAAACTCGAATGGGCCGTAGAGCGGCAAATGACGTCGGCCCAAGCCGACAGGGATGTCTTCAAGGACTCTATTGCCGCACAGATGGATGGGCTACAACAAATGATTAAGGCACCGGCGACCCCCTCTCACAAAGAAGCTCGAGGCATGACACACGGTCCCTCGGGTGTTTCTCTACAAAAGTACGTCGCCGGTGAGGATCCCGACGCGTTCTTGTTGAATTTTGAACGCGCTGCGAGAGCCTGTGGTTGGCCGGAGGACAAATGGCCGTTCTTCCTAGCCTCCCTGTTGACCGGGGAGGCACAGTCTGCGTACCAAGTGGCCAATGCCACGGGAGACACGCCCTACCAGGACATTAAAGACGTGATACTGGACCACCTCGGCCTGGATGCCGAAGCATACCGGGTTCGCTTCCGGAAGGAGCGAGGCCAGCCCGGAGAAAACCCCAAAACCCTCTATTTTCGCCTCAAAATGGCAGCCGACAAATGGCTGAAACCACACTCAAGCACAAAAGAAGAAATCATGAACAGAGTGTATCTGGAACAATTTCTGGAGGCTTTGCCATACGGCACTCGGAGGTGGTTAAAACACCCCCACCTCACACCGGAAGAGGCCATAGAGATGGCCACGACCTTTTCAAGAGCCCAGCCTCGCACTCTGACATGGGACAATGACAAACATGGCAAACCCACCTCACTAAAACATGAGAAGAAACAGCGCCCAGTAACGGAACCACCCCGAACCAAGATCAACAGAACGGACATACCATCATTCCGCGGGCCACAGTGCTTTGAGTGCGGTGATTGGGGCCACATAGCGCTTGTGTGCCCCAAGCGTAAAACCACAGACGAACCAATGGAAGTGGGCTATGTACCGAGATCCGTTCTCTACACTGCCGAGATGGGAACCGCATTCCATGTAAGTGTACAGGTGAATGGAAGGAGGGTGAAAGCGTTATTAGATTCGGGATGTAGACAGTCAGTGATACACAAATCCCTTGTCAAACCGGCCCAATATGTCACTGACACCATAGTACACATCAGGTGCGTACACGGAGATGTGAAACCCTATCCTCTGGCTACCATCACCCTTACTCCTCCCTGTGGGCCTCCTTGTGTTGTACGGGTTGGGGCGTTAGAGGGACTCCCCGAAGAACTCATCCTGGGGACAGACAATCCTGAGTTTCTACAGCTATTTCACAGTACCCTCCAAAGGGAGACCAAGGAATCTAATAAGGGGGGGGACGGCAATCGGTCACTCCCTGCCCTAACGACCCCCGAACCCTGGCTTCTAGACAAGAGTTTTAGGTTTGCTCAGTCCAACGACCCCACTCTGTTCAACGCTTGGGAAGCAGCCCATGTGAAGCAGGATAATGCTTTGCCTACCTATCCTCACTTCCTGATCAGAAACGGATTGTTGTACCGAAAAGGCAATGCAGAAGACCCGGAACAACTCCTGGTACCTGTGGCGTTCCGGGATCAAATACTTTTTTTTCCCCACTCCCACCTTACAGCTGGTCATACCGGAGCAGAGAAAACTACCCAAAATGTACTACGGCATTTCTTCTGGCCAGGAGTATATAAGGATATCAAGCTTCACTGTCAGACGTGTGAGGAGTGCCAAAGGAAGAACACACAACAACCACCTGCTGTCCCCCTGCAGCCATTACCGATTGTTGGAAATCCATTTGAGAGGGTCGGAATGGATCTGATAGGGCCACTTCCCCAGACACGGAAGGGGAACCAATACGCCCTGGTGGTTGTGGATTATGCCACCCGGTTTCCAGAGGTGTTTCCCCTCAGGGCCCCAACCTCTTCGGCCATTGCGGATAAATTAGTGGAGCTCTTTTCAAGGGTAGGGTTCTCGAGGGAGATCCTTACGGACCAAGGAACACCCTTCGTTTCTCGGTTGATGAAGGAAGTATGCCGCGTGTTGGATCTCCGCCATATAAGAACCTCCGTTTACCACCCTCAAACGGACGGCCTCGTGGAGAGGTATAACAGAACCATCAAGACCACCCTGAAGAAGATGTTGGCGGTGGAGGGCAAAGAATGGGATCGTCTTCTACCCTTGGCACTCTACGTAATCAGGGCTCAAGTCCAAAGCAGTCTGGGCTGTTCGTCTTTCGAACTACTATATGGGCGACAACCCAGGTCATTACTAGAAATGACAAAAGAAGCATGGGAGCGCGAAATGGAAGAGGAGAACAGAGGAACGCTGGAGTACACACAACAGCTGAAATCGAAAATATGGAAGCTGAGAGACTTGGCGTACTCCCATCTCGAAAGCAGCCAAAGACGACAAAAAGCCTGCTACGACCGGGGAAAAAAATGGAGAAAGCTGTCTGTAGGGGACTGGGTCGTGGTGCTACTCCACTCATCAACAAAGAAATTCCTCTCAGGATGGCAGGGACCTTACAAGGTCGTAGGGGTTCTAGGAAATACGACCTATCAGGTCCGGATAACACCCCGCAAGAAGCCAACTTACCATATAATTTTTTTTTTTTTAAATGGTTGGGAGCCCCTCCGAAATCCGCCCAAATGGCAGTACCCACAACAGCATTAGACAGAACCACCCTTGACCAGCTCGTGATCAACGAAGACCTCTCGGATGCCAAAGAAAACAGCATTACGGAACGCCCTGGTCCCTTTCTCGCCCCTGTTTTCCGACCTCCCTGGCAAAACCACCCTAGCTGAACACCGCATAGTGACTCCACCGGGAAAAATTGTAAAACAAAAGCCATAACGAATACCCGTGGCAAAAAGAGCGGCAGTCAAGAAAGAGATCCAGGACATGCTACAGCTCGGCGTCATACGTCCGTCAAACAGTGAGTGGTCATCCCCAATAGTGATGGTGCCAAAGCCGAACGGTTCGACGCGATTTTGTATGGATTTCAGAGCCTTGAACGCTATCTCGTCATTCGATGCATACCCCATCCCGAGAATCGACGAGCTGATTGAGAAGCTAGGGGAAGCCAGGTATATCACGACGCTCGATTTGACCAAAGGGTATTGGCAGGTGCCACTAAGGGAAGAAGACCGAAGGAAGACAGCGTTCGCTACAGCGGTGGGCCTCTACGAGTTCAACGTCCTCTCCTTCGGCCTACACGGGGCACCCGCCACTTTTCAGCGACTTATGAATTCGGTGCTCCACAACCATTCCTCCTTTTGTTCAGCCTATTTGGATGATATAGTGATCTTCAGCAAGACCTGGGAGGAGCACCTCGACCATCTGCGAACCATCCTACACGCCCTGGAACAAGCGGGACTCCACATATACTCCAAAAAGTCCAGAGTAGCCTATCAAAAGGTGAAATACCTTGGGTACGTTCTGGGACGGGGGTCGATAGCCCCACAGATTGAAAAGGTGAGGGCAATAGCTGAAACACCCTTTCCTCAGAACAAAAGGGATCTACGGGCCTTTTTGGGTCTGATAGGGTATTATTGACTGTTTATCCCGCAATTTTCTGAAGTGGCCGCTCCCCTGACGGATGTCCTACGTAAAAACACCAAGCCTCAGCAGTTCCTACACCCCAGCTATGAAATGATGGAGGCGTTTCAAACCCTTAAGAGTGTCATCACCACCGGTCCGGTGTTAGCCTCACCGGACTTCAACAAAGCTTTTATACTGCACACCGATGCCTCCAATCATGGGTTAGGGGCTGTGTTGTCTCAGCTATCTGACGAGGGGGTGGAACATCCTATCTTATATATAAGTCGCAAACTATTCCCACGGGAGACTAAATATCCCACCATAGAGAAAGAGTGTTTAGCGGCTAAGTGGGCAATAGATAAACTAAGATATTATCTTGAGGGCCGTCCATTCACGCTGTACACTGACCATGCTCCCTTGCAGTGGATGTGCAGGAACAAGTCGCAGAACCCTAGAGTTCTGCGCTGGTTCCTGTCACTTCAACCATTCTCATTTGAGGTACGCCACCGAAAGGGCAAAGACAACGGGAGTGCGGACTATCTGTCCTGAGTGTTTCCTCTCCCCGATCGGGAGAATCCTGGGGAGGAGGTGTGTGACATGTTGGGGCCGACAAAGGGGAAATGCAAGGACAATGGGGACTGGTGGACCGCTACACCCCTCTCTTCCCCTCTTGTTTCTCACCGACAGGACGAGTGGCCTACAACAACCAGAATCCCCTCAGGCATTGTCGACTTCCAGGAGGAAGGTGTCCGTGATTGGGGATTCCCACTCCGCGAAACTCCGCCCACGAACGACGTCGCCACGTTCGGAGCGATAAGGAGAAGGGATTCCAGGAAGGGCGTGTGTGATTACACCAGAGAGGAGGACGAGGCATGTGAGCAGAGCGTGGGTATTACGGAGGAAGTGGAGCGTCAGAAGAGAGAGCAGACCGTGCGGCCGTGTCATCAGGAGCCCCGGGAGAGCCAGGAGGCCAATGACCCCGCGACTCGCCCAGCCACGCCCCAGGAGGAGTGTGGCTGTCACAGGTACGCGAGCGGTTCACGGGTTGGATTGGGAGGAGGGACAGGCGGACAGAGTAGAAGCCGAGTATTCCCCCCCCTTTTCTTTCCCTCTCTTCACCTCACCTTGAGCACCTTCACATATTTTCTGTTCGTTAGAAGTGTGTCACGGTTGTTACGGTGTCCCCTCATTTCCCATCCCTTCGGGTTTGAGTCCAACCGAACCCTCACATCAGTTTCTTTTCTTTGTCTTCCACGCTGCCTACATCACGGAGTCTACGGGAACCCGACGACAGACACGGTGGGAGAAGGACCGGAGTGAGCCTGGGAGAGAACGGACGTCAGCCCACCAAACAGTCCCCATATCCACCCGGAAGACTGGCGTCTAGGAGGAGGCGTGTTCTACGTTCAATAAAGCCATATTTACCTCGACTTGGTTTCCGTCCCGTTCATTCACCCACGCCACATAGTGAAATACATCTGTAACTGGATTCGCTGCTGGGAATGTAACCTATGAATAGAACACCTCTGTTTTATTGGATTCGTGTGCCTCGATCACGAAAATTACTTTACCACCCCTGGCTCTTAAGCCATGTTCTAGAACTTTTATGGTGACTGCCCTTCTGAAATTTGGTGCAATTTGTATTGCATCTTCAGGGTCTTCTTCTCCTAAACCAAAGAGGTCTGTTTCAACTCTGCTTGTTTCTTCTGCTTGTTCAACCATTTTTAAGTGGAAGAAGGGTGTTTAAGGAAATTTTAAGATAAGGTGTAAATGCACAATTTGTAGGAACTATATGTCCTTCAAGCTTGAATAACCAACAGCCAATAAATAGTATTCTCGTACTACTCAGCTGCGGCGGATTTTGTGCCCACCGACTCCAGACGTCTCTGGGGTTTTTGTGAGTAGGTTCTCTGAGAATAGCACGACTGAACTACTCAGATTCTACTGTTAAATAAGTACCAAACCAACGTTGGTGGCGCCATGTCGTGTAGTTCCTATAGTACCCATGCAGGACCTGCGCGTTTGTATAACATAAGCTGTGGGCTTGGTGGCAGACTGACTCTGTGCACCCTCACCGCGTATGTTAGATTGTTTTGCATTAGCTAGCTCACAGTGCCACTAGAATCTCCTCTTATCGGGGAGAGATTAGTTTCTGGCAACCTTAGATCATGACAACCCAAATTCCTCAGAATCGTGGAAACAATGTACTACCTTTCGCTCAGTCACTCGTGCTTACTTATTCGGTTTGTCTCAGAGAGTTACACAGAATAAACAGTCGGGCGTTTCAATAAGTATTTATTGAACAGTTGTTATTCTAGTGTAAAATATATGTGCTGCGGCAACCAGCAGACAATAGCAGAGATATATTATCAGCAGTACGATAAAAGCAAAGGGATAGAACAGTTCTACCATATTGCGATAATCATGAATACATACATGAATATAAAAGCATTATGCAAGTGCGCGTACTCCTACGATGCCTAACTAGATGTACCTGAGTGTACCTAGCATATGTGTAGGTCTAAAAGCCTAAGAGCCAAGAATCCTTCTAGGATTTAGTCGAACCCCCATACCTGAATAGAGAGAGTGTGGGACCCCGCCCTGGTCTCGAGTTGGACACCCCTCAAGGGCTGTGTCAGACCACTGTCAGCTGGAGCGACTGCATGCAGGAGCCTCAGCGTCTCTGGTCAGTGTGTCAGCATGGAAGTCTCGGTTCCCTCTCTCTTACCGGGGCAAGATGTGGTGTATTTATACCCTAAAGAGTCTCGGTCCTTAGTATGGTTTGTATTGGTCTGTCGTTAGACATGAGGAAGACGTCAGGGGTAAACGTTGTACATACATATTATGCAGGTGGTGTATTCCTAGAAAGCCATGCATAATTGATGAGTACAGTGTGGGCCTGTGTTTGGGAAAAACCCTGCTGTATTCAAAACCACAGGATAGATAACGTTCAGCCCTCAGAGCACGTTGTGTACTAGTGAGGACCAATGTAGGTGAAAGATCATGCCTATATAAGGAATCATGACTATAATAGGACATGTACAGTTATAACCGTAATAGGGCATATGCGGCTTTGACCCTAATAGGGCAAGCACGAATATGACCGTATTAGGGCAAATATGAATACGTCCATTTTAGGGCATGTATGAATGGGTCTACATTAGGGCCTCTATATGGGACATACCACCATTGAACATGCGCATTCACCCGAAGGGAAGGAGTCTCGATGTCACCTCACCAACCAAAGACTTCTTCCAGAAAAACAAGTTGTAGAGTCCAAGCGCAACACTAGATGGCAGAATGTACATAGCATGAGTATCTGCAGTCAGCACCTGCTACAAATAAGAATGATTCTTCTTAAGGCAACAGAAGTGAAATGTACTGCTGCAACAACTACGAGGCTGGAGAGTGACCGATCTGACTGTGACTCCTGCCCAGATAAAGAGTGAGCGGGCTGGGTAGGGTTAAGACATCAGAAGTCTTTTATAAATGCAAAGCTCAATGTAACCCAAACAAACCACACTTGCTCAAAATCACTATATTACAGACAAATCTTACCACAAACATGCAACATATATCCAATGTCCTTTGATGAGGTGCTCATCAGGCTCCCAAAAGCTCTATGCAGCCTACAATACTTTCATGAATCATCGTTTCACATATACTTTCAAACACAGATCCTCAGCCAGCACATTAGACAAACTCCTTACACCTGTGTGGAACAAGGCGCCACTGCCACATAGTTGGCAAAGTCTCCCTCTGCCTAACAACACCACAGTAACATGCAGTGAAACCATAGAAAAACTTGAATAATCAAATTACTGTAAGTGGTGCACCTCTGTACACTATCTTGTCACCTCACTCGCCACACATTAACTATAGCTCACCACTCTACCATGCACTGTGTTCTCACAAATCATATAATTTCAGATGTCATATGTGTTGTTATGAATGCTATGAGTTCAAATTGTATAAGTTATGTAATATGCAAGGGTATAACTAGTGCATGGAGAAGGGGTGAGTTATAGTTTGTGTGGCGAGTGAGGTGACAAGACTGTGTATAGAGGTGCGCGACATAGTAATTTGAAGGTGGTGCATAAATTATACATTTAAGTTATAACCATGCCTTTTAGTAATTTGAAAGTGCTATTTAAATTATAAATTTAAGTTATATCTATAACTTTAGAATTTCTAATGTTTGTGTAGTTTAAGTTGGGCTTGTATACAAAGAAGAAATAAAGTTTACCTAACTATGTTCATGGAATATATATATATATATATATATATATATATATATATAGATATATATCAATATAGTCCATGATAAAGAAACAAAGGTCTTATATATATATACACACATAGAAACAGGTTTAATATACTGTTAACGGCTTAAGTTAACAGCCAAAATACAACACCAGTGCACCAGAGTCAAAATAATAGTGTAAATGCAGGCATATTGCAGTGACGATTGTGTGCAGCCCATCAACACTGTTTACACGTTTCGGTCTGGAACAGACATTTGCTGAATTTTTCTGTCTCTGGTGCGCTCATGTTGTATTTTGGCTATTTGACTGCAGGGAAACCCGTTTCTGCTGCCTACTGCTGTTCTCATCGCCGCGGGGGCCAGGACTCCAAGCCCCACCACGCAAGCGGCTTGCACGCCGCCATCGTCGGCTTCACGCGCCAGGAGGCGCTGAAAACCCAACCAGGACTCCCACTCACGATCTGGAGCCCATCACTGTCGCCAATACAACGTACTTCCTTGGGGGCCACGGGCATTGCGGTAGGATCCGCCCACGATCTTCGTTCGCGCCCGGAGGCGCCCAAATGCTGTTCAGGGCCCGGAGACGGCCGGACTGGGTCGCCCCATTAACATCTATGATCAATGGACGCTAGCAGTTGAACCACTACGGGGAAGAAAAAGTCTTCAGCAACTGAGGAGGTAACTGACTACTTTAGATACCTTTTTGGCCAGAGCAACCTCGGTTTTAGAGAAAGAAATTGCCCTTACAGAAAGGAGACTCTCGCTGGGCTTAGGGGCGGGCCAATCATTTATCACACTTGTTCAATCTAAACAGGGGGATGCAACCACTGCAGTTGGGGGTGTCCCTATAGAACCACCTGCGGCTGCTAGATCACCCATGGAATGTAGAGAGCTAGTTACTACACATAGGGGGAAACCAACAGTCCCTACCTCTGTTAATGGGAAGCGAAAAAGAGGCAACGCGACATTACCTCCTAAATGTCCAGCCAAAAAGATCAGAAAGGTCGTCACGCCTCTGAAATCATCCTGCTCGAACAGTCAGCAACCCACAGAATCTGTTCTTCCCCCAAACGGGGCTGCACTTTTGGATAACTTTAAACAACTCTTGCAACCGATTTATGCACGTTTAGATTCTATAGATTGTATTTTACAAGGTTTATCTCAGCCTAAGTTGGTAGAACAAGCAGGAGTAGACCCTGGGGTTATTTCAGGCTCCACCAGCGTCCTGCCCCAACCCATGGTTACTTCTGAAGCTTGTACAACTTCCAACAATAATAACCGTGAAACCAATAATCTGAGTTCCAATTGTAATAATACTATTCAAGGCTGTGAGCAAGCAAATTCCATACCTATTCCAATCTCGACGGGTCAGCTTGGTGTAGCCAAGGAGATGTCATCTAGAAGGGCTAACCATGCAAGTCTTGACCCCAGGTGCGGTTTACCGCAGGCGACCACACAAGATTTAAGGAATGAAGGGCAACTACAATACACACTAAGTTCACAGGTCAAGACAAATCGACCATCCATGCAGGCACATAACAGCCCAAACCAACAATATATGAACCTTCCTCCTGCTGCTTGCCCTTTTGTCGTAATTTTGGTAAACGTGCCTTTATTGCGCACACATCTAAATTAATCTTCAATCCAATTGATGGACAAGGCCCGACATTGGCTGAACCAAAACTCAGAAAATGGGCACTTGATTCAAAACCATTTGGTAATGTCCAGAAGAACACAGTGGTTAGGCACTGATATAAAAACAATTAACAACGACTGTGTAATTTTAAATTTCGATAACGAATGCCTGGTAAGAGCTTTATTTGGAAGTCTACCGGCCTCCCCCTCTTTCCATTCACAGATCTATGCAGTTTCTCTTGGTTTTTTTTTTACAGGCCCGCAACATCGTGCGTAAATCAGGGTTATCATCATGCGAGACCCAGTCTTAAGAATGCAAAGGCGGCTCCCGCTCCGCTTGCCTTACTTAACATTTACTCAACGTAGGAAGATATGGAGGCTGTGATTGACTGTCCTCTGAACAAATGGTTTCTGGACTGGTATCTGTAGAACGGGCTCACTTGGCAGGTCCCGACTTAATAAATAGCATCGCTCCAATACAACCTAATGATATTCCATCTATCTCCCCGGTAATGACGGTCCACCTCTCACAAGACTCCAGCAGGGTCATAAAGTTTCTATCATGGAATATAGCGGGATACGAATCCCAAAAAGATAATCCAAACTGGCATAAAGTGTTCCTAACTTCAGATATCATTTGCTTTCAGGAAACGTGGTCAGAACAGCCTGTGTTTGTAGATGGTTATCGTTCGTATGTTACCCCAGCAGTCCCGTCAATTGCTGGCAGATCTAAGGGGGATTTACTTACCCTTATTGCAAACACGCTCACCTTAGGCAAGGTGAAGGTTATTAATAATTCACCTCACTTTCACGTAATCCTGGCTGAAGCCCCTGGGAAAGTTATCTGTTATTGATTAATTTTTATAACAACAATTTTAAGAATCCTACACATGTGATAGATGGGTTAGGGGAAATACTGGAAGCTCTATTATCACATCACCCACATACTCTTTTTTTAATTTGGGCTGGGGATTTTAATACTCACTGTTGTCTCAAATTGGATCAGCGTATTTGCGGTGTTACTGACTTAAATGATTTGCTGCTTACCCATTTTGTGCATCAAAATTATGGTTATATTTTAAACAGTTTTTTATTGACCTGGGACTTAAAAATCATAAATCCATGTCACCAAATAACAGGCCAACTCCTCCCCACTTTCCAACACAACGGAGTCACATCGACTACTGACTTTATAATTACTCAGTCCAACAATATGAGTAGTATTAAGTCCGCTATGGTAGAGATGACAGAGTTTAGTGACCGTGCTTTCCTCGCCTTTAATTTTGCATGGTATTCTCATGTTAAGATAAGACCTCTATGTACCCCAAAACCGATACTGAGTAAGAAAAATTGATTTACACTTAAATGGGAGAAAATTGATACAACCTACTCCCTCCCAAAGGTTGTAAAAGAGGCTTTAGTCGAGATTGAAGTTTGTTTAGACCCCAAAACTGACAATGAACAGGTAGTAATATCATTTAATAAAATCTTAACAACTATAAAATCTAATCTTACATGTCCACCTATGAGAAATACACCATCTACGAAAAGGTGGTTCGAGTCAAACTGTTCGAAAGCCTCAAGAGCGCTTCGCACAGCTCTAAAATCTTATCCTAGAAATAAAGATTTAATAAGGTCATTGGGAGCGGACTATAAGACAGCTAGATCGGTGAGGAAACAGGAGCTACGGGATGCAGCTTGGGAAAAACTGGGAGAGGCATCGAGAAGCAAAGATAGTAAGGCATTCTGGTGGGTAGTAAATGCCCCCTTCCTACAGGAAGAGGGGGGGGCCTCTCTTGACACCCACATAGACGAATCCTCCTGGCTCTCTCACTTTCAGAGTATTTTTAACGTAGAGAAGGATAGAGCTACAATACATCTGGAAGATCCGACGATCGTCCTCAGAGGGATGGAGTTCTCCATACAGGAAATCGATCTTGCACTCGCCCAATCGCCAGCCCTAAAGGCTGCAGGGCCAGATGGGGTCCCTCTGGATATATTTTTTACACACTTATGGATCCCGCTTTTGATACAAGTTTTTAATGCAGTTTCTAAAATGGGACCTCCAGTATCATGGAAACAATCGGTGATCATCCCTATATATAAGAAAGGAGACCCCATGAATCCAGCAAATTATCGCCCAATTTCTCTGCTGGATAGCACTGCCAAATTAATGGGCAGATTGCTCCTAAATAGGTTGGTGGAATGGGCATCCTCCAACAATATCTTAGCAGAGACTCAATACGGGTTCAGAAAGGGGAGGGGAACGATTGACCAATGCTCAATTTGGCCTTACTCGCAGCAAAGTATGTCCATGCGAAGAAGGGCCAGTTCTATATGGCTTGTGTGGATTTTTCCGCGGCCTTCGACTGCGTGGACCACCTAAAATTATGGGTTCTCCTGGAATCGATGGCCGTGGATCAATCGATTATTCTTTTTATCAGGGAACTTTACAGAGAGGCCGGGGCTGTAGATTTGGAAAACAGGGGGAATGTACGGAGACATTTAAAATTGAAAAGGGTGTGCGATAGGGTTGCGTCCTCGCCCCCTTTCTGTTCTCCCTATACACCAACAAATGTAACGAAGTCTTGACCGCACAGTGCTTGGATGTTCCATCAGCAGGCAGCAGATCACTGCCAGCTCTATTCTATGCCGATGATGCAGTCTTAATGGCCAGGACACCTATGGCCTTACAGCGCCTGATTAACTCCTATTCATTTTTTATGGCCGAATTGGGTCTGTTGGTCAACAGATCGAAAACGTTTATATTAACAGCAGGAACGGGAAGGAAAAGGTCTATTTTATTTAACTTAGATGGGGGTTCTCTGGACCGCGTAGAGTCCTTTATGTATCTAGGCCTCTTTTTTTCACTCTAAACTTGACTGGTCCGCCATGGTTGCTAACAGAATAAATATGCTGCAAAAAAGCATAGCAGCCCTGTGGAAATTTACCTCTAAATTAGGCAAATAAATCGATCAGGAAAATGGTAGAAATATACCAGGCAAAATCTGTTGCCATAGCTATCTATGGCGCAGAAATCTGGGGTACAGCTGAAGTGCGCACCTTGCAGAAAGTGGAGGATAAGTTTGTTAAAAAGCTGCTTTCAGTTAACCCAGACTGCTCAAATAAGATTGCCCACAATGAACTAGGCCTCCCCTTCATCACTGATGTAGTTAAACTGGCCCCACTTCTTTTATGGTTGCGTATATGGAAAAGGGACTCGGTTGGGTTGAACCAAGCTATAATTAAAGATATTACTAACCTAGACTGAGCCAATAGTATTCCCTGGCTTGCATATGTTAGGAAGTCTTTTACAGATCTGGGTTTGGCTTTCTTGTACACGTCACCTAGTGAGTGTATGTTCTTTGCTAAGAATAAGTTAAAAGAGCCCTTTTTTTGCCAAATGTGAGTCAGAAAGATGGCAATGGAATCAAAGCAAAATCACGGTCTTATATTACCACACGATGCCCAGAGTAGGCACGGGTCACGATTCATCTCTCTCTTTTGCGACCAATAGTATGCATCAATATTTATTAACAAGGATGAGGTTAAACTTTTTCCCCCTCATGGCAGGACACCCAGCATTTGAACACTCACTAAGCAACCTAACACTTTGTCCCTGTGACGGCCTGTCTACCTAATCGAAGTCGCACATTCTGTACTTTTGTGGCTTTTATAAGAAGGAAAGGAAACAGTATAGCTTCCCTCTGATAAAAAGAACAGACCCTTCACTCTTATTCCTCAGCTTTTACAGTTATTTACTCCCTGGAAACACCCCACGTTTGTCTTATGATAGCAAATTTTTTATATTCAGTCCTTCGGACTAGGAGAAGATCTACAGTTAGGGGAGTTGTTTTATGTAATTATTTTTATCAACCGTCCTCAATTTTTAATACTTCTTTTAAATAAATTGCTGCTAGATATCAAACATGCTAAAAAGAAACTGTTAAAGAAAAACAATATGCCTGCGTGAGGGTGATTTAATCACAAATCGATTATTGTAAATATTCCTTTTATAATGTATAGCTGCTAGCTCCAGAAATGTGGATGCATTTAAATTGTTATTTTTAAAAGGAAAAATGTATAAAATTAATTTGTGCCTGTCTTGAATTATCCCTTGATCAACTCGTACTGTGATAATTATTTGTACTTGTATGCATTTACAAAATGCGAATAAAGCTATTTGATTGATTGATTGAATGATTGACTGCAGCCGTTCACAGTATAAGACAGTGGTGGTCGCCACAGAGTGCTTATGATTCATCTGCAGTTTCCATCGCAAAGGCATTTTTTGAGTAGACTATAAATTTTGACCACATGGATCGATCTGCATGAAAATTGGGGTGAATACATTTATATGTCTCATTATTGGTCCAATAGCAAATTTTGTTCATGTGTAAAGCCCAAACTGCTAAATGGATTTATATCAAACTTCGCATTAAAGTAGAACTTTACTCGGAAGTGTATTTTTGTTTGTTTGGTGTAAATGAGTGCAGTAGTTTTGGGCAAACATGCATTTAAAAAAGTTGCTGAGCGAGCTTTAAGGGTTAACACTTTTGTATATCTCTGCCGTTTGTAATTCGCAAATCTTCCAGGAGTCCAGCACTTTAAAAAAATGGAATCTGACTGGGCGAATAAGCCTGGTCTCTCATCATCCCTTTTGGATCTGCGGTTCCAAGGTACGAACCGTGTATCTGGAAACTCCGATTGGCTATGGCAAGAGAAATTTGTTTCTTGGAGCAGCCATTTTAGGATACAGGGCAAGCTCCCTGCACCCTGCAGAAAAAATATAAAAGGCCATATAAGGAGGCAGGGTGGGCCACACCTTGACACATAGGCCAAAGTAACAGAACCATAAATGGGTTCCCTCTATGATAAATAAAATAAAAAACTTTTAAAGAGTTATGGGATCTGTAGTACTTTTGTAGGAACCGCAGAACCACAGCTTCTGAAATGGGAGCCGTAGACAGCGGTACCAACAAAGGTACCACGGAACCTGGCTGACTATGGAGCTGTCGAACAAATGCGGATCCTAAAAATGTACACCGGTTCCAGGTCAAGCTTCATGGCCTAGTACCACAAATACAAAATAAGCTTTACCAACATCTGGGACCGTGAAGCTTGCCCCGAGTTCGCAGTACCCGTGTATGAAGCTGGTCATGGACCATGATACCAAATGAGGATCTGCAGAACCTAAGACATAAAAAAAATAATAAATATAAAACTACTGGTCAAAATCCAATTGTGTTGGCCAATTCGTATACGCTCTGGGAATTGCCTGCATCTGACAGGCGCGGTGCAGAGGCCAGGCACATCGGCCAACCCCTGGGGAACCAGGTTGTGCGCATTGGAAGTTAACTGCCGGTGGCGGGTTGGGTGCCGGGCTGCAGCCTCTGCTGTGTATGGCCGATGGATGCTGAGTGCAGTGGAGGTTGGCTGCAGATGGCAGGTTAGGCACATGACACAGCTGTCCTGTTTTAAGAGTAAAATATAATCCCATATATAAGCTAGTTGGATGAGAGGCAATATATGCACACACACAGTTTGTACAGTAAAAAGCACATCAATAAAAATCTTGATATGCAATTGATGGAACCGGCTGGTTCCATCAATTGCATATCAAGTGTATCTGGAAATAAAAGACCAGAAACGACTCTTTGCTGACATTTTCTCCTTTTTTATTGATGTGCTTTTTACTGTACAAACTGTGTGTGTGCATATATTGCCTCTCATCCAACTAGCTTATATATTTATTTCTATGGTCTACAAGTGGCAGATCATTTGAGGTGGGCAATATCTTTTGTTTACATAGTGACTAGTCCAGGTGGTGCAGTCTTCTAAGACCCAGCCGCGTTTATTCTTGTCCTTCCTAAAATATAATCCCCAAGAGGAGTACAGCAAACAATCCCAATCTCCCCCGTTCCCAATCCAGGAACTCAATAATAATAAGTAGGTTAAGAAAAATGGGAAAAGGGAAATGACACCAGAGACACTGGTTCTAAATGGCACGCACAGCAACCAAGATTGTCTCAGCACCACTGCTGAATACAAGAAACACAAAAATAAAATGTAAGACATATGCAATACAAAACCTACAATCTGGATAATACACAGCTCCATTGGCATCATAAGACTTGCCTCTTGGCGGGGAAAGGCTTACTAGCTCCAGTCCTACTTGAGAACAGGCCTAGAGCCAAATAGCTCAGGAGAAGCTCCAGAACTACAGAGACGGAGGAAGGTTGATCACTACAGAAGCAAGCAGAAATACAATGTAGTTGCCAAAAGATGTAACAAGCCAATGGAGAGCCTACCAGGATGGTGGGCGGTAGCATCTGTCGCCATGCAGCAAATACAGAATAGTGAAGCAAGCAAAGAAAGAATTCAGAAGGAAGGTGGGAGGTATCACAGGGAAAAAGGGAAGAGAACCTGGAGGGGCAAGCAACCGAAGTGAACAAAACAACAAAAGTGAGGGTACAGAATGCAGAGTGATGAACTGCACTATAGCGAAGGGGCCGAAACAACTGGGAGGTGTGGGAACTGACCCGGAGTCTGTACTAAGGTTAAATAGTCAGTGTCTCACAGAAGCCCCGCCCACAAACCGGCAGTGTCCAGGATCCCGCTCTCCATATATGCCAATCCCAACCTCTTCTCAACTTGAATGATGGCTTGAAGCCTGCATGTCTGCGTATCAGCCTTTCATTAGCGAAATCTTTCCCTCTAATCCTGACATCGGCAAGAGCAATCATTCTGGACACCAATCCCTAGGGTGGAGGTCTTTCCAACACCCCATTGGAGAGAGGAAAGTAAATGCACTAAAGGCAACATAATTTGTGTGACCAGGTACTGCACCATGGACATCCAGGAATGTACCATGCCTTGGAAATAGTGGAATGATCAAGCACCTATGAGCCATGCACCCGACTGAGTAACCCCAAGTGGAAATGGAAAAGTAGAGACCAGATGGAGGGGAAGGAGGAAACCGTGCCACCAGACATACTACAATCTGTGGAGGAGGAAGAAAACACAAGCAGATATTCTCAATATACTATAGTAAATATATAAAATGTCTGTTCCAGTAAGATGAACAAAACTGTCATCTCTCATGCAATGCACTACCCCCTCCCCCCCCCCCAAATACCGCAAAACCCTCTTCACAAGTTTAAAGAAGTGAAGAGCACAAAAAAGTAGTAAAAATTGTTTTAAAAAAGTAAATAAAGTTTAAAAAAAGTGTAATATATGCTTTAAAAAAAACATTAAGGGGTTCCACTATAATACCCTGAGAAATAAAAGCCCACAGTAAGGTGGACCGTATTGGGTGTTAGGTGGCTGGGCTTGCATTGTGTGGCCACAGGCCATGGCATGTGCCCAACCCCCACAGTGCAAGGCCTATAGAGGACCTGGCTGGAGTAGAGACCCTATGGCCAACACCCACTGAGCACGGCCGAGGGTCACACGCAATGGGAATTTGCTGCCTATAGCGACCTTGGCAAAAGGCTGTGCACAGAAGGGCATGGTAAATAAGTGGAAAATTAAAAAAAAGAGATGAAGTGTAAATAAACTTGTCAACTTTTGACTTTGAATAGTAATACTGCCTTGTAGTTGATCTCCTCACTTCTTTTAGTAATAGAATTCAAGCATGTGAAATGTTTAAAAATGCAAACTCTGACTGCATGTAAGGTCATGGGGCTGCCATGCCTGACTGCTCAGTGCTTCATACGTAACATGCTGTGAAGCGCCTGAAGTTTAAGTGCAGGACAATGGGCATCTCCATCACTTGAAGATACATTCTGCCTAAAAAGGTGCAATTGTTATCCAAAATTTGTGCTTTTTGACGACTAACTTTGGTGTCTTAGAGATATTTGTGTGAAACCTTACGTAAATGGCTTATTTTGGATTATCAAATGTATGTTTCTTTTGGACTCCTTCTGCTGGTACCTGAATGCATAGAATGCATAGTCTTTTGTTTTCTCCTGTGACAATCAAGTCTACGTTTAGATTATCTCACTCTTAGAAAAGGTTTTGTATTATTCTGTGACCCAGGTGCCATTTGTGTGGGTCTACTAAGTGAGGATTCAATTTGTCTGCCATGTCATTTTAACTCCAAATATGTATTTTTCCATTAGTGTAATCTCGCTCTCCTGTGCCCAGTGCAATCTAGTCTAAGCTTCCATTAACAGCTTGGGTTTAAGGAAAATGTCTTTTTCACAAGGCTATCCTTTGTTGCTGTGTAATCTGGCATATAATAGATGCTTGTTTGGAACAACTTCAATGTTAATACTGTGGACTTTATTTTCAATACATTTATTGTACAGTGTGGCTTGCCGCATTGTCAAACTGTCTTGGTTTCTAGGCTGCATGCTAGGAAGACTGTATCAATCATAATTGCCACCTGAAAGCCTTCCTTGACCATTACACTATGCCTGTTCCACCAGTACGAGGACCTTTACACTTTCTGTTAGCACCACTAAATCATCCAATCCCTGTGGTTTGCTGCCACTGTCAGTTTAGGCACTCTTGGAAACGTCTCATGTAAAACCTGTTATATACTATAGACCTAATGGCTTAAGTCATCATTCCAAGTAGTTATATACCTCACTTTCAGACTGTGAAACAGGACTTTTTAATGGAATTAAAATCCTCACTCCTGTTTTGGGGGTTCATGTGAGTGGCTGTACATCACAGTTCCTTTTTGATTTCTTTAAACCGTCTGACTTGCCTTAGGGTACTCACAAGACAATGCATTTAAAGATTCCTATTCACCTGCCAGGGTAAAATGAGGATGCATTCTCTTCTCAGGTGAGCAGTCACCACAGACAAACATATTGTTGGGATATCATTTTATGCTGATAGGTATAACAATAAACTTAGAAAGCTTTGCACCAACGCCAACACAAGGTATTTCTTGGGTCTTTGATGTATCAGTGTGTGGAAGTATGCTTCTGTGGTGGAGTGTGGTCATAGACCTGCCATCCATCAATCAATTTTGTATTCTACAGTGGTCACCCTAAAATATGTGTTCTGTTCCGACTTCAACCTATTAGCCATCGAATAGCTGAGTCTGTTTCTGTTAATGGAACCTCTTAATCCACAACCTCCAATTGCATTGATTCTACCTCTTCTAGTAATATGTTTCTCCTTTGTTAGTGCATGCTAGTGTGGTGTTACTTGCAGTCTAGTGAAATTTTAAGAAGTAACTGGGTTTTCAAACTTTTGGGAGGAAACATGTTCTTTCCAAAGCTGAAGTGCTGCAGTAGTCATGTTTTTGAGTAATTTGATGTTTTTGGTGGATCTCATTTCGCAGCCATCATTACGTGGGAGATGTATGTCTTTATCCTAGTACGTTATTATGTTATGTTTGCTTCCTTTGCGGCCATGCAGCTGTTGGTAACCTTGCCATTGTCAAAGAAAATAATGCTTTTGCTTCTGCGGACGGCTGTTCGATGGGCCACCTTCGATATTAACTAGATACAGTCAGAGCCTCCTTACAGTATAATTTTTCACTTTTGTTTACCTTTTCGAAATCAGGCACTGCCATCAAATGGCATGTTCTGTATCTGTGCTTGAATTTCTGCTAGCAACGGAATATTCAATCTTGATTAACCAAATTTAAATTGTGGTCTTTGCATTTCTGTGGGCTTGAGTAATTGTCAGCTATTCTGGATAACCTCAAAGGACTCGCAACTCCTGCTATCTTATGGCCATCATAGGCTCACTAAATGAGGGGGAGCACTCTTTAGCTGCTCCTCTGGCCTTCTATTTATTTATTTATTTATAAAGTTTTATATAGCGCGAACGTGACCCACGAGGGTATCAGAGCGCTTTACAGTATAAGAACATAAATGGTTGAGGTGGTATACACGCATTCAAATGTGTCAATTTGTACAAAAGAAATATAAAAAATATGAATAAACAAACATAGAGGACCGTGATTCTGCAGGACGTTGTACAATAGACAGTTAATGAACTTTAGGTGATTGTGCTAGCAAACATACAAATTATAGCCTCTATCGATTCATAGTGGATATAAAATGTATAGATGACCAAGGGGACCCACAGCCAACTAAGCTTTACACTACATACCATTATTGAGAAAAAAAAAGGGCTGTGATATAAGTCTTACATACAGTAGACTTGTCCAATCCATCTGAGCTAGGCAATGGTATTCAGATCTTAGAGATGACTCGGTGACATCCTATAATTAAAACTTAGGACATGAATTTGTTCATTAGTAGTCTTTTTACTTCCTTTTTGAATGCGGTAAAGGAAGTGATTCCACGCACTAGTGGGGGTAAAGAGTTCCAAATCTTTGGTGCAATCCCCGAGAAAGCTCTACAACCAGTTCTCCTCTTATGGAAGGATTGAGGTTTCAGAAAGAAAGTGCTCGCACTTCGTAGTTGTCTGCAGCCTCCAGACCTTTCCAGCTTTAGAGCCATGTAACTGGGTGTATTGTTGTGAATTGCTTTGTGCGTCATGCAGGCCACTTTAAGGTGTATTCTTGCCTCGTAAGGCAGCCAATTCAGTGCTTTCAGGGTTGGTGAGATGTGACTATTTCTTTTGGTTCCTGATACCAGTCTAGCCGCAGCATTCAGTGCTGCTCTCAGAGGAGCCAACTTGTATTTGGGGAGACCACAGAGGGTGGTGCTTCCGTAGTCTAATCTTGGTAGCACTAGGGCTTGTACTGCCGTTTTTAGATCTGCCTGAGGGAGGAAGGGTTTGAGTTTCCTTAATATACTCATCTTGTGATTAGCTCCCTTGGTGGCCATAGAGATGTGCGACTGCATATTCAGATGTTTGCCTATGGAGATTCCTAGGGATTTTGCTGAGTCAATGATGAGGGGGACACAGTCAAAGGAGGTTAGGTGTTTTAACCATAGGTCTAGCTTTGGTGTGTGGCTTGGTGGCGAGATGAGAATGAATTCCGTTTTTTTGGTATTCAACATGAGGTGGTTGTTAGTGAGCCAGCTTTGCGTGTTCAGAAGAATAGTGTTGAGGGCAATAAAGTCATCTGGTGAGGTGATTTTCAGATACAACTGGGTGTCATCCGCGTACAGGTGATATAGAATGTTCGCTGATTTCAGTGCGTTCGCCAAAGGCTCCATTAGGAGGTTGAAAAGAATGGGTGATAGGGCAGATCCCTGCGGAACACCAAGTGTGACCATAGAAGGTTGCAAGAGTGAATTCTTCATCTTGATTCTTTGAGTTCTGTTATTCAGGAAGGAGGAGAACCATTGCAACACTGTGCCCGAGAGGCCCATCCTACGTTCCAATAGGGATAGAAGGTTGTCATGCTTGACCGTATCGAAGGCGGAGGACAGATCAAGAAGTATCAATAGGCATGATTCATTGCGGTCAAGCATTTTTAGTATATCATCCATAATGTGTGTGAGTGCAGATTCTGTGCTGTGTCCTCGGCGGAAGCCCGATTGGTGACTGTCTAAGAGGTTGTAATTCTCAATGTGGTTGCTTAATTGAATTTGTACACATTTCTCCAATAGTTTCGCCAAAGTGGGGCTGTTGGTTATAGGACGGTAGTTGTTTAGATCAGATGGAGAGGCATCAGCTTTCTTTAGTATAGGTGTGACCTGCCCTATTTTAAGGCAGTCTGGAATGACACCTTGACTCAGGGAGGCGTTTACAATTTTAGCCCATAATGGTAGGATAGATGTTTTTAAAATTTTGAACAGGGCAGGAGGCAGGGGGTCAGAGAAATGATTGGAGGGGTTGATTGCTTGAAGAGTGTTGTCGATAATTTGTTGAGAGATTGGCGAGAAGGTGTGCCAAGAGGCATTGTTTTTTGTGTCTTCCCCTGGATTATTAAAATGTACTTCGAATAGAGCGCCCCATTTAGGATCTTGGATCATAGTTTGCGGGAGGGCCATCTTGGATTGGATGTCTAGCTCAATGGTCTTAGTCTTTTCGTGGAAGAAATTGGCAAGCACGTCACAGGTAGGTGTGGCCAGGTCATTTAATTCCCTAGAGTTAGTTGTATTGCATGATTGATGCTTGACGATTTCAAAGAGTTTTTTGGGCCGGTTGATAGCTCGGTTCAGCTGAGTTCTGAAAAAGTCTGCCTTTGCCTTAAGAATCTTCCTATTGTAAGAATTCCTTAACCTTCTAAGGTGCTCAAGGTTATCAGTGGTAGGAGCCGATTTCCATAGATGCTCTGCAACTCTTAGATGTCTACGCTCCGAGTTCAGGCCATCATTGAACCAAGGCTTGGAAATCTTAGAGGAGACGTTTTTTTCCTGGAGGGGCGCTATAGAGCCCAGGATTTTGAGTAACGTGGCATTGTAGAAGGTTGTGAGGTCATGTACATCAGTCATGTCCGTCATGAGGGTCAGAGCGGAGTTGCAACGGCTTACCAAGGAGATGGGGTTGATATTTTGTAAGTTCCATTGCCTTGTTTTTGAGGGTTGGCCCCTTTTATGAGTAACTTCGATATTGATGGAGAAGAGGATGCAATAATGATCAGACCAATCGCATGGGGTGATGGATTCTAGTAGGACGATGTTTGATTTTGCAATGATGAGGTCCAATGTCTCTCCCTTGTTATGCCTTGGGCTGTCACAGAATTGAGATAGCTCCTGTTCTGACAGAAACTCTTTAAGACAGCCTACAATATGATCGTTTGCGTTGTTCCAATGGAGGTTGAAGTCACCCAAGAAAATATGAGGAACTAGTGAGTTGGCATTGGATGCCATGATCTCCATTATCTCGTCGATACAACTCAAGTTATCGCCTGGGGGGTGGTAGAATATGTGTAGCTTGCTGGCGATGCGTTTAGCATCCGAGATATTAATGCAGAGATAATCACAGGAGGATAGCCCGATGGAGTCCGCTTGCTTGACTGATATTGAGTTACGATAAATGCAGGCTACCCCTCCCCCTAGTGTCCCGATTCTATCAAGTCGGATTAGGTCATGGGAAGGAGGAACCAGTAAGTCGAGAATGGGTGAGGAGGAGCTATTTAACCAAGTTTCTGTGAGGACCATAATGTCTAAATCATTCTCTACAATGAGATTGAATATATCAGTAGCATGTTTGCTAGCAGATCTGCAATTAATGAGCCCACACTTCAACTTGTTAATCGAGTGGTTTAAAGTAATCTGTTCTAAGTTGATATTTGTGAGGTTATCTCTATTTACAGATCTGTTATTGAGAGTCGGTTCTCTGAGGGGATTGGTTACAATGGTTTGAATAGTGTCACAATGGGACTTACTATTGTCAATATCCCGGGCATAGGATGTGAGGAGGTCGTCTATGTCTCTGTCTGATAATTCATCGCTTGACCTCCTAGGCCACGAAGGGGAGGGTAAATTACCCAGATTAGTGTTTATGGGGAGTGTGAACTTGGATATGCGTCTACTAGTTTGGACGTTGCTTTGGTTATACTGACTAGTGTTGTCAGTGTGAGCATTCGTGGGGATGCAGTTTCTCGTTTGGCGACTGATTTGATTCACGGTGTCGTTGGTGGCTCTGTGTAAGATAAGAAGATCTTTCGTGATAATAGAAAGGTTATGCATTTCGTCCTTAAGATCGGATAGGCCAGTAGCTAACTCATTAAGTTGATTGATCCAGACGGAATTGGGAAAGTAGGTAGTAGGTGTGGGCGTATGATCGGTTATGGAGGGCGATCCGCCCGTAGAGTCATTATGCATGGTCTCCAATTGCTTGGGGATATCTACATTAGGTATGGGTGTATGATCCATTATGGAGGGTGATCCGCCAGTATGTTCTATATGCAAGGTCACGTTCTCCATTTGCTTGGGAATAACTTCAATAGGGGTCAATGCGTGAGGCTGAACCG
This sequence comes from Calotriton arnoldi, assembly GCA_963921515.1. Taxonomy (NCBI): domain Eukaryota; kingdom Metazoa; phylum Chordata; class Amphibia; order Caudata; family Salamandridae; genus Calotriton; species Calotriton arnoldi. The sequence goes on along the minus strand of CAWUFW010007309.1, from coordinate 745,683 downwards.
GGAAGTTTAATGTGGGATCCATGTCCATGGGTGGGGTGGTATAGAGGTTAGGCAACCTGATGGGGGCTTCCTCGTGAAGTTGGGGAAAGGTCACGGAGTTCTGTGATTGGATGGGCGGGATGAGTGTAGCGGGTGTAAGGGTTCCCTCAGATATCGAGGAGGACAGTGGGTGAGGGGGATCTAAGCGATCTGCTTTGTATGAAGGAGGGGAGAGGAGAGCAGTGTTGGTGGCATCCAGTTTAGTGCCATCCCGCGAGGAGGGCAAGGATAACGTTGGTGCATCAGACATGATGAGATCGGTAGCAAAGACTAAACTTGTCTCTTCTGGTCTGGGGGGTCCAGGAGTGGACTCAACCAAGCGGACTAGGTGGTGGGGATTACTGGTGGTTTCAGCACTGCTGTGGATAGTGGCTGAGTACAACCCTATTACGCCTGGGCCAGGGGACCCATGTGTATTTGTGTCAGACGTGTCTGGGGGGCTGGACACAATGATAGGAGCGACATTTGTCAGATTGGGAAAGTTTGATGTGGTATTTTGAAGAAGAGGAGTTAGGGGGACCTCTAAATCCTGAAGATGCGAGGGTGCGGTGAGTGTGCTATTCTTATTATTTACTGCTCTCTTGAGAGTAGGGAAGAGCCTGTCGAAGATATCGAGATTATCGTTAGAGGCTTGTATAAGAATATTACCATTGTTGTAGATAGTAATGGTGGCATTCACTGGGTAAAGGTCCGAGGCGGTAACCGTCAATTTGAGGGCATGCGGGGATTTCTTCGTTATGGAAATTCGGAGCATAGCGTAGAAGTTATTTCTCCATTGGGCACGTTTTTTCGTGTGGAAGATAAGGACGCAGGCAATAATGCCTTTGTTAGTGCAGAAGTAAGTGTCTAAAACAAGAGTCTCAGGATGATTTATCATAAGCCGGTGCTTGAATTTCTTTGTCGCATTTTTGGAGAGGTTGGGTGGGTAGAGAATGGTGTAGGCATTGTGGCCTGCAGGTTCAAGGTCTATGGCCATTTTTTTTTTTTTTATATATATCTCTCTCTCTTTTTTTTTTCTTCTATATCTCTCTCTCTCTCACTCACTCCTACCAACTCCCGTCAATTGGGGTAGATTTAAAGGCTGCCTCTTTTTCATCAATCAGTAGGATGGGACTCTCAGAGAGGTGTACATCGATACACCATCTTATCCCACTGTGGCTGCATCTCCTTCCAGAAGCCATAGCTCATTGTTAGTATGAGCACGGGAGTCTTCACTTCCTCCATGAGTTCAATGAATCCTAGTTTAAAGGAACCATATTTTTCAGTGCCCATTTTACTTACCTGACTGTTGTTATAAAGATCAGGCCGGTTAGGCTGTAGAATACTTGAGCATCTGCCCTTTTATTCTTTATACTGGCCTCCAATAATCAATTCTGTCTCTGCTAAACACATACAGGACTAAGGGAATATTTGTCAGGAGAGCTCCAAGTTTTCCTTCCTTTGACAATCTGGTTAATGGTCATTTTGGGGTCTGAAAAAAGAATAGTGGATGGTAGGCCATTCCAATCAGTCTGTTTTTCCTAGAATCTTCTTGATAGCACAAGTATGGGCTTGGACAGATGCAGCACCTTCCCACGGCTAGAGTATCACTGTAGGGAAAATGCTACTTTCCCTGTAAGCATCTGTGCGTGGCACGTAGTGCTGTAGATTCACATGCTGTCCATACTCCTGCAATCTAGTATTGAGCTCGGACATATTCAACTCGTTTTTCTTCGAAGAAGTCTTTGAGTCACAAGGTAATGTGACTCCACCTATTACTGCCAATGGTGAGGATGGAAAATGGAGCTTAGAGACACAAAAGAAGATGACAATGCAAAGAATGAAAAAAGAAAGTAAAGGCATCTGGGGAGGAGGGTGGGCATGTGAATCTAAATCACCACATGCCACAAACAGATGCTCACAGGGTAAATAACATTTTCAGTTCGTGGCAAGTATAGCTGTAGATACACATGTGTTCATAGACTATGGGCCAGATGTACAACCTTATTTTGCATGCGCAAACTGGTTTGCTACCCGTTTGCGCATGCAAAATACACATGGGCCATGTACTAACCCTATTTAGCGAGTTGCAATTTTTTTCCGACTCGCTAAATAGGATTAGCGACTCACTATTAGGAAGGGGCATTCCAAGGGCGTCCCTTCCTAATAGCGAGTCAGAGCCCTATGTAAGACTGTTTTGCGAACGCAATTGCGGTCGCAAAACAGTCGCAGTTTACCACCCTTCTCAGAAGGATGGTAAAGCACTCGCAAACGGGAAGAATTCCCCAGGGGACCCTTTCCCCTTTGTGAATGCAGGGGAAAATATTTTTGGGGGGGTCAAAATTGAGCAGGGGAAAATATTTTTTAGGGGCAGGCAGTGGTCCCAAGGACCACTACCTGCCCTTAAAAAATGAAATGAAAACGTTTCAGTTTTCTTTTTCTAAATTCATCCAGTTTTCCTTTAAGGAAACTCCTCAAGGGTTGAGCTGACCGGTACCCTAAGGGGCACTCCTCGAGGGTTGAGCGGACCGGTACCCTGGACGAATGTGTGACTATAGGGACGGTCCATCCTGAAATTTCCCTATGATGTTGGTAAATTGACCTAGACATCAGTTGACCATACAAGGAAAAGGTCCTCAGTGTATGATCTGTATGTAAATGTGCATGCTTTTAAAAAAAAACAATGTGATTTGTACATGCCAATAGGCTGTTTATTATAACTAGCAGGGAAAGCACAGGTCCTGAAGAAAGCCAATTGACCTTTCGGGCAGTTTGTGGCTGAAAAATGTCGACCGATTAGACACTTGGGACCATTATATCCTAATATAGATGCACTTTTCATACTTTTAATCTAGCCCCTAAACCTACGCCATTAAATAACTTTTTAGGTTTCGGAGGTTATTTTAAACTCACCAAGATCCCCTGCCTTCACTCACAGTTATCACAGAACTCCGCTAACAAACGTGTCAAGTCCACTCACATACCTTATGTGTGTGAGTGAGGGTCCAATGATGAAGCAAGCCACAGGTGCTGTGGGTGAGGACCCTAATAAATACATACATACATACACACACACACACAGGGAGAGATAAACACACACACACAGATAAACACACACACACACACACACAGATAAACACACACACAGATAAACACACGCACATACACAGATAAACACACAAACACACACACACATACACAAACAAACATACAGATAAACACACACACACAAACACACACACACACTGATAAACACACACACACAAACACACACACAAACACAGATACACACACACAGATAAACACACACACACACAAACACAGATAAACACACACACACACACAAACACAGATAAACACACACACACAAACACACACAGATAAAAACACACAAACACACACTCAAACGTGATCTCCTTGTCAGAAATCTTCGATCAGGATCTGCTAATTTATTAATACTACCAAGATACAAACAAGTACGATGGGGGGGAAAAGAGCATAGTGCTGGAAGCATCTAAAACATGGAAGATACTGCTTCTCTCCATAAAAACAGCACCCAGTCTTCTAGCTTTCAGGAAAGCAGTAAAGACCTGGCTGTTCAGATCCCGATAACCGATGCGGACCTGTGACACGCCGAGCCTGAATGGAATAGCGCTTAGACGCCTCCGGGAAGTAATGGCTATAGAAATACTGTTAATATAACATTGTTCTGACAAGACGTACGGGTCCTCCTTTCGAACCACTTCAATACTGTCCTTTTCAGTTCCTTTCATGGAAGGTCGCCTTCCTAGTAGCCATCACCTCCCTCAGGCGTGTGAGTGAGCTCCAGGCTCTAACCCTGGAAGAACCTTTTTCTAGGTTCTGAATCATGTGGTAGTCCTTAGGACAAACCCCAAATTCCTCCCCAAGGTGATCTCTTTGTTCCACCTCCATCAAACTATCGAACTCCCAATGTTCTTTCCACATCCAGATTTAGTGGCAGAGTGGGCTCTTCACATGTTAAATGTAAAAAAAAAAAATTCATTGACAGGACAAAACCCTTCCATAAAAAATGCAGCTATTTGTTTCCTTCTCCAAACCACACAAGGGCCGTGCTCTGTCCAAAGTGGGAATAGCACAGTAGTTGGTAAAATGTATACAGACCTGTTACGCCAAAGGTAAGAGACCTTTGCCTGTCCCTTCTAGAGCCCACTCTACCCGCAAAAAGGGGGCTTCTATGTCTTTTTTGGGTAACATTCCTATAGCTGACATCTGCAAAGCAGCTACCTAGTCTACTCCACACACTTTACACAAGCACTTCAGTGTGGCTGTCCTACTACGCCAACAAGCTAACTTTGGCCAGGCTGAACCTATGCAACATCCTCTGGCTAGCCACAGTTTACGGGAAAACTGCTTTTTAGGGCCAGATGAACGACCACTGTGATCTGCGACTCGCACATTGCGAGTCGCAATTTGCGAGTCGCAAATCACAATGTACAACAGTGTCTCAGACACTGTTTGCGATTCCCAATGGGGTCGCAAATTGTATGCCTCATGAATGATAATGAGGCACTCGCAATTTGCGACCCCATTGGGAATGGCTGGCCCTCCCAGGTATGGTGGCCTGGTGGGGGGGGGGATAGGGGCCATAATAGCTGGCCAAACTGTTGGACCCCAGAAAGACAACTGTGGTCCAAAAAGTAGGACTTCTGTTTTTCCTGCGTTTAATTTAAGGCAGTTACTGTCCATCCAATTATGGATAGCCAGCATGCAATCATGAAATCTAGACCATATGCATATATCGTTTTTTCATATAGAGAAGACAATTTGAGTGTCGTCAGCATAGGATGTAAGAGAGAATCCAAAGCTTCTTATCAAATTTCTTAGTGGGGAAACATAGATATTAAAGAGGGTAGGGTTCAATGAGGACCCCTGTGTAACTCCAAATGGAAGGGAAAAAGAGAGACAAAATTCTCCAGTTTTACTATTTGCTCCTGACCCGTTAAATAGGATTTTAACAGGCCACATGCTAGATCAGTGACCCTGCAGGTTGCTAACCGCGCTAGCAGTAATTCATGGCTGACCGTATCAAAGGCAGCCGAGAGATCAAGCAGAACAAGGGCTGCCCCTTTTCCTTGATCTAAGGTTTGTCTGATCTCTTCTGTTGCCTTGATCAACGCTGTCCAAGTGCTTTGACCTTTCCGAAAGCCGAATTGAGTTGTGTCCAGCAGTTTATTTGACTCAATGAATGTTATCAGCTGCCCATTCAGAAAGGTTGAGGTTCCACACGATGGCAGGTGGCACCCTAGGTGGAATGTCCCTTTTAAGTCCCTCCATGGATGCCTTAATATCTGGAACCCTGAAGAGCGAAGTGTGTTCCCTGTTCTCAAGGTAAGCAGCAACTGTGGCTAAATGAAGACTGATGATAGTATACTGCTTCTTTGAAAGGGTTGATGTGCCTGTGAAGACAGTAGTTTACAAACATCTTCCATTTGGCTGCATAACAGGCTCTTGTTGTAGGCCTGTGTGCCTCTTTAAGGCTGGTCATGTACTCCGGAGGCAGGTTGAGATAACCAAACTCTAGGACCTCAAGAACCAAATAGCAAGATTCCCCTGCCTGGGGTTGGGGTGCCGGACCGTGCCCTGGCTTTGTGCGAGGAGGTCTGGCTGGTGCGGCAGCTTCTCCTAGGGTCCTAGGGACAGGTTGTGGAAGGTGGGGAACCAGGGCTGTCTGGCCCAAGTGAGAGCAATGAGGTTGAGAGCAAGGGATGTTAGCCGAAGCCTGAGAATCACGAACAGGAGAAGTGGGAGAGGTGGAAAAGCATAGGCAAATATCCCTGACCAGTTCATCCATAGTGCATTGCCCAAGGACTGTGGGTACCTGGAAGCAAAGCTTGGGCATTTTGCGTTTTTGGTGGTCTCTAAGTGGTCTACTTCTGGGAAACTCCCGATGACAGAAGTATCGGAGTAGGACTTGCTGGTGGAGTTCCCACTTGTGGAGTTGTTGCTGCATCCTGCTTAGCAGGTCTGCTAAGTCGTTGCCCACTCCCAGTAGGTACTTCACTAGTAGATGGACTCTGTGATGGAGAGCACACTGCCAAATGCCCTGAGCGAACGCTGACAACTGTGGTGAGCTGTGCCGCCCTGCTTCTGTAGGTAGAACATGGCGATCATGTTGTCTGTGCGTATGAGGACTACCTTGTGCTGAATGCAAGAGATGAATGTTTTGAGTGCCAGCTGGACAGCCAGGAGCTCCAGGTAGTTGATGTGAAGACCTTGCTGATGGGGCACTCACGTGGTGCCAAATTAGGACACTTGAGTTAATCCCACACACTGCAGTGTCAGCAGCATCCAGGGCACACCAAATAGTGGTGTTGGATGATACTTTACCTTCTGCAACAAGCTCTTGGCCTCATTTTCTGTGCTCTTCAGGGAGAAGTTGGAGAAGGACCTCCATTTCATCCCAATGTGCCCGGTTGTACATGGAGGTCAACGGAGTTGGCGATGTGCCAATGTCTCTGACTGAGCAGCGACTGGCTTACCTGTTTCATCTATTTTCCTGCTCTTCTTGTCCGGTGCAGGTGCATCACCGATGCCTTGAGCATTGCCACTCTACCAGAGCGTATGTACTTCTAGGGAGACCTAATGGAGTTGTCCCCTAATGCATGCAGAATCTGAGGGTGAGGCTTTGCCATTTTTGTCCATCCTCAGTGTAAATATCCTGGTCTTGACCAGCTCCTTGAATACCTCAGGAGAATTCCCTTTAAAATGGGAATTTCATGGAGCACTGGGTAGAGGATAGCATCTTCACGAGGAAATCCTCATCCTCCTGAATTTTATGCATTTCCACTTTGTGATAAGTGGCTGCCCTCTACAGGACTTGGTTGTACAAGGCGGTGTCATCTTGAGGGGTTGGCTAAGCAGGGTAGAGGTTGGGGTCAGTGTTCACAGGTTGATCTAGATCATAATTGTAAGGAAATGCCCCTTTGTGTATGGTCACCCCCAAGTTTTTCGGACTGATGCTTCAGGTTTTGAAACTGACTCCTTGACGTTCCAAAAACACTTAAAGTCCACCATTTCGCAATGACTTATTGTTGGGAATAACGTAATCTATATGGCTTTGTTTAAGCCGTGCCACCATGCCATAACATGATTCTGCATAGTTCTGTTTTTTCTCACCCTGTAAGCTTGACAATCTTGCAAGCACACTGTAGGACCTTCATTTAATGTACATTTGTTTGGCATCATAGTTATGCTGTGATACCAGGAACCCACAATGGGTACCCCATTAACAATAAAGTAGCTACACCTTTCTCAACCCACACTATGTGGTGACTGACTGTGGTGACAGTATATTTAAAGATAGTCTCTCATTACTGGGTTCATTAGCCTGCCTCAGTCTGGGACATGCGTGATGATCCCCATGACGTGTGGTGTGTGTATGGGTTTGGTTGTGAGTAACTGGACTGCTGGTGCTAGATGCATTGGGCTCCATATTTGTGTGCTGCAGAATATGGTTGTCTCCTTTGTGCTAGAGTGGCAATGTCCATATCAGAGATTCCAACCTCCATGTGCACACGCTCCTGCCCTCCTTTCCTTAAAATGTGTACCTGAAGGGTGTGGCAGATTGCTTGCCTAGATCCTTTGACTCATAGAAGTCCACCACTGCCAGAGTGTAACCTACCACTCAACATTCTCAGTGTGGAAACAAAGAGAACAAACTCTCAAATTCAGGATGCAACTGTAGGAAACACGCTCTCTCAAGTCTGCAGGAGCTTTGGAACTTTCAAGTACTGCAGCCCTCCGACTGGCTCGGCCAGACTGTCTTTGGCCATCAAACAAAATAAGTAGTGGCCCTCTGAGCCAGTTCATCTTATTTTACCTGATTATAACATTTAAAAGGAAAAAGCACTGTTAGGACAGAGTTGACATTCTCCCTCCAGACATGATTAAGTTTGAGAAGAACGGAATCTCTTTGCTGCTCGACCGGAGAAGAGAATGAAGATCTATCTTCCTGTACCATGAGCTGGACTGCACCTGCCAAAGGAATGACTTGGTTCAAAGAAGGCAGCACAAGGCAGAGCTTCCTGGAAAAAACGTTGTTGGGGCATCGCATGGAAATTAGACTGCTTGTGAGTCACAATGTCACCCCATCCTAACTGCCTAGGAGAAAAAAATAGAAACACTGCCCGTTTAGAAGGAGACAGTAATCTAAGTTCCCCAAGGATGCTCACATTTTATAGATATAGTGCTGAGAAAGGTTTGCGGACACTGACAAATAAAGATGGTCTTTGTCTTGTTGGTACCAGTGCAACTAACTGGCACCATCAGCCCAAAAGCTCCAACATCCTGTTAGAATTCTTTTGGGAATGGCTGCAGCACTCTGGAGTGTGTGCGGCTCTTAAGGTAGTGCTAGGATTGTCTGGCAATCATCTGCAAAGGCCAGCATCCACCTCTCTCCCTTCTTTTGTTGCAGCTGCATTCACTATCAAAAATGTAGTAGGGAGAATCCACTGCAGAAAAAATATATAACTGTGCTGAGAAACCTGAAGGAGCTACTTCACGCCAACATAAAGTCTCCTGTGTAGACCGCTATGTGTTTGGATGCTTGAAGCATATAGCTGAGAAAAGGGGACAAATGGCCTATACTTCCTGTAGCACACAGTCAGTGTGTGCGGTGGGCTTCAAGTCTGATCTACTTGTAGATGTTTTGATGAAACTACTTAATATAGATATCCTACTTTTCAGACTCCTCTTTTCTTCTGCAAATCATATGCTACAGGTACACTTACCTCTTTTACTCCCAGATTCAGCACAGTCAGTACTGAAACACAGGTCTCCTCTTGGATCAGCTACAATAGCAGACCAGCGGCGAGAGAGTGGCTTGCAAGGATTGGTTCTGAGGAGATTAGTGTTGCGAATGGTTCATGTGGCACAGTGCAGGTTCCTCCACAGACTTAGGTTTTCCACTGAAACAGTACCGCAACTCCATTGCAATGCGCGCACGCACACACACACGCACGCACACGCACGCACAAGCACGCACACACACGATAGATATACAACATGAAGGTGGAACAGCCCTTGCTTCTCAGGACTTCATCCTCACTATCACTCGGCAACCGTATAACTAATTGTAAGCAGGCCCCTCAGCCAGTCATTTCAACATACTCTAACACCATGAAAGGAAAATGTTACTTTCCTAGAACTATTGATTTGCAGCAGGAAGTGCTGTAGATTTGCATGCTTTGCACACTCCTGCCGTCTAGTGTTAGGCACAGATACTTTGAAGTGAAAGGTTTCGAGTTTGAAGGCGACTCGTGATCCATCCAAGAAACCCAAAATTCACCAGGAAAAAGATTCTATCAAATTATTTCCAACCTATCGCTGCTCCCCCACACCCCCAAGTGAAAACACGACAAGGCACACAACCCTGTGTACCATGCCTGTAGACACTGCATGCAGTATAGGTAAGTCAGCCCTATAGGAGGCCTTACAGCCCTAAGGCAGGGTGCACTATACTACATATGTGGGCATAACTGCATGAGCAGATATGCCCCTGTGCTGATCAGTTAAAATGCTGCCAGTACAAGAACAAATGACCCTGAAATTCGCAACTTCCTAGGTGATATGGCAGCCTGCCAACTGTCTCAACTAGTTCGAGGGCCCACACACGAGGCTGGCCACCTCCTCGACCCTGTTTTTTCCAATATGCCGCTTCTTGAGGTCCCGCTACCCCTACCCATGCCATGGACCGACCACAATCTGGTCCTTTTCTCGCTATATTCAGCAGGCACCAAACCCCAGGCCCTTCGCAATCCTATATATAAACGCCCCTGACATAACTTAGATCACTCTACTTTCCGAGACACTCTCGGCATCATACAGCCGGCATTGCCTACTAACATCGAGATGGCAAATGACCGATTCAGGGTGTGGGTCAATCAGGCTGTAGACAAATGTGCCCCGACCAAATGGACTTATCCCAAGAAAGCTTGGGCCAATGTCTGGTTCGATGACTCACTCACCACAGCTAGAAAGAACTGCAAAGTGTTAGAACGCACTTGGCAACGCTCATATAGTCCCACTGCTAAACTTGAATACAAAACAGCCATTAAAGCTCATCATAAACTGATATGGAAATCCTGCGCCGCCTACTTTGCCAATAAAATCAAGACCAGCAATAACCCCTTCGAAAACGATTTTCTCTTTGCTAAAGGATATGGTGAAATCCCCATTGTCACCCGAAAACACCATAACATCCAATGCCCAATATGAGGTATTGGCCACCTATTTTATCAACAAGGTAGAGGGCATCTATGACAGCTTCTGCTCCAAGAGCTACGCTCTGGACCCCTGGAAGGTGATCTTACTGGCACTGAGATCCACTCCCTCCCTGCACTCCACCTTAATCGAAGGCCTCCAGGCCTTGTTCACTAAGATAAAATCTGGGTCTCCAGATGACCCCCTTAATCCGCAACTCTTCCTTAAGTTCCAAGACTCCCTCTTACCTAGCTGTCTGGAACTCATTAATCTCTCTTTATCGTCGGCAGAGTCTCCCCAATCTTGGAAACGTGCAAAAGTCATTCCACTACTAAAAAAGCCGTCGTTAGATGCTTCAAGACCGGAGAATTACCGCCCGATCTCTTTGCTTCCTTTTTTAGCTAAAATCACGGAATCTCATGTGAACACCACTCTGACTCAGTATCTGGAAAGGACTGAAACTTGGCTCTTTACTACATAGGGCATCACACTCATTGCCGGCCGGAAGGTAGCTATCAGCGCCAGGACACCCTCGGGTAACGTTGCGCTTAAGAAATTAAACTAACATAACATAGCACGGAGTCAGCTCTTTTGGCAGTTACAGAGCAACTCAGAGCATCCTTGGATGAGGGCAAAACGTCAGCACTGATTTTGCTTGATCTCAGTGCCGCCTTCGACACAGTCTCTCACAACATCCTGCTTTTCCGGTTGCGGGAGATTGGCATCACCGGCAAAGCCCTCGCCTGGTTTACATCGTTTTTGACCAACAGGTCCTTTCAAGTCACCACCCCCCCTTCGATTCCCAGACGCACTCCCTGCGCTGCAGCGTCCCCCCAGGGATCGGCACTTAGCCCGACCCTGATCAATGTGTACGTCCGGCTGCTGGCGTTGCTGGACAAAGCCCGCAACATCTCGCTGGTGTCATATGCGGATGACACGCAGCTAATACTTTCCTTCACCAAGGACCCTAGCCAGGATGCCGCTAAATTTCAGGAGGACTTGACCGCCATCGCTGTCTGGATGGAGGCTAATTGCCTCAGGCTGAACTACATGAAATCTGAGTGAGAGCCTCCTACTAGGTAGAGACTCACATCTTTGGGGCAGCAACTGGTGGCCTCGGAAGCTCGGCACCCCCCCCCCCCTCCCCTGCAGAAAACCGTCGTAAAAAATCTAGGCATTTGGGTTGATAGCAGCCTTTCTTTCGAGGACCACGCCAAGTCTGTGGCAGGGACCTGTTTTGGCTTGCTGCGCTGCCTTAAGCCCATACTTGGTTTCTTTGACTCTCACACCCGCCAGCTGATTGTTCAAGCTACTGTTCTGGCCAGGCTGGACTATTGCAACGGTCTGCTGCTTGGCTCCAATCAGTCTGTGATTAAAAGGCTACAGCGCACTATGAACGCTGCAGCCCGCACGCTGTTTGCCCTACCTAGGCACTGCTCGGTCTCCGGCCTTCTGCGTCACCTTCACTGGCTGCCAATGGATTTACATTTTAAAGCCCTTTGCTTTATGCACAAAATTCTTGCAGGCTCAGGTCCTGCGATTCTGAGCGATCTTTGTCGTCACTACATCCCGACGTGTGCCCTATGCTCGGCCAATCTCCATCTGGCTCGTGTTCCTAGGTTCCACAGAACCAGAGCAGGAGGGCGTTCATTTAAGGTGCTTGTGCCGAACCTCTGGAATTCTCTGCCTCTTTTCATCCGAAGCACCTCCAACCTTCTATCCTTTAGAAGGGCGGTGAAGACCTGGCTTTTCCGTTGATCAGTAGATCCCTCTCCCACTCTCCTTCCTGGCAAGCAGCGCTGGGACATCCCTTTGCCGGGACAGCCATGCTCTTTACAAATCCATTAACATAACATAACAAGTGATCAGGGACGCCATTTTAAGAATATGTGCTGGACACTGGTGAAAACGAGTTCCCCAGCTACATGATGGCTTCACTGAAAACAGAGATGTTTGGTATTAAACATCTCGTATTAATAAGACCACACTAATTCCAGTATTGGATTTATTTATACATGCACCCCAGAAGGCACAATAGAGGTGCCCCCTGAAAACCTACCAATTACTAGTGTCTAGCTGACTGGTCTTAGCCAGCCTGCCACCAGAGACGAGTTTCTGACCCCCAAGGGTGAGGGTCTTTGCTCTCAGGAGGTCAGAAACAAAGCCTGCTCGGGCAGAGGGTGTTTACACCTCCTCCACAGGATGACCTGTGAACTAGCATTCCAAGCCAGGGAGCATCAAAGAGCCCACCACCTTTGGTATGTGAATCTGGCTTCTCTCACAGGAGAGGATGCCGACCTCCCTTGACCAGGGCCTATTTGACGCCTGGGCAAGGTGGGAAAATTAGTAGTCAGATAGGTGTGTTCACCTTCGGGCTAGTACCACCCCTAAGGTGGGCTACCTGAAATGAACACGACTTTTCAGAGTCTGCCATTTTTGTGGTGGCAAACTTAGGAACTCTGGGACAGGGTTATGCCAACTTCCTACAGGGAGAGGTCATATAGGGGGCATAGTAACCCCAGGGGTAAGTAGCCCATTGGCTACTACCGTACACTCTCCTAACACCCCTAAATTCAGTATTTAGGCAGCCCCTGGCACTAGAAAAACAGAGACCACACCAAGGATCCAGCAGGAGAGGCCCTGAACCAGAAAGTGTACTACTCCCTGTCTACATATGAATCTCACAAAAAGTACGTCTAGCAAAAACTAAGGATAAAGAGTGACTGTCCACAACATTGTTGCAGTCTAGGAGTTGAATAAAGTGTTTCAACTATTAAGCGGGAGAGAACCTCTTTCATGAAAAGAACCCTCACTCACCCGCAGGTGACATGCTTCATCATTGGGTTCCCTCCTCACACCAAGGCCAAGGTCATTGGTGTGGGCTACAACTCTACAAGGTTGAAGAGGAACTGAGGTGTTTTAAGGCAACTCACTGGAGAAGGTGAAGGGAGTCAGGGGAAGAGTGCAATTAAGGAAAGAATGAAGAGTAAAACTGTCTCCAGAAGACCAATAGGCCTTTATTCCGTCGTCTCCTGGGCCAGGGTTAAAAAGGTCTACAGGAGAGAGGACTAGGGGTTATCAACAAATATACCCCTGAAGTAGGTCAACATGTTTCTGCCCTTAAATGACCCCTTCAACAGAAAATCAGATCCTGCCAACCTTAAAGAAGAAGAAGACGCATGTGAAGAGTCACAAGAACAGAAGCCTCAGCAAGGGACTTGGCGCCAACCCTGCTGGCCTGCCTGCTGACTTCGAAAATTGTGCCAAAAGACGACTTGTCCTGCAGCCGCTGTGTCTCCAAAGCCTGGAAGAACTGCGAGCACTTCACCCAAGAACCAGGAAATCCAGTGGAACAGCAGCGCTGCTCCCCTGCATCCTGCAGGTACCAAAGACTGAGCTATGAGACTCCAAGACCGTGAAAACTGGACGCTGGAATGCACCACTGCACCCGAGCCGCCTAGCCCGAGCTGAAGTGGGCCAATGGTGTCAAAGTGGTACCCAGACCCTCCAGACTCGAAGCCCATCTTGGGTTCTGCCCTTGTGGACTCCTCCACGCTGCCTGCAGCCTCTGTTTGCAGGCCCCCTCAATCGCGACCACTCGTAGTGACAAAAAACAACAATGCCTAAGGACACCTCTGCACCTGTCACTCCAGGCCCGTGGAGAAGAGGACCAAAGATGTCCTCACATCCCTGAGCATCGTAAGGCCTGATCCCCCCTATTGGTTCAGCCTGACTGGCCTCCCAGTCGAAACCTGCAACCTCTTTTAATGAGAACTGATCCCCGTAGACTAACATTGGGCACCCGACGCTGTATTGCACCACTGCACCCAGCCGCCATAGTGCAGCTGGAGGTGAACTGCTGGCGCTGCCGTGGACCTTGCCCCATACTTACCTTAAGTCCAGGAGATTGGTCTCGTAAGTTGCTGTACTCTACCTGTATGCTGTACTTGTTTTTCCTCGCATAGGATAACATTGCAGCTACTGAAAATTGAAAGTATTTCTTTTGCAAAACGTACTTACTGATTGAATTGGTTCTGGTACCTAAATATACATAAAGATACGTGTTATTTTTATAAATTGGTGTAGATCTCCTTATTGAGTCGTGTGCATCATTTATTGACTGTGTGTGTATTTTGCAGATGTCTAACACTCCTCTATAATAAGCCTAAGGCTGCTTGACCACACTACCCCCTATAAGAGCACCTTGGATTTGCTAGAGCAAGCTCCTGTCCACTAGTAAGGGAATACCAGGACTCTGTGCACGATAAATACCTCTTTTTGGTATATCATGTAAAGAGAAACAATTGATGGACAGAATGCTGGACAATGCAAACATTCACCCCCAGTCACAAGGATCTGGGTTTAATCCATCGTTCTTTTGCTCACCACACCACCCCAGTTTGGACCCAGCCATATGCAAATCAGTCTTGACCCTGTTCCTTGTGGTAACAGTCCAGCCCGAACTGCCAAGCCAGGTCCTCCCTGGACCGGAAACAAGCATCCTGGGACCGGTTTCAGGGCATCACCCTTCATCAGCCAGGCTAGCTTGAATCCAGTGGTGTAGTGAGCATGGGACCCACGTCTGGGCATACCCTTCCCACTTAGGGCGACATATGCAAAAGAAACAATTGATGGACGGAATGCTGGACAATGCAAACATTCACCCCCAGTCACAAGGATCTGGGTTTAATCCATCATTCTTTATATCATGTAAAGAGCCAGCTTCCTACACTGATAGTTGGAGGTAAGTAACAATTTTCATTTGCAGCAAGAATAACTGTAGATCACATGCTCTGCGTAGACTGAAAAGCATTGCCCTCCTCCAAAAAGCAGTAGCTTGCAAGCAAATAAAGATGATGCTTGGAATAAGGATTTAAGTACCATTTGCCAAACTTGAGCTTCCTGGCAACCATGAATGTCTACACAATAAGGCTTTGTGAAGGTGTGTAGTGTAGACCATGTAACAGCTTTACAGGTGTCTGCAAGCAGTATGTTTTTTTACAGCTAAGCCACAGTACTCCTTTGCAAACAGAATGTGTCAATTAAGCTTTGAAGTAGCACTTCAATTCACTTAACTATTCATCCTGCAAGACCCGACTTACAAGGAATATGTTACTTACCTTGTAAGCATCTGTTCACTGTGTAGACCTGTAGGTTCACATGCTGTGCATTCTCCTGTCATGTAATGTTGGGCTCAGATGTTTGCAAGTTGTTTTTGTGCAAAGAAGTCTTTTGAGTCACAAGGTATAGTGACTCTTCCTTCGGCTGGTAATGTGCAAGGGCACCGGCTCCATTGTTAGAATGTTTTCTGCACAGTGGGTGAGTAGGAAGATGGAGTGTACTGTAGAAAGGATAGAGACCATGCAAGAGGTAAGAAAATTAGAAGTGAAAAAAAGAAAGAACTGTGTGTATGTGCAACAGCCAAAGGCTTCCGGGGAGGTGGGTGAGCGCACGTGAATCCATAGTACTAAACGCCACAAACAGATGCTTACAAAATAAGTAACATATTCAGTATGTGGCATGTGTGGCTGTAGATACACATGCTCTGCATAGACTGTAAAGCGGTTCTTCCCTAAGCAGTGGCTAGCCGGAGGATGTTGCAGAAGACTGGAAAAGAGTTTGCAAGAAAAGAGTTTGTAAGACATCTTGGGCAACTTGTGCCTGTTGCCGTGCTAGGACATCTAAATAGTAGTGTTTAGTGAATGTGTACGGAGTGGCCCAGATAGCTGCTTTACAGATGTCAGCAATGGGTATGTTTCTTAAGAACGCCATAGAAGCTCCTTTGTTGTGAGTGGAATGCAGCCTAGGTGGGACAGGCAGATTACTTTTAACTTTCACATAGCAAGTTTGTATCCAATTGATAAAGCATCTAGCCATGCCCAATTTGAGAGAGCAGAACCTTTGTGCGGTTTTGGAAAAGTTCACTAAAAGCTGTTGAATTGTGCGAAAAGATTTGTTGTGTCGATATAGTACATCAAGGCATGCTTTATATCGAGAGTGTGAAGTGCCCTCTCCGCTACAGAGTCCAGCTGAAGAAGTACACCAGAAGCTCAATGGTTTGGTTGAGATGGAATGAAGATATCACCTTTAAAAGAAATTTGGGATAGGATCCAAGGACAACTCTGTCCTTGTGAACCTGAAAGAAAGGCTCCTCAAGAGTGAGGGCATGCAACTCACTAACACATCTTAGGGATGTGAAAGTGACAAGGAATGGTACCTTCCATGAGTGGATCCGTAAGATGCATGAATGCAGATTTTCAAAGGAATGGCCCATTAGTCTTAAAGGACAATATTAAAGTTCCAGACTGGAGCGTGGGCAACTCTGGGTGGGATAACCTGTTTGAGACCCTCTGAAGGCTTTGGCCACAGGTATCCTGAATAAGGAAGGGTGTTCCCAATGTTGCGTGTAGACGGCTATAGCAGCCAGGCGTAGGTGTATGGACGTATATGCAAGGCCTGATTTTTGCAGTGAAGAAAGTAACACATGACTTTTTGAACAGGAGGATTAAGCGGGTCTAGGGTCTATATCTTTAGGAATGCAGTAGTGGACAAACCTTTTCCAGTTGGCAGCATAGCAGTCCCGGGTAGTGGGTCAGCATGCTTTCTTGAGGATGTACATGCAGTCTTTAGAGAGGTTGAGATAACTAAACTCTAGGACCTCAAGAGCTAGATTGAGCTGCCTGGGATTGGGGGACTGATCTTGCCATGGTCGTACGTGGAAAGGTATGGCCTGCTCAGGAGATTCTCTTGGTGAGCCACTGACATTTCTAGAAGGGTGGAGAACCATGGTTGCCTGGCCCAAGTGAGAGCGATCAGGATGAGAGTGGGAGAAGTTTGCTGAAGCTTCTGAACCACATACATGAGGGCAAGAGGCAGTAAAGCATATGCAAATATTCCTCAACAGTTCATCCATAGTGCATTGCCCTTGGACTGAGGGTGTGGGAACTAGGAGGAGAAGCTTTTGCATTTGGCGTTTTAGGCAGCATTGAACAGTCAACATCGGGTACCCCTCCATTGGTGGGAGTAGGACTAGTAGGCAGAGTTCCCACTCGTGGACTTGTTGCCACATCCTGCTGAGCAGGTCTGCAAAGTCGTTATCCACTCTCAGAAGATAATCCGCCAGGTGATGTATCCGATAGGGAAAAGCAGAGAGCCAAATGTTCTGCGCTAATGCTGATAGCTGCTGTGAGTGCCACCTTGTTTTTGGAGGTAATACAAGGAGGTCATGTTGTCTGTTTTTATAAGAACTACCTGGTGATGAATTTCCTGGAAAACTGCCCTGAGCCCTAGCTGGATCACTAGCAGCTTGAGGTAACTGATGTTTAGGAGGCGCTGCTGCGATGATCATTTGCCTTGGACTATCAGGTTCTGAAGATGTTCTTCCCACCCCCGAGAGAGATGCGTCTGTGGTGATGGTCACTTGCAGAATCAGGTCTACGAAGGGCCAACCGAGCAGCAGGTTTTAGCTGTTGCACCACTACAGAAAGAGATGAATGCTGGCCCGTATCAACACTAGATCTTCCCAATGACCCTCTGCTTGTGACCATTGTATTGCGAGGTAATGCTTGAGTGGGTGCAGGTGTAAATGGATGTGGAGAACAATGGCTATGGATGAGGCCATCACACCTAAAAGGTGCATGACTGTTCTGACAGTTGACGAACGGCCTGAAAAAGGGGCAATAGCTGCTGGAAAGCCAGAATTCTTGGTTGACTAAGGTAAGCTCTGCCGGTAAATGTGTTTAGTACGGCGCCTAGGAAAGGTGGAATTTGCAGAGGTTGGAGGTGGGACTTGACAGTGTTCATTGTAATTCCTAGTGTGTGAAGGAGAGAAATCATTGTTTGAGTGTGTGTGAGGCAATGCTGCTTGCTAAGACTCTTGTTCAGTCATTCGTCTACGCATGGGAAGACATAGATGCCATTCACATGAGGTGGGCGGCCACCACCGCAAGACACTTTGTGAACACTTTGGGGGTAGTGGTGACCCCGAAAAGTAGCACTTTCAACTGGTAATGTTGACCACTTACTATGAATCGTAAGTCGCGGTGATGAGCAGGATGGATAGGTGTATGGAAGTATGCATCCTTTAGTTTGAGAACTGTCATAAAGTCGCCCTGCTGCAGAAGAGTAATGACATCCTGTAGGGTGACCATATAAAAGTACTCAGAGGATGTACTTTTCGAGGGGCCTGAGATTGAGGAATGGCATTAAAAAAACTGTCCTTTGATATGAGAAAATAGAGGGAATAGAGTTCCCTGCCCTGGTGTTGTAATGGCACTGGCTCAAGTATGCCCTTAAGGATGAGCGCTTCAACAACTTCTTGCAGAAGGATTTTGTGATCTGAGGGGAGGCTGTGTACACGTAGTGGGGTATTCGGTGGGGTTGTATTGAGTTCCAGGCAGTACCCATGTTGTATGATGGGAGGTACACATCAGAAATGAAATCCCTGTGGCCTTATCCCAAAAGGTGTAGCAGGATCCGGGGGAGAGAAAGGGCGTCACTGCTTGTTGGAGGAAGACCCTTTAGCCATGCCTCCTTTGGTTCTGCCTCTCATTGTATTGCCCCTGTAACCAGCCCTCGGGTACCCCTATGTGGACTGCTGATGGTTTTGCTGCTGCATTTGTTAGGATGCAGGAGATTCGGGGATGTGGTTTTGCTACTTCCCTTGTACTGGGACCTACGAAAGGAGCTCCATCTTATGGGTGCCTGTAGAACCCCCATTACCTAAGCTGTATCTTTTTTTTTTTTTAGCTTCTCCAACATCTGATCCACCTGCGGTCCGAGCAGATATTTGACAACGAATGTCAGGTTTAGCAGGTGTTGCTGGACTTCTGGCTTGAAGCCAGAGACTAGGGCCAGGCATGAGGGCGAACCAGGATGCTGGTGTTAACACCCCTGGCCACAATGTCAGCTGCATCGAGGGCACAGCGGATTGTGGTGTTTTTAACTGTTTTCTGTTCAGCCACGAGTTCCTGACCACGTTATTTTTATTGGTTGGTGAGGTGCTGGAGAGTTCCTCCATTTCGTCCCAGTGTGCCCTATAGCACCTGGCGAGCAGGCCCACAGAGTTAGCAATTTGCCAATATGTAGCTGATTGCACTGCCACTCTTTTGCCCGCTGCGTCAATCTTTTTGCTCTCCTTGTCTGGGAGTGGTAATTCCCTGAGACTTCGCCATTAGGGCACTAGCATACTATGTGGACTACTAGTGAGTCAGGGGGAACATGCTTGTGAATACAACGCAGGTCGTAAGGCGTAGCGTTATTCTTTTTATCTACTCTAGGCGTGACAACCTGGGCCTTGCCTGGCTCCTGGAATGGGTCTGGCGCGGTCTTGTGCATTCCTTTGAGCATTGGGAGAGACTGAAGAGTGTGGTTTTGAGAGAGTTTTGACCGGGAAGTCATTGTCTTTCCGGACAACATGGATATCTAACTTGTGGTAATTTTCTGCTCTGTCGATGACTTTGTGATAGGAGATAGCATCATCTAGCGGAGAGGCCAGGGTCTGTTTCACACAGGGCATCCATGTCGTAATCATCACACGGGTCGTCCCTCAGTTCCTGGTCATAGGGAGCATCATAAGGCTCATCTATGTCCTGGCACAAAGGGGTATATTCTCCCTCCCTATCTGAAGAGTGTTGCGAACTTTGTGGTGAGGCTAGCGGAGGTGGCACGTGTGGTGGTGGCAGCGAGGGTGGAGGAGGAGGTGGAGGAGAAGGGGGAGTAGATAGAGATGGAGTGGAAGGAGGTGGAGGGCGAGCAAGGATGCCCCTGTCCTTCAGTGTTTTGGAGGCGGTGTAGGCTCCAGGGCAATCTGCTCCTCGAAGGACAGCTTCTGCTTCTTTGGTAAAATGGCCTGAGGCTTTGATGGGGGCTTGGTGGTAATCTTCCCCATCTGCAGGTGTATGTAGAGTCTCTTTTCGCAAGCGTCGAGCTCCTCTTGGAGAAGCTGGAGAATGGGTTGTTCTGAGTCCTTTAAACTTGTTATTGACGGTGTCAAGAGGAGTTTCAGTGTAGAGTGAGGTTTTGGCATCAAAGGAGATTTCAGCATCACAGGTGTCAGTGCAGTGATTGGCTTCAGTGTCATCTTTGGAGCCGGTTGGCCTTTCGGTGAAGGATGGAAGGGCTGGAGGTCTTCGAGGACGGCTGCATTTTATGCAGGCCTTTATGGCCGGAGACTGGAGTGTTGTCAGCTCCAAGAGCTTCGACTCCACGGCCTTCTGTCGGTGGCGACCATGACGCAAAGACAGTGGTGGGCATGAAAGCGCTGTTCAGTCTCTGGGCTTGACGCCTGAACCCAAGAGTAGCAGTGGTCTGCAAGAGCATATCGTGTTTATTGCGGCCGACAGCTGTGCAATAATTCTGGTCAGAATCTTTTTTTATCTGCAATCACCTCACTGTCGGAAACGTTCAATGAACTGTGCCCAGGCTGAAGTGTGGTGGTTGTGCCCTGGAGGGTACGGCTTCCCCTTGTTCCTCGACATTGCCTTCCCCAAACATTTTAGGGGTGTAGGCTTCCTTGCATCTCTGCATCCTTCGATGGGCCCACCTCCTCTGGCATTGGTACCAAACGGTTTTCTTCGACCTGAGGTGAGGCAGGTCTGGCACGTGGTGTTGTCGTGCTCGGGGAAGAGGTTGAAGACCTGGCGATGGTCAGTCTAGGGAAACTTGGAATGACACTGGGGGCAGTACTGGAAGTGTGTCCATTCCATCATTGAGCAGGCGTTGGCGAGCAGAAGTGAGCCGAGGTGGAGGCAGGAAGCCCTGAGAATGGGCCTAGCCCCCTGTTGAAGACGTCAAAGCTTGCACAGTGGTTGGCTGACCATTGGCAGTGATGAAGCATGAAGACTTGTCAGCGACAGATTCGAAGAGTTCTGAAAGAATGCGCTGAACATGGAGCCCGATCTCTACACGTCCAAAACCGATGGCGGACAAACCAATCTAACAATGGAACCAGTACCCATTTGCATTGCTATCCAAAGGAAAAGTCGCTATACCTTGTGACTCGAAAGACTTCTTTGAACAAAATCAAATTGCAAATGTCCGAGCCAAACACTAGATGGCAGGAGTATGCAGATCTTGTGTATCTACAGCCACACATGCCAAAAACATAGAGTTTCCTAAGTGGGGCTTCAAACAGCCATCCGCCTCCCTCCCCTCCCCCCCAAAAAAAGTTGCTTTGTCTTCCGAATGGATTTTGTAAAATCAATGTAATACATAAGGGCTCTTTTGACATCTCTCCAAGTGATTAAGGTTGTGCAAAAAAGCTTGGTACATCAATAGTTTGATTAACACAGAAAGGCATTCAACCTTAGGCAGAAAGTGAGGATTTGTCATCAGAACAACCGGATCTTTGTGGACCGGAGTAAAAGGCTCCTCGATAGTTTTAACTTACAACTCATTGACTCAAATCAGGGAAGTGATTACAATGAGGAATGCTACGTTCCCCAAAAGAAATTGCACCTGCAAATGTAATGGTTCAAAAAGGTGCTCTATGAGCAGAGCGAGAACAACTGTAAGTTCACATGAAGGGACTTGAAGTTTTCTTGGTGGTATAAATCTTTTTAAACCCTTCAAGAAAGCCTTGACAACTGGAATAGGGACTGGTACTGTCTATTCTACATGTAAGCTACCAAATGGAGGCATTTGCTGGACCTGATTTCTGTAAATGCAATGAATAACAAGTAATGTCTTGTACAGAAGCCTGAAAAGGTTGGTTGTTTTTACTAAAACAGTAGTGTACAAATCATTTCCATTTGGCAGCTTAGCACACTCTTGTACTGGGTCTACGAGTCTCCTTTACAATAAGTATAGAGTGCTCAGAAAGTTACAGATAGCCAACTTCTAAGACCTAAGGTGCCAAACCACAAGATTTAGCATCTTGAGATTTGAGTATCATATCTGCCACATGTGCTGTGTTAAAAAGGTCTGCATGCAGAGGTAAGTTCATGAGTGGGTGAATGGGCACACCCAAAAGCATGGAGTATCATGGTTGTCTTGCCCGAGTAGGAGCAATTAGAACGAGCCTCATGGATGCCCGTCTTTTCCTCACTACATATAAAAACAGTAGTAGTGGAAGAAAAGGGTAAGCAAATATTTCTAACCAATTCATCCATAGAGCACTGCCAATGGACTGTGAAAGAGGGTACCTGAAGGCGAAGCTTGCGCAGTTTGTGTTTTTTTGCTGTAGTGAACAGATCAGACTGGGGGTTCTCCATTTTCAAAAGTACTGATGCAGTACTTGAGGATTCAATTCCTATTCACATGTTAGTTGATGTGTCCTGCTTACCAGGTCCATAAACTTGTTGTCAACTCCTGGGAAAAGTTCCGCTAGGAGGAAGACTTGATGACAATGCCATATTGTTTATGCTAAAGTTGCCAGCTGGGGAGTGCGCATGCCCTTCTGTTTCTTGATGTAGTTTATCGCAGTCATGTTGTCTGGATGAGCACTGTTTTGTTTCGAATTACTGTGTAAAGAAAAATGTTAATTACCCTGTAATCATTTGTTTCTAGTGTGTAGTTCTGTAAATTCTTATGCTCCTGTCAGCCTGAGTATGGTATTGATCAGATAGCATCCTTGCGGGTGCCAGCTAATGGGATGCTACCTAGAAAAGCCAAGGTTGCCCCCTTTTTGCACTTAGAATGTGCCCTAGGAAGTACAGCAAGTACACATTTCGCTATGGCAGAGCAAGTTTGGATACACTTGAAAATCCATCTTGCAATGCGTGACTTGCAAATGGGGTGAACCTGTTGCATACGCGCAAGCACAATTTCTTTAGCGCTCGCGTGTTTGTATTTTCATTTGTATATACTGCACCATTGTGAGTGGACACGAGCGCTACATTGAGGTGCGCTAGTGTTGTCTTTCAAAGGCGACATTGCTGTTAGAACGAGCTTGCTCGTGGGGTGAGGTGAGGGCGAATTTCAAAGTATGCTGTGTTGTATATATGGGGTTAGGTTTGTCCATTACAGATTTAATGATTGTACCTGACATACTTCAGATGGAGATTGTCTATGCAAAAATAAAGCGGAATACTTTTCCTGAAGACGCGTGTCCTTCGATGAAGTGTTTTCAATTGGACGCAGTTTCTTACAGAACCTATTAGGGTTTAACAAGAGGTAGAAATAGAAGGTTTTTGTGGAGGGACTTAGACCTGTCAAACAAGTTACTTATCTTCAGTAAGGCTATTTCTGGTTGATACCCTATCTAACTGCAGATTCCTCAGCTTTACGATATCCTCCTCGGTGCGACACTTGATTCGGAAGGTTTCACAGCAGTGCTCCCGCATGCTGTTAGGTGCGTCTTGCAGCTCTGTGTTGGCCTCTTTCAACCCTGGAAGTGTCAGAGCGGAGCCGCATACATGCCCCAACCCTCACACCAACATCAGTTTCTTGCTCGACTATTTCCATGCCTGCAGACGCAGAGCACAAAACAATTGGAGGTACAAGTGTGCAGATCTCTAATTTGGGACTTTTTTAGATGGTAAAACGAGACCACTCCACAGAAGGGCAGGGTGGAGGGCAGTGAGGAATCTGTGGTTAGATAGCATATCTACCAGAAAGAGTGCTACTGAAAGCAAGTAACTTGTTTTTCTAATGGAAACTTTGAACTGCAGATTCCTCACCTTTAGATAGATACCAAAATAGTACCTCCTATAGGTGGAGGGTCTATAGAGTGGAATCGGACCAAACGGTCCTGCAGGACCGAACGAGTCAAATATCCTTCCAGTCGGACACGGCTGTCAAGGCAGTAGTGCTTCATGAACATGTGCACTGATGCCCATATTGTGGCCTGACAGATATCAACAATAGGCACTTCGCGTGCCAACACAGGTGGTGGCAGCTTTGGCCCTGGTGGAATAGGCCCTCAGTCCTTCCATAGGCTACTTTTTGGTCAATGCGTAGCAGATCTTAATGCAAGCTTTTCCCTTTTTAGCCTTAGACAGTCCCACAAAAAGCTGACCTTCCACCCGATGATTTTTGGTGCCACTAATTTAAAAGCTTAAGGCTTTTTTGAGGCCCAGCCGATAGAGTCTCTACTCATCATTTGAGGGGTGTGACGAGGCAAAGAATGTCAGAAGGGTGAGGGATTCCCCAATGTGAAAAGGCAACTCTAGGCAAGAAAGCCACCCTGGCCCTCAACAGCAGTTTGTCTGGTAGAAATTAATTGTAGGATGGCTGCACAGAGAGCCTGGAGCTCATTCACGTGGCGAGCTGAAGTGATTGCAATGAGGAAGATAGTTTTGAGAGTCAGCAGATGCAATGAGTAGCTGTGCATGAGCTGAAAGGGGGTACATATGAGGAATATCAGGACCAAATTAAGATCCCACAGTGGCATCACAAATGGCTTGGGAGGGAACATGTGTATCAAACCTTTATTAAACCGCATTGCAACAGGGGATTTAAACAAGGACGGCTAGTCTGGCAAATGTATAAAGGCCAAAAGGACAGACAAATAACCTTAAATAGTGCCCACTGCAGGACTTCACTGGGCCAAAGACAACTCAACGATAAAACATCTGACAATTTGGTTGTAAGGGGTTTGTGTTGAGGACTCCACACCAAGCCACAATTGTGCCCCAGTGCGTGGCGTAAATGGACTTTGGAGAGGGATAGGATGACATCTACAACCTCAGGTAATAGATCAAACGCAGTCAACTGGCACTGCTTAATCTCCACAAATGAAGGTGTAGATCTCTTAGTGGATGAAGAACCACATCTGCCTGGTGAAGAGCTCCTCCACCAGCTTTTGGAGGATGGGTGCCTCAGGTTCCGACAATCACAGTGTCAAAAGGGTCCTCAGCGTTGATTTAGCGCTTGGTTTCAGAGACGCTCGTGGCATTAATTTTGGCTACAAATAAGGATGTTCGGCTCCTTTCAGTTAAGGGAGAGCTGATGACTGTTGTGGCTCGATACTCTTTGCAGAAAACCTGCTCAGCTTCAAAGCCTTTGCCCGGTGCTGGCTGGAGTCTGATGGTGGAAGGGCACTAGAGCCTGGCTACTTCTTTCGCCCCTGCTCCAGGCTCGAGGCCGGACTCCTGTGAGAGCGGTGCTTTGCCTTGGCATGGGGGCAATTAGCAATGCAGGGTTTTGTCTCCTGGCTTTGCTGTGCTGCAGTACTACTCATGCCTTTTGGAGTCTTTTTTGTTCAGGACCCTTCTGATTTTGATGCCAAGGATGCTCAATCTTGGTCTTTTCCTTGGATGTGCTCGAGGACAGCATCTTGGGGCTGAGTCTCAGTTGGACCGCCAGGACGCTGGAAGGGTCTGCCATTTGCTCCTCCATGTTGAGTTGGTGATGTTCCCTGAAAATGTCGGAGGTCTCCAAGGAAGACTGCCGCTACATCTTGGTATATTCCGAGCCGCTTTCCCTTCGATACCTTAGGGGCTTTTTACAGCGGTAGGTGACACAGAACTTGCAGGAGGTCTCGTGGTCAGTGAAGAGACAAAGGTAGCAAACACTGTATGATCTGACCAAGGGTATTTTGTGTATCACCTTGGACAGAATTGAAAGGGCATTTATTCTACCTCCCCCTGCCTGTATTCATTCTCTGAGATGAGTTCAGAAGGGACTGAAGGAGACTCCACTGAGTCGAAAGAGGTGAAGGGACTTCAAAACTGATTGGCCGTGGTCAGTGGAGAGGGTTAAGCAGTTTTTTGGTCGGGAGATCCACCAGATAGGCGCTGACTGGGCAGTGATTGATAACCAAGACTTTGGTTTAGAAGATTAGAGCAAGTAGGCCAGAAAAAGCTGTAAGGATATGCATTGGTCTCGGTGGTGTTGTTGAGTATGTTCAAACCTGTTCGCAGAAAAAAGACAATTCAGGTAGGAGTCAGTGCCCATGCACATTGTGGACTAAGGAAAGACTCTTAGCGCATCCAATGACTCAAAATAGTTTCAAAGAAAAACAAGTTGTCATGTCCATGCTCAACACTAGATGGCAGGAGTATGCAAAGCATGTGCATCTACAGTAACCCTGGGCAAAGCACTACGCTACGCTCGCGTAGTTTGCGAAGTTTGCGCTACTTCGCACAACGCGAATTGCACGTAGCACAGTGCAAACACGCGTAGCGTAGCGGTCATTTTTTGCTTGCTCGCGGTCCTCAACGTCAAGTTGGCGACCGCGAGCAAGCAAAATGACATCCCGGCGAGACTTTTTCCTCGTTCGCGATCAGCAACATCAAGTTGCCGATCGCGAGCGTGGAAAATAAACCTCCCGGCGAGATTCTCAACGCGGGGAGGTCAGGTTTCTCATTGCGAGTGGTCGCGTATGCTCGCGACGAGAAACTACCTGTCCGCGTTGAGAAAGCTGCAGCTCGAGTAAAAATCTACTCGAGCGGCAGTAAAAGACAGCTCGCACTGTGCAAGATGCCGTTTTCAATGATTGCACAGTGCGGACAAGCATCCGGCACTGTGCAATCATTGCGAACAGTGCACTACGCAGTTCGCGTAGTGCTACGCGTAGCTCGCGTAGTGCGAACTGCACTTTGCGTAGCTTCGCGTAGCGCTACTTCGCGAACTACGCCCAGGCTTAATCTACAGCCACACTTGCTAGGAACACACACTCGGTGCTAGTTGCACTGCCAACTCCAAAAGATTGATGTGCAGTGGCTACCGCTGTTGAGTCCACGTGCCCTGAATGATCAGGTTATCTAAATGAGCTCCCCACCCAGTAAGAAAGACATCCGTGGTATTGGTTTCCTGCTACTGAGGGTTGATAAATGACCTGCCCAGTAACAAATTGTTGTTCCAACCATTTTAGTTTGTGCTGAACTCTGGGTTCAACCAAAACTAGATTTTCCCACCAACCTGTCGCTCTTGACAATTACCTGGAGAGACACTCATGTAACAGGCACATGTGAAATTGAGCATTCTTGCAATGAAAGATGCGATCATCCCCAGCAATTTTGTGATTATTCTTACTGTCAGAGGATGCAACATCTGGTAAAGGGGAAGCCACCTTTGAAATGATATCACTCTCTCGTTGTTGGGGTAAGCTTTGCCTGTGTTCAGTTTGGCTTACAAGAATGGTTGTACTTGTTAGGAACAGAGGTGTGATTTCTTGACATTTACTGTGAATCCCAAATTGTGTAGAAGTGACACAACTTGTTGAATGTGTGCTAGGTATATTGCTGTCAGCTGCTGCTCTTCATCAATCTGTCATCTGAATATGAAAAGGCATGAATGGCGTTGAGACGGAGATGCACTGCAACTACCACTAGACATTTAGTAATGTTAGTTGAGCTGTTGTGACCCGCAAGAGATAGTACTTTGAACTGACAATATTGTCCTCTTACCACAAACCTGATGTAGCAATGCATGGTTGGGAATATGGACGTATGCATCTTTGAGATACAGGGTTGCCTTGGTGCAGAGCTCAGAGGAGTGGTATGATGTCTTTTAAGAGTTGTCAAAGTGTTCTGGCACTGTGTAATAGTAGAGCCGCTTGAAGCCTATTCTTGGCCTTAGTGTCATTGTCCTTTTTGGGGATTAGGAAGTGTAGAAAATTCGTCTTGTCCCTTTGTATTTTTGAAACTAGCGGCATTGCCCCTTTTTGGAGCAATGCCTTCACTTCTTCCTTCTCTTGATTTCCCTGGATAATGGTATTGCAAAGAAGTGGTATATTTTGTGGTGTGGTATGAAATTCCAAACAGTATCTGTGGGCAACAATGGATGAGAATCAATTACCGTAGGTTATCTCTTCCTATTGGGAATGAAAGGACCTAATTCGTACCCAACAGGGGTTGTGTGATTGGGGCATGGAGTGGGGGTGGGTGGAGCATACATCAATGCTTGTAGACAGAAGAGTTCTTGCAGTGGGCTGCTCTGCCTTTTCTGCTGCTGTTGTCCTGGAATCCTCCTCTTAAGTAAGGCTTGAAACTTTGTCCCTCCTGGAAGGGCTGCTGATGCTGGAAAACAGTGCACTGCATTGTGGCTTCCGCCTCTCATCTGCTGACACCAACAACCAGGCATGTCAGGTTGAATTTGTACTGGACCCATAACTTTACCTGTTTTTATGTCTTTTTAAATCTTTTCTTTTCCAGCATCATGTCAGTCTGTGGACCATATGGAGGTTCTCCATCAAATGGGACATTTAGCAGATGCTATTGAACCTCAGGATGGAAGCCAGAGATTCAGAACCAGGCATGTCTTTGGGGTAAGATGCTAGTGTTTGTCTCTCTGGACTCAGTATCAGCTGCACACAGTGCACATCGGACACTGGCATTGGAGACGAGTTTCTCCTCATGAACCAACTCCTTGCCCCTTCTTCAGTATACCTCTTGTAAGTGTTTTTACCAGTTGCTCTACTCTACCCAGTGCTACCTGTCCTATCTTGATAACAGGTCCAATGATTTGGCGATGCACTGACCGCTAGTTATCTTGAGGCTTCGTCAATCTTTCTACTCTCCTTGTCTGTAGCTGGTGCATCCCTGGTACAAGTATGGACAGCTAGAGAATTTGGGGGTGCATGGCCTCTAATGTATAAGGGACCCTCTGGTGCCGTCTTGTACTTTTTCTCAATTGTTGGGTTCATGACCTTTGCTTTTACTTGGTCCTTGATGTTGTCAGTAAGACACTTTGTTATGCTTTTGAGCATGAGGAGGAACTGGACCGAGCTTTCCATCTTGAAAAACATTTCCACCAAGAAGTCATCTCCCTCTTTAACATGTAATTTAACTTTGTGGTGGTCAGCGGCCTTATGGATGACAGCATTGTTTGCTGGGGATTCATCCGGTGGAGATGGTTCTATTTTATAGTGCTCCAAACATGGGTCCTTGCAATATACATGCCATGGATCATCTCCATATTCTGTAGGGATGGGCTTGTCACAGGGGTCAGAGATGTTTCCCAATAAGTGCGTGCCATATGTGATGGTGAGTGAGAGTACGCTGGTGGTTGAGGTGGTGGAAGTAGACTAGGATCCCTAGGCCTACGCATATTTGAAATAGGGAATGCCCTGAACACCCCTGGCATCTGCTGTATGGGACAGGCAAGTATTTGTCTGTTTCTGTAATGGTGTTGGCTCAGTAGCTGTCGAAGCTGTTGTTGAGGCCTATTTTGAAACCAGCTTTGGCATCAGCTCTCGTGACAAGGAATTTCTCAGTGCAAGGGCTCTGCCATTTGATGCCCAGGCTTATCAAAAGCTGAAACGTATTTTTGAGGCAGAATGTTCTCAGGGACAGTGGTCGAATCCAACTAGAGAAGCCTTTTCAGTGCAGTCTTAGGGCTCCAAGCCTGGTTCTCTCAAGGCCGATGCTTACCCAGGAGTCAAGAATCCTGCCAACGCTGAGTCCCAGAGGCAAGATCTTTAGATGGTGTACATGGCTTAGGGGCAGTCTGTATCCTGCATGTGGTGCTCACTGGGGGCCCTGTAGATGACTGGACTGCAAATGTGTACTCCTCTGAAGACACATTTTGAACTCCAATCACCGTGGGCTCCTGGTATACCTGATGGGCTTCTCCTCTGTAAGTCAAGGTATGTTCCCTAGATGTCCTTGATGCTGGGCAGGTCATTGGCTCAGGAGAGGTTTGCAGCAGCATTTTGTAGTAAGCCCACAGGCGTTCCATCCTGCAATGGATTGTTTTCTTGTTGTGAAGGCCTGGCAGGCTGGACAGCTTAATTCCACATGGTCTCTGGGTAAGCAGAGGTTACAGACAGCATGTTGGTCTGACCATGGGAACTTGCTGTTACATTGAAGGCAAAACAGTAAGGGTGTGCTCTACATAAACGAGTAATTCTCATAGGACCCGACTTCAAAAAGTTTACCGGTCCAAGTCAATTCTAAAGCAGTCGTCACAGCATGTTTTATCGCACTGAAGGCAATTTCAGTGCTTTGAATTATTCTATTGTTCAACAGTCCGGGATCGCCTGAAAGAATGCCTGAAACCAATTGCGGAAAAAACCCAATCTTAAAATTGAGTCTCTGTCCTGATGCATTGGTGATGTAAGGGAGGGATCACGGTCACCTTGAAACTCAAACATTTTACTTCACAGAAAAACAACTTGCAATGTCTGCACCAAACATTATATGGCAGGAGTGAGCAAAGCATGCAATCTACAGCTACACATGCTGCAAATACAGTCTTACATTAGGCACATGATTCGCAAGCAAGTAAAACAGTAATTTTACAGTTTTGTTCAATGGCCTATGAGATGTCTCCATGATGTTTTGCACTGACGTTTGATAAATTGCACTAAACCAATGTGTAACCATGTCCTACTTCGCTTGGTGCAGATGGATGTGTTAAAGGATGAGTCTGTAACAATTCAGAGACACTGTACATTAAATCATTAGAACATGGAAACTATGTACTGTATTGGCAGTACTACAAGTTTTTACTTGTGACTGAAATGTATAACATCACATGTGAGCTGTGGATTTGCACATGAAGCGTGGTACTTACCACGTGTGTGCCATTGGCAGGGAGCTGTGAGTGGGCGATGCGATGATCTGGAAGGATGGACAAAGGGCTGCAAACCCTCCAGGAGGCAGCTGGGAAGATCCTGTTGTGAACTGCAGCAGCCGAGCAAGTTCTTCTTGAGTGAAACTAGAGACCACAGCCCAGAACCAAGTCATTATCTACAAGGAAATAAATAAGAGTGGAACTAGGACAAAGTGATAATAATGTCAGAAATTCAGAAGAAAAGAGACGATGGACATGGAAAAAGAGAACGAGCAAGTGAAAGAACTACAAAGTGAAGACAAATGCGGAAAACCAAAGGGGAAATGGTGAAATAAAGCCAGACAAACCAATACAGAGAAAGAGACAACATGAATCTCATAGTGTTCTGCAGCACAACAGGTCCCCTAGCCACTTAAACGTCTTTATATCCATACTAAGAGAACAAAAAGTGATGGAAGAAAGTGCCTGAATTAATACCAACCAGGAGAAATTATTCTGCAGTATTTCTTCCCATCATTTTTTGATTGTTGTCTGTGTGGAAATGGGGTGTATACTATGGTGTGGTTGTGCAACCTCACATGTAACACACTTACCAACCCCTAAAGGACCAGTAGGTTTCCTTTGTGAAACGCTTGGCTCCACCCTGGGTAGCAGTGGCTATGAGCAATACGGCTTACACAAAGGAACAAATGTTAAGCATGTAAACGGCACCAAAACAATTGAAGAAATACACAAGACACTCAATAAATCTGACACCAATTTATAAAAGTAGATATTTTTAGACAGCAAAACGAAAAAGATCCCCCAATGGGTTCCGGAGATACAAAATTTACAAGGTACAGTAAATATACGCCTTTCTCATTAACCGCAAACAAATGGCAAATTCACTACATTTTCACTTTGAAACTTTTTCAAGGACAACTTAGGTAAGTATCAATGCGGTTAGTTCGAGTTACTTTAGGCGACCAACTCTGGCAGGGAGCCAGTCAAGGGGACTAGCAAGGTCCTCAGAAACAGCTACCTTGGTGGGAGAAGCAGTCTTCAGTCAGTTCCAGGCACTTTTATCCTTTTGCTATAGATTTCTATGGAAGTGGTCCTGAAGCAAGAGATACAGGATGCTGAAGATGCTCATGGATGCAGTAGATGTGATGCAGTCGATAAGGAGTCTTTCGGCAGCTACTCCTCGGTCCATGAAATTGGTGAGGCTGTCCTGGTCACAGGGGTCGATGTCCTCAAAGTCCTCTTGGTTCTGGCAGAAGTTCAGTCGCCACTAGGCTACCAGCCGCCAAGTATTGTGGTTACAGCAGAATCCTTCCTTGGATGATAACTTGCTTTATGGGTGACCAAGCTGCACTCCCACAACTCTCCCGGGCCCAGCAGACTCAGGTGCAACCTTGTGCAAGGGTCCTGGTCTCTAGTGCTGCACAGCGGCAAGTGGGGGCAATACGAAGATCTGGGATACCAACTTGTCCAATCAGGTTTCTTCACTTGTGACCTTGTGCTGTAAACAGGAGGTCAGCCAACTGACCCTTGGAGTCTCTTCCTTCTGCTGGGCTCCAAAATGACTTCTCCAACAGCAGAACACAGCAGGAACAGTACCTTCTTCTTTGCTAGCCACCAGGTTCAGCAGGTGCAGTCCACGTCAGTGCAGCCTCTCTATGCTGGGTCCTTGGTGCACCAGGGCAATCCTTTGGTCCTCTTCTCCAGTCCAACAAGATCTGAGATCTGGGTGCCAGGGGTAACCTTTTATCCTCAGAAAATGCTCTCAGGTTAGGATGTGGTCGGTAGCCAATGGGCTACCAGGTACCCTCCCTCCTAATGACCACTTGCTATGAAGTGTGGAATCTGGCTATCCCAGGATGCACCACTCTGCCAACTTCCAACATGGCAGAACCCCTCTCTTGGTGTACAGTGCTACCTAGCCCAACCCAGAGGTGTGGCTACCAAGGTGTAGCCACACCCCTGGAAAAACGGCTTGGCCAATGGTTTTATCTCTTTCCCATGTGCCAGCCTGTCTACCTCAACAATAGCGCTGCCCCTCTCCCAAGTGTTCACCATTTGCCCTTTCAGGCTTGCCTTTTGGGCTAACCACAGTGTGTCTTTGTGCCAGGGAGAGGTAACACCTCCCTCCTGCGCAGGCTTCCATTGTCGCCATACCTGGGAGTCGTTTGCATGTCTCCCCTGGAGGGCTGAAAGCTGTCTCAAGGTCAGACCCTGCGTGCAACCGTGGATGGGCACACAGGATTTAGGGCAACAAAGTGGCAACTTTATAAAAGTTGCACACTGCAACAAGATACATTAATTCCGACGTGGGCATCAAGTCGAGCTTAATGTAACGAGTTGTTTGATACCTTACATTATCAACTTTAGTAACCCCAGTCAGAGTTTAGCAGGACTGCTGTGGCAGCCTGCAACTATGCCCACGCCTATGGGGTTACTAGCCTTTTCCACAGTAAAAAAAGTCAATTGTGGGTTTCTACTGCTGGATCATGTGAAAACACGTTACATTTCTTAATATAGAGCACTCTGCCTTATGGCTCACTAGGTCTACCTTGATAGTGATATACATACATTAAAAAGGAAGGATTTGCCTTTGCCACTACTTTAAATGGCAAAGTCGAGTTAGTATTTTAAAACTGCCCTACCAGTCTACAGTCGCAGACTTGGAGCCATGTTTTACAAGTCACACGCAGGGTGGCACAACCAGTGCTGCAGTCCCTGGGGCGACCCTCTAATGTCCAAACCCTGGGTACCATATACTAGGGACTTACAAGTAAGTTATGTCATTTGGATATATGCCAATCAAACACACACTTTTAAGACAGGGCACAGACATTGAGGTCGGATTAGCAGGCCTCAGTGCACTCTGAGCTGAAAAACCAGCAGCATGAGTCCAAAACTTCGGTGGTGACCATACAAAAGAGGCATTTCTTTGCATGGCCCCCTTCCAGACGAAATATGATAAGCAACTAACCCTTATCCTGGTAGTTCTCATAATTTAAGTAGAAGAACCTGCAAAGGACATATGCATTGGCATAGTCGGTCCCAGGTCTGTGTTCAACTGTAAAGTCCATACCCTGTAGGGAATTGGACCACCTCAACAACTTGGGGTTCTCTCCTTTCATCTGCATCAGCCTTCTGAGACGCCTGTGGTCAGTTTGAACCCTGAAGTGTGTCCCAAACAAGTAGGGTCTCCGCTTCTTCAGGGACCAAACCACAGCAAAGGCTTACCTCTATATGGCACTTAAACACTGCTCTCTGGGAAGGAGTTGCCTGCTAATGAAGGCAACAGGCTGATTCTGGACCAGATCTTTCACTTGTGACAACACTACTCCAATCTCATGTTCAGAGGAATCTGTCTGAACAATGAATTCCTTACTGAAGTCAGGTGCCTTCACGACAGGTCGTGAGCAGAGAGCTTTCTGGAGGGTGTCAAAAGCCTTTTGACACTGCTTACTCCAGATAAAGTTTCTGGGTTGCTTCTTGGAGGTACGTTCAGTTAGTTAGTGGTGCCACTATTGTACCATAACCTTTCACAAATCTCCTGTAACACCCAGTCAGACCAAGTAAGGCTCTGACTTGTGTCTGAGTCTTTGAAGCTTCCCAGGCCAGAATTGTCTGGATCTTGGGTAGAAGAGGTTGCACATGACCTCCATCCACAGGGTGGCCCAAGTACACAATAGAGCCTTGCCCTATATGGCCCTTGTTTGCTTTGATAGTTAGGACTGCTTGCTGCAGGGCCTGAAGCACTTCCTGAGGTGGACAAGGTGATTCTCCCACGTGGAAATGAATGCAGCTATATCAAGATAGCTGCACTGAAACTTTTCAGACCTGACAGTAACCTATTCACCAACTTCTGGAAGGTGTCAGGAGCAGTTTTCAACCCAAAGGCCTCACTTTAAATTGAAAGTGGCCTTTGGGTGCAGAAAAGGCAGACCTCTCCTTAGCTCATGAGATGAGGACTATCTGCCAATAACCTAAAGTCAGGACAAAGGTATTCATATATTTTGCTCCCCCAACCTATCAATGAGCTCATCAGCTCTTGGTATGGGTAGGGCATCCATGTTGGTGATTGCATTTAGGCCTCTGTAGTCCACACAGAACCTCATATCTGGCTTCCCTCCTTTGGGATTGGGCACCAGTATCACTGGGCGGGCCCATGGACAAGTAGAGGGCTCTAATACCCCCAACTTCAACATCTTTGCAACCTCTGCCTTAATGCTGGCCTTGACCTGGTCATCCTGTATATTTTGCATTTGGCAGTCAAGCATGGGTACACCGTGTTGTCAGACCTGGGGGAGGATAAGAGGTCTAGGAGAGATTGACTCTCCTCTTCCTCTCCCCCATCAATCACCATCAACATGGTGATATCTGCCCTATCATAGTGTAGCTAGAGCCTGTTCACATGGATGACCTTATGAGGGTTCCTGGGGGTACCCGAGTCTACCAAGTAGGTGACTTCCCCCTTCTTCTCCAAGAGTGGGTATGTCCAGGTCCATTTGTTTTGCAATGCCCTGGCTACTACAGACTCCAAGGCCCACACCAACTGTCCTGGCTGGTATTCCACCATTGAGGGCTTTTGGTCTACCAGTGCTACACAAGCTCTTAGCTAGCCATCAAATTTATATTTGCCTTCTTCATGTACTCATCAATTCTGGAGTGAAGGCCAAGCACATAGTCCACTATGTCCTGCAGAGGTTCCTTGAGAGGTCTTTTCCCAACCGTCTCTGGCCAAGCTTAGGGGACCTCTTACAGGGTGTCCAAAGAGTAGCTCAAAGGGAATAACGTCATCTCATTTTTGGGGACTCACACTGTAGGCGAATAGCAGGCATTGGAGGAGAACATCCCATCTATTCCTGAACTTTTTGGGCAAGCCCAGGATCATGCCATTTATGGTCTTGTTGAACCTTTCAGCTAGACCATTTCCTTGGGGATTGTAGGGAGTGGTGAACTTGTAAGTTACACCACTCTTCCCCACATGGCTTTCAGATAGGCAGACATAAAATGTGTGCCTATATCTAAGAACACCTCCTTAGGGCACCTCCCCCCCCGCTCCTCCTCCTCTCCTCCCAAACTTTTATTGAGGAAGGACTCTAACCACCACAGCAAGATTGACTATCCTAAGAATAGCCTCTGGATATCTGGTGGCATGGTCCACTACCACCAAGATAAATCTATTCTCTGAGGCCGCTAGGGGGCGGGGGGTCTAGGGGACCAACAATGTTAATCCCCACCCTTGGAAGTGGTATCAGGGGAGCTTTTGGCTTGCCCCCTGCTTTGCCACTGGTCTGACAGGTGACACAGGAGCGACAAAACTCCTTTTCCGTTTCAGACATCTGGGGCCAGTAAAAGTTATTGACCAACCTCTACCAGGACTTGGTCTGCCCCAGATGTTGAGCTAGGGGGATATTCATGGGCCAGGTTAAGGAGGAACTTCCTGTACTGCTGGAGAAACCCCAATCTTCTGGTTGCTCCTAGTCTAGGGTCCCACGCCTCACTGTAGGGAGGCCCTCCTCCCAGTAGCCTACGGGTACCACTTGTGTGCCCTTGTTCCTGTTGGACTGTGGAAATAAAATCTATAATTATGCCCCTTCGCTGCCCTCTGCGCGATCTAATTATGCCCCTTTGCGCGATCCCCTTTGCGCGATTAATAATTGCCCACATTAAAAGCCGGCACCATTTTGTTTTTAATTCACCCTTTGGTGTCCCAAGACCACGAGCACGACACCCCTGCACCTGGTTTTCCTCATTTTCACCATCTGTCTCTGTGGTTTCTGCCAAGTCCGGGAAACCAGTACATGAGTTCCTGCTCCCCGCAGAGATGGTTCATGTTTCTGACATGAAGCACGAGCACAAACCCCCAAATGAGGAAGCCTTCCCCTTCCAACTGTCAGACTATTTCACATCGCAAGTCCCCTCACGAAGCCTAAGACACGCCCCCATTTCTTCACACTCTGCTCCTCTTGCTGAATCTTTGTTCCTCTATCTGCCACGACCTGTTTGTTCCTCTATTTTGCCTCGTGACCAAGACTGTATAAATATTCTGCTGTTGAAAATAAAGAACGCCCACTTAAAGAGAGGGACTTGAGAGATTGCTCCTGTGCCCGCTTGGTGCTGGAAGCGCTCCCTTTAACTCCGAGTTATTGGTCTTCTCCTCCTTCATTTGAGCACCACGGACTCCTCGCTTTGCATTGACAAGAAATTATGATTTATTAAGCATAGAAATTCAGAAATGAGGTAATAAGTAAATTTAATTTACCACAGTAATTGGCGCCCGAACAGGGACCTTCCCTTTCCCCCACGCGCCGGCGATATTGGACCCGGTACTGTCCCCTCCTGACCGTTGACGGACTTCAAAAGTGCACAACGCGGGGAATTCCCGCTAACTCCTCGAGGCGAAGAGGGGGACCGACTGCGGCCCAGCATCCACACGAGGCGGTGAGGAAATAGCGGAACGTCCTGAACCAAAGCCCAACCTGCGAAGCAGACGAGTCCGAGGTTCTACAAATCCCACCTTGAAACTGCGCGCCGCGTTTTCCCAAAATCTTCAAGAGGCCTTCCAGTTACTTTTCGGTGAGTACTGCTGAAAAGTATAAAAACGAACCCACAGCTTTTGTGGGGGCGGTAAAGATACGCGTTTTTTGGTTTCTCACCTATCTTTGGTGAGGACTACTAAAACTAGTATAAAAGACGGACTCACTACCTTGTGGGCACGGTAAAGATACATGTTTTTTGTGGGTTTCTCACTTATTTTGTGAGGACTACTAAACTAGTATAAAAGACGGACTCACCTCTTTCGTGGGTACGGTAAAGATATTTGTTCTGTTTATGTTTTTCTCACTTCTAAAATCTTTGAAAGTCTTGCCATCATGCCTATTTTCTTGAAAATACGTAAGATGGCAACCAAAAGGAGTATTCTTGAGAAGGAAATTCCCCTTCCTCCTCGGGATACTCCAGGACACTTCATGTATGCAAAACATGGTGTCGGTGCACTTATTTATTGTGATCTATGGGTAGAATATACTAAAGACCTAGAACTCAGATATAGATGGCCTGAAAATGGTAGTTTTGATACAGAGTGTATTATGAAATTAGAGGAACAGTTATGGAAGAAAAAGAGAGTCCGCCAGTCACAGAGTGACTCAGTAGAATTATGGAGAAAAGAAGCCCATAGGAGGCAACAGAAGGAATTGCATAAAGTTGAAAAGGGTAAGAGAATGTCAGAGCAGGCCAAGAAAGAACAGTTACAAGAAATAGGGAAAGAAGTAGTTAGTGAAAGGAATAAAAGGGAACAATCAGCCATTTCTACTGGTTTTTATCCTGTATTGCCATCTGCACCTGAAAACCTTAACATTGCATCAGCACAGCCTACAGCCCCACCACCAGAGGATACTTTTACTAATTTTCTCTTAGATACTCCACCACCCTATGAAGTTCCAGTCATTCAACACCCTCTGCCTCCGCCACCCCTTTCACAACATAACGCACCACCTCTCACTCCAGAAGGGGGTGCCGTAGGTCCAGACCCAGGTAAAACAATTCCCGACTGCCCCTATGACCCGACTCCGAGCAACACAGGGGAGGCGGGCCGAATAAGTAAAATACTTCATGACTCCTGGGAAGAAATAAGACATCTACCAGCAATTGACACGTTTCTTCAAGCGGCCTCTGAGTTTCTTCGTACTGGAGAGAACTCACGAGCCATTAACGCTATGACTACAAGAAGATCACACCCTGTAAAAATGCACATGTATAGGTTCCTCCTTTGCTGTTTCATAAAACACATACAAGCAGAGGAAAGAAATGTACCAGTTTCACTTTTTGACTTATTAGATTCCGCATCCGACCACACTAGTCTAGAACTTATAAATGATGCACTAGACAGGTTCACCCGTAATGTGACCCGTATTCTGCAAAACTTGCAAACAAATGAAGAGAATAAGAAACTTGAGGAGGAAATTACTGAACCTACTGAAAAAGTCCTACCCGTTCGTTCTTCCGCCCCTAATTCACGAACACCCCCGCCTACATTCCTCCAAGGTCACTCTGAACGGTCATCTCCAGATGAGTTATTTGAAAATACATCCAATGCATTAGACTACTGGTTAGACCAGGAACCTCCGCTTACACCGGAGGAGGAGGAAATAGCCAGAACTGCGACCCTATGGGTCTCTCAATATAAGATATATGACAATGATCTCATAGCCCAGCTTTTTCTAGCATTACCACGCTCACATCAAAGATTAGCAAGTCTCTACATGGTACAACATCTCATCACACTCAATGACACTCATTTTAAACATGATCCAAGACTCGAAGATTTTCTGTCTGACTGCGCTGATAACATGTTCCTCCACAATAGTTCAGTTTTTCTTAACACATTTATAGATTTTAGACAGAAATACCAGAAAGTGACTGGATATAGATCTCCCCATAATACGTGTGGATCAACTAATAGACTTCCTCAAACACGCCAGTTCCCCATGAGAGAGGTCCACCCCAGAGCTGACACGAATGGCGCGCTACAACGCGTCTTCATTTATGTACCCTTGACAAAACTTGAGTTACTAAGGATGAAAGAGATGGTTCCCTCCCACTCAAAGGATCCTGCTGGATTCTTTAAGGAATTAGGAGATGTATTAATGATGGGAACATATACTCTTTCTGATATCACAGCAATTCTGAAATTATTGTTGCCATCAGGTATATATGACAAACTAAGAGAAAAAGATTGGGAAGTAGCAGGTGAACACATTAAATGGACTGAACTTCAGAATGACGAAAATACTAGAGTAGCAGGTCAAGGTATAGGAGACAAACTAAAAGCACTTCCTGGCACTATTTTAAAGGTGCTACCACAGTTACTAACAGTGAAAAAGGAGGACTGGGATGCCATTTCCTCCTGCAAACAGAAACATGGTGAAGACATAGGAGATTATTACACTAGACTTGAAAAGTGTTTTGCGGTAAATAGCGGCCTTAAGCCAACAAGTGAAGCTTACCCGCATCTGTTTGTTTCCAAATTAGTAGATAACGCCTTGCCAGCCATTAAGGACAGAGTACTAAAAGTAGAAAGTACCTGGCAAGCACATACACCTCCACAGGTGTTACAAATGCTACAATATCACCAGAATCGCATTAGGGATGAAGAAGAAAATGATAAGAAACGCATGAAAGACACAAAGATGAAAGCATTAGTAGCCCAAACTGCACCCCAGCGTCAACAGACACCAAGTAGCCAGACAAATATAAAAAGCACTTGTAATTATTGCAAAAAGATGGGACACTTCGTTAAAGATTGCCCTGTCTTAAAGCACAATTTGGCTACTGGTAAGACCCAGCCACGCCCATATCAGCCAAAACAGAATGATTCCCTAGACAGTTCAACACCTTCAGTTCCACTGACAACACAAATGGCCCAAATGAATATTATAGACAGCGCCTACACTGAATATTACCCAGATTTCTCATGATGTTGCCCAGAGAGAGAAGATGACAAACTGCCCCTAATCCCCATTCCAGTAGATCAGACAGGTCCATTTATAGAGGTCCGACTTCTTGGGGAGGATAGGAAGTTTCTACTAGACACTGGGGCCAGTAAAACAACAATAAGCCATCAAGAGGTCCCAGAGGCTCCTCTCTCGGGTTCAAAAGTATTTCTCTGGGTTTCTCGGGACAACCTGTGACAAACGTCACGTCAAAGCCACTGCCCTTGCAGGTTGGTCCCCTCATGACAACTACAGATCTTATATTGACAAAATCATGTCCAGAAAACTTGCTTGGTATAAAAACATTGAAAGAATTAGGAGCGGTCATTGTTTGCTCACCTACAGATGTCAGACTATTTCTGCGAGATTTCAAGGGCCACTACACAAGTAGAGAATTAGATGAGCGTTTGAAAGATTTGCCACACACCCTGTGGGCCACTGATTCCACCACAGTAGGATGTATGGAAATAACACCTCACAAGGTTACACTGAAAGAGGGAGCCCAACTACCACGCATAAGGCAATACAAAATTCCACCTCAGGCTGAACAAGCATTAATGTTAATTATTCAGGACCTAATACAGTCAGGTGTGATTAAGGAAACAACTTCTAACATTTGCAATTCCCCTGTTTTACCAGTTCATAAAAAAGTGGAACCAGGAACACCACCTGTCTACAGACTAGTGGTGGATTTGAGAGAGCTCAATAAATGTGTCGTTCCACAACACCCTGTGGTTCCAGACATCTCCACCCTACTCACAGCCATAGATGCGGAAGCAACGCATTTTTCAGTCATTGACTTGAAAAACGCATTCTTTAGCATACCTATTCACCCAGACAGTCAATACCTTTTTGGCTTCTCCTTACAAGGACGAAGTTTCCAATTCACAAGAGCTCCTCAAGGTTTCACAGAGTCCAAGCGTATATAGCCAAGCATTAAAAAGACAACTAGATACTGTTCAAATGCCCACGGATACAGCCATACTACAATATGTTGATGATATCCTCAGCAGCTTACACAGGAACGCATCCAACTCATACAACAAATACCACAACCAACAACACAGAAACAAGTTCGAGCCTTTGTTGGTCTCACCTCATATTGTAGACAGTGGATCCCACAATTTGCACTCATTTCCAAACCGTTAGTGCAGCTGACAACACTCGAAGCTGGCGCTACTCCACAATTACCCTGGACAGATGAACACACGCAAGCCTTTCAGTCTCTTAAAAAAGCTATGTGTCAAGCCCCAGTGCTGGCAACACCTAATTACACCAAAGATTTTACATTATTTGTAACAGAAAACTCAGGTACAGCACTATCAGTTCTGACCCAACTTCAAGCAGACAAACATAAACCATGTGGTTATTTTTCAAGCACATTAGATCCAGTAGCACAAGCATTGCCTGCATGTCTAAAATCAGTAGCAGCTACTGCACAAGCTATTAGACAAAGCGATTCTATTGTATTGGGACATCATCTGATAGTTCAGGTCCCACACGCTGTAGAACTTCTGTTAAACAGAACACAAACACAGCATCTGACAATAGCCAGACTCACCGGATATGAGATGACACTTTTTCAGCCACACATTGAGATTAGACGCTGCAACATTTTAAACCCAGCAACACTGTTGCCACTGACCTCTCCTACTGAAGAAATTCACGATTGTATTGACATAATTGATTTAGTGACCAAACCAAGACCAGATTTACAAGATACTCCCCTTGCTAAGGCAGAAATGACACTCTTTGTTGATGGTTCATGTATGAGACTCCCCACAGGAGAATTAGCAGCAGCCTATGCCGTCACAAATGGTACAGACACTTTAGAAGCACACAAGATAGAGATACTGTCGGCACAGGCAGCA
Source organism: Calotriton arnoldi (assembly GCA_963921515.1). Lineage (NCBI taxonomy): Eukaryota > Metazoa > Chordata > Amphibia > Caudata > Salamandridae > Calotriton > Calotriton arnoldi. The sequence continues at coordinate 703,664 of CAWUFW010007309.1, read as the reverse complement.
GAACTCATAGCCCTAACACGAGCATGTCACTTAGCAAAAGGAAAGTCAGTTAACATCTACACTGATTCACAATATGCCTTTGGAGTTGTACACAACTTCGGTACATTATGGAAAGAGAGAGGATTTCTCACATCACATGGGTTCAGAATACAGCATGCTACACTCATCACTGCCCTCTTAGAGGCCAGTCAGTTACCAGAGAAAATCGCAGTGCTAAAATGTAAAGCGCACACAAAAGGAACAGATGAAATATCAAAAGGAAATGATTCTGCAGACAGTGCAGCCAAGTTAGCAGCAAACACAGAATTAAGTATACCACACCGCCAATATACAATACGAGACCCCTTTTCTGACATCCAGGATGTCCAAAGTCACGCCACACCACAGGAACTGCTAGAATGGAAGGAAAAGGAGGGGTCCTTACAGATCAAGGCTGGATGACACCTGAAAGAGCAGTATGGTTTCTACCGGATGCCATGGTACAAGTTATGGTAAACACCATACATGGACCAGCACATCTGGGAGAAAAAGCAATGTTAGACAGCATACAGAATATATGGCACAACAAACATTTGAGAGCTGCAGCCAAACAAAAAGTTAAAACGTGCATGATTTGTAATCAGTTCAACCCAGGAAAAGGCACAAAGGTGGAACAGGGAGGATTCCAACCCCCTGACCATCCATTTGAAGTTCTCCAGATGGACTATATCCAGATGGAGAGATGTAGAGGTCACAAGTATGTGCTAGTTGTAGTGTGTGCTCTGACCAGATGGACAGAAGCCTATCCCGTCCCAGATTACACTGCAACGACAACTGCTAAACAATTAGTTAGAGAGTTTTTTCCGAGGTATGGGTTGCCCCGTGTCATCTACTCAGATAACGGCCAACCTTTTTCCTCTGAACTCATGAAGCAAGTGTCTCTTCTGTTAGGGTACACTTGGAAGTTTCACTGTGTAAGACATCCTCATGCAGCAGGTCTAGTAGAAAGGCACAACCAAACTTTGAAGACAAAATTGGCCAAGATATGCACTGACAAAGGCGTGGACTGGATGGTAGCCTTACCGGTTGCCCTCTTCTACATGCGTATGGTAGCCCATTCCAGAACTGGCTTATCTCCATATGAAGTGGTCTTTGGCAGACCACCAAATATGTGGGGTACGCCAAGGCCTAAAAGAATAACTGATGTTGACAGTACTATGCTGACTGACTACCTGGCTTCCTTGATGTCTGCACTCCAATCTTGTCGTTCTCAGGTTGCTGCCACCTTCCCTGACAAAACCAACCCGGAAGAACACGCCATCCGACCCGGGGACTGGGTCCTCGTGAGGAACTTCGACCGGACCAGTCTCCTCCAGCCCAGGTGGAAGAAGCCAAGACTCGTACTACTAACAACACGGACAGCAGTGAAGGTCGAGGGCAGGAAGGGCTGGCTCCACGCAAGCCACTGCCGGAAACATTTTGGACAAAAAGACACTGTTGCTGATGGCCCTGCCAATCCCACTGACATTGTGACTGAACAATCTTTATTGCCTTTGGAACTAACCCCACAACAGGATTACAAATCAAAGTTAAGGTCTGCCATTCGGACTCTGGCTAATTAAGTCCATTGGGCGTCGGTCCAGTGGTGAAGCGGTTGGAGCATGGGAATGGATTTTAACACCTTGACTATGTGGGAGAAAAAAAAATTGAACTCTAGAAAAAGACATAATGGTCCTATTATATGTTTGACAGTATTATTTTTCCTCATGGCAGTTATGACGTGTCTTGGTTGGATTCTCCACACTGTTTTTCCCCCAACACAACACACCTCTCATACACCCAACAGCACTCAGGAACACACCTATCACGACCTACCCCTCATGAACAAGCCCATAGACTAGCCTTGCGAAACAATACCTTCATACAGATGCTACACCACACTCAGCAAGCCAGTAATAGCACCAATTGTTGGATATGTGGCCGCATCCCACCTCATCAGAAAAAGGGAGGGATGCCTCTTTTTCTTTCCCATTCTCTTATAATGGAACTTGTGAAGCCTGGTTCGCCCTAATAACAGCTGACGCTACTACCCCCACCTCCTGCCCTGACGGAAATAATTCATGCAAGAATGGGTGGCCTTGGGGGGATTTAAACAAGGTACTCAATACTGCCTGTTACCCTAATAAGGAGGGAGATCCTCAGGCGACCGGTACAGTCCTAGAAAGTGAAGAATACAAGCAAGGGAACATGACCATGTCCTACAAGATGTTAAATACCAAACCTAAAAAGAATGCTGGTTCCCCTTCCATCTCGGTCTCACCAGTAAAAGGACACCTGTGCATCCAGAAAAATGGCTCTGTTCCATTAGGACACAGTGACTGTCATACCACTATAAGTTTTGAAGACAGAGGAAAGTCCTCATTTCTAGCATCTCGCCATACTTATTTCATCTGTGGCCAAACGGCCTATGTGCAGCTGCCCTTGAACTGGGGGGAACTTGCTATATAGCATTCCTGTTACCCCCTGTCTTTGTGGCCCCATCCACTTACCACAGAGACCTCCTAGTGCCCCATGTCAGACATAAAAGAACGATCGATACCTCCTTGGTTGACCAAACGGAAACCTCATGGGAACAGTATACAGATTTTAACAAAGGGTTCTTCTTCTTTGTTGGCCCTGTACAGAACAGCAAGCTTATACGCAGGTTGACAAGGACCTTAGAGGCTGTAGTAAACCAGACGGCGTCTGCCCTGGGGAGCTTAACCCAGGAGCAGTCTGCCATACGATTGGTTACTCTCCAAAATCGCCTTGTCCTTGACATCATCTTGGCTGACAGAGGCGGAGCCTGTAAAATTATAGGCTCTAGCTGCTGTATATTTATTCCTGATAATTCCCCATCTGTATACACGGCCATAACAAAATTACACAAGATAGCCGTAAGTTTACATCAAGAACCTGGCACTTGGACGTGGTCTGACTGGTTCTGGAAGATAATATCGTCCTGGGGATGGCAACTGCTGTCAGCAGCAGGCATAATATTCCTGATAATAACTGGATGCTGCCTTTGCATCCAATGTGGTCCTGCCCTATGCGGTCTATGCGCTGCAAAATGCATTCCTAAACCACTTGTCCAGCAGAGAGAAAGGGAAAGAATCATGTTACAAGAATGTATAAATGATCTCATGCAAATTGAGATATAATGTAGGTACACTCTGGGGCAAGGAGGGAATGTGGAAATAAAATCTATAATTATGCCCCTTCGCTGCCCTCTGCGCGATCTAATTATGCCCCTTTGCGCGATCCCCTTTGCGCGATTAATAATTGCCCACATTAAAAGCCGGCACCATTTTGTTTTTAATTCACCCTTTGGTGTCCCAAGACCCCGAGCACGAGCACGACACCCCTGCACCTGGTTTTCCTCATTTTCACCATCTGTCTCTGTGGTTTCTGCCAAGTCCGGGAAACCAGTACATGAGTTCCTGCTCCCCCGCAGAGATGGTTCATGTTTCTGACATGAAGCACGAGCACAAACCCCCAAATGAGGAAGCCTTCCCCTTCCAACTGTCAGACTATTTCACATCGCAAGTCCCCTCACGAAGCCTAAGACACGCCCCATTTCTTCACACTCTGCTCCTCTTGCTGAATCTTTGTTCCTCTATCTGCCACGACCTGTTTGTTCCTCTATTTTGCCTCGTGACCAAGACTGTATAAATATTCTGCTGTTGAAAATAAAGAACGCCCACTTAAAGAGAGGGACTTGAGAGATTGCTCCTGTGCCCGCTTGGTGCTGGAAGCGCTCCCTTTAACTCGAGTTATTGGTCTTCTCCTCCTTCATTTGAGCACCACGGACTCCTCGCTTTGCATTGACAAGAAATTATGATTTATTAAGCATAGAAATTCAGATATGAGGTACTAAGTACATTTAATTTACCACAGGACAGCAAACTGTTTCAGGTCCTCAAGAGTAGGGAGTGTTCTCTGTCCATTATTTAGGTTCTCCCTGGAGGGAGCCCCTGCTCCCTGGAGTTCTGTCAAATCTGGCAATTCACCTGTGGAAACAGTTCCTCCTTTAGGTACCAGGCCTTCCCCCCTGAGGGTTGGGCTCCTTCTGGTCCTGTGGACCTTTGGAAGGTGGGTTGCCAGCCTTCCTGCCCCTTCTCTTGGCTCTAGGGACCTGATCCATTATTTCAACTCTAGGATCCCTTGACTTTCTCTTTGGGCCCTCTGTACTCTTGTTGTTACACAACCCCAGTCAGGAAGACCCAGCATTGCTGCATGGGTTCTTCTCTCCACTTCTGCCAAAGAAGAGGTTTCCAGATCACTGCCCAGTAGACACTCCACTGTGATGGCAGGGGGCACAGCTATCTTCTTAGGGCCAGTAACCCCTCCCCACTCAAAATCCACCACAGCCATTGGATGGGACTGTGTGTCATTGTCGGCAGTCCTATCCACAGGGATCAACGTCCCTCAAAGTCCTTTTAGTCCAGGCTACCTGTCGCCCGGTATCGCGGCTACCGCAGAATCTTTCCATACATAACTCGCCTTCCTGGCGACCAAACTGCACTCCGACGACTCTCCCAGGTCCAGCATACTCTGGAGCAACTCTCAGCAATGGGTCCTGGTCTCTGGTTGTGCACGGTGGCAAGTGGCGGTGATGCGACGATCTGGGCTACCAACTTGCCTCAGCAGACTTCTTCAGCTGTGGTGACCTTGTGCTACACACAGGAGGGTCAGCCAACCCTGACCCTTGGAGTATCTTGCTTCGGCTGGGCACTGGAGATAACTTCAAGAGCACGGCACAGAAGCCACAATCCCTTCCTCTTTGCTAACCACCAGGTTTAGCAGGTGCAGTCCACGTCAGCGCAGCCTCTCTTGACCGCATCTTTCGTGGAACAGGACAGTCCTTCTTCGGAGCACCTCTCCAGTCCAACAAAATCTGAGATCTGGGGGCAAGGGGTTTCCTTTTTATGTTCAGTAAATGCCCTCAGGGTAGGCTGCGGTTGGTAGCCAATGGGCTACTAGGTTCCCTCCTTCCTGATGACCACTTCCTGACATCTGGGTTTCCCAGGATGCAACCATTCTGCCCACTTCCAACATGACAGAACCCCTCTCTTGGCGTACAGAACTCCCTAGCCCAACCCAGAGGTGTGGCTATCAAGAAGGCTACATGCCCCTGGAAAACCAGCTAGCCAACTGGTTTCCTTTCTCCTTCCCGAGTGCCAGCCTGTCTACTTAAAACAATAGAGCAGCCCCTTTCCCAAGAGTTCACTATTTGCTATTCAAAGGCGGCCTCTCCTTTGCAGTTCGCCTTTAGGGCTAACACCCATGTGGCTACCTGCCAGGGAGAGGTAGCACCTCTCTCCAGTGCAGGGATCCATTATCTCCTTTCCTGGGAGTCATTTGCACGTCTCCCCAGGAGGGCAGAAAGCTGCCTCAAGGACAGACTCTGTGTGCAACCTTGGATGAGCGCAGGAGTTATAGGGCAACAAAGTGACAACTTTTTTAAAGTTGCACACTGCAACAAGTAACATTAATTCCAACTTGGGCATCAAGACTGGCTTACTGTAACTAGTTGTTTTATACCTACCGTATCAACTTTAGTAGCCCCAGTCAGCTCTGCACACGCCAGTGCAGCTACTAGTATTTTGCTAATTAAAAACGACAGTTGCTGGTTTTCACTGTTGGAACATATATAAACACATGTTCCACGTTTTAATATACAGCGCCCTGTCTTGGGGCTCGCGAGGCTTACCTTAGGGGTGACTTACATATATTGAAAAGGAAGGGCTTGTCTTTGCCATCACTTTAAATTGCAATCTCGAGTTAGCAGTTTAAAACTACCCTTCCAGCCTGTAGAGGCAGACTAGGAGTTCATATTTTACCTTTGTCACACCCAAGGTGGCACAACCAATGATGCAGTTCCTGTGGTGACCTTCTAACTTACAGGCCTGGGGTACCCTGGGTACCATATCCTAGGCACTTACAAGTAAGTTAGCTTATGCCAATTGGGTATAAGCCAATCAAACATACACACTAAGTTCAAGGCATGGGCACTAAGGTCTGATTAGCAGGCCCCAGTACACTCTCAAAGTCGAAAAATCAGCAGCATCAGTCCAAACCTTTGGGGCTGATCAGATAAAAAGAGGACTTCCTTACATTGTTCCATTACAGATAGGGTCCAACCCAAAACAAATCAGCTTGGAACTTCAAACCATGTGTCCATTAAGCCCTTCCATTAGTCACTAAAAACTCTTTATGTCCACTCTCTGACAGTCTCTTACGGTCCTGTGCTTCACAAGCTGTGGTGATAAATTATGACATGCCTAACAACACTTCCAGCCCTGTGCCTGACAATGCCCTCCTGCCACGTTCCTTGAAAGCATCAAGGACAGTTGTATAGGTGAGGTACATTTAATGCTTTCAAAATTGCGACATGCAATTTGCAGAAGCAGCTAAGACAGTCATACTCAAATGAACATCTTCTGAAATGTATGTAGAGCTTGGTAGCTGGCGTCTGAAATTTGTTTTACAAAAACATCTTTGCCTAGTTTGTTAAGGAACAGCAGGTAACATTAATAGAGTCTGAATGGCCAAGCTAATGGCATTGCCCAGGTGAGCCAGAGGAAAGTTGGAGTCAAGTACAAGAGGGGGAAAAAAATTAAAGAGAGAATTATGTGAGAAATCGAGTGGGACAGACTTCAACATGAATGGAAAGAAGAAGTAAAGGAAAAAGGGAACAATGGAGGAGGACGTGCTGTGCTGCAGCAAGGAAAATGGGGAAAGAAAGATTACTAACAGCAAGCCCTTTTCACAACATAACAATAATTACAGAAATGGTTTGCTAAACTATGAATATCCTCAGAAGATGCATTTTCTGCCTGTGATGAGCAACTAGTCAATACAAGTACTGCAGCTCCAATTTTATCCAATACCACTTGCTATTGAGCATCCTTTGCAAAAAGAGTACCCTTAAACAGGAACACAAATGGCACATTAGAAAAACGTATTCCCAACTGCTTCCTGTAAAACTCTCCCAATAAAATCCTGTCATGCGTTATAAATCCTGCTTCATAACCGGTATCAATAGGGCTACATGCAAATATAATTGCCCCCCTGCCCAATTTGTCTCCCTTACTGATAAAAATTATGTGATTGGCAAACACCTTCATGTAAGCCAAGTATTGCCATAACAGCATCTCCTCAAGGACGAACCATATTTTACTCATACTGTGTCTATTAAGTAACTCTTTAATTTGTAGATACACTTTACCCAATATGACTAGTAACCCCCCTTACCCTTTGGGCGAGAAAACATTTACACATGGTTGTGTACGGGCTTACTGATGAGTTGCACCACTTACCTTCTCTCTAAAATGCCAGGATCCACCCACCACGATAACATGTGCCTTGAAATCAGAGACATTGATGTCCCCAGTGCCACACATAAGGAGCTGAAAGAGACCAAAAATCATTAGAAATGTTTTTGTGGTTTAAACTTACAAGTAATAGAACACCTCAAAATCAGCGATCTGAGGTAAGGAGAATTTGGTTTACTTCAAGTACAGAAAAAGAAAGCCAATAAACAGAACTACTCAATACACAACCTAATATACTTTGACACAAACATCCCAAAAACAGTATCAGACTAAAAGCAGATGGTACTTAAAAGCTGGTTGGACACAACTCAAAACAAATATGTCAGACAAACAGTATAAAGTGCTGCAAATAATTATAAATACTGCTCACAGAAACTTCTACAAAAGCAAAGATGGACATTTACTTAGCACAATGGCTCTGCAGGAGTTTAGATGTTTTTAATTAACCTGTCCAAGGTACAATATGGTAACCAATTCCACTTTTTTCTATCAGTGTACTTCAGCCACCAAATTGAAACCTTAAAATATATACCACAACATAAATGTTGAGAAGAACAAGTTACTTACCTTCGTCAATGCTCTTTCTGTTGAATACTCTATCTTAATGCAGATTCCTCACCTTTAGAATATTTCCCAGGCACCAGACTGGATCTGAAAGTTTAAAAAGCAGTGAATCCAAGTGACGTTAGGTAACGTTTTACGGCTCTTGTTGGGCTCTTTCCGTCCCAGAAGTGACGTAGGGGAGGCACATATAAGGGCCACTCCTGAACAATGCCATCAGTTTCTTGCTTGACTATTTCCATGCCATCTGAGCAGAAAACAACTGGAGGTAAAACAACTGGAGGCACCGGTGTGCAGATCTCTAATTTGGAACCTTTTTACATAGTAAAAATAGACCACTTCACAGAACCGGGAGGTGAGAGGGCAGTGTGGAGTCTGAGGTGAGTTAAGAGTATCCATCAGAAGGAAAGTGTTACTTACCCAGTAAGAATCTGTTTGTGGCATGTAGTACTGTAGATTCATGAGTCCACCATCTAGTGTTGGGCTCAGAAGTGTGCAAGTTGTTTGTAGTGTCTCCTCCTCTTGCTTGCAATGTGCATGGTCCTCGATGCCACTGTCAGATTGTTTTCCGTTTGGCGGGTGAGGATGGAGTGTGAAGTGTGATGGAGTGTGAAGGATGATGTATCCTAGTGAGATTACCATGCGAAAACAGTGCAATGTTTAATGTAGAAACAGCAACCAACACAGGTGTCCGGAAAGGAGGGTGGGCGCATGTAAATCTACAGCACTACATGCCACAAACAGGTGCTTACTGGGTAAATAACATTTTCCATTTGATGACGTGTGGCTGTAGATGCACATGCTTAGCATAGACTGTAAAGCAGTTTTCCTCCGAGAGCGGTGGCTAAACTGTGTGGGTTACATTTGCTTGAAATAATGTTGGTAGAACCGCTTGGCCCACATTGGCTAGTTGACGGGCCATAAAATCTACACAGTAATGTTTTGTAAATGTGTGCGGTGTATTCCATGTAGCTGCCTTACATATGTCAACCATGGGTATATTGCGTAAAAAGGCCATGGAGGCTCCCTTCTTTCGAGAAGAGTGAGCTTTTGGAGGGATAGGTAGAGTTCGTTTAGCTTTGGCCTAACAGGTTTGGGTGCATTTTACAACTTAATGTGAAATGCTTGCTTTAGATATGGCCCTTCCTTTATGTGTTTTTGAGAAAGCAATAAAGAGTTGTTGTGTCTTCCTGAATGATTGAGTTCTGTCAATATAATCCCTGAGAGCATTTTTTACATCCAGTATGTGTAAAGCTCTTTCTGCAACGGAATCAGGTTTTGGAAAGAATACTGGCAACTCAGTAGATTGATTTAAGACGAACTGTGAGACCACTTTGGTAGAAATTTAGGGTTGGTATGCAGCACCACTTTGTTTCTATGAAGTTGAAAGAATGGTTCTTCTAGAGTTAATGCCTGAAGCTCCATTGACATGTGAGGTGACTGGAATGAGATAAGTAACTTTCCAAGATAGGAACTGCAGAGGGCATGAGTGTAAAGGTTCAAATGGGGGACCCATTAACCTTGTTAAAACAACAATGAGGTTCCACGCTGGTGTTGGAGGAATTCTAGGAGGGATAACTCTTTTGAAACCCTCTAGAAAAGCTTTAATGACAGGAATTTTGAATATAGAAGTTTGTTCTCTGTTTTGAAGATATGCAGCAACTGCTACTAGGTGTAGTCTTATGGCAGTGAAGGCTAACCATGAGGTTTGTAAATGTAGAAATAACAATGTCTTGAGGTTTTGCTGTTAATGGGTTAATATTCTTTGAATGGCAATAGTGAACAAATTGTTTCCACTTTGCCGCATAGCATTCTCTAGTAGTGGGTCTTCTTGCCCCTTTAAGAATGTCCATACCCTATTGAGGTAGATTCAAGTATCCAAATCCCAAGACCTCAGGAGCCAGATTGCAAAATTGAGAGATATGGGGTTGGATGTCTTACCACTCCCTGATGTTGGGTTAGTAGGTCCTGCCAGTTGGGAAGTACCTGGTGTGGGACTACTGAGAGTTCTAGTAGTGTTGTGCACCATGGTTGTCTGGCCCATGTGGGAGCTACTAGGATGAGGGTCAGAGATGTCTGTTGCAGTTTGCGATTCACAAATGGAAGCAGTGGGAGAGGTGGAAAAGCATAAGCAAATATCCCTGAGAAATTCATCCATACTGCATTGCCCTTGGACTGTGGGTGGGTGGAACCTGGAGGCGAAGTTTGGGCATTTGGGGTTTTCTGTCGTGGAGAATAGGTCTATGTCTGGGAGACCCCATTGTTGGAAGAATGGGTGGAGAACTAGTGGGTTGAGCTCCCACTTGTGAACTTGTTGTCGTCTTGTGCTGAGATCAGCAAAGTTGTTGTCCACTCCCGGTATGTACTCCGCTAATAGGTGAATGTTGTGTCGGAGAGCATACCTCCAGATGGTCTGTGCTAAGTGAGATAGCTGAGGTGGCCTGGTGCCAATTATTTTTGCAGATAATACATGGTAGTCATGTTGTCTGTTTTGATGAGAATTACCTTGCCTGTGAGGTATGGAAGGAAAACTTTCAGCGCTAGATGAACAGCTAGCAGCTCTAGGTGATTGATATGGAGATGAGTCTGACTGGGTGTCCAGTGACCCTGAACAGTCAACCTCTGTGAGCGCACTCCCCAACCTGTGAGTGATGCGTCCGTTATTATGGTCCTGTGCGGAAACGGGTCTAGGAAAGGTCGTCCTTGTTGGAATTCCACCAATGCGGAGGGTGATAAGCTTGGCGGCTGGCCAACACTAGATCTTCCATCTGACTGTTGCTTGAGACCATTGATGAAATAAGCATTCCTGCAACGGGCACATATTGAATCTGGCTTAGGGTACTATGGCTATACATGATGCCATGGTGCCTAGGAGACACATTCCCGTTTTTGCTGGTATCTGTTGATGAGGCTGAAACTGTGGGATAAGCGTTTGAAAGGATTGAATCCTTGCTGTATTTGGGTAAGCTTTGAGGTAAGGTTGTATTTGAAGAGGTTGCAGGTGGGACTTGATTGCATTGACTGTGAAACATAGACGATGAAGTAGGTTTATAGTAGTTTGAAAACAGCTGATAGTTTGAACTTTTGATGAGCCAGTTGTCCAGATATTGGAAAACGTGTATGTTTTGTCTGCGAAGATGAGTTGCTAATACTGCTAGACATTTGATGAACACCATGGGGGCTGTAGTGACCCCAAAGGGAATTACTTTGAATTGAAAGTGTTTTCAGTTTAATACAAATCTGAGGTACTGCTGATGTGCTGGGTAAATTGGAATGTGAAAGTAGGTGTCCTTTAGGTCCAATGCAGACATGAAGTCGCCTTGTTGTAGCAGTAGAATGACATCTTGTAGAGTGACCATATGGAAGTGCTCTAAGAGAATGTGCCTGTTTAGGGGTCTGAGGTTTAAGATTGGCCTGAGACCTGTTGGTGTAGTGGCACAGGCTCTATGGATCCCTTTTGAAAAAGAGCTTTAACTTTCTCTTTGAGCAGCTGTTGATTGTCTGTTGACAATTTGTGTGTGCGGGGTGGAATGCCTGGAGTTGGTAAAGTGAGCTCCAGGCAATAACCATGTTGGATAATATCCAACAACCACTGGTCGGAGGTGATAGTCTACCATGTGAGAAAGAACTGTTGGAGTCTTTCCCCAACAGTTGTATTATGATCAAGGGCAATGGCAGGTAAGTCAAGGCTGGTGGCAGCCTCGGGAATTTTCCTTGCCTCTTTGTCTGGTGGGGGTGGCTCGCCAGATATTTTTGAGTTTGCCCTCCTCGCTGTGGCAACCACTAGAAAGTCTGGTGGTAGTTGACCGTTTATATATGTTGGATCTGTAGGGGACAGCTTATATGTTTTTATCCAATCGTGCTGAAATGGCCCTTGCTTTTACTGGGTCTTTAAAAATATCTGTGGTATGTCTTAGCATACCTTTAAGCATGAACAGATACTGTGCCGTACGTTGAGTGGATGAAAGTGTTTGAATAGAAAATCATCCTCCAATGGTTCTGTGTGGAGCTGAATCTTATGATAACTAGCTGCTCTACTTATGATGTCATGGTATGTTGTAGTATCATCTGGAGGGGAAAGTTAAGCCGGATACAAATTCGGGTCCGTGTCTGCAGGTCGGTCTGTGTCATATGTTCCCACTGATAGCCTTGAGGGGCAATAGAGCATTGGTCCCCATCATCCCCATGTTCCTGAAAGGAATGAATAGAACCCTCTGGGGAGCAGTGTGAATCTGCAGGAGGTGACGGCGGCGGAGAGTGTGCCCTTGGTGTCACTGGTTGTGGTGGGCTAATGGGTGGTGGACTGGTGGCCTTGTCCACCCTTTTTCAATGCTTTGGTGGGCAGGGGCTCTCCAATGCTTCTTCAAAAGTCGACTGTCGCTTTGTTGGCTTTTCCTTGGTTTGTGGAGGCGCAGCCATGATTCTACTGGTGTCTGGGTGAATAAACAGTTGTTTTTGCCTGGCAACGAGATGTTATTGTAACCCTTCAAGTACCGGTTCCACAGTTTAGGACCTGGTCTTTTGTATGGCTGCAGTATGTTACTTCCGTTCCGAAGCGGTTTTCGATGCCAATGGTTTTGGTGCAGAGGTACTTGATTTCGGTGCTGAGGCTGGCCAAAGTTTCGGTGTCGGGGTTTCGATTCCCAGTATCGTTTCCGGTACAGCTGTTCGGTGCCAACCATGGCGAGAAGGCAGTGGCGGCCCGTTCGAGGGCTTCGGTCGGTCTAACCCAGAATGCCGACCCTTTGGGATGTTTTGTTAAGAATGTGGTCGGGATGGATGGGGCACAGTACTCATGATTTGGCCCGGTGGAATGTCCTCAATTTCGAGTTCGGACCCCGAACTGTCACCATGGGAAAAGGAGCCCTCATCCGCTGCCGAGGCCTGAGCTTGTGCTTCATGGTGGTATTCTTTGGATCCAAAAATGTCCACAGGGTCATCGACGGTGCGTCTGGTAATTTCGAGGCATCTTGTGCACCAATCGCGCAGCTTCTTTTTCGAACAGAAGCACTTACACGCCTCACAGATGGAATCCTGATGATCCGGAGGCAGGTGTAAGTTACACACCAAGTGTTTGTCGATGTGTGGAAACTTGGCACGGCAGCGTGGGCAAAAACAAAAAGGTGTCCATTCCATCACCAGATGGGCATGTCATGAATGAAACTTGGAAAGGGCAAAGGCCCTTTGGGCCTAGGTCGGCTGGAATGCGCCGACATTGACGGACCACTGATATAAGATACAAGTACCTGCGATCGATAACAATGCAGACATTACAGGCCTAAATGCTAGTTTTTCGACGATGTCGAGATGGAGCAGGAGCCCACGAGCGAGCATGACGGCGCAAAACAAAAAATCTAACAATGCCGTCGAGGACAATGCGCATTGCAAGCAAGAGGAGGAGTCACTACACCTCGTGACTTGAAAAACTTCTTCGAAGAAAAACAACTTGCACACTTCCGAGCCAAACACTAGATGGCAGACGTATGCTAAGCATGTGTATCTACAGCCACACATGCCATCAAACACAGTGTTACAGAAGGTAAGTAACTTGCTCTACTGATGGATAATTCTAACCACATATTCCTCACCCTTAAACAGATACCAAAGCAGTATCTCTCAAGATGGAGAGCCTCTTAAGTAGGCTTACACCAAAACATCCTGCATGACTGAATGGGCGAAATACGCTTCCTGCTGGCCCCAACTATCAAGGCAGTAGTGCTTCACGAACATGTGCTCTGATGCCAAAGTCATGGCCTGACAGATGTCAGGAACAGGCACTCTACATGCCAGCGCAGTGGTAGCAGCCTTGTCCCTGGTGGAATGAGCCCTCAGTCCTTCCGGAGGCTGCTTCTTGGCCAATGGTTAGCAAATCTTAATGCAGAGGACTATCCACCACAACAAAGTCCTTCTCTGTACTGTCTTGCCTTTCTTTGCCCCCAAGAACTCCACAAAAAGCTGATCGCCCACCCGATAGTTTTTGGTTCGATTGATGTAAAAGCTTAAGGCACTTCTGGGGTTTAGCCTGTGGAGCCACTCCTCTTCTTTCGAGGGGTGAGGCAAAGCAAAGAACATTGGTAGGGTGAGGGATTGCCCAACTTGAAACAGAATCTTGACTTTTGACATAAAGGCTGTCCTAGTCTTCAAGACCTGATTGTCTAAGAACACAGTGGTGTACTGGAGTTGCAATGAGAGAGCCTGGAGCTCACTCATGTGCAGTGCTAAAGAAATTGCAATGATGAAGACAGACGCAACGCGCAATTGTGCACTGGCTCAAAAGGGGGTACACATAAGGAACATTAGGACCAAATTAAGATCACACTGTGGCACCATAAACAATTTGAGAGAGAATATGTGTGTCAAACCTTTAATAAATTACATCACAAGAGGTGACTTAAACAAGGACGGTTGATCTGGCAAACGCAAAAAGGCCGAAAGGGCATACCAATAACCTTTAACAGTCTCCACTGCAAGACCTTGCTGGGCCAAAGATAAAAACTAAAAGCTTGGCTTGTAAGGAATCTGTGCTATAGAGTCCACGTCAGGCACAAATTTGTCCCATGCAAGGAGGTGTACATAGTGAAGTTTTAAATGCAGATACCTGCCCTGCTGCTCAGACAGGAGATCCTCCTAAAGTGGTAGCCTGATCAGGGGGTCGACACTCATGACCAGAAGTTCTGGGTACCACACTCTAATTGCCCAATCAAGAGCCCCTATGATGACTTGGGCCAGATCGTTCCTGATCTTCTCCACAACTCAGGGTAGGAGAGGCAGAGGTGGGAAGGCGTACAGGAGTCCTGTGCTCCACTCTAGCCTAAATGCATTTCCTAGAGAGAGCACTCTTTGCAACTCAAACGCGCAGGTTTGACACAGCGCATTCTTTAGTGAAAAGATCCAGCCAGGGCTCTCCGCACTGTCTGAAGATGCCCTGCGCCACCTCAGGCTGCAACTGACATTTGTGATCCGCCAGGTGTCACAGGCTGACTTCGTCTGCCCTAGCATTTAAAGATCCTGCAAGGTGGTTCGCGATCAGGGAGATGCCATGAGGCTACAGACCGCTCCAGAGGCGTAGTGCCTCTTGGCACAGGACCCCACTCCGCGTTACCAGTCGCAATACCACATGGCAGTGGTTTTGTCCATGAGAAGATGTACTAGCCTTCTCTGGATGGGCGGCAGGAAGGCCTTCAACGGCATGTGGATGGCCTGCAGTTCCAACATATTTCTGCAGAGCCGGGATTTCACCAGAAACCAGAGTCCTCTTATCTCCTCATCTCCCATATGACATCAGCAGAATAGCAGGGATGCATCTGCTACCGCATCACAAAAAAGCAACTGCTGT
The DNA here is from genome assembly GCA_963921515.1 of Calotriton arnoldi. Taxonomy (NCBI): domain Eukaryota; kingdom Metazoa; phylum Chordata; class Amphibia; order Caudata; family Salamandridae; genus Calotriton; species Calotriton arnoldi. The sequence goes on along the minus strand of CAWUFW010007309.1, from coordinate 688,412 downwards.
TGTCTATAAATCCCTAGGGATGTCTAGACTGTAAGAAAGAAGGAAGAAAGACGAGTGAAAGTGATCCCGCACAGTTTACTTCCCCTCCAAAAGTTTTTTGGTTGGGATATCCAAAGATATTGGAGAAGACGCCTCACTCACTTATCGTGACATGCTTCATCATAGGCGTCTTTCCACACCCAGGTAAGATGGTACTACCTGGGCGGACTCAACCAAAGTTGTTATGGGAGTTCTTATATAAAGCATAAAACTGGATATGCAGGGAACCAGATGAGTGATGTTAAAAATACCTCCAGGTATACCCAAACAGTGCATTTATTCGGTGGGTACCTGGGGTATAGGATAAAAGCGTGAATGGGGTTGTGTCTGAATTTATTGATTCAGTTATACCCTCTTCAAAGTGCCAACATGTTTCGGCCCGCAACGTGAGCCCACCTGGGTCTGGGGCCTTCTTCAGGGCTGGGTAAACTACTCTTCAAAAATCCCTGCTCTAAATCTAGCACGCATTCCATGCAAAGAAATGAGGCCTAATGCGCTCACCTGTGTATTCTGTTTTTCAGTAGTATTTCTACAACAAGGGAAACAAAAAGAGTTATTATGGTGGGACCTTACATATAGCCTAAGTTTAGACAGGTTGCTTCCACCGTGATTACTTCATCCTTTACTTTTTTTATCCATATACTTCTGTTATCCAAAATTCCATGATAACTAGTGTCAAATTCCTCAGTACTATGACTACACTATTTTTTTGTGATCTCCGTGTAATTATAAGAACCATGATGTTAACTGACACCCTACAGATAGTCTATTGTGAAATATAGTCAAAAGTGTTTAACCAGAACAGAGTCTACCTGTTTTCATTCCATGCCATTCGCATTCTAAATAGTGAAAGACTCCCAGAATTTACTGTGTATCTGGTGTGACCACGTTCATGCCAGTGGAATCTCATCTTTCAGTTTTTAATGCTTACCTACTGTGGTATGCTAATTAGCACCATGCGGGTCAGGCGGTTGGTGCTGTCTTTTAGTCACACACTGTGAAGGGAAATAGAACATATCGCGTCTGACATAAGAAATGGGTACTGGCTAATCTCTCTGAGGACGTTCACATATTAATTTGTAGTGTTACCCCCTCCATGGCACTCTAAGGTTGAAAATTATCTCTTATTGCACTAACGGAAAATAGGAGTCCGCGCACCATGTTTTATTTGCACATACCCCTTTGTCTTGGTGTTTGACTTTTCTCAACAAAACGTTTTTTTTTGTCCTCGTCTCAACACACCGCTCGTGTCCCATACTCTTGTCTTTATATGATTATCATTTATTACATAGTTAGGATCTTAGCGATCGTTAATCTCATACGATTGCGCATTGAATATAATCAAACACACTGGTGCGAGCCCGTCATCACAGCCCTTGTGCCATTCGAAACCTCGTTTTTGATCCAATGTCGTGATTTCGTTCTCACACCCATATTCGTGCCGCACCCGCCTCCATGCTTCTCACACATACGACTTACTTCGACAAAGTCCAGTCACTGCTAGGGTACCTGTATGTATCCCCCTGCCGAGTGCCGGCGCGATACTCTATGTATCCGCGGTGTTCTGTTAGTGACGTCATGACTCCCCGCGAGCGTCTTTGTAAAGCTATGCCTGCGGGGACATGTAGTTTTTTCGTGTGTCTATGGGGTCATTTTTACTCCGGTTTATGCCGAAAAAAATGCTTTCTCTTAAACCCAGTTAGAACCCTTGATAGCTTTGCGTGTCTTCCCAGGCTGTATTTAGTTTCGGCACACACGGTCTTGAATCTTTTTTCCTGAGTAAATATCCCTTAATCGGACCTAGATTGTTCAGAATAATCAATTATTTTAATCAACTGGTTTGAGAAAATCTGGTAGCCCAGGGTTGGATTCAAAGGGCGTCCAGTCCTAATTTACCGTATGATGGGGTGTTGAATATATGTAGAGACTTTCACTATTTGGAATGCGAATGGCATGGAATGAAAACAGGTAGAATCTGTTCTGGTTAAACACTTTTGACTATAGTTCACAATAGACTATTTGTAGGGTGTCAGTTAACGTACAAGTTACTTACCTTCGGTAACGATATATCTGGTAGAGACGTTGTCTAGCCGCAGATTCCTTAACTTAGAATATCCCCAGGCGACAGACTGGATCCGGAAAATGATTTGCGCAGCAGTACCTCTGCGCACCGGGGGGCGGCGCCTCCTGGCTCCGCCCTGACGTCGTCCCCGGACATGACGTCAGTGGAGCTATATAGGACCCCCCCCCGGCGCGCTGACGTCAGTTTTCTTCGGAGGAACTTTTCCGCGCCACAACGCGGAGCCCCGAGCACAACTGTGAGAGTATGGGAACAGTGTGCGAATAAAAAAGAAAATGGGTGAGAAAGCACCATGAACGACAGTGAGAAGCACCGTTGACTGAAAGGTGTTGAAAAGGAAAGAGCAGAGCAATACATGGAGAAGCTATTTCGCAAAAGCGAAGTGAATGTCACCCCTGAGGGAAATAGATCTATAAAAAGAAGACCTAGGCAGACGACAGAAAGTCTGCACTAGATGAAGGGAATGAAACACACGTAGAAGACTTGAGCTCATGAAAGTGAGGAACAAGATCACGGCCACCGCAAGGAGGACTACGCCTGCGGGAGGTCTGGGTGTGTGTAGTACGCCGGACAGGAGAAAAGAAGACAGGGCCCAGCCCGGTGGATGAGTTGAGAAAGAAAAAACACCATAGCACCAACAGCTAAGTAGCAGCGGTACCGGCCCAGAGCCAGACGCAACAGCCACAGGCTGTAGGAAAGATCCACTGGCTACCGTGAGACAGACAGGGAGGCCGAGCAGTACTGGAAGGAGACAGTACGAAACGTTCCGGAGGAACAAGAGTGGATATACGCACAATAGTCCACCAGAGAAAACAATGCTCGGAGGAGAACACTCCCGCTGAGAGCAGCAACCGCAGCCCGAAGGAAAAACAGGACAACACCTGCGCGGAATGCAGCAGGGAAATGGGAAGCTGTGGCAGGGGAAGTGGCCAAAAAGGCAAGGCACAAGACAATGAACAGCATCAACGTCTGGGGCCAGAATGCCACCATGGAGAGCGAAGTCCAACCATGAAAGGACTACGCAGCATGGGTATAGGAGAGTAGAACTATGCAACGGAAAGTTGCCGGAAAACGCACCAGCCTGTGAGAGCGAGCATACTAGGGAGCAGTCACTGTACGCTTATAGAACAGAGCGACAGGGCCCTGTGGTAGGCAGTCCACAGATGGAACGGCCGCAGCGAAAGAACCACGACGAGACGGTAGGGACCTGAAAGCCCTTCCGGCCTCAAGAAATGGAGCAGGGAGATGCAGGGAGTGCCACAGACCAGCAGCAGCCACTATGAGAGAGCCCAACAAATGGACCGTAAGGCGGCCCCGGGAGGGCCCGCAGCAGCAGCAAAAGTGTACAGGCACAGCCGCAGGACAACCTAGTAAAAAGGACCCCACAGAAGCGTACAAAGACTGCTGTGGGAAGAAGGCAGCTATACAATAGCTAACAAATACCCCACATAGGGAAAGCATCAACCCCAACAAGGGGCACCTCTTGAGCGTGAGTTCATAGACAGAGGACATAAATTGGTAACTTAGAAACCACAGGTTCCGAACACATAACCCTTGGAGTAAGGGCGTGCAACCTGAACCACTAGCCATAGTGACTCAGAAAAATAAGCAGCTGACCTGCTGCATGAAAGAAAGCAAATACGGCAAGAAGCCGCTCAGGCCGTTCAGGTATTACAGCATGAACCCAGGGCCAACATGAAGCAAAGACACACTACGGAAGGGTAGACAGAAGGCGGTGAACCGCAGAGTCCGCATGTGCGTCAAACAGGGACACACCATCAAATGGTAAGTCCCGGAGACTGTCACTGACATTTTCGGGGAAACCCCCGTCGCGCAGCCAAGCATGGCGGCGCAAAGCAACGGACCTCGCCATTGCCCGACCCACCGAATCGGTAGTGTCAACGGCGGACCGAACGGTAAAGCGCGCCATCTCTCGGCCTTCGTGAAGGAGACGAGCTACGTCAGCGCGAGTACACTCAGGGAGGGCAGGCAAAAAACACTCCTCAGAGTCCCAAAGGGCACAAGAAGCCCGGGCAAAGACGCAAGCCGTGTTCAGAGCACGTAAGGCTGAACTAGCAGACGCAAAAATGCCGCGTCCACATGTCTCCAACCAACGAGACTCCCTAGTAGGAGACTGCAACAGAGGTGGAGAGGAAGGCTGCGTGGCCAAAGACACCTGCACTACGAGGCCATGAGCCCCAGGCTGAAGGGACAAACAGGCTGGGCTCCCAAGGGCCGGACGATGCCGATGCGCCATGGCCCTGTCGACAGCATCTCCTGAAGAGGGCCGTGCCCACGTCCCGATAAGGGCGTTGAACAACTAGCCGCTAAAAGGCAGCAAGGGCTCAATATCCACCGCACCCTGGTGGAGGAGATCCAATAATGGGTCGGAGGACAAGGAGACAGAGGGGGGTGCAAGTGTAAAACAGCTGCAGCCCTGCGAACACCCCTCAAAAACAAAGTACCAGCTTCAGTGGGCGTTGTGGGGGGCGACAATAGCCCATCTGTAGGGGACGGTTGCAAGCTGACACGTCCCACAGGAGGAGGAACAAGGGCCCACTGCCCCCACGGCACTGGAGCCAACCGGCGTGGAAACAAGTCCGGGCACACCGGGTCTGTGTCCTCTGGAAGCGGAGAACCGACAGGTGCCGCCGACGCCGAAATGGTGTCGAACCCACCACGAGAGGTGCGGAGAAACAGCCTGAGGACTAGGAGGCAACAGGCATGGCGCCGGCGGCGCTGCTGATGCCGATGTCAACGCAGGGAGCCACCAGGGGCTATGCGGAGACAAGGCAGAATGGCACGGCGGGGGGCTGGAACGCTCATCGGGGTTGGGACCCGAAGCCGGCACAACTCAGGAGCCTGAGTCGAGGCACTCGCCCGCCGGCGCCGCCGACGCATGGAGCCGCCAGGGGCTATGCGGAGGCAAGGCAGAATGGCACGGCGTGATGCTGAAACGCCCATCGGGGTTGGGACCCGACGCCGGCACGACGCCGGAGTCGAGGCACTCGGTCGGCGCCGAGGGCGAACCCGCCAGCGGAGATCCGACCTGAATGTCTACCTCCACTGTGGGACCCGAAGGCGCGCCAGGGAGAGGAGGTGACCCAAAGATGGAGTGCAGATCCTTGTAGTAGGCTTCCATCTGGGGCCGAGTCGCATCAGTACCCGGAAAGGGCGGGTAAATGGAGGCCGACTCTGGGGCGCACGGCTCCGTGAGGGAACGGGAACCATGGCCCCCATCGTCACATGGAAGCGAGGACTTCGACTTCCGTGACTTGTGTTTTAACTTGCCTGTAGACGAGCGACGTTCGTGGGATCGACTCCGGGAGCGGACGCGGAGAGAAGAACCAACCGGAGAACGTCGGGGAGACGCCGTGCGGGATATCCGGGCGGCCAAGAGCTTCATCCGGCGCTCCCGTAGGGACTTCGGGCGTATCTGCCGGCAGGCGGCACACTCCACGGAGTCGTGGTGCGACCCAAGACACCACATGCAAATGGCGTGCGGGTCGGACGCCGACATCTGGCGCGAACAAGTCTCGCACAATTTAAAGCCCGAAGGCATCGCACACTGTTCCCCGACGCCAAGGGACGTCGAAAAAGGGCCTGAAGAAAAACAGGCCAGAGGAACAGCTGAATCCCGGATCCGCGTTGGAACGTGGAAAAGAAGGAAACTGACGTCAGCGCGCCGGGGGGGTCCTATATAGCTCCACTGACGTCATGTCCGGGGACGACGTCAGTGCGGAGCCAGACAGCGCCGCCCCCCGGCGCGCAGAGGTACTGCTGCGCAAAAACTTTTCCGGATCCAGTCTGACGCCTGGGGATATTCTAAGTTAAGGAATCTGCGGCTAGATGTCTCCATCAGATATCATGGTTCTTATAACTACACGGAGATCACTAAAAAATAGTATGGTCATAGTACTGAGGAATTTGACACTAGTTATCATGGAATTTTAGATAACAGAAGTATATGGATAAAAAAAGTAAAGGATGAAGTAATCACGGTGGAAGCAACCTGTCTAAACTTAGGCTATATGTAAGGTCCCACCATAATAACTCTTTTTGTTTCCCTTGTTGTAGAAATACTACTGAAAAACAGAATACACAGGTGAGCGCATTAGGCCTCATTTCTTTGCATGGAATGCGTGCTAGATTTAGAGCAGGAATTTTTGAAGAGTAGATTACCCAGCCCTGAAGAAGGCCCCAGACCCAGGTGGGCTCATGTTGCGGGCCGAAACATGTTGCCACTTTGAAGAGGGTATAACTGAATCAATAAATTCAGACACAACCCCATTCACGCTTTTATCCTATACCCCAGGTACCCACCGAATAAAAGCACTGTTTGGGTATACCTGGAGGTATTTTTAACATCACTCATCTGGTTCCCTGCATAGCCAGTTTTATGCTTTATATAAGAACTCCCATAACAACTTTGGTTGAGTCCGCCCAGGTAGTACCATCTTACCTGGGTGTGGAAAGACGCCTATGATGAAGCATGTCACGATAAGTGAGTGAGGTGTCTTCCCCAATATCTTTGGATATCCCAACCAAAAAACTTTTGGAGGGGAAGTAAACTGTGCGGGACCACTTTCACTCGTCTTTCTTCCTTCTTTCTTACAGTCTAGACATCCCTAGGGATTTATAGACAACAGCAGTTGCTTTTTTGTGATGCGATTGTACCAGGGAGACTGCAACTGATCTGCTTCTCTCATTCTCTAATGTGAATACGATGCATCTGCTACCACCATCAACTCTCTGAGGGCAAGGAAGAGGGGTCTGCCGCTGGTCAGGTTGCGGTCAAGCCGCCACCACTGCAGTTACTGAGCAGTGTCCTCCAACACCTGGATGACATCAGACAGGTTTCCTTGCACCCAATGAAACATCAGATTCCATCAGAATCGCGCTTAAACCACCTGACAAAGTGGAGAAGCATGATGCATGAGACCAGCAGGCCAAATAGTCTCACAGTGGCTCTCACCGAGATCCAGGACAGATGTTGAAACATCATGATCATAGTCTGAATGTCTTGGACTTGTTTCAAAGAAGGAAAGGCATTGAATCGCATCATATCCAAAACAGCTCCTATAAGTGGAAGCCTCTGGGAAGAATGCAGGTGTTACTTCGGCTCTCTAATCGAGAGCACTGACAATGTCAGGAGGTTTGCCGTCATTTGGAGGTAATCTAAGACTGACTATGGCCAGCCTGAGTTCAACAGCCAGTCACAAAGGTAGGGAAAAAATTATAACCAATCTCTGAAGACGGGTGACGACCACTGCCACCACTTTCGTGAATATCTGAGGGAAGCTCGTAAGGCCGAAGGGGAGCCCAACAAACTGAAAATGTTCCTGGCAGACTTTGAACTGCAGGTAATGAATCTCAGACTGCAGGAAAGGCACATGAAGGTATGCATCCTGCAGGTTCAATGCAACCACTCAATCGCCTGGATCCAAGGCAGACAGAATTTGGGCCAGTGTGAGCATTTTAGATTTGTTGTTCCGTAGGAATGCATTCAGACTGCTAACATCTACAATAAGACAAAGGACTCTGTTCTTCTGCACGAGGGAATACCAGGAGTAACAATTCATCCCTACTTCTGAAGCTGGCACCCTTTTAATGGAGAAACTGGCCAGCAGAGCCTTCACATCTTGCAGTAAGATGAAACGGTGCTCCTCTGTGATGTGGGAGGAAGTTGTGGGGGGTAAGGGGGTGGAAAGAAATGGGAGAGCTAAACCATGCTGGACGATCTGGAGGACCCATCTGTCGGATGTGAAGGAATGTTACTCTGGGAGTTTATGTGTCTAAGAACAAACTAAAGTGGCTTGAAGCTGAAATCCCACAGATGGGGGACTGAGAAGAATGGTGTCTGCTGTGACCTGTGCGATGTCTGCTTAATCTACATCCCCAGCCACGAAAGGACTGGGGTGACTGTTGAGGTGGCGGCCACAGCTACTTTTGTCTATTCACCAACCCTCTGGAGTAGCCTTGGAAGGATCGAAACTGATGAGGAAACTGTTAAGCAGCTGTGAAAAGGCCCAAGAAATGTGCCTCAGCTCTGCTTTCCTTAAATCATTCAAGGACAGAATCAGCATTTTCGCTGAGCAGGCGGATCCCATCAAAATGCGTATCCATAAGGGATGCATGCACATCTTCAGAAAAGCCAGTGCATCGCATCCACACATGACGGTGGAGTAACACACTAGTGCCCACCACTATTCCCAAGCAATCTGTGGTATCAAGGCCAGCCCTAATTACATTTTTGGCTGCATCATGGCCCTCCTAATTGTTTGAGCCAAAGAGGTCCAAAACTCCTCTGAGGCTGCTGCTAAGATATTGCTGGCCATGTCCCAGAAGGAGAATGTATAACAGCCTAATAGGCAGACCGCAGTGACCGACCTCAATGTCAAACTGGCTGAAGAGAACATTCACTTGCCGAACTCCTCAATCCTTTTCGACCCCCTGTCTGGAGGAGGCATGAGGGATGCATTAGTGTTCGCTTTGCTGGTGGAAGCCAGGACCACCAAACTCTCAGGATTAGGGTGCTGAGTTATAAAATTCAGGTCACCAGTAACTGGTCTGAGGTGTCTGATCACCTGCTTCTTACTGGTGCGCATGAGTAAGTCTTAGCCCAAGTTTCCGTAAGGGTGTCGGTCAGGGCTTATTTATCTGAATCATATCGTATGAGAACCAGGTGCACTTGAGTGGAGTGAAAGAGTGACCTCGGACATGGTAAAGGCAGATCAGCTCAGGGTTAGACACAGGAGTCAGAAGAGATCTCTGGGACGTCGGGACTGGCATTGATAAAGAATGAACCAGCCCAGATTTGGAGCCAAATATGAAAATGAGCACCAGAGTCGGTGAGGAACCCAAGGCGGATTTCAGGGGCTGAGATGGTGCCTATGATGGATCTGCCGGCTGTAACCCCACTGGAGGCCCTTGCAAATCCTTGGGGCCCAGCAGTGCGCCAGAAGGAGCTGGAGAGTGCCAAAATGTGCTGCATGGATTAATTAAAGCCCTTCACCTGCTGAGTCTCCTGGAGGAAAGGCACATCTATTTTCTCTTCTTGAAACAAGATAAAACTTTAGGAACATTTCTAATTGGGTTGTTTGTTCTATTTATGGTTAAGGTAGCAGGTTTTATAGGGTAATTTGTCATTATGTAGGTCAGCTCATCTTGTTGCTATTCTGCAGCCCATTTTGATTCGTCTGTATGCTATCGACTATCTCTTCCTCTCTTTTCTTTTAAATCGTTACCCTGAGCTGTATGATATATTATCATTGTAGTCAAGACTTTGAGCCAGCTGCATAATGTGTAATATCTTTTCAGTTTGGATTTGTGAGGTATACTTATCTCAAGCAGTAGCTAGTAACTTTTCTAAGATTTCTAACTTATTACCACTTGTTAATCTACATTTTCCGGCATACCTCATGTTTCACTTCTTTTTCCCATCACCTTTTGTGTGTTTTAGCTATTTTCCAGGGGATGGATTCTTAAGGGGTTGGTTTTCAAAGGTCTGAATTGGGGTCTACAGCACTGGCCTTCCTGAATTTTGATGGGGTTTTATGTGTTTGAGATGTCATAGGAATTGCATTTAAATAAGAATCCAATCAAGACTGGGCGAAGAAAGAGTGGGTTCCCGATACCCCTTTCAATAATTTCTTTGCTTTCTAGATAATGTTTTGACTAATGTCTATATCATATTTTATGTCCTTCCTACAGTATTTGCTTTTCTCCTCCTCCCAAAACTCTCCCCCCCCCCCCACACCTCGCCCCAAGTCTTAGAGAGTGTTTTACACCCAGGCAGTGTCTCAAGGCAAGGGTCTGTGGGTTTGATGCTAGACCATGCTAGACAATGGGGAAGGGGAGTGGCACCAATTCATAACAACCAGTTGAAACAAAACAACTTACAGTAATGAACTAAAAACCCACAAAGCCTTGATACACCAGGCGCCCAGGCCTAAAGATATGTGGTGGCCCATAAGAGCTTATTTGTTATTCCAACTTTATCATATTCACCCATTTAATTACCCTTTTGCATTGAGTTATGCAATTACTACATATTTAGCACTGCTAATACGAACTGTTCTTGTCCTTAAAACTGTATAAATACTCTAGGTTTAGGATAACTGCACTGAAGTGGACCATGTAAGCAATCTATGTTATATTTAGTGGCATATATTTGCCACTGCAAAAACAATTATATGTGCATTGATAATTGATTTTGCTGTATGTGCACCATGCAATGTGGTTTTACAGTTTGCTAAATAACAATATAGACTTCTAGAAAACAGGATGTGTGTGTACAATCTGTTACTGAGGCTTCTTTGATCTGGACTTGTAATGATGTGTTTAGGAGACTTATTCGGAATTTAACAATATAAGATAGCTCTATAGACGTACTTCCTAGAATTTGGTCACCCAGGACACAAAGGTATCTTGCTCTCCCTTTCAAACTAAACTGTACATTTAAAATTTACGTGTAACATTAACATACTATGTTATGATTGAAGCTTTTGTCTGTTGGTCCTTGTCGCTTTCACAGTCATCACAATTATGCACAAAACTGGTCTACGTATATCCATCAGAATATTAAAAACGACCTATGTAGCCTACTCATAACCATCATCCTCATGTAAGAGCATTTTTGTTTTTAAACTAAATGTACTATAGTTATGTGCCAAATATGTGCATAAAATAAATAAAACACTATTTGACAAATGTATACCTTCTTCCTGAATTCCATTTCCAGGATGTTCACAAAGGTTGTCTCAGTAGTGCTGAACCATCTTCATGGGGTTCGTTTGTGCCCTTACTTAGACAGCTGTTTAGTCAAGACCGCGTCGTCTATCACTGCTTCATTTAATCTGCCACAATCGCTACAGTCTTTGGATTGTTGGATCAATTAGATGAAGGACAGTTTCTTTACAGGAAAGAAACTGGAGAGGTACTCCTTTCAGGCTTTGACTTCTACCACATGGTCCATAAGTTCCTCTCACTGGGATCTGGGACTGTGAGAAGGAGGAGCTCCTGGCCAGACCATTTTATTTTAGCAGAACTCTTCACGGAAGAGATACGCTGGAGCTCAAAGTCATTTTTTTAAGCCTGAACCCTTTTCTTCCTCAGATCTTGGGAAAGTATTTAAGTCTACACAGACAAAACAATTACAATTTTAAATCCATTAAAGAGAAGCTCACTACATTTATCTCTGAAACCTAGTTATTAAGATTTGGGACTGGGACACTGTCAACTACCTTCTCCTGCAGATGTCCTGTCTTCAGGAGAAGAGAAATGTGGAACTAGATTTTCTGTGCAGGTTATTACACCATGCTCCACAAAAGTGTGAGAAAAGTTCAAAAAGTTCATTGACTGTATTTAACAACTTAAGCTTTCTATGAGCAGACTGTTTCGCCACACAGTGCAATGCTCAAATGCCTGGAATTTGCATCCAATCTGGGAGGGTTGAAAAAGACTTTAGGAAAAGCTCTTCAGGACTTCCGAGGGAGGTTCTCTTAAGGATTTCCCAAATGTCCTCTAGTTTATTGGGCTGTTCCCCCTCCCATACCCCATCCTCTGAATAAATGCTGACACTTTACAACTGTCTGTCGTGTATATGGCTTTTAGCCAATTTGTCGAAACATATGGCTGTAAAATGCATCATTTAGACATTTCTTTTAAAAATGCCTAAATAGGTGGCTTCCTTTGAGCCCCATCCTCTGTCTTGTCCTCCACCCAAGGCCCCCCCACTGCCCTCCACCCCACTGTATTCTCCCCCCTGCAGTGGAGGACTTGGGCTTTACTTGGCTGTACATTGCTATTTAGGCAGGATATTTACAACTTACCTGAAGTTTGCCAGCTGTCACTGGCCCACAACCTCATGGAGGAAAGATCAGCTCAGAATAGCCACACTGAGCTTGAGGCTGAGGAATGGTTAGGTCCCAAAAGTTAAGAACCACTGTAAATCTTGTGGTCTGCTTTAGCAGGCATATGTTATACTGCTTCAGACTTTGAGCCATAGTATATGATTAGAAATTAAACAGTGTCTTCGCTTCTAAATAAACAATATTTCTTATAGATACTTCTAACTGTAGATTCTTCACCTTCTAATATTCCAAAGGGGCCAGACTTGACCCTGAAGATTTCACATCAGTGCTCTTGTGCGTCACTAGGTGGCTCCTTGTTGGCCTAGTTCTGCACCAGGAGTGATGGAGCAGAGCCATGTATCAGCACCACCCCTGCATGCAAACGTCAGTTCCTTTCTTTCTGTGCCTTTGAAAGGGAATTTGGAGCTCTGCTCTCATTTTCGTCGGTTGACAAACTCTTTCAAATTCTTTTTCAAGGGCGCAAGGGGACGATGTCCCCACCTAAGATTAGAGAGTTCAAAAAGAACTGTGACTGTTGTGAACCCATGTCAGTGACAGACCCACACAAGATGTGTCTCTGGTGTTTGGGCTTGGGGTAGTTCTCCAAATCCTACAAAGAATGTGCCCTCATGCACTCAAAGGCGATCAGGGACCGTTTAGCAAAGCTTTATGTCCCTGAGTACCAGAAGAAGTCACAAACCATGCGTAAGTCCCGCTCCAAGTCTAGTGCGCAGACCCGTTTCAGCGATAGGTCTTTACTGTCAAAGGTGTCCAGTAAGGCATACTCCAAGTCAAAGCAGAAGCATAATTCGTTGAAGCTGGACTCTACCACATCCAGCCACACTGGGTCGAAAGAGAAGTCAGGAGGGTATCAAGGTGTCAATGGATCTCGATCTTAATCCCTGACAGGGAGTCAATTCCACAACAGGTCTTGCTGTGACCCAAATCTTACAGGCCATATCATACAGCTCAGGGAAATGATTTAATAGAAAAGAGAGGAAAGAGATCGCGGACAGCATTCAGAGGAATCACAATGGGCTGCAGAATAGCAACAAGATGAGCAGAAACTTGCATACATGATGACAATTTACCCTATAAAACCTGCCACCTAAACCATAAAGAGAACAAACAACCCAATCAGAAATGTCTAACGTTTTATATTTTTGCAATAAGCAAAAATGGATGTGACGTTTCTCCAGGAGACAGAGCAGGTGGAGGCCTTTAAGGAAGACATGTTGCGTATTTGCAGTGGTGTTCTAGCTCCGTCTGTTGAGTCTATGGGCCCCAAGGATTCACAAGGGGCTCCTCTCAGGTTACCACCGGTAGATCTGTTCTCAGCACCGTCAAAGCCAGCTTTTCAAAAAGATTAAAAAAATAGATGTGGCTTTCCTTAAGCAAACATCTCTGGCAAAAAGAACACAAAAAACTTGGTTAGATGGAGATGCAATGTATTTTACAGCTCAACTGCAACCAAAGTGAGAGATGAAAGACCATATACTATTTCAACATCGCAGACACTGACAGATGCACATGGTAGATGGGTGATTGCTTGTGGGAAAATTGAGGAAAGAGAATTTCTTTAGCTTCCGCATTTGACCCAAATCAAAGTACCTCCTAACTTGAGGTTTTCAGCCTGAAGCTGGCTAAAAGAAGTGGAACAATGGTGCAGGCGGAACAAAGTCCAAGACCTGTCAGTTAATACATGCAAAACAAATGACAATGACCTTCGAGAGCAGAGGGATGACGTCCTCTAAGAAGGATCCCTGATGAACAACGGAAAAAAACTAAATGTGTGAGTTATTTTTCCTTTGAAAAGAGTAGCCTGATTCTCCAGTGAAACAGGTGTTGTATTATTGGCGGCTTGGGGGGAGAGGGGCATGCGATGGATAGCAAGTCACTGTTTGGAGGTTGAGGCGATAGCCGCCTTGACTCCTTCCTCTGCTATTGCCTTCGTAAGCATCTCAACTGTATGACTTATATTTATGTCCTTCTTGAAAGGATTGCTGCTGCTGGATCCTGTGCGCTGGTTTGTGGTAACACTCTCGGCACCTCCTCTTGTCTGCTGTTTATGCAACTTATTTTTGGGAGACTTTTTGCAGGGCCCGCATAGCTTTAGCAGTGTTCTTTTTGATCTTCTCAAGCATACTGTCTTCTTGAGGTCCAACAAGATGTTCCCCATCAAATGGTAGTTTACTGAGATGCTGTTGGACCTCTGGGTAAAGTGAGACAAATTGCTTGCGTTAACCTCCCTGGAGGCTGTCTCAGCTATATCCAGGTAGCACTCGAGGATTGGCATTAGATATTATCTTGCACTCCTGTACAAGCTCTTTTCCTCTCCTGCAGTATGCCCCGTCATAACAGTTTAGCTCTTACATAATATGACTGAGCGCAATCTTCAAAGAAGAGAGGTAGGGCAAATGAAAAGACTATAGACCCCACAATCACAAGTCTTATAGGGCACAATGATACCGGAGGTCAGAGGGCTCTTATGGGAGAGGGAAAAGTGCCAAATTACACAGGTCACACAGACTCGGGGCTTACCAGCAGTTATATATAGTGAAAAAAAGCTATCAATGTACATCATGAAATGGCTCCACATGAGTCATGATTTAACCACCACAGTAGCAGGATATGTTATATGTGAGCAAGGAAATGATTGCAGAACTTCACCATCAAGAGTGGCTAAGGGGTGAAGGTAATAAGTGCTTTAAAACAGATACTGATCCCTAAAAATGACGGATGGAGCACTTTGGATGCATGAGTCGAAAGAATATAAAGCAGTGTAATGGAAGAAATGCACCTAGCAATTTAATAGACAATTACTTTCACCCCATTAAGGCAGACAGATGTACCCCATAAAAACCAGTTCAATTCTAGAATGATGAGATAGCAGCAGCTACGGTTCAAGCTTTGAGATGGCACCAAAGCTCCTAAACTTCCAGCATAAAGCTCTTGGAAAGTGTCACTGGTGGCTCCCATCATAGGTGACCCCATTAGGGTGAACACTCAGCCAGCCTATCTTTGCTAAAATCGACCAAACCAAAGCTTGGTATATGAGCTGAGGTGATCTAGGACCACAACATTGCCTAGTCCCGGCATACAGCGAGGTCTGAAGGGGCTTGGATGTCATAGAAGAGGCAAATACAAAACATGATTCACTACTGCATGCTTTGTCTCTACCTGTGACAATGTGCTAGATCAGGCTGATGAGATGAACACTGAATAAGAGCTTGTAGGATCGCATGTCTGAAATAACCTTCAGGATGTGAATGTCCACCTCATCTAAGTTTAAAAAAAAAAAAGAATAACTTAGAGTTCATAGATAATCTAGCAAATTTAATGTATATCAAGAAGGAACATTTCAATGTTAAGTCCTTCTAGTTGAAGGAAGGCATTGAGTGTGGTACGAGTCTTTGGCAAAGTGGCTAGAAACATATTTAGTTCTAAATAAGCATGGTTTTGCACAACAGTAAGAAACAAACCCCAAAAAGCTGCACAAGACCCTGAAAAAATACTAATGGAGTTATTTTTGTAAGCTCTACAGGGAACAATTTTAGCTCAACTATACGTAAAGAATGTAAAATCACTGACCGGGTAAATAAGCTAATTATTATCTATGTGAATAAACAAGCAAACTTGCCTTTATGATACAAAGGAACCTAAGGAGAGCATTTCTTAGATGCTAACTGAGTTCAAAATTGTTAACGCTAGTCCATGAAATAAAAGGCACTAATGCAGTCTGTACACACAGGGAAGTATGCATGTGTAGTAAGGGTTCTGCAGGACAGGCATGCATACATACACACATACATACATACATACAGGACCTCAGCTTCGAAATTTATTTTGCAGTTTCCAGTTCCAGCACCAAACATCTGATTTCTGGACGATCAGCAACCTCCAAACCTTTATCGATGTAAAATCAACTATACAGCTCTTCCCAAACACTGTTTGTGTGTCAGTTTAACAGGGGGCAATTCTAAAATGGCAATCACACATTGAAAGCCCCTCATGTGAGAGAAAACTAAAATATCTAATAATATTGGGTAGAATACCTAAAAACCTGTTCCTGTTCCCAAAGCAGAACCACCACCTGTTTCTCCACAAAAGTCAAATATGTAAGGCTAAACTCAAGCTTGGAAACCCTGGTGTCACGACTTGCCTGGTCGGGTCGAGGAGGAGAGCGAGGATGCCTTCCCCCCCTTACGTCTCTCCTCTACTTTATTTCCAGCCTCCCGTAGATGTGACTGTGGGTGAAATGGACTATGCCTTTAATCGACTCGACTTCCTGGAATCCGAGCCTTCCCACATGACAGGGTCACATGGACCAATCAGAAGCCCCGAAGACCCCGCGAAGGCTTCATATTCAGCCGCCCTCCAGCGGAATACGTCATCTCCAGTGTGGAGGAGTACTCCAGCATGGACAACAGGAAGAGTTCGGAGATCCAGGACGTGACCAACCCTGAGTTCAGTAGCAGGATGGTGCTAAGCGGAGCGGGCCCAGCAAGGAAGACTCCGGAGAGGGACGTCAGACCGAGGGATCATCCCGGAATACCAAGAAGGGAGCCGGACCCACTCCGGCAACACCAGAGATCCAGCCGCGCTCCTGGGGGAGCGTGGCTCACTGAGGTACGTGGCCACCTCAGGGGGCTGTTTGTTAAAGATTCGTCAGACGCTAGGACGTCTGAGCTGGAGAAGGGAGGGGGTTGAAGGTTCTTTACGGAACCGCGGTAGCCTGCCTGCAAGCACGACACTGGTGGCGGTGAATCCGGGTGTTTTTTTTTCAAACTCCTTAATCCCTCAAATCACACACGCATGGACAGGTTGTCCTAAAAGAGTCTCTCTTTGGTTTTTTTTCCCCGAGGGACCTAACCCCATGAGTTGGACCGGAAGCACCCAAGTACCCACACCAGAGGACCCAAGAGCCAGCAATAGAGACTGTCTATTATAGCTTGTGGAACAATAAAGATTTGTGTTTGGCCCCTACACCTCTCCTTGTCATCCTTCTAGTGCCACACGTGGTGGAGAATGAGGGTACATACTCCATAGGGAAATAATATGGAGACCTTAATACAGCAGTTGATCAGAGGACAGGAGAAATTAGAATGGGCGTTGGAAAGGCAAATGACATCCGCCCAGGCGGGCCGTGACCTGTTTAAAGACACCATAGCCCAGCAAGTGGAATGTCTCCACAAAGTCGCTGAAGACCAGCTCCGGGTGGATTCACGTACACCAACTCGACAAGGAAACCAGACAAGTTATCCCAACATAGTATTACAGAAGTATGCTCCAGGAGACGACCCGGATGCCTTCCTGCTGAATTTTGAGAGGGCAACTAAGGCCTCTGGATGGCCGGAACAGAAATGGCCTTTCTTTTTGCCTCCCCTGTTAACCGGGGAAGCCCAAGCTGCCTATCAAGTTGCCAACCCTTCAGGAACTACCCCATATAACCAGATCAACGATATAATATTGGATCACTTGGGTATGGACTCCGAAGCCTATCGAGTAAGATTTAGGAAGGAAAGGGGGTCACCCGGGGACAATCCGAAAACCTTGCTCTTTACGTTAAAGACAGCTGCCGATAAATGGCTAAAACCCCAAGAAAACACCAAGTTGGAAATCATGTCGCTGATTTACCTAGAACAATATATGGAAGCTCTACCCATTTCAACCCAACGCTGGCTTTGACAGCATACTTGACTCACTGTTGAACAGGCCATGGAAATTGCCACCACATACTCCAGAGCACGACCCAGATCCCTTCCCTGGGAGAACGACAAACCTTCCTGTCCTGCCGCCGGGGTAATGAAACCAGAGAAAAAAAAGTTGTCAAACCCGCAGCTGATCCAGTAAGGTTGTGTGTCCCTAGACCAGACCCCATCCCAACAAGAGGACCCCAGTGTTTCGACTGCGGAGCCTGGGGACACATTGCCCGGTACTGTCCCCACAAGAAAACCAGTGAAGAACCAATGGATGTCAGCTACATCCCTAAAACTGTCCTCCACACAGAAAACTAGGCTCCTGTTTTTACGTAAGTCTAGTAGTAAATGGGGATCAGGTGAAAACTTTATTAGACTCAGGCTGCCGCCAGTCGGTTATACAGAGGGCCCTAGTGAATCAAGGACAGGTCCTAGAAAACAAACAGGTACCGATACGGTGAGTACATGGTGACATCAAAACCTACCCTGCAGCCCTAGTACCCGTGCAGTTACCTGATGGGAAAAGCATACGAGTTAGAGTGGGAGTGTTGCCTACCCTACCAGAGAAATTGATACTGGGGCTAGACAACCCAGACTTCTTAGGTCTTCTCAAAAGGAGAATAGCCGTGCCACAGGAACAGCCCCCTGAGACCTCTATCCTCCTCACGGAGGCTCCCTGGATTGGTGACAAAAATTTCAGATATGCTCAGGCCCACGATCCCACCCTCCAAGCTGCTTGGCAACAAAGTACCAGCCCCGGTTCACCCAGCAGCTCTTATCTTTCCTTTATTGTGAGGAATGGCCTCCTGTATAGAATAGGGAAACCCTCTAACCCTCCTCAGTTACTGGTACCCCGGAGTTTTAGGGATCAGGTGTTATTCTTTGCACATTCCCACTTACTTGCAGGACACAGCAGAGCCTAGAAGACTAGCCAAACCATTTTAGAGCACTTTCATTGGCCCGGAACATTTGCTCACATAACCAAATATTGCCAGGAATGTGAGATATGCCAGAAAAAGAACCCTTACAGACCCCCGGCCGTTGCACTACAACCCCTCTCGATAATTGGAAAACCCTATGAAAGGGTAGAAATGGACCTTATAGGACCACTCCCGAAGTCCAAAAGAGGAATCCTGCATGCCTTAGTCATAATAGATTATGCCACCCGGTACCCAGAAGCCTTTCCCCTAAGGGCCCCTACCTCCTCCAACATCAGTGACAAGCTGGTAGAGCCGTTCTTACGTGTAGGGTTCCCACGGGAGATCCTGACCGATCAAGGCACCACGTTTGTCTCTCGCCTGATGCACCAGGTCTGTAAGTCCCTGAATATCTCTCACATCAGGACCTCGGTGTATCATCCCCAGCCAGATGGCTTGTGTGAGAGGCACAATGTCACACTCAAATTGACATTGAAAAAGATGACGGCGGTAGAGGGTAGGGACTGGAATATGCTCTTCTCCCCCTGGCCCTCTTTGTTGTGAGGGGTCAAAAACAGAGCAGTCTTGGATGTTCCCCCTATGAACTCCTCTCTGGCAGATAACCCCGAACCTTGTTAGAAATGACAAAAGAGGCCTGCAACAAGAAAAGCCATACAAGTACAAAACCATTGTTGATTATACCCAGGGCTTAAGATCTTGCATCCACAAACTGCGGGAGTTCGCACAGGCCAACCTAGAGAAAGCCCAGGTACGTCAACAGACCTTCTATGACAGGAGAAAGAAGTGGCGTCATCTTAACATACACGACTGGTTGTTGGTGCTTTTACCATCCTCCCTACCCAAGACCAGGTCTGAGTGGAAGGGCCCTTATGAGGTAGTCGAGAAGATTGGACTAACTACCTATCGCCTTCAACTTAGCCCAAAACAATCCCAGATCTTTCACATCAACCTTCTCAAAAAATGGCTAGGGCCCCCTCTTAAGAGCAACCATCTGATTGTCCTAGAACAGAAAGAAGCTACGTCCACCCTAAACCAATTGGTTATCAATGAGACCCTATCCGATTGTCAGAAGACCTCCCTACAGGAAGTATTGACCCCTTTTTCCTCTCTCTTTTCTGATCTACCCAGTAAAACCACGAAACTTTCGTAGCAATTCCCTCACTTGTTGACAGGTGCTGTTGTGCAGATCTGCATCAGGGCCGTCCCGTTTCAGACAGTACATTGGGTCACTATATCTGTGCCACCTGTGCATGCGGACGTCAGTTTATTTCTGATCCCTGTCTGTGCCGACAGACGCAGAGCAATTAAAATCAGAATACGTTATTGTGTTGACTTTCAAATTGGCATCTTGTTAATGGACCTATTTGAGGCTATTCCACAGAATGGGGAGGAGGGTGGGTCGGTGAGAAATCTGAGGTTAGACAGTCTCTACTAGAAAAGGCATTAACAAAGGGAAGAACTTGTTCTTTGTGTTACTATTGCAGCCTACCGAAGTTTTGAAAGGGACACTGCTCTTTGGGGGAACTGCAGAACTGGTAGAGCTAAGCCCAGAGAGTGGGCAGTGGCCTTACTCTTTTTGAACCTTTCCAGGGTAGAGTCCGCCCTCGCTCCGAACAGCTTACGGCCATCGACGATTATGTTCCTGAGGGACTGCAGGACAACAAAAGAGAAGCCCAAGGAGCGAATCCAGGGTTAGCGCCTAAAGCACCATGCTGGTGCCAACTGCTCTACCCAGGCAGTTGGTAGTGTCCAGACCGGATCTAAATGAGTATTTTGCAGCATCCTGTCTATCCAAAATAAGCCTCTTCAAGGTTGGACGGAGTTCCACTAATGCATCTTGCAAGATGTCCGCCACTCTGTCCCATAACACATGCAAATACCTTCCTAAAAGGCATGTTGTGTTGTTAGACCATAGGACGAGACTAGCAGAGGAAAACATTAGTTTTGCAAATGTCTCTGTCCTTTTAGATTCCCTGTCGATTGGAGTAGTTGGGTAAGAATTGGGGTCCAAGTGGCTGGTAGATGCCAGCACCACAAAGCTCTATGGAGTAGGGTTCTACAGAAGAAAGTCTGGATCTCCAGGAGAAGGCCTGTGCCTCCTCGCCAACTGTCTATTGACTGATGGGCAAGATCTTGGATTGGCCAAGGTACCTACTAGAATATCAGTTGCGCCTTATTAGAGGGGAGTAGAGGCTACTGACAGGATTGAGGACTTCTGTCAGCAAGTTGGTTTTAACCTCTTGAGTGGGCAATGTAAGGTTTAGCACCTCAGCCGCTCTCTGAATCACTGTTGCAAAGGAGGCAGACTGAAACATCGATATCATAGCCTGAATATCCTGGACTCGCCATTCGGGATGATAGGCCTGAAACTGCACTGTGTCCAGAACAGCTCTGATGAAAGGGAGCGTCTGAGAGGGAGTCAGGTGTGACTTTGGCGTGTTGATAGTGAACGCCAGTGAATGCCGGATAACGCCGTAGTCTGGAGGTGGGAGATGACAGCTTGGGTCGAGTCTGCCTTCAGCAGCCAGTCATCGAGATAGGGGAAGACTAGCACCCCTGATCTGCGCAGATGAGCTGCAACCACAGCCATTACGTTGGTTAATAGCCGATAAGGCCAAAGGGGAGCACGGTGAACTGAAAACGCTTGTGACCAGCCATAAACCACAGGTAGTGCCGATGGGCAGGCAGGACGGGAATGTGGAATTAAGCGTCCTATAAGTCCAGTGTAACCATCCAGTCTCCTGGGTCCAGGGAAGACCAGACCTGAGCATCTTGAACTTTTCCTTTTTGAGGAAGTAGTTGAGGGCTCATAGATCTAGGATAGGACAAAGGGCTTGTCATTTTTTGGGACCAGAAAGCAGCGGGAATAACAGCCACAGCATACTTCTGTCGCCAGAACCCTCTCTATAGCTCCCTTGGCCAAGAGAGTCATGACTTTCTCTTGAAGCAAAATAAAATGATCTTCCGTCAGCCGGTCGTAAGATGCAGGCATGGACTGCCAACGGCCCCCATATGATGGTGGTATGGGGATGGCGAACCCCTTTCTGTATTACTTGGCCACCCGCCTATTGGTGATCCACGACTGGTTCAATGGTGGATGGTCGGATCCGGCCTACCGGCTAGAGCTAGAGAGCCTTGGATTCTCCTGGATCCAGGCCATATTATACGGGGCTCCAATCCCTCACTCTCTACCCGCAGTCACCCAAACGGCCCTCCTCGCATAGCGGTCTGCGTTGCGACACACTCAATGGGATTCCAAAATTACACTACAGACACCCCTCTGGCACGGCACTTGGCTGCAGGAGGTTGGTTCATTAGCGGGCTTTAAGAAATGGGACCGGATTGGTATTACTCGCTTGGGAAATGTGTGGAAGGGTGAACATTTGTCCTCCTTCCAACAGCTGCAGCAAACATATTCCCTACAGTCTACTCAATTCTACAAATACCTCCAATTGCGGCATGCTCTTACCCTCTATATTCCTGACCACACGGCAGTCACAGAGTTCAGTCCACTGGAAGCTAAGCTCCTCATGGGGAAACTGGGGAAGGGGGGCATATCCCAAAGCTACCGATCCCTGATAAACAACAGCCCGTCCACGCTAGACCCCCTTAGGACCCGCTGGGAGCAATGGCTTGGTCTGTTGGAGGAGGACGACTGGAGAGATGCACTAATGGCCCTTAGGGTACTAACTGTATTGGCTAGGCTCCGCCTCATTCAAATTTACTATCTTCACTGTGCATATCTTACTCCTGTGAGGCTATACAGAGCGGGATTCCTCCCATCCGCAAAATGCCCTCGGTGTGAAGCAGAACCAGCCGACTTTTACCATATGGTCTGGTCCTGCGCCATCCTTTCCAAATATTGGGCATAAATTGTAACTGAACTGAGTGACATACTGGGGTGAGTGGTTCCCCTTAGTCCCCTTGCTCTTCCCCTGGGGTTGATGGATGGGCTGGATGGCTCCTGTACTGACAAGTTGCTCCTGGGAACGGCCATGCTTGTGGCCAAAAGAGACATTGCAGCGGCATGGAAGGACTCGACAGCTCCCTCTATTACAAAATGGCGCAAGGGAGTGGACTGGTGTGCTATCCAAGAAAAAACTGTGTATGAGGCAAGAGGTTGTCCGGCTAAACACGGGCGTATATGGGGCAAATGGCTGGGCCTACTGGACTGACCTGCCATGGGTGATGGCTGGACAGACTGGGGGCGGTCTAGATCTTCTCCATTGCTGGGCCTGACGGGGAAATACTCCGCAAATGTACCGAAAAGTCTTGATGTCGCAGTGATGTTCTGTTCTTTTTGTTGAGCATGAAAACCAATAAAATTTTTATTAAAAAAAAAAAAGATGTAGGCATGGAGGGAGTGGTAGTCTCGAAGGGGAGGGAGTAGCCCCTTCGAACTATCTGGAGGACCCACCTGTCAGAAGTGATATCGAGCCAGCGGTGGAGGTGATGGCGGATCCTGCCACCAACGGGCCATCTGAATTCATCTGTCTTTTTATATTTGTACTTTCCTTTTCGCCTAATTGAAATATTGGGGAACGCGGTTGAATTTTAAAAACAAAATTCATTTGTCACTCTTCACGACTGCAACTATCTGTTTTATTGTGCTTACTTCCCAGCTCCTCGGTCTGCTGCAGGTTTGCCCGATTGTGCAAAGGGAGCTGGGATGCCTCCTTCCACATATCTGAGCTGCGCCCTGACAGCCGCCATATTGTACAGCTTGTGGTGCCGCTGACCGGCATTTTGACGCTCGGCCTGCACTATTAAACAGCTTTCAGGCGCCGACGTGCAGCAGAGAGACAGCCCTCAGGAAATACTCTGAGCATGCCGCTACGTGCTCCGGTATTGTTTTGCCATTTACTGTTTTACACGGAGGGTTAACCTCAGTGTTTTTATTATACTTTTCACTGAATTGATATACGGGGGAACTTTCTAAAAAATTAATTCATCTGTCTTTGTATATTTGTACTTTCCTTTTAGCCTAATTGAAATACTGGGGAACGCGGGGTAATTTAAAAGCAAAGAATTAATTTGTCGCTCTTCACGACTGCAACTATCTGTTTTATTGTGCTTACTTCCCAGCACCTCGGTCTGCCGCGGGTTTCCCGACTGTGCAGAGGGAGCTGGGACGCGTCCTTCCGCATATCTCAGCTGCGCCCTGATGGCTGCCATTTTGGGCGGCTTGCCGTGTAGCTGACAAGCATTTTGATGCTCGGCCTGCACTATTAAATGGCAGCCTGGCGCCAAGGCGCAGCGGACCCGCACAGCGCGTGCGCCAAAGGCAAGCCCTTCTGTGCCCGTCCACAGCCAGGGGCCAGGACCCATGCCTCTTCCAAGGTACTTAGGAAAGTCTTTTCCTCTAACCAGCTAATATCTCTCCGTTCAGCCTGCTTGGAGGCATGCTGATCGTCACTTGACCCTTCAGCTGACAGCAACTGTTACAAGCACTGTCATTTTACTTGCAACCTTAAAACTCCCCTGCAATTTTAGGCAATGCTCCCAACATCAACACTCTGGCTGTGATGCGCAAGGGCACCTTGGATAGAGGCTGTTCCACCAAGAGCGGGTTCCGCTTTTTCAGTGTAAACTGCCGCTCCTTGCCCAGGCATCAACTATTTATCTATGACTTCTTGTAGATAATGCCCCTGATGCCATGTTCCTCACGGAAACTTGGCTACATGAGGCATCCCTCCCAGACGTCATTGCCGCATTGCCACACAAATACTGCCTTACTAGAAGAGATAGTAAAGATAAGTTATGAGGTGGCATTGCCATTATTTACTGTGCAATGTGAAATAGAGGAACTTCTTTCCCCAGCTTGTGAAGCCCTCTTCATCTCACTTCTTCTTACACCTATATTTCCGATCTCTGGTGCCTTAATCTATCGACCTCCTGGCTACGCCGGGAATTGGTGCTCAACCATTCCTGATTGAATTTTTCCAAACATATTCTTATACACTTTTAGGAGATCTAAATATTCATTTTGAAGACGCCACCCACAAATTAAGTCAAACTTTTAGAGAAGATCTGGATGCTCTTAATCTAATTAATTCCACCCCTACACAGACAGCGGGCCACATGCTAGACCCCATTTTCTCCAATGTTTCTGGTCTCACCACTGACCTCCCTATGTTGCTATTATGGCCACACCATTTTGCAGTTCCTTTTTCATTCCCCAATTACACTTCCGTCTGCCCCGCAGTGGCAGGTCCTAAAGTGATGGTCAGAAATTGGCCCAAACTCGACATTCCTGCCTTCCATACTCATTTATCTAGTACGTCTCCCCAACTGGCCCACCAGGTTGTGAGTGATCACCCACGGTAGATAGCTGGCTTAGAAACTCCCTTGACATCATTCTAAATCTGTGTCCAGGCAGCAACCCCCTTGGTTTAATTTGTCTCTGCTGGAAGAAATCAACCTCTGCAAGCGACTTGAAAGGGAGTGGAGAAAGCTCTATGATCATAACTCCAAATTAAAATGTACATCAGTCTTGAGACATTACCACAGGAATTGCCGAAATGCTTGCGCCTCCTTTTTCTCCCCAAAAATCTCAAAAGCCCACAACTGCCCGAAAACACTTTTTAAAGTGGTTCAAGACCTGTCTGACCCTAGTAAAATAGTGTCATCCTCCCCACTGTCACAAGCCCAATGTGAAGAGTTGGTAGTCTATTTTGTCAAGGAAGTTACAAACGTTTAACTCGCTCTGGCCTCAGCGACCATTGCTGAGTCCCAGTCCGGGATCAACAGCTCACCTCCTACTCCTACTCCAATTCCTATCAAAGAAAACATTCACCCGGTCATGAGCCAGCCTCTGGCTCAATTTCACTCCTTGCCCCCTTAGATTTAATGCGATTTATGGTCTATTAAATCAGGTTCTCGACTCGATCCTCTTCCCCCAGTCAAATTGAGCATCCCGAGTCCCCACCTTATGTCTTCCCTGGTTGAACTGTTGAACTCTTCCCTGCAGGAGGGGCTTTTCCCCAAAGCCTGTAAGCATGCAATGGTGCTACCCCTGTTGAAAAACCCCCATTTGGACCCATCCAACTGGTCCAAATTCAGGCCCATCTCTCTGCTTCCCATTCTCTCCAAAATACTGGAGAAGCATGTAAACACCCCGCTCACCCCATTTGTGGAAGCCCAAAATGCCCTTCACCCTTCCCAGTCCGGATTTCGAGCTGAGCATAGTACTGAATCCACTTTATTAGGAGTTACAGAACATCTCAGGTGGCTCCTGGATATAGGCAGTACAGCCGTGCTCATCTTACTAGACCTTAGCGTTGCTTTTGACACAGTGTCTCATGGCCTTCTTATCGAAAGATTGATTCATCTGGGTTTCCAGGGCATCGCGCTGGCCTGGTGATCCTCCTTGCTGACGGACCGCACGTTTCAGGTTTTCTCAACAAACATTGTGTCTAGCACACACCCGCTCTCTTCTGGAGTCCTGCAGGGGTCTGCCCTCAGACACATGCTATTCAACATTTACGTCCGCCCGCTGGTAGGTCTAGTGGAAAGCTGCGGCCTCACCCTCTTTTCATATGCAGACGGCACCCAGATTATTTTCTCATTGTTGACCGAGCAGGATGCCTCCTCGGAAGACCTTAACTCCTACCTCGGTCTCGTCTTCGCTTGGATGCACTCTAACTCTTCAAAGTTGAATGGTGACAAGCTGAGGTAATGGTATTGGGTAAGAAACCCCAACTTTGGGGGCCCCAACACAGGCCTCCTTCACTTGGAGCTATTCCTGTACCCGCTCACAAGGTGAAGAACCTTGGTTTTTGGATAGATTCAAATCTGCCCATGAAGCTCCAACTAACCAAGGTTGCCTCCTTATGCTTTGCCACTATGAAGTTTCTTAAAAAGATCTAATGGGTACTTACTTCCCTTCCTTGCCCAGAGAACAGTAATCCAGGCCATGATTATGTCTAGGCTAGATTATGGTAATATTTTACATCTGGGAGCAGATAAGACCGTGATCAGACGCCTTCAGGTGGTTCCGAATTCCTCCGCCAGTCTCGTGTTCCGGCTCCCCAAATACTCCAGAAGGTATTCTGGGTGCGACCACCACTTGGAGAGGTAAATTGGGATGCTGGGGGTTGGTCCGGCCTTCTTCATGACCTCCATTGGCTTACAGTGGACTAATGCATTGATTTTAAGGCACTGTGCTATATGTAGAAAATCTACTTGCGCTCAGGATCACAGTGCCTGCAAATTCTTGTCATTCCTTATCACCCTTCCCGCACCCTGCGTTCAAGCAATCGTTCTCTTTTCACAGTTCCCAGAGTTAGACACGCCCAGATGGGTGGCTGCTCTTTCTCTTCACTCTGCCCCAGATTGTGGAACGCCCTCCTGAAGTCTCTGCATTGCTGTACCTCCCAACTCGCATTCCGCAGGGAGCTGAAAACCTGGTCATTCTAATCTACCCCTCATGCCGATGAGCCTAAAACCTGGTTAATTCTAGCATCACTCCTTAAGCTGTTTAGCCTGCCACCTAAGCCCTGGGAAACCCTACGGGTAGATACGCGCTATTCAAGAACTGTAGGAAGCTGGCTCTGTATATACTATACCAAAATGAGGTGTAGTGTGCACAGAGTCCAGTGGAACCCCAAAGGTAGGCAGAGGTAAAAGTAGATAGCACTTTACTCTCTATTTGTGGTAGTGTGGTCGAGCAGTAAGGCTTTATCAGAGGACAGTGTTAAGCATTTGTTGTACACACTCAGTCAACAAATGAATTCACACACTCAAAGACTGAACTTAAGACCAATTGTTTTTGTATAAAAATATTCTTTTAGTTATTTTATTTTTCTAGAACCAAGCAAGCCTGGCACAGGTAAGCAATAAATACTTTACAGTAGTAATGCAGTTGTAACACAGTTTGGATTGAAATTGTATATGCACTTAGTCTTGATTACAGTATTGTTACTGAAAATGCAATGCTTTGGAAATACCGTACATATACTTTGTATAGGCTTTTTAGTAATATGACCAATAGATTACTTTGCCGATTACTTTTCTTACACAGTACAGTATACCTGGATACTGCAGTGGGACATTTCCTGTAAACAGGTGAGTAAAAGCGATTTTGTTATCTAGTACAATTTGAAAAGGATTTCTTAGGTTTTCTAACTCCACACTTAGAAACTTTTCATAGAAAAACAGTCAATGTTATCATATGGAGGAAAATAGTGTTACAGGTTAACAGGTAAGTACTTTGTTGTGGGAGTTGGTATTCTGGGGTTAGACTCAGGGGTCCCCCAGGGTCATGGATGCACTCTTGTTATACCCTCAGCGGCACTAGGGCGGCCGGGTGCAGAGTGCTGAGGCCCAATGTTATCCAATGGGGGATAGGGGGCCTCCGGTTGGTGGCTGCTGACGAGCAGGCCACTGGGTTGTGGGAGCAAAGCTCCTGGACTTAAGCTCAGGGCAAATGGGGGTTCAAGCCAGCACAAAAGGTGCACCCTCAGCGGCGCTAGGGGCGGCCGGGTGCAGAGTGCTGTTTTGGCATCGGGCGCCCTGTAGCTTTCAATGGGGAGTCTCCGGTTTGCGAACACACTGCAGGCTAGGGGACGAAGGTCTTCTGGGTGCGACCACCACTTGGAGAGGTAAGTTGGCATGCTGGGGGTTGGTTAGGCACCGTCGGTTGGGCCACCCAAGGCTGTGGGGCGTCGGGTGCAGGGGTGCCTTTTAGGGTGGGATCTTCTTACCAGCTCCTGGTCGCGGTTGGGGGGACCTTCCGGTTTGAGGCTGCAGGCGTCGGCTGGAGGCTTGAGGCAGGTCAGGGATCACCGGATCTTGGGTCAGGATCGCCGGGGAGACCTCCTCTTGTTGATGGGCCACTGTAACTCGGGCCGTGGGCGTCGGGTGCAGACCCGCGGATCCTTGCGGACAGAGTCTTTGGGATGGAAGGTAGGCAGGTCCTCCGGGTTTCTCGAGGTTGCTGGCTGCAGGACACACCGGGATTTCACTGGAGCAGGTTCGAGGTGGGGACAGGCCGGTAGGGCTGGGGCCAATTCAGTGGGCGTCCTCCTTGTTAGCTTTGGCACAGCTGTCCTTCTTCTTTTCTTCTTCTGGTTTCTTGTCTAACTTCTTGGTTCGGGCTGCCCCCTAAATACTGTATTTAGGGGGCGTTTTAGGGTTCTCGGGGTCAGTAGCCAATGGGCTACTGACCTTAGGGTGACTACACCCTTGGTGTGCTCACCCCACGTGGGGGGGTGAGCACAATCCCTAATCCTGATTGGGGACTGCCTGCCATCTGCAAGATGGCAGGCACTGAAGAGTGGGCTTCACCTCGCCTCCCCCACCTGAGGGGTGGAGTTGGCAGAGGTGGGCACACCTTGTGGGCTGGCTAATTTTTCCTGCATGTCTTCCTGCCGAAAAGGAGGGGAGACAGGAAGGGGGCCTGCTCCTGATAGCAGGAGAGGCTGGGGGTCGCATTACAAAGGCTGCAAGGCCTTTGAAGCTCCCCTGCCACAGATGGCTCTTTCTGGCCTGTGGGTGGGGGGGCGGGGAGTGTGAACACCTCGCCCAGGAAAGGCTTTGTTTCTGGGCTCAGGGAGCAGAGGCTTCCACCCTAGGGGTCCAGAAACATGTCTCGTGGTGGCAGGCTGGTGTGTACCAGCCAGGGAACCCACCAGAGGCTGGTCATTTTTCAGGGGGCATCTCTAAGATGCCCTCTGAGTGCATTTTTCATTAAATCCCACACTGGCAGCACTGCACGTACAATGTCTAAGAATTGACTTAGACACTGTAGGGGTACAGGGCTCATGCACCTGTACCCTCACCACTAGTATAGTGCACCCAGCTAGAGGGGTGACTGATCTATGCCAGGGCAGTGGGTTGTAGGCATGTCACACAGGGATGTGTGCCAGGTCAACGCTTCACTTTGTTCCGCACCAAAACATGCAGCCTGCAAAAAATAAAAAAGTGTGTGTGTGTGTGAGTTTTCGGCAATCGGAGCACGACTTGAAGTCGTGGTCGCTTTCCAGGCACCAGAGGCAAACCAGGTGCAGATCCCTCATGGACATGGCACGGTGACAGGCGGCGCACGGTTTGAATCCAAAAGTCTTCCTAGGCATGATGGAAAAGAAGTCTACACACCAAAAAAGGGGTCGACAAAATGTCGAAAAAAGCCTGTCAAAAAGTGAGATGGTAGCTCTCTTCACGGATCAGCGCTTGACTGGTGGGGAAAGAAAAGAAGTGATGTCAGCGCGCCAAGGTGATGTCTATATAGGTGACATGGATGTCACTACGATGCAGACGAAGCCAACAACGTCATGCGGAGACGACCGATGCCACCTACAGTCGTGCAGGGGTATTGCTTGAAGAAAAATCTTCCAGATCCAGTCTCTCGCCTAGGAAATTCAAGGGTAAGGAATCTGCAGCTAGATGTCCATCTCAGATAGGGTATTCCAATCCCGGATCTACCACTTCTCTCTACTTCCAGCCCCAGTATGTAGATTTGCAGGGAAGTGGCAAAATCAGGGTACTGCTAGAACACAAACCCTGGTATAATGAGCCCTAGCATATCAGAGAGGCTGTAATCAGAGCTCTGATATAATGAGAACATTGCCATATTTTTTTTACAGGACAAGAAGATTTTTGAAGCATCCCATCCCATGGACAAATAGATATTTTATAAAATTCCAAACCCCTGCGATATTGCTGGACCTCTCAGCTGCTTTCGGCATCCGACCACGTATGGGATGGGTTTCATGGGCAACGGCCTTCCCTGGCTCTCGTCTTACCTTTCCAACCGACATCTGTTTGTTGGTTCACATGGGCATCTCCAGGTCACAAAGATCTGTATCACCTGTGCCTTCCCCCATGATTTACCAATATGCCCATGATATACAGCTTTATTTGAAAGTCTCCTCTGCTTCAGAAATCCAACGCCTCATACACTGCTTGCACATCATCCATACCTGAATGACCAGCGACCACTTAAAGCTCAACCCAACCAATAAAGAAGTCTTTGTATTTGCCAAGAACAATAAATAGGAAACAGTAACAACCTGACTCAATAACATGAACTTTAATAGTTTTGAACCCCAACTTTCACCGAATGCCAAGTCACTTGGATTACTCCAGGACATCAACTTCACCCTCGAGGAACACATTGGCAGCCTACCAGATGTTTCTTCTAAAAAAATAAAAATAAAAGTCAAACTGTTTCATCCAGAAAGCGACTTCAGACCTGCTGCTCAAACCCTCATACTCTTGCATCTGGATAGTACTAATGCCCTGCTTCACAGGATCCCAGCCTCCACAATGGCATCCTTAAGGACTCCCTACACGCCACAGCATGTCCTATTCAGGACATAAAGATATATGATCACACTACAACTATCTGATGCAACACCACTGGCTCCCTTTGTCAGCTCGCACCACCTTCAAAAGCAGTTGCATCATTTACAAAGCCATTACAACCAGTACGCTTATCTTGTAATCAAGCTCACCATCTCTAGTGGTTCTCGGCAAACAAGCAGTATGGACATCATCAGACTACAGACTAAGAAGGGTAAAAAAGAAAAACAAGACAGCAGGCCTTTTCTAACTATGCACCCAAGATCTGGAACAACATCCTCGTATCCATCAGGACTGCCTCAACGCTACTCCAATTGAGGAATGAGTTGAAGGCTCACCTCTTAAAAGAACACTACATCACATTACATAAACTGTCTGCAACCCAGCTTCCTCTCCTATTACTCTTTAAATTGATACTTCTCTTATACTATGTACTGCGCTCCTCTGTCTTTTGGTAGGTTTGCGCTACAGAAATATTATAAACATACATACTTGCTCATACTTTTCATTCATTGTTTGTCATGTTTGCATCTTCACCGATCTGAAGGCAAACAGTATATATTGATAAAAAGACAGTGGTGCCGTGTATCATGAATGCGGACTCTGTAAGGCGAACATTGAAATCTAACACCTGAAGTAACCATACTCCTAAAGCTGGGCTTTATTGGCATATATAAACAGTACAGAGATATGTGACTAATACATAGTTGAAAAAAGAAAAGAGACGAGATAAGGAATATGTTCCAGGGTGTGCAAGTCAGAATTTGGAACTCTGGAAAATATCCAAATGTGCACAGATCGGAATTTCAGACTATTTGCAAAAAAGATTCTCACCTGCTGTGAATTGTGGCCAAATAGCCTGGGCAACACAATTCGAGCATGGGCAAAGAGCGCATATGAAATGAGTGCATGAGCAAATAGCAGACAAATGCCAAATCCCACTTCTAGAGCCACAAGTTTGCCCACAAAGTGGATTTAGCCCCACAGTTGAAATTAGGGCCTTAGTCTTATACTTCATACCAATATAAAAAGGGAAAGGTTTTTAAAAACACACAAAACCTACCTCTAGCTCATTTTCATCAAAGATTGCAAGCAGATTTTCAGGAACCAATTCATTTAGACCTGCCCAAAACATACAAAATATAATTTATAAATAGTACTCTAGAATTCCTGAAAACAAAAGCGAACATCACAAATCGACAGAATGAGTTTACCTTTCAGGAAATGCTCCACTTCCTCTCTAACCTGAGTGGCTAGCCTGTATTGGGCCAGCAGATTTAGGTAGAAGATCTTGTTGCCATTGGTCACTTGGATCTGAGCACCATTGGATATCAGCTCTATCACCTTTGGTGAGGGAAGACAGCAGGGGAAAGAGAAGGAAGAAATGGGTTTAATATGAAATGAGGGCATTGAGGAACAAAGAAAGACATCAAGAAAAACAGACAGCAGGGATAGAGGGCATAGATTTACCACTTGATTTCTACTGTCTGAGCTTCCCTGGCAAGGGCAGTAGTAAGGAGGAACTGCTTACCACTTCCAACATAGTCCTAACACCAACTTTCTTATTGGCCACAAGCCTCTCACTGCACACATCAGAGAAACATCTCAGTCTTCAAGCTACACTTAAAAGTTTTAAAGTCAGCTTAATGCCTTCTATTAAAAACTCCAAGCATCGTTTCCATAGCAAAATGTCCATTAAAATCATTACTAACAAGGTGTACTTCAGTAGAAACAGTTAAACTTCATCAGTTAGCACCGCTGATGGTAAACTGAAGAGGTTTGTTGGCCTTGTAGCAGAGGGGTGGGGGAGTTGGAAGAATGGTGCCTCTGCTGGTTGGCACACTGCCTGCTGGATCAGCATCTGGAGCTCCAAAAGGACTGGGCTGTCAGTTGTATCACTGGTTAAGAAGGTGGTCTCGGCTTTTATGCCAGCCCTCTGAACTAGACCCTAAATATTCAAAACTGGTGCAGGAATTAGTTAGCAAGGGTCAACATCCCCAAGAAAGCACTGTAGCCCTACTGTCTTTAAAGAGTTCCAAAGCACAGTCTGCTTTCACGCTGCAGAGGCGGGACCCATAGAAGGGCCTGCACATCACCCGAGAATACAGTGGACCTCATCCAGGCCCGTCTAGGAAGAGTAAGACTGGTACCAACCGCCCTGTCAAGGCAATCCATGCTATCCAAAGCTGGGCTGGTAAAATATTTGGCACCAACTTGCCCGTCATGGATCATATGGGCCAAAGAGGCCCCAAGGCGTTGGGAACCAGAATGGCTGATGGGGACAGAGCGGAATTCTGTACCAGAGTTGGTCCTAACTGGTAAAGGGAACAGAAGGAACAGTGACGAACCCTTCGATGGTAACTCTACTGGAGTCCCTGCCATTCCTTGGGGTCCTAAGGCTCACCAGATGAAGTGTGTTTTTTTGGCAGAAACACTTTAAATTCAACAGGGTTTCACTGGAGCAAGTTAATGCCAGGAAGTGCTGGATTTCACCTGTGTTTATAGACATTCAACACCATTATTTCAACTAGCTAGGTGCAATTTAATTATTTTGTTATCAACCTGACCTCTTTCAGCCTTTCTTTCTCTTCAAAATTATAATATACAAATTATAACAAGCACCATTGGCATATAAGAAAGAAAGTCAACAAGAACAATTACTTACCTTTTGAAAAGCTCTTTCTCGTGTTTATTCTAGATAACTTCAGATTCCTCTTCTCAGATTATTCCCTATGTGCCAGACTGGATGCTGGGATTTTTTTTTTGTAGCTCCCACTTGCTGCTAGATGATGTTGTACAGCTCCGGGTTGGCTGCATACACTGTCAATTTCTTGTCTTTTCCCTTTCCGCAACCTTAGACAATTGTTGGTTACAGTGTGCTGAGTATTAACTTGAGACCTTATTAGACATTAGAGGACACTCCACAGAAAGTGAAGATGGGAGGGCAGTGAGGAATCTGCAGTTAGAGTATTCACCAGAAACATTGCTACCGGAAGTAAGCAACTTGTTCTTCTCAAGGATGCTTCTAACTGCAGATTCCTAAACTTAGAACAGATGCCAAAGAAATACCTCTACAAGGAGGAGGGTCTATGGAGTGGACTCAGACCAAAAAGCCTTGCAGAACAGAGTGACCAAAGTGTAATTCCTACTGGATAGATCTATCAAGGCAAAGACATTAAATATGCTCTAGTTGAACGTATACACAGGTAACATCATGCAGGTGTGGCAGGTATGACATTCATAACTTTTTTGTATACTTCAGTGTGTCGCTACGTGGGTCCTGTGAACACCGTCACTTGAACCAAGCTATACCTAGTTGATGAGCACTAACTAGGGCAAAACTGGTCCTGGGTTGCTTCTGTTTCGGTTCAGCGAGGACCTGGGTCGGCAGTTCAGGCTGGACTGTTCCCACTGGAGCAGGGTTGAGACTGATTTGCATATGGCTGGGTCCAAACTGAGGTGGCATGGTATGCAAAATAACAATGGGATGGGATGCGACCCCAAGTAATTAACAGTGGCTGAGATTAATTCAAGCATTCCATCCATCACTTATTTGTATAATTTATTGTCACCCTAAATGGAACGAGTATACCCAGACGCAGGTCCCGTGCACTCAGTGTCACTGGAACCAAGCTGTACCAGGCTGAAGAGACTATAACTAGGGCGAAATCAGCCCTGGGTTGCTTGTGTTCCGGTTCAGAGAGGACCTGGCTTGGAGGTTCGGGCTGGACTGTTCCAGTTGGAGTAGGGTCAAGACTGATTTGCATATGGCTGGGTCAAAACTGAAGTGGTATGGTATGCAAAATAACGATGGGCTGGGATTCGGCTCTGAGTAATTACCAGTGGCTGAGGTTAATTCAAGCATTCTATCCATCACTTTTTTTGTATACTTTAGGTATAACATTTCTGGCAGTTGATCATGTTCCAACAGATATTCGTTGTGGAGCTAGAGAATTGTTACTTCTGAGGAAGAAAGCAAAATGTATAATTAAATATCTAAGTATGCAATCTGTGGGATTGAACAACTTTCTTATATTGTTGGACCTGCATTTTCTCAACGAACTCGAACTTTTAATTAGATGCTTTTTAATTTAGTGCATACCGAAATTTTCCAACAAAATGGTGCTATTGAATAAAAAATGTGATGATCTTATACAGTGCTTTTCTGCTTAACGTTTGCATCAGCTGCTACTCAATTTAATGACTGTAAACAAATTTGAAAAGTATGAGCTGGAGTGAAGACTGGCCCATGATAAAGACACTAATTTCTCACGATAAAGGACTGGTTAAGAACTTTGCACCTTATATCTGAAGCTAATTAAATTGAAGGTAGCTAATTGAAATAATGTTTTTTTACAATGAATATCTATAAACAAGGATTAAATCCGTTGTTTGCTGTCATTTACTTGCTCTGGTGAAACCCTGATGAAGAAAAGTGTTTCTTCTGAAAAAACAGGTCTTGTCCAGCGTGATTTTAATTATAATGGACATTTTTCTATGGAAATGATGATTGGAGTTTAATTGAAAGTAAATTAAAATGACTCAAATTTTTTAACGAATCTTGAAGACTTTGAGATGTTTCTTGGATATGTGCAGTCAGAGGCTTGTGGCCAATAAAAAGTTGGCGAGAAAATTATATCTGAATAGATATGATAAGCCCTAGTAAGGATTGTAAAGTGAAGGCAGTGAAAGATTTAGTGGTGAAAAAGTATGCAGAGGGAGAAAGTAAGAGAGCAGTGATGAGAAAGGACCAAGCAGACTGCCTGTGCAAATCATATTACTGAACAATGCTTTCAAACATTCACTTCTGCTCTTTATTAGTCACTCAGTGGGTTGGACTGGGGGCCTCTGACAGCAGTGCTTAATTTGAGCCGGTGGTTGCAGGTGGGGACCACTGGCACTTATTTTTGGGGAAGGCACTTATTTTTTATCATCCGACTATGACCCAGACCAAAAGAGTGAAAAAAATAAAAGAGGGAAAGAAGGAGGAAGCAAGAGGTGGAAGAACATTGACAAAGGGAGAAAGCAGAGATGAAAATGTATCTGCAAGAGTGAAATAAAGGAGCAAGAGGGGCAGCGAGTGTTTGGGGTGGATAAAAGAGGCATAATCAAGATTTGGCAGTTTTGATATTGGACATCCCCGACATACTTTAGCGCCAGCCGTAGGCTTGTAAACAAAACTTTTGACCCTGGCACTTACTCTTTTACAAATTAAGCACTGCCTGACCGGGAACTCCCTTTCAACGTACTCAAGTTCTAGATCACTAGTAAAGTTGTCAGGCTACATGCCATTTTTAACCATTCATTACTAAGAATATTTTTTAAACAACTTTTATTGGGTTTTATGCTGTAATTAGTATATTGTTAGATAACAATTACATGCACATTGGGTATCATCCTCCCTAGACCGGCTATTCTGGTGGGGAGGAAGTCAAGAGAATGAATCAAAAAGCACTTGTAGTCAACCCGGAGGTTCAAGCAACTTGATGCTCCCATCCGCACCCTCCCCGGTCCCTCCATCCCTGGAGTGTCCATTTTCTGGTGTGTGAGGTGTGTCTAGGTCAACTTGTTAGAAATCATACAGAAAGTATTGGCTGGGCCGTGGCAGTGATACCTTGCTTATTTGAGATATGGCTGATATGAAGACCTTTGGGCATGGCAGCCGAGTGTTGGGTGGCATGGTGGGTTTCATAGGGCCTATCTGTTAGTGGGAGTATGGAAGGAGGAGCCATCACTCCATGTCAGAGGTCATGGATGTGTCGATGTATGTGTGTGTGGGGGGGGGAGGGTCACCGACGAGGGTGGGTCTTGTACTTGGGATGCCGGTCTACTTTCATTCCCATGGTTTTTGAACTCCTGGACCATAGTAGCCCAGTATGTTGCAATGAGTGTTTTGCGTAGTCCCCTGTCTTTTCCTCTGTGTAAAGCTGTTTTCTCTGCCTCCGCCCAGGTGACCACTGCCTGTTTAAAACTTGCCAGTGTAGGGGGGGGTACGAGCTTTCCACTGCGTGGTTATTGCCCGTTTGGCCAGTATTAACGACAAGTCTGAAAATGTAGTTGATAATTTGGTTGTTTTCGGGCGGGGGTTAATACTTAACAGACAGGCCTCTAATTGGTCTAACCTATGGGAGGGCCATCGCCTCTGCCAGCAAGTCCAGGACTCCCCCCCCAGAACGGACGGAACAGAGCGCAATACCACAGCATATGGGGAAAGTCTGCTGGGGACTGTTGGCATGTAGGGTAGGTATCAGTTGTTGTTGTGTAGATCCTGTGGAGTCTGGAAAGAGTGAGGTAGGCCCTATGCAAAATGTTAAATAAATTGAAAGTGTGCATTCCGGGAAACGTGTTGCGGGTATTCCAATGCCCTCTGTATTTTTTTTTCAGTAGTATTTTATTTATTCATGATCTATTACTTAAAATCATTACATATTAAAGCATGCAAGCCTCACTCATATTGAAGAGCACAAGTGAAATAGCGAATTGTTTTTAAAAAGATAACTAAAATCAAAATACTTTTAAGTGGGAAAGTAAGTAAGAACAGCATATCTTAGTATGACGACATTCTCATTCGGGATTTAATAGCTTGAAGAGACAACGTTATGTACATCATATACATATATTACAGATTGACAGTACAATGGCCCAGTTTAAAAATATGTTTAAATAAGTTCGGTGTATAATAGTTTGTGTATCCTGAACAGTCCGGATTGAGAAAGTGCTCGTGCTTAGCAGTACAGCAGAGGGGGGCCCGGAATAAATTACTCTTCGTTCTTAACAGTGCAACAGACAAGGATACACAAGTGAAAGGGTGATCGTCGGAGGGAAATTTGGGCCCCTGAACTGGGGTTGCATTTTTGGCAGGCTTCACTGGCTTCACACGTTGACTAGTTGGACAAGCTGTTGGCAAGCAACATCTGCTTGCCAGGGTCAGTTGACAACTTGACCGATGGGGCTTTTCACTGAGGAGTTCAGAGCCACTTGTATGGCATCGGTGAGTTTCCCGAACCTGGCAAGGATCACGGAGGCTGACTGTGCGAAGCACAGCTCCGTCGCCATTTTGCAGGTGCACATCCCATGAACCAAAAAAACCAAGGGGACCAAGAAGTGTCTGCGTTCGTTATTTAGTAAAGGGCAGCAACACAGCAGGTGGTACCAGGATTCCTTACGATATCTGACAGCCTACGTGATCTTTCCACGCATTCCCTTGCCCAGGAGGGGTTAAAGTCCATTATTAGTAGGGCAAGGAGGCACGTACATAAGATTTTACGACGACTGTGGATACCCAATGCTTGGTGCAGGTAGTAGGGCTGTGCTTTCCTGCTGTGTAAGAGTGACTAGTTGCATTTGTGACCGTAGAACAGCGTAGGTTATGCATGTCTTGCTCGAACGAGATATTTTTTACCTGTACATTTACACTTTTCACCCAAGTCAAGAAGGAATATCGGTTCGCTGTAAGGTGCTAGCTTCAATGTGTACGTTTTAATCGCTTGAGCGAGATTGTCATGCCATGGGTTGTTATCCGTATCAAATACTGCTTTAAGCCTGGCCTTAAGGGAGTTCTCTGGTGCACGTATATTCCTAATGCAGTATTTCAGGAGTGCTCCTCGTGCGGAATTTTCTTATATGCTAAGCATTGGATGGAGTCCAGCAATGGGGCCAGCACGCCTCGGTGACCATAGTTTAATGAAGGTAACAATTTGGCTTTTAAAACTCCTAGGATGGGTTCGGCTGCAGGGCTAGGCGTCTTAAACCATAAACTGCACCGGCTCCTTTAGATCGAAGATGCCTTAGGTGTACAGTTGGTTTGGCCCCTCCTGAGAACCAAATGTCTAAGTAGTTGTTTTTTATTGTCGTGGGAATTTGCATCTCCCCAAGCAACCAATGTACATGTTTTTTTGCAGATATTTACCAAAGATGATGACTTTTGTTTTATATTGGTTTACTTGAAGTTTGTTGTCACTATTATACCCGTGAAGAGCATTGAGTGCTCTCTGTAGGCCTGACTTTGTTGATCTATCACCTCGATGTCGTCGGCGTACTGCAAGATGGGGAGTCTTGATACTCCCAGCCTCAGTGGTGTAACTAGGTTGGCCCTTTCTACGGCTTTACCTAGGTCAGCGGTGTACACGTTACAGAGCAGGGAGCCA
Source organism: Calotriton arnoldi (assembly GCA_963921515.1). NCBI lineage: Eukaryota > Metazoa > Chordata > Amphibia > Caudata > Salamandridae > Calotriton > Calotriton arnoldi. Next base: position 649,352 of record CAWUFW010007309.1, on the reverse strand, counting down.
GTACGCACCTCTATTTTAAGCCAGTGCCCTCTGCCACTCCTTCTCGTGGTAGGTTGACCCTCTGCATTCTTCCCACCAGTGTCTAGGTGATTGTACAGACACCCCAGTGTGTTCCAGCATGGCCCTATAAATCCATGTAATGACTCGCCGTCCATGCCCAACTGTATGTAAGGTCTGCATCAGTGGATGGGTAAAGGGTTCTGCCCGGTCTCCCTTCCACAACTGTTGAAGTGTATGCACTAATCTGCCATATAGCAGAAACTGGCCTCAGGCAAGCCTGTTGTGTCGGCTAAGGCTTGAAAGGTTTGGAGAATGCCCCCCTCATAGAGGTCGACCAATGTAGTTATCCCTGCTGCTGTCCACTGCCTGAGTGCCCACTGGTGAGCGAGCCACCCACCGTCGGAAAAACAAACAACGGGATGGCAGGGGAATATGGCACCACTGATTTCGTGTCTTGAATGCTGTGTTTCAGGACTGCTAGTGCCGTTTGCAGCAGCAGGGGAAGAGCGTGGGATGGGAAAAGTAGGCTATGCAAGTCGCCCCTCTTGAGTTGGGAAGCGTTTAATTGTGTTTCTCCCCAATGAAAACCTGCCAGCAAGTACACCACCGACTGGAGTTGTGCTGCATAGTATAGCCCCGAATTTCCGGAGCTCCCACCTCTCCTCTGTTGGACAGGAGTTTCTGCTAGGCCAGACCGACCCTGCGACACCCGAACACCAAACAAGCTCGACTAATAAAGCATCAAGGAGTCGGAAATAGGATGTGGGTATGAGCAGTAGAAGTTGACAAAGTAATATAAAAGACGAGGGAGAATCACCATTTTCACCACCGCTATGCGATCTGGGGTTGTAGGAGGTAGGGAGATCCAGAAGGCCATCTGTGAGCGTAAGGCCCATACTACTTTGCCCAGGTTGCCTTCCAACAAATCGGTGTCTGTGTGGTACATTTGGATGCCTGGGTATCTAAAAGCGTGCATGGCCCAGTGAATCTCTATGTGTCCAAGGATCACCGGTGCTGTGGGTACGTCACTTATAGAGGGAAAGATGTAAGATTTGGAATGATTGACCCCGAGACCTGAGGCCGGACTGAATTCCTCCAGGAAGGTTGAAATGGGGGTACGGTCCATCATGGCAGACCAGACCTATAGTACCATGTCATATGCTTAAAGTGAAATTTTGTGCGTATTCCTATCTATTGGGATGCCACAGGCATGACTTTGCTCTCGAAACTTAATGGCGAGTGGTTCTATGGCTAGTGTGAATAGCAATGGGGACAACAGGCACCCATGTCTCATGCCCTGCGTTATTGGGTAGGCCTCCAAGATGTGTCCACCTGTTTGTACGTGCGCACCTGGTGATGTATAAGGGAGCGGCATCCAGCGGATTAAGAAGTTTGGGATATTATGCCACAGTAGGACCTCCAGTAGGTATAGCCAATCAAGGGTGTCGAAAGCCTGTTCAAAATCTAGAGACAAGGCCACGTTTGTCGGGCAGCTTCTAACACTTGATAGAAGTACTGTATATTGAGAGACGTACTAAGGTGTGGGATAAAACCATTTTGGTCTTCATGTATCAGGATCAGTAGCATTGCTAATAGTCAGTCTGCCAACATTTTACGTAGAATTTTATATTCTGCATTGAGGATAGAGAGTGGTCAGTAAGATGACAGTGATAACGCGTCCCTTCCAGGTTTGAGATGGGAAGTTACCACTGTTTCAGTTATGGATGTCAGTAGTACACCTGTGTCCATAGCTGTTTTATATAATTTTAGCAGCACTGGTATCGAAAAGGTCAAGAGCCTGTCATAAAATTCTATAGGGGGGCTATCTGTGACGGGCACTTTGCCTCGTGCAAGAGCTCTGATTACTCCTTTTACTTTCTGTTTCATGATGGCGGTGGCCAAGGCAGCGGCCACCTCTGCCACAACCTGTTGCAAGGTCACATCCCGTAAAAAGGTCGCAACTGAGGCCTTTCTGCCATCGTGGGCTGCTTAGTATAAAGCTGAATAATAGGCTCAGAAGGCTTGGTTAATCTTGTTTTGGGTCTCCACTTTTTTCCCCTCACAGGTCACGACTGCTGTGATGGGTGTCTGCGGGTTGAGTGGTTTAAGTATCCACACTAAGAGTCATCCATCCTTTGCACCCTCTGCGTGGGATTTGGCTCGGTAGATCTCATTCTAGGCAACTCCATTAGGCGGTCGTGAGTCTGTTTAGCTTCGTTTAGAGCGTCGGTCTGCTCTGGCTTTTATACTGCTAAACGCTCTAGTTCCAGGAGTGAATCTTCCGCTTGTTTGATTTCAGAGAGAAGAGTATGGTGGGTGTCCAATGTGGCCCTAATATACACGCCCCTCAGCATGACCCTGAAGCCTCCCATTGGAGAGCATACTATACGATTTAAATGAGCATGTTGTCCATGCGGGAGATAAACTGAGTATTCCCTCATCCCTTCATTTCTAGCTCCCCATACATCTACTAAGGACCACTCCCGTACTCAAGCACTCAGAGTTTAAGCATTGCGTACTGCGGGACGAGTTCAATGGTGGGTGTGCACTTTTCAAGGTCTATATCCAGAACGCTATTAAAGTCTCCCCACAATATCCAGGGTATACAAACCCAATCTGCCAGTTTTCTTGAGATACCCTTGAGGAAAGAGGTCTGTTTCACATGGGGTGAGTAAATGCTCCCCAATACTATTGGGCGACCATCTAAGTGACCTTTAAGCAGTACAAATCTCCCTAGGGGATCTACATGTTCCTCCTCCTTGCTGAAGGGCACCCCTGGACGCACCCATATCGCAGCGCCTCTAAGCATATGCACAGTAGTTGGTATGATAGAGCTGGCTTCTGCATTTACGGTGCAGTTTTACCTCTCCCTAGCTGTGGTGTGAGGTTCTTGGAGGAATGCCACCTATATACCCCTTCGCCATAGCTCTGCTAAGACCCGATAACTTCTGGTAACTGTGCCCAATCCCCTAACATTCCAAGTGGAAAGGTGTATTTTGCCTTTGCGCGTCATGGTTAGGTGCATAAGCCGGCGGCCATGTGATCCCTTTGTCATTCTCCGTATATCCTGGGGGACCTCTATCCAACACTTGCAGCGAGTGGACACTCCAACACCTTAACCCTCCCCATTGTAATGAACTCCCGATCCATTGAAAAACTGCAACCAACCAAAAAAACAGTACAATGAACAAATAACAGTAACTGCAAAAGACTTGAGAAAAGAGCTGGTGCTTGGGGGTAGCATGCGTGTTCGAGGTAGCGTCATTAAATCTCAAGGGTTCATCAAGGCAGCCCGTCTCTTGGTCACCCACGCTCCAGCGCGGGGCAGTTCTGATAGGGAAACCTAGAGTCTATGAGCGGACGCACCTCTGTGGTCTGAGTACCTGAGAGGTACCGTTGGCCACAAACGAGAGGGGTCGTGCAACTGGTCTTGGTATACTGCTGGGTACCTGGCGTCAGTCCATTGGTCCACGGGGACGAAGCATGGTACCAAACTCCCGCCTGGTACGCTGGAGGGGGCGACTAGAGGGGATTTGCCCAGAGTAGAAGACCATCCCATTTCTTACCAGTTCCACCACCATTTGAGAAGTTACTGTGGGGCCAACCAATGTGTCATCGCTGATCTCAGAGTCACCAACCTCGTCGGACATGTCGATAAGGGTAGGAGTGGACGCCACATTTTGTAGGGCTGAAGTCGTGGCAATGGTTGCTTCCCGTTTGTCCTGCATCTGGTATTGTGAGGGGGCGAACTTTGACAATCATGCACAGGGACCTCCTGAGCGGCGTACCCTTCAACCTCCGATTCTGTTCGATATTCAGCGCCCCACGATATTGGTTGAGCCACTTCCACGCATTTTCCTGATCGGTAAAGAAATGGAAGTGTTGGTCAGTCAGGACCTTCAATTTTGAGGGGAACACAGAGCGTAGGTCAATCCGAGTTCACGCAGCTCTTTCTTGACGCCCAGAAAGGTGGCTCTCCAACGTGGGATTGTCACCTGTAGTCGGGGAAAATCATGATTTTAGAAGGTGGACTGTTCAATCGTCTCCACCACTTTGGTGGCCTGTTATTGCATGGGGCAGGTGGGGAGCAAGGGGTAGCCGCATCCTTTGGGAGTCACAGGTTCAAGGCGGATGGCTCAAGCCCCGGCTTACCCTAGTAGCCCTACAAAGGTCTCCAGCATCCCAAAGGCCTCCTCCCGGGCTCACCCTTGGCTCAGGTCTTCAGTGTCCACCAGGGGAGAGGATGGGAGGGGGAGAAGGTGTTGTCCCTCTGTCGCTTTCATGATGCAGCCAGCCCTGGATGGATCGGTAGCAAGGCCGTCACCTAGGGCCTACTTGTGAGGCGGAACCTGCGTCGCCCTCCGCAATAGTGTGCAGGAGTCCTCGGGGAGGGGTGGGGAGCAGCAGTGCACTCATCCCTGCCACTCTTTTTTTATGGGGAGAGGTGGGTAGCAGCTGTGTCTCTGGAGTTGCTTCTGCCGTGGGCTCAGGGAGGACAGCACGGCCCTGACAACCGGTTCCGTGAAGGTCTTCAGAGCCCTCCTTTAGCCCCCGATGCCTTGCAAGTCTTTTTTCTCCCACGGGCACAACAATCAAGGACTACAGCGACCCTTGCTTCGTGTGTGGCACTGGATCCACTGGGTCTCTTTCGGATAATGAGGGGTTAAGACGGACAGGAGTAAAGAGCTCGCTCCGTACACATTCGCCATGTTTGGCAGTTGGCCATGCCTCCCATTAATAAGAATGTTTGATGTTCAACTTAAAGCTACAATGCAGTTTATAACACAAATCCAATATTACACTTCTCACAGAGGAAGACTGTCACTCTCTCCTCTAACTGAAACATAATTTACGATCTTAAAAACGAAAATTACTGCCCAAATGAAAATGTATTACATCTAGACAAATACTGAATTTCTAAAGTGTTCCAGTCTTGAGAGGAAGCGGCAGACGGCATACCCCTCATTCAAAGGGAGCTCAAAAAGTGTCATTAAAGTGCTTTGAGGGCAGGAGTCCATTTAGGACAGTGAGGAACATAAGGGTGATAGGGGGAAGTCAAAAGGATGCTGATGAAGTCTGTCTCAGGTACAGTTTCACTTGTGTTGTCCCGAGACATTTACTACTCAGTACAGTACTCCGTGCTTAACATACCATTAAACACTATCCAATTCCATGATGTTGAAAACCAGTTAACACGTATCAAATGATTTGATGTGGGCCTTCGTTAACAGTTCTTCCAGAATTAAATACCATTCTCCCCGCTCCCACAAGCCATTTAAATGCAACTGATGAGAGCGCTGAGGAAAAGTATTACAAGTATTGAAGTAAGTGTTGAAGGGGAAGACTGCCAACCTTGAAAATATGTTATTGAGTTATATATCATTGGCATCTCAGACTTGACACTGCATTAGTAAACTTTCTTTAGCATATATATAAATAAATAAATAAAAACAAAACTTACCTTGTGCGCCGGTCCCGCGTCTCTGCTCCTGCTGTCCTCTTTAGACCGAGGCACAGGAAGCACAGTTAAGGCTCCCCAGGCCAATTACAATGCTGCAATGTAGCGTTGTGATTGGTTTTGAGCGACCTGGTTTGACACTCAACCAGGGAATCGAGGCCTGGGCTTGTTCTCCATGCAGGCTGTAATGCAGCCTGCATGGAGAACGGGGAAAGTGCGCATAACTGGTTTGGGCGGCCCGAGAGGGCCGACCAAACAGTCATTGCGCACGTAGGAGTGGGCAAACCACTCCTCCCCTGCCCTGCTCCGAGAGAAAAGCAGCCCCGCCCGCAAAGGAAACATAAAATCATAATAACTTAGTTATCATTTCATATTTCCATTACTTCACTGCTCAAAAGCAGTGGGGCGACGCTCCTCCGCCATAGCCGAGGAGCCGCCCCTTAAACCTCTCATCTTCCGGATCACATTGCAGTATTTATATGTAATATTCAAACCTTTTCAACATTTCCACTCCCCATCTCCAGAGGTTCACCTCCTTAGAACAAGAATGACTATGCTAGACCAAACAACAGATCAATAATGTTCTCAAATGAATGCAGTGTAGGAAAGATGTTCCACTGGCACTGCAAAACAAATAGGAAGGAGCTTTCTGCCTTCATATGCCCTCAGCAAATGTGGAATGTCTTAGTTGCATGTCCTGCTAATCTAATCTTCGTTCGGAGCAATGGTTACTTGTGGAAAGCTTTTGGTTAGGGGAGAGATGTGTAGAACACTATCTGTATGAAGGGAGAAATTTGCAGAATGTCTATGCTAGTGAGAGAGCTGGTGCACAATAATTTTGGATAAGAAAAAGCAATATGTGGAATCATTTTGGTTGGCATACAAATCTATGAGTGGGATGATTCTGGTTAAAGAAAAAAGCTGTGTGCGTATAATGCTTTTGCAGGTGAAGTGTCTATAATGTTTTGGGATGGGCCATGAGACACCTATGTCCACATATATAGGTGGGCATTCTTTCCAAACAGAACACCACAGATGGCATACAATGTGAGCCACAGTATTCACAAATCTTTAATGGCTCAGAGAGAGCACGTCAATAGTAGTCGCAGCTAGGCTGACCTGAGTTAAGTCTCTAAAAATGATCAATACCAACAGATGTCCCAAAAACTAAAAGTCACAATTTTTCTGCTTGATCATGGCTCACTTTCAAAATAAGAGAGTAGTTTACACCACTCAAGGAGTGCTTGACTCAACATCCCTTTTAAACATAGGCTCTACTGTTTACCGCTTTACCCTTTGCTTTCCTCTTTTCATGTGCTCCCTTGTGACTTCCTTTCATCCTAATGAGTTTGTTATAATTGGTGCCACTTATTTGTTATTCACTATACAAATGAGAAAAACTGATCAGAAAATGACGTGCCCTGAGCACAGACTCACCTTCTCCAACTGCCCAGACCTGTTGTACTTCTCCTCCGCAAAGACCAGTTCCATTTCACTCACATCATTGTTCAAAATAAAACACACTTTTGACTTATAAAACTCAGGGTCGTCTGTTTCAAAGTACTGGAAGAAAGAGTGAAAGAGGAAAGAGCTAATGATTAGAATAGCACAGTCTTAACAATTCTAGTAACAGCTTTCTGCCTAACGTTTAAAACCAACTCACATGAAAACATCTTTAATTATAAAGGTTCATCCATAAGCTATTTCAACCTTCATCATATGACAAAAGGAAGTAAATCAATTACGTGTAATAAATCGTAACTGTTATATGGCATATCCTTCACAAATTCATGAAATATAGTGCCAATTCCTTTCCAATTAGTGAAGACCTAAGAAAATGTTGAAAACATACAAATACGAGGGGTGTGGCCGAAAGGGCAAGATGGTGAACACAAGTTTTTAGAGCTCTGCTCCGAGCCCATAAAATCCTACATAATCCCTGATAGAGGGCCATCCTTAACTACCAGCAAGCCCTAATATACGACGTCTGTCCCAGCGGGGAATGTGGTTGATCCTTTGGAGTCACCCTGGGTGAGGGAACCCTCTGTTTGCTCCCTTGTTGGTTTTGGTGTATTCTCCTTGAGCTTTCACTTTTTCTGCTCGTTTGGCTGGTGGTGACTACAGCTTTCTTTTCCTTTCTCTCTTTGAATTTGCGGAGAGTCTCTGTGCAGATCCATTCTTTATGTTGGTGTTTCTTGGGACCCAGTAACTCCTGGCAGGTTGTGTCAGTGTTTCTTTGATCTTCTCCCACTGGCTTTCTACTGGGCCTCTGTCGTCCTCTAGTTCTTGAAACTTGTTCCTGAGGGAGTCTGAGTATTCACTCCGTTTCTGTGCATCTTTGAGGAGGGTGGTGTTATATCGCTGGGGTTGGTTTGTCGGTTCCATCCATACTTTCTTCAGCCTGGCCACAACATGGTGATGGTCTGAAGCCACGTCTGCTCCTCTCATCACTCTCACATCCTACAGGGACCTACGGAAACTCTTGGCAATGCAGAATGGTCAATGAAATGCTCTGTTGAATGGTTTGGTGACAACCACATTGCCTTCAGTATTCTTTTGTGTGGGAATACACTGCCGCCTACAGAGATATGCGAGAATTTCACAACACTGGTTCATGTCACCAAGGCCGTTGTTGCCCCATGACTTCTTCATATCCAGTGTTGTTGCTTCCAATTTTGGCTTTGAGGTCCCCCATCAGTACGGTGATGTTTCTCTCAAGGCATTTCTCCAAGATGGATTGGAGTCTGTTGTAAAACTGTTCTTTTTCCTCTTCTTTGCTGTCATTTGTAGGTGAATAGCACTGGATAACATTCATGTTGATCCTCTTTTTCTGTGTGCGGAAGGTCACTGTGATGATTCTGGAACCATGGCCATCCCATCCAATCAGAGCTCTGTTGGTTGCGAGTGTTAGCATCAGTGCTACTCCCTGAGCGTGCGGATTCTTCCTCTTGTTCAGAATACAGCAGCACTCCTCCTGGAGCCAGTCTTTTCTGTCCGGACTGTGTCCATCTGGTCTCGCTGATGCCAAACAGGGCAACATTATATTTTTTTCATCTCGGCTGACACTTGGGCTGTCTTGCCTGCCTCATACATGCGATACAAAAGGGGATGATGGACGGAACGTTTGAGCCAATCAAACACTCACCCCCAGTCAACTGATCTGGGTTTAATCCATCATCATTCTTTAGCTCACTCCACCACCCCAGTTCAGACATGGCCATATGCAAATCAGTCTGACCCTGTGCCTCATGGGAACAGTCCAGCCCGAACTGCCAAGCCATGTCTTCCCTGGACCGAAACAGCATCCTAGGAACGGTTTCTGGCATTTCAGCCGTCATCAGCCAGGCTTGCTTGAATCCAGTGGCAAAGTGAGCAAGGGACCCACGTCTGGGCATACCCCGCCAACTTAGGGCGACCAAGCGATACAAAGGGGATGATGGACGGAGCGTTTGAGCCAATCAAACACTCACCCCAGTCCACTGATCTGGGTTTAATCCATCATCATTCTTTAGCTCACTCCACCACCCCAGTTCAGACATGGCCATATGCAAATCAGTCTGACCCTGTGCCTCATGGGAACAGTCCAGCCCGAACTGCCAAGCCATGTCTTCCCTGGACCGGAAACAAGCATCCTAGGACCGGTTTCTGGCATTTCAGCCGTCATCAGCCAGGCTTGCTTGAATCCAGTGGCAAAGTGAGCAAGGGACCCACGTCTGGGCATACCCCCGCCAACTTAGGGCGACCAAAGCGATACAAAAGGGGATGATGGACGGAACGTTTGAGCCATTTGCATATGGCCATGTCTGAACTGGGGTGGTGGAGTGAGCTAAAGAATGATGATGGATTAAACCCAGATCAGTTGACTGGGGGTGAGTGTTTGATTGGCTCAAACGTTCCGTCCATCATCCCCTTTGTATCGCTTTGGTCGCCCTAAGTTGGCGGGGGTATGCCCAGACGTGGGTCCCTTGCTCACTTTGCCACTGGATTCAAGCAAGCCTGGCTGATGACGGCTGAAATGCCAGAAACCGGTCCTAGGATGCTTGTTTCCGGTCCAGGGAATACATGGCTTGGCAGTTCGGGCTGGACTGTTCCCATGAGGCACAGGGTCAGACTGATTTGCATATGGCCATGTCTGAACTGGGGTGGTGGAGTGAGCTAAAGAATGATGATGGATTAAACCCAGATCAGTTGACTGGGGGTGAGTGTTTGATTGGCTCAAACGTTCCGTCCATCATCCCCTTTGTATCGCTTTTGTCGCCCTAAGTTGGCGGGGGTATGCCCAGACGTGGGTCCCTTGCTCACTTTGCCACTGGATTCAAGCAAGCCTGGCTGAAATGCCAGAAACCGGTCCTAGGATGCTTGTTTCCGGTCCAGGGAAGACATGGCTTGGCAGTTCGGGCTGGACTGTTCCCATGAGGCACAGGGTCAGACTGATTTGCATATGGCCATGTCTGAACTGGGGTGGTGGAGTGAGCTAAAGAATGATGATGGATTAAACCCAGATCAGTTGACTGGGGGTGAGTGTTTGATTGGCTCAAACGATCCGTCCATCATCCCCTTTTGTATCGCTTTGGTCGCCCCTAAGTTGGCGGGGGTATGCCCAGACGTGGGTCCCTTGCTCACTTTGCCACTGGATTCAAGCAAGCCTGGCTGATGACGGCTGAAATGCCAGAAACCGGTCCTAGGATGCTTGTTTCCGGTCCAGGGAAGACATGGCTTGGCAGTTCGGGCTGGACTGTTCCCATGAGGCACAGGGTCAGACTGATTTGCATATGGCCATGTCTGAACTGGGGTGGTGGAAGTGAGCTAAAGAATGATGATGGATTAAACCCAGATCAGTTGACTGGGGGTGAGTGTTTGATTGGCTCAAACGTTCCGTCCATCATCCCCTTTTGTATCGCTTTGGTCGCCCTAAGTTGGCGGGGGTATGCCCAGACGTGGGTCCCTTGCTCACTTTGCCACTGGATTCAAGCAAGCCTGGCTGATGACGGCTGAAATGCCAGAAACCGGTCCTAGGATGCTTGTTTCCGGTCCAGGGAAGACATGGCTTGGCAGTTCGGGCTGGACTGTTCCCATGAGGCACAGGGTCAGACTGATTTGCATATGGCCATGTCTGAACTGGGGTGGTGGAGTGAGCTAAAGAATGATGATGGATTAAACCCAGATCAGTTGACTGGGGGTGAGTGTTTGATTGGCTCAAACGTTCCGTCCATCATCCCCTTTTGTATTGCCTCATACATGGTCCTAATGTTCCATCTCCTGATGGTGATGGTCTTGGTCGATTGCAGGTGGATCGGCTTTGTGGCTTCCAGGGATCCCTGGCTTTCACCACAAGGCATCATAGCTCTCCGTTACATGGTGGGGTAGCTAGCCCCATGCATAACACTCCTTTCGCAGTTGGGCCTGGGACTGGCCATGGCAGAGAGAAGAGAAGCTTAAGAGCAGACAAGCGAAGATTCGTCAATGATCTTGTCACTGAAGCCCAGGAAGCAGCTTGCCATGAAAACTTAAAAGAACTCTACGACATTACAAGGAAACTCTCTGGCAGATACAGCAAGCCAGAAAGACATGTTAAGACAAAGCTGGGAAGACTATCATGGGTAAAGAAGGGCAACAACGAAAATGGGTGGAGAACTTTGAAGAACTGCTGGCCCAACCTGTGTCGCAGTCCCCACCAGACATACAGCCAGCTGACAAGGGCTTGCCAATCGACTGCAGCAGAACAAGCAAGGAACAACTACGGCAAGCTATCAAACATCTGAGAAATGGGAAGGCAGCAATACCTGACAACATTCATGCAGAGCCACTGAAGGCAGACATGGAAACATCAGTAGATATGCTCTACCCCATGTTTGAAAGAATCTGGGAAGAGAAAAGGTGCCAACAGACTGGAAGGAGGGATATCTCAACAAGATCCCCAAGAAAGGCGACTCAGTAACTGTGCAAACTACAGAGGGATAACACTCCTATCAACCCCAGGCAAAGTGTTGAACAGAGTCATCCTGAACAGAATGAAGGAACAAGTCTACACTCAGTTGCGAGACCAGTAACATTGTTTCCACAAAGGTAGATCTAGATTACAACACTGCGCATCATCATTGAACAGTTGATGGAATGGAACTGCCCCCCTCTATGTCAACTTCATCGACTATGAGAAGGCATTCAACTGCTTGGACAGCGAGATCCTATGGAAACTCTTCCACCGCTACGGTGTGCCAGATAAACTCATAAGAATCATCAGGAACTCTTAAGAGGGAATGGCCTATAAGATAGCCCATGGAGGACCACTCACAGAAGCCTTCCAAGTGAGGACCGGAGTATGCCAGAGTTGTTTGCTCTCGCCATTTCTCTTCCTGCTGGCCATAGACTGGATCATGAAGACATCCACAGCAAGGAGAAGAAATGGAATCCAGTGGACACCTTGGACGCAGCTTGACCACCTTGACTTTGCGCACGACCTGGCTTACTCTCCCATACCCATCTGAAGTTGCAAGAGAAGACCGACAATGTGGCAGCCACATCGCCACAACTTGGCCTCAACATCCAAAGGGGAAAATACAATATCTTGAAGGCTAACACGCCCAGCACAACTGAAGTGACTCTTGCAGGCGATGCACTGGTAGAGGTTGACCTACTTGGGCAGTGTTGCAGACAAGCAGGGTGGCACAGACACCGAATACAAGGCAAGAAACGGGAAAGCAAGGGCTGCCTTCATTCATCTAAAGAAGATCTGGAGCTCCAAGGACCTAACCCTGCGAACCAAGATCAGGCTTTTTAACACCAACATAAAATGGGTCCTTCTGTATGGAGTAGAAACTTAGAGGACAGCTGTGACCACCACCGACAAAGTCAAGCCATCATCAACACCTGTCTGAGTAAAATCCTCCAAATCCGCGGGCCAAACATTATCAGCACCAACGACCTATGGCAGCAGACTTTCCAACTCCCTGCTCTTGAAGAAATCAGGAAGAGATGCTGGGATGGCTAGGTCACATCCTGCGAAAGCCTGCATCATACACCACCAGGCAAGCCCAGACCTGGAACTTTCAAGGGAAAATGAAAAGAGAAAGACCAAGAAACACCTGGTGCAAGGGCCTCAATGCTGACTGCAAAGAGATGGATTACACCTGGAGTCAGATTGAAAGAAAAGCCCAGGACAGAGATGGCTGGAGAGTCCTGGTTGATGGCCTATACCCAGGAGGGGTAGTAGGCATAAGTAAGTAGGACAAGGGAAGCCCCGCGATGAGGAGAGAAGCCAGATCCACTGACCATGATCACTCGAGTTCAGGCAGCCTGGGGAGGAGGCACACTGTGAGGCTGGTTCAAGACTGGATTTGGTAGGCCTCTGGAGAGTGTGCAGCTCCAGCAGGGGTTGTGAGCCCGTAGCTTCGGTGGGCAGAGCTCTGTGTGCCTGGTGGGGCTTGGCAACAGGAGAGGCACATGATCAATGAGTGTCTAGGCTCCGTGCTACATATTGGCTGATGATAGCAAGACTTATTGCCTTGTCAGGAGTCCCCAGTGATCCTTGTTTGCCGGGAAGTGCTGGTGGAGACTGGGCAAGACACTATAAACACAGGTCCAGGCTTGACAGCCTTGTTTAACCCCCACACCTCCCTCACGCGCACAGTGGAGTCTCTGATCCCTGCTGCCTCCCACCTGCCAGAACATGAGGAGCGATTGCAACTTCTGGGAGACTGTTGCTCCTGGTCCGTCCCTTGGCTGGGTCTCCAACTCTATTGCACCAGCTCACATTTATCCTCGTATTGACAATGAGGTGACGGTGTGGTTTCTGAGGATTTGCTACTGTAGTGCCGTGGACCGGATGGCTTTCCACCATAATTTAACTCCTCACACTGACTTTACCATAAGGTGCAGTGCACGTCTGATGGGAGACCACTTATGCTGTCTCGGACGTGGTGAGGTGACAGGGTGATCTGGGGCCTGGCAGATCTATCGACTGGATTCTTCCTGGGCAAAACCATTTCCCCATTTGCCCCTTGAAAGGAGCGGGTTAGTGGAACCCCGTGGATGAACAAGACATCCAGATTACTATAATGGTAAAGAATAAGGGGGTATTGATAGCCAGACAGGGCACCCTCGATAAATTCACTGGTGCACCCCTGCCGCAGGCTGGGACACTAAAAGGGACATGTTGTGAGGGGTAGCAACCCTCTCAGATGGAAACCCGGACACAGCCCATTCAAGTGACCTGATTTTGCAGGCCATATGATCGTCTAAAGATGCACTGGAAATAAAAATTGGCAAGGTTAGATAGGATATTTCCCTCCTTGAACAAGGCCTGAGACAAGCTGTCGAGAGTATTACAGTGACCAAAGCGAAGATCACTGAAACAGATACCACACTCAAGGACCTGCAGTAAACAGTGGTAAAACTCTAGGGGGTGGCGGCCTTCCTGGAACATAGAGCTGAAGGTAAAGAGGATAGAGCATAAAGGAATAACTTTTGTTTCTTGGCCTTTCCTGAATCTATCGAAACTAGCTCAATGTTTTATAATACAGAGAGCGCATTGTGCGCTCGCCCACCGGTCACCCACAGATGCTCCACTGAGGTCGATAATTGCCCGTGTTCTAAATTACTGGGGCAAGGATGTGATCTTGGCAGCAGCCAGAGTAGTAGAGTCCCTACAATAAGAGTCTCAACGCATCTCCATTTTCCCAGACTTTAACAAATATGTGTAGAAGCAATGCGAATCCTTTAAGGTTGATAAGTAGAAGCTAAAAGCAATTGATATTCGCCATATGCTGCTATATCCTGCAAAACTAAAAGTTACTTTCCCAAACAACTCTCTCTTCTTTGACGTGCCTCAGGCAGCATGGGAGTGGGTTGACGAGACCACCCACTGCCCTGCTTGTGCAGATCCGGTATCAACAAGACACTTGGAGGAAGCTGTCATATATAGGTTACTGGGAGAATCACATACACAGATGAGGTAGACCTAATCCATGCTGAGGAGACAGTCCAGACTATTGCTGCTGCAGAGTTCTTGCTCAGGGGAAGCCAACGAACAAGTCCAGAGAGTGGATCATATGTGGCGAACTCCTAGGAACACTGCTGGCAGAAGAAGGCTAAGTCGATGACGAGAGGTAGAACTGTAACTGATTCAGAGACTATTTATTTAGCTTGAAGGGAAACTTTGGGTCCCGTTTTGACAGGTGATGATATAAAACCCACGCTTGGGATGTAGCCATTAGCCCTCTACACTGCAAGATGATCAGCTTAAGAGCTACAAGTGGACCGTCCTTCATGCTTCACCCCCATTTTCCCCTCTCGTTCTTCCTCTCGTTAATCCCTCTTTTTCATGCCCTGCATGTTTGTTTCGTTACTTTTACTTTCTAGTGTTGCCCTTCTTCTTTTATGGAGGTAGTGGGAGCAAGAGGGTTCTTTGCGGTGACGGGTTCCCATCCTCATTCTTTTGCTACACTGGAACTGTGCTAGACTTCTTTTCCAAGGGATGCTTCAGCTTTAGAAGTATGGGATGGATAAGAGAGACCTTGTTTTCATGTTTTGTTGTTTTAATTCTCAGGGCTAGAGCAAGTACACACATTCTTACACATCCATGACTACTCAATCCATATTGGATAACACCTTACGGGAGAAGTGGCAAGGCCCAGTGAGATGCATCTCATGGAGCTTGAACGGATTCGGAAATAAAATAAAAAGAGGGGCAGTTCTGGGTATCGCCAAAAGATATGGGGCGGATATACTTCTATTACAAAAAACACACTTGATTGGGAATCACCGTTATTGTTTAAATCGATATGGTTGCAACACAATTATACACTGCAACTTTGAGAGAAGATCCTGTAGAGTTGTTGTGCTAGTATGCAAACACCTCTCCCTAGTGGTGTGTCAAACCCGGAATAATGATGGGTGGGGCGAGACATAATGGTGTCTAGCTTCCTATATGGCCAACCCATCACGCTATGTTTGATTTATAAACCCCCGCCCACTTTCCAAAACATCCCTGTTGTTAATTGGTTCCATTATTCTAGAGGCCCTGGATGGCCTGGTTATATGAGGGGTGATTTTAATGGTCTTGTAGGCTACACGAAAGATAGATCAAGTCCCCCTTTGGTAATGAGCTATCAATCTCCCCTAATGGGTGAATTTCTCTATTCCATAGGTCTGACCAACTTTTGGAGATTCTGTAACCCAGAGGCTACATCTTCTTCTCGGGCTCACACAGGTCATTCTATCGTATTGATTACTGCCTTACACCCACATTAACCCACCATCGTATAATATCACTATCAATCCATGCACAGGGCTTAGCTGACCATTACCCAATTGAAATCCTCCTTCATGGCAACCTCTCCCACATTCCCATGTCTGGAAACTCAATCCCTGGCAGCTTTAAAAACAGGATATACACGATGTACTGATAGAAGACACTTCCCAATTCTTTGAGATCTAATGGGGGTTCAGTGGATTCCCCTCAGATGCTGAGGGAGGCGTATTATATGGTGGGGCTGTGCGACCTCAACATGTAATACACTTACCGACCCCTTTAGGACCAATAGGTTTCATTTTGTTAAACCCTTAGCAGGCTTACACAAAGTAACAAGTGTAAAGCATTTAGACAGCACCAAACAATTGAAGAAATACACAAGACACCAATTAAAAAAAAATAGAATGTATTTTTATGTATTTTTAGATACCAAAACGAAAAAGACCCACCAGAGGGTTCAGGAAATATAACATTAACAAGGTAAAGTAAATATGCACTTTTTACTCAACTGCAAACAAGCATTGGCAAATTTAACAAATTTGACACTTTTAAACTTTTTCAAGAAAAACTTGGGTAAGTATCAATGTGGTTACTTTAATTAACTTTAGGTGACCGACTCCAGCAGGGAGCCAGTCAGGGGGATCAGCAAGGTCCTGAGAAACAGTCACCTCAAAGGAAGAAGCAGTCTTCAGTGAGTACCAACCACTTTTATAGGGAAGAGGTGTGGCGCCGTGGCCAGGTGACTGACACTGGAATCTGGGGCTCACGGTTCGATCCCCGGCACCCGCGGCAGGTCAGCCCAGCACCATGTGACTCTGGGCAATAGCTTGCTTAATCTTCCCGACGGCCCCCAGCGCCGGGATGCCTTCGGGCAGCTGTTCGCGCTTTACAAATACTGGATTTACATTTTATCTCCTTGCCATAGAATCCTATGGAAGTGGTCCTGATGCAAGGGATACAGGATGCTAAAGATGCTCAAGGATGGTGTGGATGTGATGCGGTCTTCCGTGGGCCTTCCTTTGGCTACTTCTCAGTTCACAGGCTTGGTGAGGCAGTCCTGGCCACAATAGTCGGCATCCCTCGAATTCCTCTTGCTCCTGGCAGAAGTCCAGCTGCCACTGGGCTATCAGTCGCCCTGTATCGCGGTCACAGTGGAATTCTTTCTTGAGCGATAACTTGCCTTCTGGGTGACCAAGCTGTATTCCGATTACTCTCCCAGACTCGGGGCAACTTTGAGCACTGAGTCCTGGTCCCTGGTGCTGCATGGCGGCGAGGAGCGGCAGTCAGAAGATTTGGGCTACAACTCGTCCCAGCAGGCTTCTTAAGCTGTTGTGGCCCTCTGTTGTGAACAGGAGGTCAGCCAACTGACCCTTGGAGTCTCTTGCTTTGGCTGGGCTTGGGAACCGGCTTCTACACGAACAGGACACAGCAGGCACAGTCCCTTCTCCTTTGCTGGCCACCAGGTTCAGCAAGTGCAGTCCACATTGGTGAAGCCTCTCTTTGCTGGGGCCTTGGTGTAGGAAGGCGGTCCTTCTTTGGTCCTCCTCTCCAGACCGTCGAGATGGGAGTTCTCATTGCCAGGGGTGCCCTTTTCATGCCCAGAAAATGCCCTTAGGGTGGACGCAGTCACCAGCCAATGAGTTACTAGGTTCCCTCCCTCTTGATGACCACATCCTGTGAAGTGTGGCAACTGGCTATAGCAGAATTCTCCATTCTGCCCACTCTCAAGATGGCAGAACCCCTCTCCTGGTGTGTAGAGCTCCCTAGACCAACCCAGAAGTGTGGCTACAAAGGGGGCTACACGCCCCTGAAAAACTGGTTTGGCAACTGGTTTCTCCCCTCCTTCCCGAGTGCCAGCCTGTCTACCTAACAATCGAGCAACTCCTCTCCCAACTGTTCATCATTTGTCTTTCAAAGGTGCTTTTCCTTTGAAGCGCGTCTTTTGGGCTCACACCCATGTGGCTTCCTACCAGGGAGAGGTAACATCTCTCTCCCAAAAGGCTGCTATGGTCTTCTTTTCTTAGGAGTCGTTTGCATAAAAACTCTCTCTGGGGCAGACCCCACTTAATGTAACAAGCCATATGATTCCTTGGAGTATCAACTTTGGTCACACTATTCAAGAGTTAGCACAGCTGAGGGGATCAGAGTGTTTATCCTGTACTCACCAATGGGGCCACCAAGCAAGTCCTTCCACAGTAAAAACAACAGTTTTGCATTTTTACTGCCATAACAGGTAAAATACATTTTCTGCTCTGAAAATATGTTGCACTCTGCCTTAGGGCTCACTAGACCTGCCATAGGGGTGACTTACACATCACAGAGGGAGGTTTTAGCTTTGCCAATCTTTTAAATTGCAAAGTCAGTTTAGTAGTTTGAAAATGCTCTTCCAGCCTGCAGTGGCAGGCTGGGAGCTATGTTTTACCCTTTTCACACTCTGGGTGGCACAACCAGTGCTGCAATCCATGGGGTGACTCTCTAACTTACAAGATAAGTTATGCTAATTGGGTATAAGCCAATCAAATATACATCGTTTTAGGGTCATGGCACAGGCACCGAGGTCTGGTTAGCAGGCCTCAGTGCACTCAAAGTGGAAAAAACAGCAGCAAAAGTCCTAAACTTTGGGGGTGACCATACAAAAAGAGTTATTTCCTTACAGGCATACAAATCAGTCATGCAAGTGAAAGTTATTAGCCTAGTATCTCATCAAAATAATAAGAAGAGGATAAACGCATTGAGTAGAATAGTCATGGAAACTGAGTCAGAATAACTGTCTGCTCAATCTGATGATGAGCTCCACGAACTCACTCAAGCGAAAATACAGCTTGACCAAGTAAACAAAGACATGGCTTATAAACCAAGGAGGGCCGACTATATGACCAGTGGGACAAGACGGGCATGCTCACATATTGAATGGCATGTAGAAAGGAGACATCTAGACATATCCACTGCCTTGAAGGGGAAAATGGAGACATTTACAGGACTTATGCATGCTTCCTGATGACACTTCACATACATATGCTAGATATTATGGTTCTTTATATGAATATTGCCCCTTTAGTGAACCAGAGACTCTAACCTTATACTTGTCCTCTGCCGACGTACCAAGGTTATGTGACTCAGATGCCCAGATGCTGGATTCACCCTTCACAGTGCAAGAAATCTCACAGACAATGATGTCGTCATTGGGCAAGTATACTGACCCCAACGGCTTTCCGATCGAATTTTACAAATGTCTTAATTCACAATTGCAGCAATCGCTACTGGAGCTGTTTGCGGAGGCCAAAAGATTGGGGAGGGGTTTCCACAGTATCTATGTCAAACACATTTTGCAAATATCTTGAAACCAGTACGTCCAGAAGAGAAGCAGGATTCACATCGCCGATCTCTCTAATTGACAAAGAGGTTAACATTTTGGCTAAAGTACTGGTGACCCGTCACTGCTACAATAGTAGACACTAAGATTCATCCAGATCAAAGTGGCTTTATGCGGCAAAGGGCGACCAGACATAACATACGAGCATTTAACACCCTTCAGCAAGGGTGTCAGATGCACACTCCCCTGGCCCTTCTGACCGACAGAAGGCATTCGAAAGCCTTTCCTGGAGTTGTTTGTTTACACTTATTCAGCATATGGGATTGGAACTGCTTTCTTGGCCTACATCAATACTCTTTATACTACTAGAACTATAGGCTAGGTCAGGGAAGGGCCATCACTTTCAATGCTTTTTAGGTCTCGCTAGCGTTGCAGCGCGCATGCACTGCTCGCTATGCGAGGCATATTGTAGTAGGGTATGTTTTAGAAGTGGAATGGAAGCCCCGCCCATCTTTTTCATTGGCTGGCGTCATCGTCCATGGTAAAGGCTGGCTTCCGATTGATAATGAGGCTTCTTAGTCCCGCCTTGTTACCGCCCTGTCTCCTTTTGGGACCGCCCATCTGGACTGGATCGTTTACTTGCGGCATTACACAGTCTCCTTCATTAGTCGGTAAGCACGCACTATTTAGAAAATGGACACTGATGGGGACAATGGCGGCTGCAGCGCTATGCGCTCTAAATTGTATGTTTTTTTAAATTACTTTAATGAGCGCGGCGCCTGCTAGGGACACCGCGCTCACTTTATTTATTTACATTTTACATTTATGTTGAGCGCGGAGTCCACTTCAGGGACACCGCGCTCTGTTTGTATTTTTGTTTTTTTACTTTAAAACTGAGCGCGGCGCGCTTCAAGGACACCGCGCTCGGTTTCTTTATATATTTTTAACTTTAACACTGAGCGCAGCGCCCGCTCAAGGACACTGCGCTCAGTGTTAAAGTTTAAAAAAAACAAAAAAAAACGAGCGCGGTGTCCTTGAAGCTGCGCCGCGCTCAGTTTTAAACTTAACCATTTGCAATGCAATTGGACCTATTGCATTGCAAATGCTTGTTAAGCAAAGTCACCAGTGAGGCAATGCCAGCGATCTCCGTGACAAACGTGTCTGGGAATACCAATCAGCCAGACAAAACCGTTATTGTAAGAGAGTGGTCGTAAATGCCTAATGGTCAACTTAGCTTTTGAAGAAATATGTTTTCCTTGCAGAATGGCATTCTGAAGGCCCTGAAAGATTTCATTCATTCCGAATCCTAGCAACCTGGAAGGCGGCTGGGGTGGAATGCCTCGAGTTTTACATCCATTTCCTCTTTTGCGTAGCATAGTGTTTCGCTAAACTGTGCAGTCTTGTGACCTGTTTCTGTTTCTAAAGACCACTTCCTACAACATACATTGTGCTACCGTGCCAAACCTTAGCAGCCATTTTGACTAAGTGTTTTCAGCGCACAAAATATTTAAAAGAGAGGGCGGTTTTACTATTTTTTGGTTCAAATTTACATCCCAAAGAAGTGATAAGAGTCCTGTTGCGTAATTATTGAACTATTTTACTTACAAATGAGCCTCAACATTATGTTTATGGGTCTTTAAACAATGTGAGTAGTTTGTGAAACTACAGCATGTTTTCGAAATACTTAACAATATAGATCTATATATATATTTTTTTTTAACTTTTTTACTCAACCTCCACAATGATATAGACATAACACTACACGTGTTTGCTGTTAAATAGAAAATGATAATAAAAGAGGTGTGTTTAGGTAAATTGATGAGCAAATAAAATCTAACTTTACTGAACAAAAAATAGGGCTTTTTCCTGTTCTCGTGCATACGCATGTATGTATGCATTTATGGGATTTTATACAGTGCAAACATACCCCCCAGGCAAAATTATATGTATACAGGCACTTCCGAAAGGCAAAGAGGCAGATTACATACATAGTGGACTGGAGCAAAAATGGAGCAAATGCTCCTTTGCACCATTTCCGTTGCTTGCGTAATAAGCAAGGAGCACAAAGTGTTGGCTCAAATATCTGTTACCCAAAAAGGAAAAGGAAAACGTGAAAGATGAAACGATATGTGAGCAAATCAGGTTTCTATGTTTCCTATTGAGAGAAAAAGTTACATTGTGCACAGTCTCTTGAACTTTTTACAGGAAGCTTTCCAAGGATAAAGATCTTTCTATTATTAAAAGCTGTAACACACACATATATGACCTGCGTGCAAATATACGACTTGTTTTGAACATTTGTGTCTCGTTGTGAAGCTGGTTATTCAATATGCAATTATTATGCAGTTAAAAATCCTTAATATAATGAAAAAAATGTTAAATGCATGAATATAACTCTCAGTACTGTATAGGACACAGACTTCAATACATAAGCAGCCTGTCTATTTAATAAGAGCATGCCTGTCAGACCCTAATGCTACTTTTCTGCAAAATAAACAGAAGGCCCCGATTTAAAAGAATAAAAGCAGGCAGCCTCCCCCGCCCCAGCAGCCTCGTGCTATTCTGATCCGGTGACGATCTGGTGCGACTGTACATGAACAGGAATATTTTTAGATTAGGAAAGTCTTTGCCTTTCAACCCGGGCGCGATGAACAATGTAGTTCATCTGCGTGCCCGGGTCTCTAAGTAAATTAGGCCCAGTCCCTTCTGAATGGACACAGCTGTTAACTGCGAAGCTAAATGTCTGTGTATTGATCCCAGCTGCTGGAATAGCACAGCGACTGAAACACCCATAAGAATCTATGTTGTGCTGTTCTATCAAACCGCCTTCCCTGCCGCCATCAACAAATGGGCTCATAATGAACCCGCAGATGGACTTCATCAGATTAACTTTCATTTTATACAAATTAAATGTCTCGTTTATACTCAAGCAGGTTGCAGGTCTCGTGGTACACAAAAAAGAGGTTCGTTCGTACGTTTCTAATGGGATTCTGAGCACTCTACCTTGTTTTAAAATACAGGCCGGGAAATCAGGTCTATTAGCAGTTCATTTGAAAACGGCTCCCTGGCCACCAAGGCTGCTAGGCTGGGCAAATCATCTGTAGGATGCTCAGCAATTCTTGGCTTTTTAGCCAACCCACACTTTTAGATCAGGGTCTTATAATGGGAAAAGTGAATAGGTAAGTGTTAGAATGATAAGTGCTGCTGGATACCAAGGCAGGGAGAGGGCTGAAGGTGTCACACACAGCACAGGGCCTCTTGGCTTCTAAGGATCCCTCTGTAATCAGGAAAGTAATCAAGTATGATATGTTTGTAGAGTGCTTAGAAACACTGTTAACCAGCTACAATTATTTCACTACGCAAAACCCAAATGCTTTTGAAACCGAGACGTTAGCTCCATCTGTTTTTTTAGGTCGAGCTTGTGCAGCGCATGCGCTGCTCTGCGAGGCATGCTGTCGTCAGGTAGGGACTTGAAGCTCCGCCTATGTCCCACCCATCTTTAGATCGGCTCCTGTTACTGTCCTTTCTAAATCGTTGCTTTTCATTCATGAATAGGCTTAGTAGTCCCTCCTTGGTACCGCCTTGTGTGTAACCTCCCATGAGGACTGGACTTTTTACTTGTGTTGTTACACGGTCTGCTTTATCTAGGCTCTGAGCTCTATTTTCTTCAATGATTTGCCTGCTTTTATTTTAATTACTAATGGTGGTCCGCTTTAACTATAGCGGCCGAGTTTCTTTGTTTATTTACTTTATCAGCGCTGTCTGTTTTAAGTATAGCGGCCGCGATTATTTATTTAATTAATTAATTTGGCAGCCCGGTCCGCTTTAACTTTAGCGGCCGCGCTACGAAACATTTTTTTTTCTTCAGTGAAAGCCCCCATACCATGTTTTCACTTACATAGGGCCACGCCC
The DNA here is from genome assembly GCA_963921515.1 of Calotriton arnoldi. Taxonomy (NCBI): domain Eukaryota; kingdom Metazoa; phylum Chordata; class Amphibia; order Caudata; family Salamandridae; genus Calotriton; species Calotriton arnoldi. The sequence continues at coordinate 626,420 of CAWUFW010007309.1, read as the reverse complement.
CTTTCTTTAGACGCTGCTGCCATATTCAGGTTACAGCGAGCCGTGTCTCAAGAAAGGGGCACGGCCACTATGAAAGTGGTCTCGCATTTGCAAGAGTTTGAGCTATTGGCATTAAAAATGACAATGCCTTTTATATATCAAGTTTCATGAAATGTTCATACCCCCCCAGAACTCCGACAGTACTCAAGATCGCCTAACTTCTTTCACAGCCAGTATGCTGTCCACCATCGACCGCCTAGCCCCACTGAAACTCCAACCGGTCGCAGCCGAACGACACCAGACTCCATGGTATTCCAACGATTTAAGATCTGAAAAAGTCGATGTAAAAACTGGAACGGCTATGGCGCCTCCAAAGATTCACAAGATAAAGAAAGATTCAGGACGGCACTTGCAACATACCATAAAAATCTAAAACTTGCTCAGAAATCACACATTACACTACAACTTGAAAAAGCTGATAACTCCACGCACCCTATTTAGGGTTTTTAATTCATTTACCAACCCTAGGGCATGCAACACCGAGGAAGCCCCTTCCCAAGCTTTGTGTGACAACATAGCAAATCATCTCTCACAAAAAATAGAAATCATCTATCAAAAGATTACCTCAAATTCCTAACCTCAGTCAGGCCCAAGCATTGACCTTCCCCCAATTACACCAGACGCCCTAACCCTTGAAACCTTCCCAGCTCTAACCACAATCGAAGTAGAATCATTACTAAGAGTAGTCAAATCAGGGTCTCCACTTGACCCATTACCTGCCAAGACCTCCGCTTTACTATCCAGGACACTTGCAGCCCCCATCAGCTCAATACTCAATAGATCCTTGGAGGAAGGCAGCCTCCCCCTGGAGTGGAAAGCGGCTCAGGTCATCCCCATTAGGAAGAATCCTAAAGCCGCCCTCGAAGATGTCTCTAACTATCGTCCCATCTCTTTGCTTCCTTTACACAGCAAACTCTTAGAGAAGCACATAAATAAGCATTTGTCCGAGTTTGTTGAATCCTCAAATCGCCTTGACCACTCACAGTCAGGATTTCGACCTAAGCACAGCACTGAGTCAGCACTGGTGGAAGTAACTGATAACATCCGAATGCTAGCGGACCGGGGTAGGGCTGTACTCCTGGTGCTGCTTGACCTGTCAGCAGCATTCGATACCATCTCCCACCAGATCCTGCTCAAGCGGCTTGAGGATGTAGGCATCCAAGGGAAGGCTTTAAAATGGTTGACCAATTTCCTCACGGACAGAACCCAAACCATCAATATGGGCTCTTTCAGCTCACAGACCACCAAAGTCACCAAGGGGGTACCGCAGGGCTCGTGTTTGAGCCCTACGTTATTTAACATCTACGTTACCCCCTTGGCTGGCTTACTGAGGCAATTAGGCTTCATTCCTATCTCTTACGCCGATGACACGCAACTGCTCCTCTCCTTTGATAAAACCGATATCAACATCCAATCCACCTTCTCGGAGGGTATGAAAGGCATCGCGCACTGGATGCGAGAAACCTCCTTCAGCTCAATACTGAAAAATCTGAAATCATGCTGTTTGGAGAAGCAACTGTGAGATGGTCCCCAGCTGGTGGCCTGAGGAACTGGGATCAGCCCCCCTAAACAGGTAGTGAAGAATTTAGGAGTGAAACTAGACCAAAACTCACATTAGAGGAGCATGTGAACAGCACAGCTGGGGCATGCTACCATACACTTGGCCTCCTCCGTAGGGTCTTCCCTCTCCTGCCATCATCTGTACGTAAAACTCTAGTTCAGGCCCTTATCCTCAGCCGCCTGGACTACTGCAATGCCCTGCTGATCTCTGCAAAGGAATCCTCCCTTAGCAAACTGCAAGTGGTCCAAAACACCGTGGCGCGACTGGTGAGCAATGCCCCCCCACCCCCCGAACGGCATCTACCCCGCTACTTCAAAAACTACACTGGCTCCCAGTGAAAAAGAGAATAACATTTAAAGCCTGCTGCATGGTATTCAAATCCCTATACAACATGGGATCCAGCTATCTGACTAAAAAGCTGGTCAGATATATACCATCCAGACCCCTGCGATCGGGTCATCAGGGACTCCTCCATACTCCGCGCTTCAAACTAGCCCGCATGGGCGGTAAAGCATTCTCCCACCTTGCCCCGCGATACTGAAACCAACTCCCAATCCAGCTTCGCCAATGTACCAACTTCCTGGTTTTCAGAAAGTTTCTGAAAACGGCACTGTTCTAAACTATCTCCCAGAGTCGGTCACTAGCTGTCACAGCGCGGAGATACCCCGATGGGGGTGATTCGGGCGCTATAGAAATCACATAAATAAAAATAAATAAATATATGTGTTGGTTTTGAAAACACATAAGTAAAAGGCATTGTCATTTACAATGCCAATAGCTTATACTCTCGCAAATGCGAGACCTATCGCATTGCAAATGCTTGTTTGTTTGTGGCATGGGGGTCAGACAAAGTTGCCCCAAGCCCCCTTATGCACAATGGAGGTTAAACTGCTGGAGCGGATTATCTGACAATCTAGACATGTCACAGGATTTTGCTGGTCGGAGACACTGACCGAAACGGTATCCCTATACTCTGGTGACTTGTTCATTGCGTCCAGCAATTCCGAAGCTCCTTGAAACATTCGGTCTCTATTTCGGATTGAGGGTCAACTGGTCTAAATCAAAGCTTTTTCCCCTATACCCAAGAGACCGGCTAGGTGCATGGGAAAAGGACAACAGGATTCAGGATGTTACACACAACATCAGATACTTGGGGTACAGCTTACATACGATAGTAAAATGGCTAGGACGAACAACGTAGTCCATCTGCTGGGGGGTAGCGGGCATAGAGAAACGCATACATGGATGTCATTCCCACTCTCCATGCTAGGACGTATAGTTATGCTTAAGACGGTCACCCTCGCTAGACTGTATACTCCTCAAAACCTCCCCTTCACCACACCCACACAGACATGAATACACTAAAGTCGTGATCCTTCCTCTGGAACAGCATTCAGCCAAGGGTTTCCTCCATGAACTGCTGTAAATTTGTTTTTGATGGGGGCCCAATGATGATAGATTTTTAATTTATTTATTTATGACATTTATAAAGCCCAATTGTCACCAATAGTGGTATCCTGGTGCTGGCGGACAAGGAACCTGACATGTTTAGGATGCACATACATTAAATTATTTCGGGAAGAGCCAAGTCTTCAGGGCCTTTCTAAATTGCAGCAACTCTGCTGCAGCCCTCAGTGAGTGACAAAGCTTGTTCCACATCTGGGCTGCCTTGACTGAGAAGGCCCGGCCCTCGTGCCCGACGCCCAGCAAGTTTAGGCACGGAAAAGGTTTGCCGTACTAACGTAATAGATCCAGAAGCATATTACTATGTATAACAGCTGATGGTGGTGAATGATTGGAGCTATTCTCCCTAAGTGGGTGAAGAACTGGGCTTGGCTTATGCTTCTGAACTTTGGGTGCTGGGTGAGTGTTCCCCACTGCATTCTTTATATGGTGTTAGATTGCTATAGAGGATTACCCAGCCACATGAATGGTACTGACAACATGGAGAGCAGCTAACAGACCAATGTGCTGGATTGGTAAACTAACTGGTCAAACCCTGTTGTGGTGGGACATAGCACTGTTTGAGGTATCAACACTAGAAGGTTTCATGGGATGGAACTCACTAGGCTTTTCACGGCTGGATGAAGTGACAAGGGGGACACACTTGAAAACGTTCTCTGAAATGAAGGAGGAGTTTGGTCAATTACACACACAATTTTATTGATACCTTTAAATACAAAATGCTCTTCGGCCATACTTGCACGACCATGAAGATATTGTATTGTATTGTATTGTAATTGCATTTGTATAGCGCTTACTACCCCTGACGAGGCGTCGAAGCGCATTTTCGGCGAGTAGCACGCTACTCCGGGACCCATAGAGGATTAGTGTTGAATTAGTATAGTGAAACATGCAAGTAAATTTTAAGTGGTGGATATGTTAGTCAGTTATTTGGATTCGGAAGGATAGCAGAAGGATAGAAGAGGAAAGAAGTTTGTAATTATATAGCGCTTCTAACCCCTGATGGGGTGTTGAATCGCTTTTTTGACAGTAGCACGCTACTCCGGAAACCCATAAAGGATTAGTGGTGAATTAGTATGGTGAAATATGAAAGTAATTTGAGTGGTGGATATTAGTCAGTTATTTGGAGTGAGAAGGATAGCAGAGGGATAGAAGGGAAAGAAAGGTTTGCATTCATATAGCGCCTGTTACCCCTGATGGGGTGTTGAAGCGCTTTTCTGGCGAGTAGCAGGCTACTCCGGAACCCATAATGATTAGTGTTGAAAATTAGTATAGTGAAATATGAAGTAATTTGAGTGGTGGATATGTTAGTCAGTTATTTGGATTGAGAAGGGTTAGGGAGGGGTAAAAAGGAAAAAAGGTTTGCATTTATATAGCGCTTGTAACCCTGATGAGGTGTTGAAACGCTTTGTTGGCGAGTAGCACGCTACTCTGGAACCCATAAAGGATTAGTGGTGAATTAGTATAGTGGAATATGGAATTAGAGAAGTGAACATGCTAGTCTGTTATTTTGATTGAAAAGGATAGTGGAGGGATAGAAGAGTGAAGGATTTCTTTTTTTAGGTCATAGCAGTAGGAGGAGGCTTTTGGATGAGTAAAAAGGGTTTTTGGAGGGAAGAGTCAGAGGGAAGAGTTTAGAAAGGTTTGTTTTGGGGGATCGGTACAGTAAAGGAGGTGTCAGAAGATGCAAGGAGGGGTAGAGTAGGAAAGAGTCAAGAAAGGGTTATTTTGGGGAACATAGTAGTGGTATGGCGTTTGGGATAAATGAGAGAGTGGGTGTAGAGGATATAATGATAGATGTATAGGGTGAGATAGGGTAGTGAATTGGAAAGAGTAGTAGAAAGAAGTTTGAGACGAGTCAGAAAGTTGAGCTAGAAGATATATTGAGGGAAGTATAGGCTGAGAAATAGGGTAGTGCATTGGAAATGCCAAATTAGAAGAAAGTGATAAATATATAGATCCATAAGTACATTGAAAGTATATAGATGCATAAAGGAGGTAAGTATATGCAGATTAAAGATATTGATAGAGGAGCGGATGAAAAATAGGGTAGTGCATTGGATATGCTTTTTCAGGAGAAAAGTAACAGACACACAGATCCAAGTACATGGAGGTACATAGATGCCCAATGGAAGCAAGTACATGTAGACCAAAGAAGGTTTTTTTTTCTTTTGTTTTTATAACAATTATTGTACATGTTTATACAAAGCAATACACGAAGACAGGCATATATCTATAGTGAAAATCAATGCTTATGTACAGAGGGACAAATACATAGGGTGGGTATTAATGAATGGGAAAATGGGCAGCATTTCTGGCCCAGGTCCCGACCAGTCTTGCACAGGCTCAAACAGGCACTCACCCTTGTCCTCTCCACCCTTAGCTGAGACGCCATAAGCCTTGGCCGTTTATAGCCCTAGTAGTCAGGTGACCCCTTCAACCAATGGGAACCCTAGCCCTAAAAAATATCCAATCACAGCACTAGCCCTAAAATCTAGAACCAATAGGAGACGAGGACCTTACAGCCAATCTTAACCCTAGTTCAAGCACCCAATCAGTTTCAAAAACCCTTGATCTCTACGTCCAATAGAGGCCCTAGCCCTTCCAGTAGTCTCAACCCTAGTCCAAGCAACCAATGGCCCAGGAAGCCCTAGTCCCTACTTCCAATAGAAAGCCTAACCCTACTCTTAGTACCACCTAGTCCAGCAACCAATAACACCAGAAGCCCTAATCGCTACTTCCAATTAAAGGCCTAACCCTAGCCCTAGTCCCACCCTAGTCCCAACAACCAATAACACAGGAAGCCCTAGTCCTTACTTCCAATAGAAATACTAACCCTAGCCCTAGTCCCAACCCTACATTGATTGAATCACAGACCCAGAAACCAATCAGAACCCTCAAATACCCAACCAAAGAGGACACTAACCCTAATCCAATAGAAACATCAGATACAACCACCAATCAGTGTACACATGTACCAAACAATATCAGACTATATAAGGTCCCAGCTACCTCAGACAAGGTTTGCTGGCCAGGGAGTTGGAAGCAGCTTCTCTATTCAGAAATCTCCTAGGAGACAGACAGGCTCAATCCACACTTTGGACTTCTGCAGGTAAAGGTCAGGAGGGCCACATGCGCCCCCTGTGCCGTACTTTGAGCAGTGGCGGGGCGTCCATTAGGGCGCTGGGGCGTTGCCCCACTACACAATCGGGGCGCGGTCAGTGTCACTAAATTAACTTACTCCAGAGTCCACTCGAATATTTAATCCATCCGGGCCAGCCGGTCACCGGGCCACGCCCGAGGTAGTCAGGTGTGCAATGGCTCTGAAGGGGGTGGGGCACGCACTGGCATGCCCCACATGCACAACATGCAGCAAGGGTCAGAGGTGGTGGTCTAGTGCGCATGTTAGGTTTTGGGCTGATCATTTTTCTGACCAGCCCGAACATGCGCACTATGCTGCACATTAGGAGACCGAGGGTTGTTTCATGCCGCAGCCCCCGGTCTCCTAATGAGCGGGGAGTATCCCCTGCTCAAGCCAAACCTGGCATCTGAATTGGCTGAGAGGCACGCGTCGTTTGCCAATGCCAGGCCTCGCCGGCGCGCAGTCCTGAGCATTGGGGCCGCGCGTGCGTGGCACTGTGTAGGGCAGCTGGCGTCTTTGCTTTTGGAGTGAAGTCGACTGTCTCAAAAAATACGAAATGTTCTCGTTTGATACCGGGATCCTTTACTTACAAAAAATCTATAAAATGCATCCCCAAACTGGACTAAATCTCAACCGAGGGACGCTTTACATTTTCGATGTTAAAGTGACATGTGCATGTTATAGTCACTAAAAAAAAAAAAAAAATAGTCCTCCAGAATAAATACTGTGTGTGGATGTGACCTGGTGAACGGGATGCAGCTGGGTCTGCACTTACAATGATTGGAGGTGGAGCTTGAATCTTTAATCCACCCTCTGCCGTGTCCTCACTTCACCTTCTCTTTTCCCGGAAGTCCCTCAATGCGTTTTGTGTTCTAAAGTGCCCATCCCCTTTATTTTTTGAGGTAGTGTCGTATTTAGTATAGGCTCAAGTGTTTTTTATTCTGGGGTACTCCTGGAATTAAATTGCAATACGAGTGACCTTCCAAAGGCTGTCTAAATTAAAACTCCACTTTGTGCGTCCCTCGTGCGATCCTGACCCTTTCTAGAAAGGTACACGGAGATTGTTTCTTGAAACAGAGTTCCCTTCATTCCTTGTTCCCTTCCCTTCTTTTGACCCCCACCCAAAACATCATTATATCACTAAATGTAGCCCCTCTAGAAGCTAAATGAACAATGTCCCCACTTCCCCTTACCGGGAAGGTATACTACTCCACTAATCATTAATTCTCCCAACACAATTCATAAAATACGGGAGCAATGGGAAGGAGGCGTTGGTTCGTTGAAGGATGAAGAATAGTTGTTCGTACTCACGGCCCCTAGGGAGGCAGCAATCACTAACAGGCTACCCCTCATCCAATTTAAATACTTACATAGAATTTACCAGACTCTGTCATGATTATAACACTTCAAGGGGTCTGGGGCCGTAATGTTTAATATGTGGGGCAGAGTTGCATGATTTTATCCACACAATTTGGCTATGCCCAAGATTGAGATCCTTTTGGGACAGAATTATTCAAACAATTCCAGTCATATCTCAGAGGCAGCTAGAATTCTCCCCTAAAGTCGCACTCCTAAATATAAAAGGAGGAGGGAGCACACTGCTTGGCAAACCTGCACACAATTAGCTAAGATGCATTGTGGTAAATGCAGTGCATGATAACACTCACTTTAGATAAAAGTCTTTAGTTTTCACCATTGTTGGTGCAGCCTGTGCTGTCTATCTCTAGAAACGTGTTTCAGGATTGTTGTCCTTCTTCAGTATAGAGTGACAAGTGAAATTTAGGGGTGCTGGCAATACTGCTCACAGTCTTCTCTGGTTTAGTACCACTCCTAGAGCACAGGTGCATCCCAGAGCTCAACAGCCCAATAAGTCAGCAAGGAGCCAATCACAAAAGGAGGACAGAGCACACTGCCTGACATACCTGCACACACCTAGCCCAGATGCACTGTGGTAAATACAGTGCATAATAACACTCACTTTAGTTGAAAGTCTTTAGTATTCACCATTGTTGGTGCAGCCAGTGCTGTGTATCTCTAGACATATTTTTCAGGATTGTTGTCCTTCTTCAGTAGAGAGTAACAAGTAAAATTTGGAGGAGCTGGCAATGCTGCTCAAAGTCTTCTCAGGTTTAGTATCACTCCAAGAGCAGAGGTGCATCCCAGAACTCGTCAGCCCAATAACTCAGCAAGAAGCCAATCACAAAAGGAGGAGGGAACACTCTGCCTTGCATACCTGCACACAATTAGCCCAGATGCATTGGGTAAATGCACTGCATGATAACACTCACTTCAGTTGAAAGCACTCCTAAATATACTTGAAGACGAGGGCTAAACAAATGCTAAAAGGCATTATTACGCCTTGGATTGTCACTGGGGAAATAAGATATTGTGCAGCATTGGAGGAAAGAGGCTCTCCCTTGATTGGTGAAATGGGGGTGTTGCATGGAGAGATACAGACTGTTCGATATGCCCATATAAGAGCACAGAGGGAGCCCCTGTAAACATGGTAGAATTTGGGGTTGCTGGGAGAGCCATTTAGATGACTCCCTGGAGGATGATAGTGATAATTCATAGATGCCCAGGATTCTGAAGTAGAGATGCACCGATGGAGATGGTTGTAAAGTGAGGGTATGCACTGACTTTGTAAGAGCGATACTGTGTATTGGTGTGGATGTCTTATTATCTAATTATCACAATTCCCAAAGTCAATTGTGCTCGCATGGCTAACTGCCCTATGTTATGTTTTATTGTAAAAGTGCGAAACTATAATAAAAAGACAAAAAAAAACAGAAGCATAGATGAAACATAGCCAATTGAGTGTTTCAAAATGTAGGCACCACAACAACCATGATCGTGGGTATATGCTTTTACTTTTAAATCTAGAGAACCTCTCGAATATCTGGGTTGAGATGATACCCCTCTATACCCCCACAAGAGAGGACTATTTCTGAACTCTTATATTGAGTCTCTTTAGGTCTATAAAATATATCAGGCTAGTAAATCTCTTCTAAACAAGAAGAATATTTGTAATGTGCTTGTTTGGGGACTGCCTCTATGGCACATTTCCTATGCAGGGTTTGCACCTCAGAAAATGCATAAGGCAAATGTTCGCTTATGAAAAGATTGTACAGGGGGCTTGATATCAAGCAGCCTGTTCCTACCAGGCTTTCAACAATTAAATCACCAACTGAAGCCCTGTGATGCACTCTTGACTATGAATTCATTTGCCACATAACAAACAAGCTGTACACAGCCGGAGCAGTGGGGGTTGGCCACCAATGGTGGATGGTCACAGGGCCTGATAATAAGAGAGGCCCTTTAGCCAAACTCTGCTGCATATGGCCGAATGCCCTGGTCAGCACAGAATATAAACATACCAGGTGAAAACTACACACTCATTAAAAAAACACATTCAAAGGTTAATTATGGTTCAGTGATTACAAACCTGAAGAACCCCAACATTTGACCATCATGATTTGCAACACATCCCATAACTCACTGAAGGAAGCTGGCTCTGTATATACTACACCAAAGTAAGGTATAGTGTGCACAAAGTCCAGGGGATTCCCAGAGGTATAGCAGAGGCTAAATTAGATAATCACTAACAACTCTCTTTGTGGTAGTGTGGTCGAGCAGTTAGGCTTATCAGGAGGGTGTGTTGAGCATTTACTGTATTCACTCACTCAAGGACTGATTACACACACTCAGAGACAGAAATCAGACCAATTAGGTAAGTATAAAAAAGGTATACTTATGTTTTATTTCTAGAACCAAGCAGGACTTGGTACAGGCAAGTGGAGTATGTTTTCAAATGCAAAACATCACAAGAAAATGCAGTTGTGGGTGAAATTGCAATTGTTACAGGTTTGTAATTGCTTTTAAAACAGTTTAGAATACATAGAAATTACTTTTGATTACTTTTAGATTACTTTTCAGTTACTTAGAGATTTGGAGGTGATATGCCGAGATATCACACACTGGAGTCTACCACTGACAGGTAAGTACTACAGTTTTGGGTTTAAAGCAAAGTTACTTTGTTTTCAATACAAAAGTTCAGCTCTTTTAGGAACAAAAACCACACCATTGGTTCCAATGGGAAAAATAAGGTTATCGGTTTGCAGGTAAGTAAACTACCTGCAAGAATAGTTTTTGGGTTAGGAACCAAGGTTTCCCAAGGTTCAGTTAGGCACTCAAATTGCACCACCAGCTGCAATGGGGCGGCCGGGTGAAGTGTGCAGGGGCCCAATGTTAGCCAATGGGGCTAAGATCAGGTACTGCTTACGAGCAGGCCACTCGGGTGTGGGAGCAAAGCTCCTGGGTTTAAGATCAGCACTGCAGGGGCCAACAATCAGCACAGGATCTGCACCACCAGCGGCACAGAGGCGGCCGGATGCAGAGTGCCAAGAAGACGTCGGGGACCCTGTGGCTTCCAATGGAGATCTCCGGTTCGAAGAAAGGGCTGCAGGCAGCTCGGGCAGGGAGGCTTCCAGAAGGCGACCACTGACAGGAGAGGTAAGTTGGGTTCTTGGGGGATGCCTGGACACCGTCAGTTGGGCCACCCAAGGCCGTGGGGCGTCGGGTGCAGGGGTGACTTTTGGTGTCGGGTCTTCTTACCCACTCCGGTCGTGGTCGGGCGGACACTTCAGGTTGAGGCTGCAAGCGTCGGCTTGAAGCTTGAGGTAGGTCGGAGATCACCAGATCCCAGGTCAGGATCGCTGGGGAGACCTCGTGGTGTTGGGACACTAACTCAGGCTGTGGGCGCCAGGTGCAGAACCGCTGAGCCGTCTGGATCCGGGTTCTGTGCTGGAGTCTTTGTTGAGCAAATCCACTGCTCATGGGAGATAGCGTCCTTCAGATGAGTGCAGGGCAGGTCCTCCGGGTTCTGGGGGGCTGCTGGACACGCAGGGGTTTCCACTATAGGCAGGTCGGAGTCGGGACAGGCCTGTAGTGCTGGGGCCAAATCAGTTGGTATCCTCTTCTTCCTGGGTCAGCACGGCTCCTCGGTTCTTTTTCTTTCTTCCTCAAATCTGAGAAGGCAAGGTTCGGGTTGCCCCTAAATATTAAATTTAGGGGCATTTACAGGGGTGTGTAGGTCGGGACCAATGGGTCCCTTCCTTGGGGTGGGTACACCCACTAGTATACCACCCTCCAGTGAGAGGGGGGGGCATGAGCCTCTCCCTAATTGGCTGGGTCCCTCATCTTCAAGATGGAGGGGACTGAGATGTGTGCTTCGCCTCCCCCACCTGAGGGGTAGGGCTGGCAAAGGTGGGCACACCTCTCCTCCTAACTTGGTTTTCCCGACGATTCTCCCGCCCAAAGTGGGGGTCAGAACCGGTGGAAGACAGTTGCTAGGGGCAGCAAAAGGCAGGGTCACCTTACAAAGGGGGCAGGCCTTTGAAGCTTCCTCTTCGTGGACCCAGTCGATCATGGGGGAGGAGACATGACACCTCTGCCCAGGATGGGCTTTGTTTCTGGACCCAGAAAGCGGAGGTCCTTTACCCAGGGGTCCAGAAGCCTGTCTGGTGGTGGCAAACGGCGGGCAGCCATTCATGAACCACACCAGGGCTGGTCGTTTTTCAGGGGGCATCTCTAAGATGCCCTCGGAGAGCATTTTACATTAAATCCCACACTGGCATCAGTGTGGGTTTAATGTGCTGAGAAGTTTGCTACCAAACTTCCCAGGTTCCAGTAAAGCCATTATGGATCTGTGGAGTTCGTAATGACCAACTCCCAGACCATATACTCTTTTTGGCTTTACTGCACTTACAATGTTGAGGAATGGACGTAGACACTGTAGGGGTACAGTGCTCATGCAACTGTACCCTCACCAGGGGGCTAATGCACTCTGCTAGAGGGGTGACTTACCTAGGCCTCAGGCAGTGGGTTGCAGGCATGGCACACAGGGATGTGTGCCATGTCGACTCTTCACTTTTCTCTACACCAAAATACGCAGCCTGCACTGGCAGTGTGTGGGTGTTAAGGTGCAGGGTGGCACAAAAAGGTGCTGCAGCCCTTAGAGGCCTTCCCTGGTCACAGCGCCCTTGGTACCCACGGTACCTTTTATAAGGGGCTTACTTGTGGCCAGAGATGTGCCAATTGTGGGTACAAAGGTACAGGTTTGTGAAAGAACACAGGCCCTGGGAAACTGATTGGCAGGAACTCGGGGCACATCAAGTCAAGTTGCATCAAATGTAAGGCAAAAAGTGAGGGGTGTTACTGCAACAGAAACCCACTTTCCTACACTACCACTATATACTTTGTAAAAACCCTTGGAGGCGTAGTGACTCCAAAGGGTAGCATATTAATCTGGCAGTGTTAGCCACTTACCACGAACTGAAGGTATTAGTACTGTATTGGGTGGATGGGGATGCAAAAGTATCCATCTTTCAGATCCAGCACTGACATGAAATTGACTTGGCACTGCAGTGGGATGACATCATACAGAGTGACCACACAAAAGTGCTTGTACAGGATGAACCTGTTTAATGGCTGGAGGTTGAGAATCGGCCAGATGCAACTATCCTTTTTTGGGGATTAAAAAGTATAGGGAATACACCCCAGCGCCATGTTGATGTGAAGGTACTGGCTTTATTGTACCCTTCTGCAGAAGCTCCTGAACCTTTTCCTGTAGGAGGTAAGGACAGTCTGATGAGTACATAGAAACATGGTGGGATGTTGGGAGGGGCTCTGTAGAATTTGAGGCAGAACCCTATACCCACAACAAAGGCAACCCCTTGATCTGATGTGATTCTTTGCTACTGTGGTAGTAGGTGCCTGAATATTCCCCCAACAGGTCTAATGTGATTTGGGGAGGGAAAGAGAGTCACTGCTTTGGAGAGGAGGAGGACTTTTACAGAGCCTCCTCTACCTTTCCAATGCCCAATTCCTCTATAGGTCCCTCTATGGAAGGACTAGGGCTGCTGGGGGTCCTGTAAGGACTCCAGGTATTGTTGGTATGGGGTTCTAGGACCTAAATCCCTTGGTTTGGTACCTTATCTAGTTTGCTTCTTACAAAAAGCAGATTTGGGACTAGGAGACTGAAGGGAGTCCATAAATTTGGCTAGGTCAGGGTCCTTTATGATCTTCTGGAGCATTTGGTCAACCTGAGGGACAAACAGATGCGCACCTTCAGAAGGAACACTTAAAAGGACCTCTGGCCTAAATTATGACATCCAAAGCCAGGCATGCTAAGGACTATCTCCCTCTTGTGGCCTAAAGGGTTCATCATAAATTCCCTGCAAATAAAAAGGACTTCCTGGGTCTGAGTATCCTCTTGCTCAGTGGAAGAGTGTGTGGTGATAGCAGTGTCTGTGGAGGAGGAGGAGGTATGGAAAGTAATGGTGGGAATGGTGTAGGACTGGTGGCCGAGTCTTTGACTCTTTTGGGGGCTTGATGGTGCGGAAGGATCAAGTCCTGGTTCTCCCTTGAAGGCGAGTCTGCATTTTCTTAGGAAGGCGAATGAGACCGCGAGACAGAGGGTTTGGCAAGACTCTTGCAGGAGTCTTGATGGGTGAAAACCTTCTTTTGTTTCTCATCCAGGATATCTGCCAGCTTCTCGAAGATGGGCCCTCTGTGGTATCAGATCTCGGCATCAAGGGGGGCTCTGGCGAAGACTTCTGTGCCGGTTGTGGAGGAGTGTTCGTTGTTGACCTTGGCTCCGAGCACGGTACCTTGACAGCTTGAGTCCACAATGAGGGTGATTTTACCATTGAGTACCGATTTTCGGGGCCTCGGTCCCAAATGGATGTCAAAATGTGGAGGGGTCTTAATCGGAGATGTCCAAACCTCTCGAATCCAGGGTGTTCCGGCTGGAGGTATGGGACCTTTAGGCTTGTGCCGTTTCCAGCTCAACTCCATGCTTGATGCCCAACTCCCACAGGAGAAGTGCTCTGCCTTAGTCAACACACATTTACTGGCTCAAGACTGGCCATCTAGTGCTGTAAATGTACATGACATCAACTTCATCTTCACCCCAGAGGTTGGGGTGTGTTGAGCTGCTGGCTTGAGGAACCCAACCTCCTCCTGCAGACCTTGTGATGGTCTCTACATGGCTATTTTGCTTCATATCTAGAGCAGAGGTGGAATGGATTATGCTCCATAATACTGCCTAAGACGCATTCTAGAGAAAGCTTCTGCAAACTCTAGACAAGATGACAACTCAAGGTGGGATGCTTCAAAGTGTCGGAGACGTTACCGGTCGGGTCCGAAATCTTGGCTGTACAATCAGAAGATTTCCTCGAAGTTATAGTATTATTTAGTGGTAGGGCTGGAAGATGAAGGCACTGGACTTGAAAAGAAACAAAGCAATAAGACCAGGTGCTTATTAACGCATCAGCCTCACAGCAGCGTTCCCAAACGTCCAAGCCTGATGGTGGAAAAAAACAATATGAGGTGAAACCAGGGTGCAGGTGCATTGTGAAGCAAGAATGAAGTCACAACAGGTATTGTGACTCAAAATTCATCTTAGACAAATAAAGTGCAAGCATATGGACAAAACACTAGATGGCAAGAGTATCCAGGGCATGTGTATCTACAGCCACACTTAATATGAAAATATAAATGTGTCTGTGTATATGTATATACTCATCAATTCCTCATATATACATTCTATGCCTCTCATGGGTCAACCAAGGATAACGAAGTGAACACATTTTTAAAGACTGCATGCTTCATAGGGTGCAAAAATCGGGCAAAGCATGTCTAACGCTGATCCTTTGGAAAGATATAATCACCCACTATTATTAGGTAAGCACTTTGCAGGAGTGAAAGAAGAACCTTCTGCAAACCTATCCACTACTGAGTCATCCTTAATTGGTGCATATATGATTATTATCCAACGTATACTATATCCCTTATTAAAAGTGGAAAATGTTACCCAGCTTGTAACCATCTGTAACTTGTAGTGTTGTAGTATCACATTCTCAGCACTCTGAGGAACTTGGGATTCATCTCCACTCAAAGAGTTGTTGATGTGCCCTGCTTAAGAAGTCTTCCCATGTGATGTGTCCTGCATATTAGGCCTTCCCATTACTACAGTAGGCACTGATGGCCTCGCCAAATACCAGCCCATCACTCACCTACCATTCATCAGCAGGGTCACTGAAAAAGCAGTCTATGACCAACTCCAAGATCACATCAGCACTAACAATCTCCTACACGACTACCAGTGTGGCTTCAGATCACGATGCAGCACGGAGACCGCTACCTTACACATCTTAGACAAAGCCTTCTTGACCACAGATGAATATGAGCCCTGCCTCCTGATATTGCTGGACCTCTCATTTGCCTTCAACACAGTCGACCATTACACCCTCATATGCAGCCGAATGGGATTCACCAGAAATGTCCTTCTCTGGTTCTCCTCCTACCTTTCCAACTGACATCAGTTTATTCACATGGGCACCCGCAGGTCACAAAAGATCCCTATTGCATGTGGAGTCTCACAGGGCTCCATGCTGTCTCCTTTCATCTTCAAGCTTTAGATGAAGCCGCTTGCTCCTCTACTCACAGATAAAATCATCAAGATTCACCAATATGCAGATGATACACAACTCTACTTAAAAGTCTCCTCTGCTTCAGGCATCCAATGCCTTAAACACTGCTTGCACATCATCCAGACCTGGATGTCTAGCACAAACCTGTAGCTCAACCCAACTTTGACAGATTTTAAGTTAAGTCACTTGGATTCACCCTGGACACCAACTGTACTCTAAAGGAATGCTTTGCGAAATAAAAAAAGATGGCGTGATACCAGCTCTCTCTTCTAAAGAAAGTAAAACTGCTTCTTCCAGAAAGCAACTTCAGAACTGCTGGTCAAGCCCTTGTACACTCACATCTTGATGGTGGTAATGCCCTACTCCATGGCCTCCCAGACTCCACACTGGCACTCCTTAGAGGCATCCTACATGCCATAGCATGTCTCATCCAGGACCTCAAGAAATATGATTAAATCACCTTCACCTTGATGGAACTCCATTTGCTCCCTCTGCCGATCTGAACCATCTTCAAAACCAGCTGCATAATTTACAAAGCCATCACAACCAGCACCCCCGCTTATCTTGCAGACAAGCTCACCATCTCTATTGATTCTCAGTACATGCGCAGCCAAGACACCATAATGCAGACTAAGAAGTGTAAAAAAGAAAAAATAAGCCAACAGGTCTTTTCCATCTATGCACCCAGGATCAGGAACAACATCTCACTATCTATCAGGAGCATTCCAACGCTGCTCCAATTTAGGAAAGAGTTGAAAACACACCTCTTTGAAGAACACTAGATCACCAGGCATTCACTGTCCACAACATAGCTTCCTCTCCTATTACTCATTACCTTTAAATTTGTCTTTGACCATGCCACACTAAGCAGCCTTTTGGCTAGATTTGTGCTACAGAAATACCGTATACATACATACAGTGAATGCATGCTCAATCTTGCATGCAGCACTACCGCTATACATGAAAGCATCTTCCCCAGCAGATTTATCATCGTCCCCATTGTAAGATGTGGTGTCTGGAAAAAAAAAAGAGCAGCCTTTTAAATGCTATCACTCTCTCTTTGTTTTGGTAGGCTTTCTTTGTACCAGAGTTTAATACAGCTCCCAAAAAAAGTTGGATCTGTTGTGGCTTGAGATGCTACTTTTTCATACTGACACGGTCCCTAGTTGGTGTAACAGAGACACTGTTGCCTGAGTGTGGGCTAGGCATTATGGTCAGCTACTGCTATTTATGAATCCATCGTCCAGATATGGGAAGCTAGGTATGGCATTTCTTCTCAGATGTGCAGCTGCTACCACTAGACATTTGGTGACTACCCTTTGGGTTGTTGTGACCCCGAATTGTAGAACTTTGAATAGATATTGTTTTTCACTTACCACATTCAGCAGGTACCGCAGATATACTAGTTGTTGGGCATGTGGACGTCAGTGTCCGTGAGACTGAGGGTTGCCGTGTGGTCACCTGTGCCGAACAGCAGGATGACGTCTGAAAGGATTATCATCCAACAGGATGTAGCGATTTAGTGCCCTGTTGTTGAGAAAAGTGCTGGAGGTTCATTCTTTTTGAGAATGTGGAAGTACGGGGAGTACACTCATTGCGGCCATTGGTTTGGGGTTACAGGCTCAATGGCACCTTTGCTGAGAAATGCCTGTACTCCCTACTGCAATAATAGGAGGTGTTCACGGCTAATTCTGTGCTGTTTAAGTAGTATGCTTAGTGGTGTTGTGTGAAACTCTAAGCAGTACCACTGCTGAACTATGGAGAGGACCCACTGGTCTGAGGTTATTTCCTCCCACGGCGGAAGTAATAAGCGTCTGCCTCCCCTGACGGGTGTTCTGTAATCAGGACCAATGGAGGGCAAGTCACTGTTTGGAGGTAGGGAAGCTTCTAGCTAAGTCATGTCTACCTTTGCTATTGCCACAGTAACTACCTCCCTCATAAGACATGGAATTGCGATCTTACTGAAAGTAAGGATGATATTGGTATCAATGATGCTGAGTTGCCGTAGCTGTCGCTGCCCCACCCCTAGTCTACTGCATTCAAAATCCAGTTTGGGGGGACTGGGCATGCAGGGCACCCATGGCTTTGGAAGTGTCAGTGTCTTTTTTGATTTTCTCTGATATACTGTTGAATTACGGTCAAAAGAAATGTTCCTCAAATGGTACGTTTATCAGGTGCTGTTTTGTCTCAAATCAAAAGCTAGGCAGTCAAAGCCACGCATAGCAGTGGATGATTACACTCGTATTAATCTACCCAGAGTCTGTCTCAGCTGCGTTGAGGGCACACCAGATATCGCCAATGACATAGACTTTGCCTTCTGCCACAAGTTCTTTTCAGTATGCCTTGGACAAGTGTTCCACCAGCTGCTCCTTTTCCTCCCAGTGATATCTATCATATCAGAAGAGTCAAGCCTGGCGATTCTCCATTAAAAAGCCGTACCCACAGCGGCCCACTTGCCAGCCACATTGATCTTTTTACTCTTCTTATTAAGAAGAGGGGCATTCCCAGCAGCTTGGATGTAAGCCCTCTTCCAGGCCCTGTGAATGACCAACCAGTCTCGTGGAACATGTCCTTTGACGTACTGAGAATAATCTATGGCAGGTCTGTACTTTTTCTCACTCATCGGGCTGACCATTCACACCTTTACTTGCTCCCTGAAATTGTCAGTGGACCATCTGGTCATGCTTTTCAGCACTGGTAGTGGACCAACCTTTCGTTTTTTTTTTTTTTAAAGTGTCTCCATAAGGCAATCATTCTCTTCTTTCACCACCTGGAGTTTCACTTAGCTGCCCTTTGCATTACGGTGTAGCATGCTGTGGTATTATATGGAGAGGAAGAGCTGACTAGATAAGGCTCCAGGATATGGTCCACTTGTGGGTCAATGTTATAATCCTCCGGATCATCATCACCAGGATGATGCAGGATCAAGATAACTGTCCTGAAGGTCATAATCAGAATCCATCAATCAATCACAGAATTTTTAGAGCGCACTACTTACCCGCGAGGGTCTCAAGGCGCTAGGGAAAAAAGTGGGGGGGTGCCGCTACTGGTCGAACAGCCAGGTCTTGAGTAGCCTCCTGAAGGTCATAAGGACTACCTTGGTCTGAGTATGAATGGTAAGAGCAAACAGACTCCTGAAGTAATGGCAGTTTTGGTATAGGACTGATGACCTTTTCCTTACTCTTTTTTAGAATATAGAATGCTAGTTCCTCAGATATTTGTTAATCGAATGAGAGCTTCCTCTTCTTCCAACGTGTTGGCTGTGGTTTGTGAGGCTCCTCGCGAGGTAGCAGCCAATCAAAAATCTTAACCATTGCGGGATAGATGTGTATCTTGTGCTGTCTTACACCTGGCAACTTGATGGCACAGGTGGACTGGCTTGACTCGGTCCTCAGCATCAAGATCTTTTCAGAGTCAGCTTTGGAGCAGGCCTCAGAACTGATTTAGACTCTGAAGGTGGTTGGTCAGAAGACTCAGAGTCCAGTTGGTGTCAGCTTATGCCGAGACTTGGAGCCCTTGGCAAGAGGCTTTTCCCAGAGCTGAAGGACTCTCCTAATGCCAGGAGGGCTTGGTGCTTGAAGCTGAACCCGAAAGCCGGTACCCCACAGCTATGGTAATTCTATTCTCCATAAGCTCTTTCTCAACCATCATTCTCGATACGAATCCTGGAAGGGAAGGGAAAGGAACCGCTTTGGTGTGGTTCAAAACTGAAGCAACTCAGTTACCAATGCGCCTTTCGATGATTATTCTGACAATGGATCAGCATACTCCATAACTGGAACAAAAGGAACAGAGAAGTGGTCGACAGTCTCAAAGCTCAGATTCTCCAAATGATGGCAGAGTCTTTGCCCTGGTGCATTGTGGGTTTTGGGAGGAGTCACAAGCTATATCAAGACCAAACAATTCTGTAAAGAAAAACAACTTGCAAACATTGCAACTCATCAGTACTTGGCAGGAGTATGCAAAGCATGTGATCTATAGCAGCACATCAGAAGTGGAGCATGAACAATTGATTGTACCAGTGTGCAAATTCTAAACTTGGGACCGTTTAGATGTTAGAAAGAGATCGCTACACAGGATGGGGAGGTGGGAGGAGAAAGAGGAATCTGCGGTTAGATAGAGTATCGATCAGAAAGAGCGTTACCAAAGACCAGTAACTTGTTCTTCTGACGGATACTTCCAACCGCAGAATCCTCACCTTAGTGTAGATACCAAAGCAGCACCTACTCCAGTGGATGGTCTGTGGAGTGTACTCAGACCAAAATGTCTTGCAGGACTGAGCAGGCAAAATACCCCTTCCTGCCACACCTGGCTGTCAAGGCAGTAATGCTTCATGAACATGCACTGATGCCTATGTCGCAGTCTGCCAGATGTCAAAGATAGGCACCCCGCGTGCCAATGAAGAGGTAGCAGGATTAGCTCTGGTGCAGCTGACTCTCAGACCATCTGGAGGCAGCTTCTTGACTTTAAGTGAGTAGCAGATCTTAATGCAGAGGGCTATCCACCGCAACAAGGTCCTTTTCTGCAAATTCTTCCCTTTCTTCGTCCCGAAGACCTCATAAAAAATTGATCATCCGCACAGTGTTCCTTGGTACAATCAATATAAAAGCTTAAGGCCTTTTTTGGGTCTGGTCGATAAAGCATCTCCTCCTATTTTGAGGGATGAAGACGGGCAAAGTACACTGGTAGGATGATGGATTGACCAATGTGGAAAAGGCACCGCAACTTTAGCTAAGAAGGCCGCCAGAGTCTTTTGCACTAGTCTGCCAGTAAAAAAAAGTAGTCTAGGGTGGTTGCACTGACAGTGCTTGAAGTTCACTCACACGACGAGCTGAAGCATTGCAGTGAGGAAGAGTGTTCAAGGTCAGGAGACGAAGCGAGCAGCTATGCATTGGCACAAAGGGCGCACACATAAGAAACATCACAACCAAGTTAAGATGCAATTATGAAATCACAAAGGGTTTTGGAGGAAAACTGTGTCAAGCCTTGTAGAAATATCATCACAATAGGCGATTTAAACAAGCACGGTTGGTCTGGTTAGGTAAGAAAGGCTGACAAATAACCATTAATAATATCCACAGCAAGGTGTTGCTGGGCCAAAGAGAATTGAACAAAAGATCATCTGACAACTTTGCTTGGAAAGGGGCAGTCTCACGGATACCACACCAGGCCACATATTTGTTCCAGTGGCCAGCACGAATGGACTTCGTGGAACGGCGGCTAGCACTAAGGATGACATCCACCACTTCAGGAGGCAGATCGAACAGGCAAATGCAACCGCTATATCTCCACGCATGCAGTAGGATTGCGCAGATTTGGTTGAAGGACCCTGCTGCTGCAACAGACCATCCTTCAGAACTGGCAGACTGATTGGAGGACAGATGCTTAAGCTAAAAGGTTCCAGGTACCACACTCTCCTGGCCCAATCCAGAGCCACTAGGATGACGTGGGGCCAGTCGTTCCTGATCTTTTCCAGAACCTGGGGCAGTAGAGGCAGGGGCAGTTAGGCATACAGGAGTTATGAATTCCATTCCAGCTGGAATGCATCTCCTAGTGAGTATTTTCGGTGAACCGCCAAAACACAAAACTTTGGACACTGCTCGTTCTCAACAGTGGTGAAAAGAACTAGCCAGGGTGCTCCTCACAGTCAGAGCATGCCCTGTGCCAACTCAGGATGTAGACACAATTTGTGATCTGGCAGACGGCATCTGCTGAGCTCTTTCACTCAGGCATGCAAGGATTCTGTCAGATATTCGCAAACAGGAAAGTGCCCTGGCCCTCCAACCAACTCTAGGGGCACAGAACCCAGGACCCCACTCTGCCATACTTGTTGCAGTACCACATGGAAGTGGAATTGTCTGTGTGTACCTGCACCAGATCCCCTTGATGGCCAGACAAATGGCCCTAAACACCAACATGCTGATATGGAGCCCAGTTTCATCAGAGACCAGAGTCCCCTAATCTCTGCCTCCCACAGATGAACTCCCCAGCCTAGCAGGAATGCATCCGTCACCACCCTCAGCTATGACTGGGAAAGGGACCTACTGCTGAGCCAACTGCGTTTGAGAAGCCACCACTGCAGATCATGAGCGGTCTACTCCATGAACTGAATAACATCTTTCAGACATCCAGGATGCTGGGCCCAGTGGATCTTCAGATGCCATTGCAGAGCCAATATGTGCCACCTGACGTAAGTGACAAGCAGGATGCCATAGGCCAAGATATTAAGAAGACTCAGAGCTGCTCTCACAGAGATCCAGGACTGAGGCTGAAACATTGGGGTCATAGCTTGAATGTCCTGGACTTATTGCAGTGGAGGGAAGGCCCTGAACTGCACTGTACTGAGGATAGTTCCAATGAATGGGAGCTTCTACGAAGGAATTGGGTGTGATTCAGCTCGTCAGCAGTGAACCCCAATGATGTAGTTCGGAGGTGGTATGCGACTGACTGTGACAAGCTTGCCTTCAACGCCAGTTCTTGAGGAAGGGGAAAATTGATATCACAGACCTCCGAAGATGGGCAGCGGCCACCACCATAACTTTTGTGAACCACAGAGGGAAGTTGGTGAGGCTGAAGGGGAGTGCAGCAAACTGAAACTGCTCCTCGCCTACCTTGAACTGCTGCTAACATCTGTGAGACTACAGGATGGGTATATGAAAATATGTGTCCTGCAGCTCCAAATACACCAACTAGTACCCCGAGTCCAAAGCAGACAGGATGTGGGTCACCATGAGCATTTTGAATTTGTCTTTACAAAGGAAGATATTCAAAGGTTGAAAGTCTAAAATAGGCCAGAGACCCCATCCTTCTTTGACACGAGAAAACAGTGAGAGTAACAGCCCTCTTCTCTTTTAGAGTCCGGAAACCTCTTAACGGCACCTTTTGAGAACAACACTCATACCTCTTGTAACAGAATGGACAGGTGCTCCTCTGAAATTCCTTCTAATGTGGGTGGAAAGAGTTTGCAGGGCAAAAAATATGGATAAAGCATAGCCACGCTGGACGAATTGTAGGACCCATCTGTGCGATGTGATGGATCACTACCCTGGGAGGAAGTGCTGAATCTTGCCAGCCACAGGATGGGTATGTGCCACTAAGAGCAAACTAAAGCAGCTTAGTGGCTGGTGTCACAGGAGAAGGGGACTTGGAAGATTGACAACCCTGCTGACTTGTGTGCTGCCTACCAGATCTAGGTCCACAGCCTTGAATGGGCAGGGAGTTTGCTGTATTGGTTGGGAAGAGTGTTTTTGTCTATAAGCCAGCACTCTGGAACACCCTCTAAACGTTTTGCACTGATGCCCAAACTACTCTGTAGAGATCAACAGACCCAGGGAGCAAACCATAACTCCACTTTCTTTTAAACACTCCAAGACAGAATTCTTCTTTTCAAGGAAAAATTGTGAGCTAATAGAGGACAAATCTACGAGCTGTTTGTACATCTCTAGAAAATCCAGCGGTACGCATCCATGCATCTCAGTGGAACACATAAACACCTTTCACAGACAATCAGTAGTATCCAGGCCAGCATGGATCACATATTTGGCTGCACCTTGTCCATTATGAATTGTCTATGCCAAATAGCCCCTTAAGGTCCTACGGGACAGCCAGCAGTATCTCAGTGGCCATGTCCCAGAGGGCATACGTGTAAGGACCCAATAAACATACAGCATTTACCTATCACAATGCCAGGCTGGAAGAGGAGAACATAAGTTTGCCAACCGCCTCAAACCTCTTGAATTCCTTCTCCAGAAGAGTCGTGGGGAATTAACTGGGGTTCACTTAACTAGTGGAAGGCTGAGCCACAAGGATCTCTGGAGTAGGATGCTTAGGGAGAAAACCAGAGTCACTAGGTGTCAGTCTGTGACTTCTGACCACCTGACTATTCTCCAGTGGGCAGGAACAAGGATTTTTACAAGTGCCCATCAAGGTATGAGTGACAGCCTCGTTAAAAGGGAGCAAGGGCCCAGGACCAGCTGGTCTATACTACATATTTCTGTAAAGACGTTTGTTTTGGTCTTAACTAAATGGAGCTGCCAATCCAGGCCCTCAGCTGCCTGTCAGACAGCCACTGCAAATGATGCACTTTCTTCGGTTGGTGGCCCAAGTGGCAAGTCAAACCCTGTCTCAGGTAAAGTATCAAGCCAACTGACCTTTTGTGAATCTATGTAAATATGGTCATCTGTGTAGTGAAGGGGAGAAATCCATCCCCCTCCCCACCATCATCACCTCCAACCTGGGGTGTACCTTGTTCACAGTCCGAGCCAAAAAGATAATGGAGCCTCTGCTGGCACATCGTCCCAGTAGAGCCACTGGTTCTGAGTCAGACTGTATAACGACTACTAGCGCTTTTGTAATCTTGTAGCACAACAGCAATCATATTGGGCTGAAGTTGGTTCAGTGTCAGGCATCAGAATCAGCACTGCATCCTCTTCCTACACCGGTGGACTCAGTAGTGATATCCACGTGGAAATGCCCGGTGCAGGTCTTGGAGTTTTCCGACCGATGCACAAAACAGGGGATTATACATGGGTCGGAATGAACAGACCCACTTGTACTCAGACTGCTAGAGGGACACCGACTCGTATCATGACACTCTTGTGTCTTCTCTTTGGGTACAGCATAGCGCAAAGGGGTTGAGTCCCAATTCGCTTTTTCTTGTTTGCGTTTTGACTTTGATTTGGACGTACTGGAGGACTTCGACCACGAAGTTGACTTCTTGTGGGAACAGCCGTGGGAGTGAGTCTGCGCAAACGACTTGGAGTGGGACTTAAGTGACGGCCTCAACTCCTTCTTATGTCTGGAGAAATACATTTTCGCTTCTCGTTCTCGGATCCCCTTTGAGTGCATAAGGGCACATTTATCATACAATTTTGTGTTGTGTCCCAAGACCAGACAACTAGAGACGTACCTCATGCAGGTCCATGACAGACATGTGCTTTCTACAATCAAGGCATGGATTGAAACCTGTTATTTTAGGAAGGGACATTGTTCCTCAGCAAACTGAATTTAGTTTGGAAGTCGTCTCAGGACTGACAAAACTGGGAGAGGTGCTCCTGACCCACGTCGGAAGGTATGAAAAGAAAAGGAACTGTCATCAGCACAGAGAGGTGGCACTTATATACTCTGCTACATCACCTCCAAGCAGTATGGAGCCAGCGTAGAGCCACATGGTGCTACTTGGGTGCGCAGAAACATTGCTAGAGAAAAGTTTCTAGATCCAGACTGCACAAGGGCAGTATTCTAAGATGAGGAATCTGCGGTTTGAAGTATCCATCAGAAGTATATTCAACAAACCTATTGACTTTAAAGCTAATGATTTGTGCTGCTATTAAATGACTCTAGAATTAAAATGATATTACTGTTTAATCTGGAAACGTTTGCTAGGTTTGTTTATGGAGGCCTGTAAATGGACTAAAACAGCAAGAAACCAAAACAGGACTGAACTATTTTTCTTACAGGAACAAAATAGCTATATTTTCGCTTTTTTCTGCTGTAAACGCTCCAATCATTTTATTAGGAAGGCTGAATGTGACTTTAGTTCCTTACGCTATGCAGGGGCTGTCAGCATTGACGACTGAGATATATTTCTTTGGCAACCGTAAACAGGTTATAAAATTAAAAAATACAAGTCCAGAAAAGCATAAGAACGCTATCACAACCCTAAAGTCCCTCTTTTCCTGACAAGAAGTAATGGAGAATGCTAGACATTAATCCCTCTTCATCATTACATACCCCTCACATATCATTATTATCCATATATTACATTAAATATCATTGCTATACAAGTATTACTGAAGCGATTTATTCATGCTAGCTACCAAAAAATACTTGTGTTGGCTCGATACGAGACCTTATAGTTGGGTCAGAACAGGCAAATCTGTTTTTGTCCACATTAACCTCATGATTGCATATGAATCACTGGCAAAAAAGTTTAGTTATTGAACATTGGAGGAAAGACTGTATTTAACACAAAACCTAAAAAAATAGGAAACATACCACTTAAGCTAGTACAATAACCATGACTCCTCAACCAACCATGGACTCTCTATAACCGCCCACTTCAGTTCACACGCATAACAGTACTTTACCAATAATGATTTCATTACTGTTGATACAGATGGGATCATATTCAGAAGGGAACAGAACACCAGCATTCAATATCACAAGTAAAATTTTACACTGTCATGTAAAGTTTATTTAATTCCATGGGATAACGTGATCACCATA
This sequence comes from Calotriton arnoldi, assembly GCA_963921515.1. Taxonomy (NCBI): domain Eukaryota; kingdom Metazoa; phylum Chordata; class Amphibia; order Caudata; family Salamandridae; genus Calotriton; species Calotriton arnoldi. The sequence continues at coordinate 600,493 of CAWUFW010007309.1, read as the reverse complement.
CAAAAAACCCACAGATCATGACCTCACAGTCTCTATCAGCAAATAATAATAATTACACAAAGAAACAAGTGCAGTTATCAACTGAATTCCTCTCACTTCATAAACTTAATCTCTGAAAATGTCATATACTCACCTTCTTAATGGCAAATGCTTTCAACTTTTTACACTTCATACCAAGGGTGCGAGTTGAGAGTACTTAACTCCCATCCTATCCTAATATCCCATCTTTTATGTTTTATATTGTAAATTCCATTGTCAGCCCACCATTCTTAACTAACTAAACTGCAGATATTTACAGTGCATTTCAAGGGAGGTTTGATTGAAAGTCAATCCTGCAGAGAATAAAAAGACGATTTATTAGCTAGATTAAACACCTCACTAACATGAGGTGGTAAAGGGTCGAAGGAATAGCAAGCCTAGTCAAGGGAGGCAGTGTAGTGAGAGCCGGAGTAATAACAAGCATTGGCAAAGCCAATAGGCCTTGCCTAGGAGACAGTTATTGACTTTGTACAGGTCATTTAGCCGTATTGTATAGAGCGCGACTGCTGTACAGCATGTCTGAAAGCAAAAAACACAAAATGGGACATGACGCGGTCAGCGCTGGCTATGTTATAGTGATGTCTTTTGTTTATTGCGGGGTGGGACACAGGAGGTATCACCGAGGGATGGAAGGCGGGGGGGTTGGAGAGACACTGACAACAGGGGGTGGAAGGGAGGGACTGGAAAAAAGCATATGGTGAATGGATGGTGGTAGGGCACGCTGGCAGACAAAGGAGGGTGGGAGGGGCTGCAAACGGGCAACACAGAGGCCAAAGGGCGGGCGAGTGGGGCGGGCAACACGGAGGCCAGAGGGCGGGCGAGTGGGGCGGGCAACACGGAGGCCAGAGGGCGGGCGAGTGGGGCGGGCAACACGGAGGCCAGAGGGCAGGCGAGTGGGGCGGGCAACACGGAGGCCAGAGGGCAGGCGAGTGGGGCGGGCAACACGGAGGCCGGACAACACGGAGGCCGGGCAACACAGAGGCCGAAGGGCGGGCAACACGGAGGCCAGAGGGCGGGCGGGCAACACGGAGGCCAGAGGGCGGGCGGGCAACACGGAGGCCAGAGGGCGGGCAGGCAACACGGAGGCCAGAGGGCGGGCAACACAGAGGCCAACACGGAGGCCGGGCAACACGGAGGCCGAAGGGCGGGTGGGTGGGGCGGGCAACACGGAGGCCGAAGGGCGGGTGGGTGGGGCGGGCAACACGGAGGCCAGAGGGTGGGCGAGTGGGGCGGGCAACACAGAGGACGGAGGGCGAGCAACACGGAGGCCGGGCGGGTGGGGTAGGCAACACGGAGGCCGGAGGGCGGGCAACACGGAGGCCCGAGGGCGGGTGGGTGGGGTGGGCAACACGGAGGCCCGAGGGCGGGTGGGTGGGGTGGGCAACACGGAGGCCCGAGGGAGGGCGGGCAACATGGAGGCCCGAGGGAGGGCGGGTAACACGGAGGCCGGAGGGAGGGCGGGTGGGGCGGGTAACACGGAGGCCGGAGGGAGGGCGGGTGGGGCGGGTAACACGGAGGCCGGAGGGGGGTGGGCAACACAGAGGCCGGAGGGAGGCCGGAGGGTGGGCAACACAGAGGCCGGAGGGAGGGTGGGGCGGGCAACACGGAGGCCGGAGGGTCAACACGGAGAGCAGGGTGGGCAACACGGAGGCCGGACGGGTGGGCAACCCGGAGGGCGATCGGGCAACACGGCGGGCGGGTGGGGCAGGCAACAAGGAGGCCGGGCGGGTGGGGCAACACGGAGGCCGGGCGGGTGGGGCAACACGGAGGCCGGATGGCGGGAGGGTGGGGCAACACGGAGACCGGCGGGCGGGTGGTGCGGGCAACACGGAGGCCGGAGAACACGGAGGCCGAAGGGCGGGTGGGACGGGCAACACGAAGAGCGGGTGGGGCGGGCAACACGGAGGCTGAAGTGCGGGCGGGTGGGGCGGGCAACACGGAGGCCAAAGGGCGGGCAGGTAACACGGAGGCCAAAGGGTGGGCGGGTGGGGCGAGAAACATGGAGGCCAAAGGGCGGGCAACACGGAGGCCAAAGGGCGGGCCGGTAACACGGAGGCCAAAGGGTGGGCGGGTGGGGCGGGAAACATGGAGGCCAAAGGACGGGCAACACGGAGGGCGGGCGGTGCGGGCAACACGGAGGGCGGGCGGTGCGGGCAACACGGAGGGCGGGCGGTGCGGGCAACACAGAGGCCAGAGGGCGGGTGGGGCGGGCAACACGGAGGCTGGAGCGCGGGCGGGCAACACGGAGGCCGGAGCAGGCGGGCGGGCAACACGGGGGCGGGCGGGTGGGGCAACACGGGGGCCGGAGGGCGGGCGGGCGGGTGGGGCAACACGGAGGCCGGAGGGCGGGCGGGTGGGGCAACACGGAGGGTGGGCGGGTCAACACGGAGGCCAGCGGGCAGGTGGTGCGGGCAACATGGAGGCCGGCGGGCGGGCAACACGGAGGCCGGCGGGCGGGCAACACAGAGGCCGAAGGGCAGGCGGGTAGGGCGGGCAACACGGAGGCCGGAGGGGAGGGCGGGCAACACGGAGGCCGGAGGGGAGGGCGGGCAACACGGAGGCCGGAGGGGGGGGCGGGTAACACAGAGGCCGGAGGGAGGGTGGGGCGGGCAACACAGAGGCCGGAGGGAGGGTGGGTGGGTGGGTGGGGGCGGGCAACACAGAGGCCGGAGGGAGGGTGGGCGGGGCGGGCAACACAGAGGCCGGAGGGAGGGTGGGTGGGGCGGGCAACACGGAGGCCGGAGGGTCAACACGGAGGGCAGGGTGGGCAACACGGAGGCCGGACGGGTGGGCAACACTGAGGGCGGGCGGGCAACACGGAGGGCGGGCGGGGCAACACGGAGGCGGGCGGGTGGTGCGGGCAACATGGAGGCTGGAGGGCGGGCAACACGGAGGCCGAAGGGCAGGCGGGCGGGCAACACGGAGGCCGAAGGGCGGGTGGGGCGGGCAACACGGAGGCCAAAGGGCGGGTGGGGCGGGCAACACGGAGGCCAAAGGGCGGGTGGGGCGGGCAACACGGAGGCCAAAGGGCGGGTGGGGCGGGCAACACGGAGGCTGAATGCGGGCAACACGGAGGCCAAAGGGCGGGCGGGTGGGGCGGGCAACACGGAGGCCAAAGGGCGGGCGGGTGGGGCGGGCAACTTGGAGGCCAAAGGGCGGGCAACACGAAGGCCAAAGGGCGGGCGGTGGGGCGGCAACACAGAGGCCAAAGGGTGGGCGGGAAACACGGAGGCCAAAGGGCGGGAAACACGGAGGCCAAAGGGCGGGCAACACGGAGGGCGGTGCGGGCAACACGGAGGCCAGAGGGCGGGCAACACGGGGGCCGGAGCGCAGGTGGGCGGGCAACGCGGGGGCCGGCGGGCGGGTGGGGCAACACGGAGGGCGGGTGGGGCAACACGGAGGGCGGGCGGGTGGGGCAACACGGAGGGCGGGTGGGGCAACACGGAGGGCGGGCGGGTGGGGCAACACGGAGGCCGGAGGGTGGGCGGGTGGGGCAACACGGAGGAGGTGGGCGGGTGGGGCAACACGGAGGCCGGAGGGTGGGCGGGTGGGGCAACACGGAGGCCGGAGGGTGGGCGGGTGGGGCAACACGGAGGCCAAAGGGCGGGCGGGTGGGGCGGGCAACACGGAGGCCGAAGGGCGGGCGGGTGGGGCGGGCAACACGGAGGCCGAAGGGCGGGCGGGTGGGGCGGACAACACGGAGGCCGAAGGGGCGGGTGGGTGGGTGGGGCGGGCAACACGGAGGCCGAAGGGCGGGTGGGTGGGGCGGGCAACACTGAGGCCAAAGGGCAGGTGGGTGGGGCGGGCAACACGGAGGCCAAAGGGCAGGTGGGTGGGGCGGGCAACACGGAGGCCAAAGGGCGGGCGGGCAAAACGGAGGCCAAAGGGTGGGGCGGGAAACACGGAGGCCAAAGGGTGGGCGGGTGGGGGTGGAAACACGGAGGCCAAAGGGTGGGCGGGTGGGGCGGGAAACACGGAGGCCAAAGGGCGGGCAACACGGAGGCCGGAGGGCGGGCAATACGGAGGGCGGGCAACACGGAGGCCGGAGCGCGGGCGGGCAACACGGAGGCCGGAGCGCAGGCGGGCGGGCAACATGGGGGCCGGAGCGCAGGCGGGCGGGCAACATGGGGGCCGGAGCGCAGGCGGGCGGGCAACATGGGGGCCGAAGGGCGGGCGGGTGGGGCAGGCAACACGGAGGCCAGCGGGCAGGTAGCACGGGTGGGGCGGTCAACACGGAGGGCGGGTGGGGCAGGCAACACGGAGGCCGGAGCGGGCAACACGGAGGCCGGGGCGGGCAGGCTACACGGAGGCCGCAGGGCGGGCTACATGGAGGCCGCAGGGCGGGCTACACGGAGGCCGCAGGGCGGGGTAACACGTAGGCTGGAGGGCAGGTCGGGCAACAAGGAGGGCGGGTGGGATGGGCAATGCGGAGGACGGGTGGGTGGGACGGGCAACGCAGAGGGCGGGTGGGTGGGACGGGCGGGTGGGACGGGCAACACGGAGGACGGGCGGATGGGACGGGCAAAATGGAGGGCAGGCGTTTGAGACGGGTAACATGGGCCGGAGGATGGGCGGGTGGGACGGGCAACACGGAGGGCGGGCATGTGGGACGGTCAACACGGAGGCCGGAGGGTGGGGCGGGCAACACGGAGGTTGGAGGGCACGCGGGTGGGGCGGGCAACACGGAGGCCGGGCGGCCAACACGGAGCCTGGAGGGCGGCCAGATGCGAGTGGGCAACACAGAGGCCGGTGGGCAGCTGAGAGGGGCGGGCAACACAGAGGCAGGAGGGTGGGCGGGCAACACAGAGGCAGGAGGGTGGGCAGGCAACACAGAGGCAGGAGGGTGGGCAGGCAACACAGAGGCAGGAGGGCGGGCAGGCAACACAGAGGCAGGAGGGCGGGCAGGCAACACAGAGGCAGGAGGGCGGGCAGGCAACACAGAGGCAGAAGGGCGGGCAGGCAACACAGAGGCAGAAGGGCGGGCAGGCAACACAGAGGCAGAAGGGCGGGCAGGCAACACAGAGGCAGAAGGGCGGGCAGGCAACACAGAGGCAGAAGGGCGGGCAGGCAACACAGAGGCAGAAGGGCGGGCAGGCAACATGGAGGCAAGAGGGTGGGCGGGCAACATGGAGGCAGGAGGGTGGGTGGGCAACATGGAGGCAGGTGGGTGGGTGGGCAACATGGAGGCAGGAGGGTGGGCAACATGGAGGCAGGATTGGGCAACATGGAGGCTGGAGGGTGGGTGGGCAACATGGAGGCAGGAGGATGGGTGGGCGGGCAACATGGAGGCAGGAGGGTGGGCAACATGGAGGCAGGAGGGTGGGTGGGCGGGCAACATGGAGGCAGGAGGGTGGGTGGGCGGGCAACATGGAGGCAGGAGGGTGGGTGGGCAACATGGAGGCGGGCAACATGGAGGCAGGAGGGTGGGGTGGGCAACATGGAGGCAGGAGGGTGGGTGGGCGGGCAACATGGAGGCAGGTGGGCGGGCAACATGGAGGCAGGTGGGTGGGCAACATGGAGGCAGGTGGGTGGGCAACATGGCGGCGGGTGGGTGGGCAACATGGAGGCAGGAGGGTGGGTGGGCAACACAATGGGCAACATGGAGGCAGGTGGGTGGGCAACAGGGAGGCAGGTGGGTGGGCAACATGGAGGCAGGTGGGTGGGCAACATGGAGGCAGGTGGGTGGGGGGTGGGCAACATGGAGGCAGGTGGGTGGGGGGGTGGGCAACATGGAGGCAGGTGGGTGGGGGGGTGGGCAACATGGAGGCAGGTGGGTGGGCAACATGGAGGCAGGTGGGTGGGGGGTGGGTGGGCAACATGGAGGCAGGTGGGTGGGGGGTGGGTGGGCAACATGGAGGCAGGAGGGTGGGCGGGTGGGCAACATGGAGGCAGGAGGGTGGGCGGGTGGGCAACATGGAGGCAGGAGGGTGGGCGGGTGGGCAACATGGTGGCACTTGGGCAACACGGAGGCAGGGCGGGTGGACAACACAGAGGCAGGCGGGAGGGCAACACGGAGGCACAAGGGCGGGCAACACAGAGGCTCGAGGCTGGGTGGGCAGGCGGGCAGCACAGAGGCACAACACGGAGGTAGGAGAGTGGGCGGGCCACAGAGGCAGGAGGGCAGGCAGCAGACAACGGAGAGTGGGATGGGCTGCAAACAAGCAACACTGACAACAACAGAGAGCAGGAGGGCGGGCAACATGGAGGCCAGAGGGTGGGTGGGACAGGCAACACAGAGGGCGGGCGGATGGGGGGCAAAACATAAACCAGAGTCTTGCGGGCAACATGGAGGCAGAAGGGTGCACTCCAGTAGAATGCCTAAACAGACAAAACGTACCGCCTAAAATAATTAGCAGGGAAAGAAAGTAGTGTGTCTATGCTCAAGGGAAGGGACAAACACACGAAGCGGAAGGAAGCCTACAGCAGCTGACCAATAAGAAGCAATCAAAGAAGAGTGACAATGAGGACAACCAATGGTAAGCAATGGGCTCCATCTAGGGGGGCGTGGCTAGCAGCCGAACAAAATGGCCGCTGCCTAAAGAAGCTCCGGACCCCACAGACATCTCCAACAATCCGCATGCACATCCGCCACTCTCCGCAGCCTATGCAAGGTGATATCGATGTCGGAGACTCCCGGGCACTCAGAAAACGTCCCGCGATGAAAAACGAAGGTCAGTAGCTTAAACGGCACCGTGTGAAGTACTGGCGGCCTATAAACGGGACAGAAGCCGGGACCTCGAGTTTATTGCGAACCAGTCATCGCGAGTGTATCAGTCCCAAGATTCATCGCTGTGCCTGCAATTATACACAACGTCACCCGAGACTCTCGAAGCCCATCTGATAAACCCCAGAGGCACGCCCGACGCTGCGGACGGCCTTCCCCGACGGTCGATCTGGCCGGCCCTCCAGGCGTCGAGGAAACTCAACTCAGAGGCGCCGCGCTGCAGGTGTGCGCACACAAAAGAACTCGATGTGGCCTGGCGGGCTGTTTAAGGTACATTGACCCAAGCGGTGTGGCAGAGGGGGGTCCTCCACCACTTCCCCCCCCCCACCCATGCGAGGGCTGAGGATCTTATGGACACTTTATTCCCCACAGTGCAAGACCTACCAAGCAGTGTAGTGGCACACCACATAACAAGTCTGAAGGAGTACCTGCAGGCCTAAGAACATACAGACTGACACATAGTAGGGGAATAGCTAATAATAAAAATACCGCACAGACACTAGCCTGCGTTGGGACCCATTGGATTTGGAATCAGATAACCTACGCACTTTGGATCGCTGAACGAAGTCACCACCACACGACACTGGTTCCGCAATAAAAAAGCGTCACTTCAGATCTGGGATGGATCGCTCCGGTGGCCACCAACTGACGGTGTGAGCACAGCGGCGTCCCCAACCAGAGGTAGGAAACCCGAAAGGCCGCAGGTGAGGGCTATTCACCTAGGCAGGCAGCGGTGAGAACTACCCCCACGAGATTACCGATAGCGGTGCACACAATAGCCGTGCGAAAAATGGGGGGCCGCGGTCAGCGCTCTACGCAACAAAACAAGCTGGACAAATACGCCTACACTGGAACCCAGCAGGAAATAGCGGATCACACTACCACAAAATCCTCAGAAGCAACTACGGGAGAGGGGCCAGAGGTCACCCTACAAGACATATTAGCCACCTTGAATAAAGTCCATACCGCTCTGGACTCCCGGATCGGTGCGGTATCGGTGGAACTCTCCCTACTTCGCACAGACTTTAAAAATATGAGCGCACGATTCACGGATGTAGAGACCACCACAGAGACCCTGCGCGATGAGACCAAGGAACTCCAGCGGCAGGTGCGCCGGCTAGAGGTCGACAGTAAAGCAATGGCAGCCAAGTTGGACGATTACGAAGGCCGATCTCGGCGCAATAACGTCAGGATAATTGGGGTCCCAGAAGGGGCGGGGAGACCAGCAATGGATCTCTTCGTTGAAGATCTCATCAAGCAATATCTACAACAAAAAGGCCTGTCACACTATTTCTCGGTGGAGAGAATGCACCGTGTTCCGGGCGGTAGACCCAGACCGGGCGCCCCGCCTCGACCAATACTCGCCCGCATCTTTAATTTCCGAGATCGAGACCTTATTCTACAAACAGCGAGAGTGGCTCCACCGGTACGTTTTGAGAATAGCACACTCACTTTCTTTCCGGACTATACAGCAACGGTGACAAAGCAATGGCGAGGCTTCTTTGATGTAAAAAAAGAACTGAGAAACAGAGACCTGAAATATTCCATGCTATTCCCGGCACGGTTACGAGTTGAGGCGGAGGGGAAGGCATGGTTCTTTGCCACGCCAGAGGAGGCCCAGGAGCGGCTTGAAGGTTGGCGTAAAGTCGCAAAATCAGGGAAGAAGAATGATAACCTACATCCACCCCCAACTGAACGGACTCCACCCGAGACGGAGGACACGGCAGCGACTCAGACGACGTCGCAGGAAAGACGCTAAAAGGACCACAATCCCTCTACGAGCTTTGCACTAGAACGAGAGACTCCTCAATTTCACGAACTGAGACGATTACACACTCATCGGATCCTCTGATTGACCGCAGGTGCACCTCGGTTTTGAAACTAACACCAAGCGTTGGCGAGATGACTCAGAGCAATAATAATACTGTAATGTACTTACTTATCGATGCACATCTACTGTTCTCTACTGTCACATACTTCTGTCGCAGAGATGTACTGGGGGGGTCCGGGACGGAGACTTCCCCCTACAAAGGTAACGGGAAATGGGACATAAGCACTCTGCATTGTTGGGGAGGCGGGTAGTTTTAAGTCTGTCGTGCAGGGAGGCGGGGAGGGACAAGTTACAGGGTATGTTAAGTTTTATTTTTATTGTTTAATGTTGTTTTATCTGTATTCATCTCGACTTGCAATTGACTATGGCACACTTCTGATGGCTTCCTCGATAGTAACATCGCACAGACTTGGTACGACTGCTACTAATGTCTACACCCACTATCCCTGATATTCCAAAGGCACATCCCACACGCAGGCCATCACTCGCGATAATTTCCTGGAATGTCAATGGCTTGAGAGACAAACTGAAGAGAGGGCTGGTGCTACAATATCTCAAACACAAAGCTCCAGTAGTGGTAATGCTACAAGAAACTCATTTGATAGGGTCGACATGTAAGGCCTTAGACCGATGGGGTTTTAAGCTGGCGGTACACTCTGAATTTACATCTGGTTCACGAGGGGTAGGAATCCTGATCAAGAAGCAGTTCCCTCTGATAGTCCGACGTGCTTTTACAGGCGAGCAGGGTCGCTTTGCAGCGCTCTCTTGCCAATGGGAAGGACGCGTACTTAACCTAGTCACGGTCTATATCCCCCCTGCGCTCCACTCGCTTGCCTTCCCAGCACTTGGTAAATTTTTACTGACACTACCAGAGGGGGAGATGATTATTGGTGGCGACTTTAACGCAACACTAGACAATACCCTAGACTGAACGCCCCCTAGATTACAGCACCGCACGAGCTCCAGCTTCGCAGATTTCTTAGACGCATTTGGCCTGATAGACACCTGGCGCTTTAAATTTCCACAGTTGCGTCAATTTACTTACCACTCTGCGGCTCATAATAGTCTCTCTCGGATAGACTATATGCTTACATCCACAGAGAGTGTGGGCAAGTTCAGGGAAATAACGCATTTACCCAGAGGCATCTCTGACCACTCCCCGGTTTTGACTAATTATGTCACGCAGACTCAAACACAGGGTCGCATATACCCGATATATCCAGGTTATCTGCATAATCCCAAGATCCGTAACGGCCTACTCACTACTATAACACATTATTTCGTGGAAAACGAGTCCTCTGCATCCTCCCCACTGGTCCTTTGGGAAGCATACAAACCGGTCATACGGGGACAAGCCATATCCCTTATTTCAGGTCATAAAAGAGAACTGAGAAAAGTGATAGAAACCCTGGAACAAGAAGTGCACCACTTAGAGACACTTCATGCACAAAACCCGTCGGACACCAATACACATAGGATGCGTACAAAACAGCTCGAATACAAAGAATATTTATGGGCAGACGCTAGAACTAAACTCACAGCGGTTAGACACAGGGTCTATGAGTCCGGGGACAAGGCAGGCAAGCTTCTCGCCTGGCTAGACAAGTGCGCACGGAAGGACAGATGGGTGTCAGAGCTCCGGTTAGAGGACGGCAATACAACGTCAAACCCACAAGAGAAAGTGGATGCCTTGGCGACTCATTTTGAACACGTCTACACCTCCACAACGACTGACTTGCCGGAGGCGAGGGCATTCCTTAGAGATATTCAATTACCAACGCTGACAAAGGAAGAGGAGCACCTCCTAGAAGCTGACTTGACAGCGGACGAATTAACGCTTGCCATACATAAGCTACAGTCGGGTAAAGCTCTAGGCACCAATGGTATACCAATAGAACTTTACAAGCGAACAGCTGGTAAGCTGACTCCCTATCTCTTAAAGATGTATGAAGCTAGTCTGCACCAGGGTGAACTCCCTAAAGACCAGCGTATAGCCACCATAGTAGCCATCTATAAACCGGGTAAGTCCCCATTGGAGAGCACCTCCTACCGACCCATCTCCTTGATCAACGCAGAGGCCAAAATATTGGCTAAAGCCTTGGCTCTCAGACTGACCCCACATCTTCTTAAGCTAGTACACCCGGACCAGTCGGGATTTATGCCAGGAAGAAATACAGCCCTGAACCTTAGACGTCTGCATAGCGTTATAAGTCGTAAACACAGTATACAGGAAGAAGCCGCTATATTATCCCTCGACGCAAGGATGGCCTTCGACTCAGTCGAATGGCCATTCCTCTTTGCGGTCCTTAAGCATTTGGGGTTCGGGCCTAAATTCTGTTCCTGGGTCCGATTACTGTACACTAACCCACTCGCACACGTGGTGGCTAACTGACATATCTCGCGTGAATTCTCCCTGGGACACGGAACGCGACAGGGTTGTCCTCTGTCTCCACTCCTTTTCGCCTTAGTTCTAGAGCCCCTGGCAGCCTGGATACGGAAAGATCCAATCATATGTGGACTCCGATGGGTGGAGGGATGGGAAGACCGCATCTCCCTCTACGCGGACGACATTTTAGTATACATAGCATCCCCAAAACGCTCCCTCCATAGACTCCTTAATATATGTGACGTATATGGGCAGTTTCAGGATATACCATCAACTGGGGAAAATCAGTACTATATATTCTGCAGGGGCCCCCGCCAGCGTTACCAAAGGACTGCACAGTTAAAATAGTCACAGACAGCTTCAAATATTTAGGAATTCATGTCACATCCGACCCAGACGACTTCCTAACGAGAAACGTACAAAAACCCCTGCACAGGCTGCGACGAGACGCCAAGCATTGGAAATCACTGCCGCTCACCCTACTGGGTAGAGGTGCACTTTTTAAAATGATGGCACTCCCCAGATTTCTCTACGCCCTCGCTAACACTCCATTCTGTGTTCCCAAGTCCTATTTTAAAGCAATAGATTCGGAGGTTAACAATCTCCTATGGGATGGAAAGCCCGCTAGGATTGCAGTGGTAAAACTAGTCAAGAGCTGGTACGACGGAGGTATCGCATTCCCAAATATCCAAACATACTACTGGGCTGCTCAATTGGCAGTGATTAACCAGTGGGTCCACGCGCCACAGACTGACCCCGCGTACCGACTAGATAGGCATGCTCTGGGACTGGGTGGAGTCAACCGGATGCTCTATAATAAAAAGCGAAAGGCTGGCCTACTGGGACCGACAGCAATTACTGTCCGCGTATGGCACAGGGTCACACGACACTTAGGATGGACAGACGTACTAACACAGCACACCCCGCTATGGGATACAGACAAATTGGGCACACTAGGCAAAAGTAAGGGGTTTTCAAAGTGGGACGCAATAGGAATATCTCGGCTGGGCGACCTCTGGAAGGAGGGGAGAGTTGTCGCCTTTACCCACTTACAAGACCAATATGAAATGGCACCCACTGAGCAGTTTCGCTATATACAAATTAAACATGCACTCGAGGCGGCCCTCCCCCGAGACACGATTCTCCCGGAGGCCTCCCCACTGGAAGATAGACTCCTGACAGACCACATGGACAAGAGGGCGATTTCCCTTACATACCGTAAGATCATTAATAATCAGCTGGACCCTATGCAACAGCTGTGGGTAAAATGGCAAACTGAGGTGGGTGAATTAGACAACACCGACTGGCAGGAAGCGCTGGAATCCCCTAGGTTAGTGGCGGTTTCCTCTCGGTTATGACTCATACAGCTTAAGGTGCTTCATAGGACCTACTTCACTAGAGTGACGTTATACAAGATAGGTAAAACTGCTGACCAGTAATGAACACCATCACACAGGTTGGCATCTGTCCTGTTCCGCCCGAGCCTAAACGATGTCTCCTGAATATCTGGGAGCCAAAAGATATGAATCACACAGCCCAAGCTTGGGCAACCCTTGATATGATAATGGCAAAGCGAAATATAGCTAGGTGCTGGGGGGCAACAGATGCTCCCCTCCTCACGGACTGGTGTAAAGATATGGATGTAGCCATGGCGGCAGAAAAAGCCACGTATGTTCACAGAGGGTGCCCTGGAAAGTGGGAAAAGATGTGGGGTAAATGGAACAACTACAGAGGGGGTATATGCACCCCCCCAGTGATGGGTCCAGTCTCAGAGGGTGAGGATTAACAGAAGAATTGTTGATGCACTATGTTTTAGAAATTGTAACTCAACTGTGCAATGTTCTTATGTTGTCGATACCATATGACCGAAACCACTCTACAATGAATACGTCATGCTGTAACTGTATGCGCTGCAAGTCTTAGTACTAAGAAAATGTTTATATAAAAAAAAAATGGGCTCCATCTAAGCCCACTGTTAGAAAACAAACGGTGTTCAAGAGACAGCGCATATGCTATCTAAAAGAGATCCAAAAATGTGATATCATGAGGAGCATAATTAATAACAGCCTGTGTATAGTGTGTCAGTAGATATACCACCACCATCATTGCCAATATCTGCTGGGAGGTTACTTGGACTGCAAACTACCTCAAAAAACAGACCCCAAGGCTTTGGCCAATGAGGCCTTTACTTCAAACCTTAGCACATCTAAACCAAATGCCAGATCTTTTTACATGGTAGATTTTTTGCACTTCTGCTCACACCAGATCAGTATGAGGTCCTCTCTCACTTACCTTGTAGTGCATCCGCAGACCTATAATCTGTGCCAGAAAGGAGCGGGTGAATCGTGCTCGAACCAGCTGTTTATAAGCGCCACCTAAACATGACTCGTAAAGGCATTTTCCAACAAGCCGCCCCGCAAACTCATACACCTTGAGACGCAAGGTGGGGGGGCGACTCGGATTTGGGTGTACCTGTAAAGAGAAAAACAAAGATAAACAGATGCTGAAGCACAGCCTGTCAACAAGCAACAGAGATCATTGAAGGGGTGGAAAGGTTAGTTATCATGCAAACTCTTGGCAGACTACTCCAGGCTGGTAAGATTAACGTAATGCACAACCATATTATGATATGTGTTGGAACAGTGTTAGAAGTTGTGGTCAAAAGAGCAGGGTTCTGGTCATGCAAAACAAACAAGACAACATTACTTTAAATGCAAGTTTGACAGGAAATAGACTGGCTGTGTGACCAACATAGAACGAAGACTGACAAAACAAAAAGAAAAGGGGAAGAGTGGTGTATGTGGATGTGCGTGTTAGCCAAGGGGTGATTCGCCATCTCCATGAAGAAATGTACATCTGGCTAGTTGTATCTTTGGAACAAGGTTGGATGGCTCAGGAGCAAGCACTGTTCCTGTATTTGTAGCCTCTAGTATGCTTCAGATTCGTATGATTGTCTTCCTCTTAGCTGGTGTTAGACTGGTTCAAAAGAACAAAAAATATCAGGGATAATTCAACCTAATTTGATAATCATAGGCAAATGAAAAATTGCACAACAGCTCTTTTTTGCAACTCTTTTTTTCGTACTGATGACTGAAAATGGACTGGCTATGAGCACACAAAGCTTATATTACTGAACCTATGTAAGGGGCTTTACTGTCTCTCCTAGAGATGAACTAAATTAAGTCTCAGAGTATAATCCTCATTGGTTACGTTTAGCACTGACCTTCAATTGTACCATTTAGACAAAGCGGTTTCTTTTCCTTTTGCTTGCTACCTGGATAGATTGTGGAACAAACGCCTACATGGCTTTGTGAAGCATGGTCGCCCTACCTTGCATATCTTCTGTACAGCCCTTTGTTTTTTTTCCAGTGAATCTGGCAATCATGCTAGCCCAATGGAGGAGTTCTTAGTGTTTTACATTTTTTTTTTGTCAACACCAGAGCTGTGCCCAAAGACTACAGCTTTTCTGAGAAAGCCTGACTATCCCGTCTCTACCCATGCTATAGGGGTCACCTGGTGAATATCCGCCAACCTAATTTAGAGATTTAGAAAGAGACAAGCTCTTGGTAGATTCTAGAATCTCAGAGAGCGGTGTATGTCCTGGACTGCTCAGCCAGTACTTTTTTCACCATAACTGACTCGATACTGAGGAGGCCTTTACACCTGTTCAGGAGAGAAAACTGCAGGACCCTGGTTAGACATCTGTGGTGGAATGGTACCGGTCTCTCTCGAGTCAGGGTCTCAAATTAGGAAAGCTTTCAGTCATCATGCTGCTGTGATATTTGAAGACTAGAAAGACCAACATGCCTGTTTAGCAGCTTCATCCGCAAGGAGTGACCTGATTCCCAGTAAAATCACCACAAGGCTCAAATTACTGGAAGGACCTGTGAGAGTACTGCTCGAAAAAGACAGGCAGGGAGCCACTAGGTAGCCCAACCTGGGCAGCAGGTGGTGCAAGTAGGACATCTTAGTCAAGGGGTTGTTCCCTCATCTTCATTGACTGAAAAGTTGAGCCAGCAGTGTCTCTGATACACTGAATGCCTGCAGAGTACCCCACTGACCTTGCTTCCGTCACTACGAATAAGGAGGGAGTATCTTAACATGCTCACGCAAACTCCCCCGATCCAAAATAACCTTCTTGGAACCATCATTCTAGCCATTATGGATGCAAAGACATCGCTAGTCGAAGACAGAGGAAGGGCCACCCTAAAACTAACCAGTGGCTACTGATATCACCATCACCTCCTGTGCCCAGAGTACCTGTGGGTGCCCTGCCACCTAAAATTTGTGAAAGTGACTGCCAGTTTCTTTTATAGGCGCAACTGAACTTACAAGGCACTTTTTGGGACATTTAGTGGCAGCTGGATCACTATACTACATGGTCCATGGACAAAAGTTAAGGGACTGTGTCCTTAGGTAGACACTGGTGACTAGACACTGGTCACCAGGATATCACCAGAGACCTTGGAAACCTTTCCAAGACTGTGAATCTTGCTGGTTGGGAGGGGGATGTTATAGATGTAGATAGCTATGGATTTTTACAATAAGAAAAGGAATAATTTTAATTAGGAGCATCATTTGGGTACAAAGCCATTACATAAAAGTAAATCTCACTTTACATTATCCTTAGATGTAGCCTGTCAATCATCAATTGTACAGTATCGGGACACCAGTAGTAAAGAACAGTAACCACGCAGGATACTGTCCTGTAACTTGTGACTGCATAGGACCCAGGTAAATGCCTCATACTTTAAACATCATAAAGGCTTGAAGTGTGTGACAACAACACTGATGTGTTCTGTGGGGTTTAAAGAAAGAGTTCTCAAAAACTTGGCAGTGACAACGCAGGTCTTACATTTGTTCAGAACCTTGTTCATAAACAGGAAAAAAAAAAAGATTGCCAATCAAAAGGCAAATCCAGGACTTTACGTTGCCGGGCATGGAGTAGAAAGGAAGTGTGTGGCTCAGGCTGTAATGACTACCATGTCTTTGTAAATAGTGGATGCGACATTCAATGGAAAGTTTCCCTACCCTAAGCGCCGAGTTGTCCCTATTCGCAAACCCCCATTCATTAATTATCTAAAGCTGAGAGGTGCTGCAACATAACTGTATATTTGTGAGTGTGAGACCCCTATTATACAGTGATCTGTATAATATCTGCAGCGCGATCCTAGGTGTACCTCCATACCACAATTGTGTATGTAGTATTTTATCTAGCCATGTAAAGGAGGAGTCCGGAATTACTGAGGAGGTATTTTGTAACACATACAGCAATTTTAAAGACTGCTGCCAAGTATGGTGTGTAGAAGTGTTCACCAGCGGTGTGCATCTGTTTGAAAGTTCTATAAGACCACCTCCAGGTTATCACTCAAGATGCACTCAGAGTTTAAAATGGCATATATTCCCAAGGTTCTTAAAACTCTCTACTGTCACCACAAAGTCTCCGGGCACATCAGATTCCCCACTCCCATTCATTAATGTTGTACAGTATTGACTTACTCCAGTTTATGTTTACCCGCATATTTCTTGAATTCTGTAAAAAGTTAAAGTACTAATGGGACCATCCTCTGAGGGTCTGTTAAATACAATGGGATGTCTTAAACATATATTGAGAACTTCTCCGGTTTTCTTGAGACCTCTGGAAAAAAAAAAAACACTTCCAAACTATATCTGAACCAACAAGCCAATGGCTTACAAAGTGTGAATATCAAGGGTGAGTGCGGGCACCACTGCCTTGTGCCATGCTCCAAAGATAATCAGTCCCAAGGGACCCCAGTGACTCTCACAGGTGCTTTTGGCAACTCATAAAGCAAGACCACCCAGCTACAAAATTTCCATCCAAATCAAAACCTTTTCAAGGTGGTTAGGAGATAAGTCCACTCAATAGAAATAAAAGTATTTTTGGCATCTAGAGACAGCATAGCCAAAGGGTCTCGTGCATGTCTGGTTTTATCTAGCCACACATGTAGCTGTGAGTCCCTGCCTCATCACACGCCCTGACATGAATCCAGTTTGGCCTTTATGAATAATACTCATAATGACACGCACTAATCTTGTGGTTAGGACTTTGGCAAGAATCTTGAATTCTTTCTTTAAATTGGGATGGGTCTTTATGACGCACATTCAATTTTGGGTCTGCCTTTTTATATGACTGAAATAACTGCATGTTGGACGTCTGGAGCCAGCCTCCTCTTTTCTCTGGCCCCCTGGAATAGGTTGAGAAGATGCAGCGCTAGCAGGGGGGATAGTCTCTCGATAGTTCTATGGAAAACCACTGGAATCTGGGGGGGTTTTCCTACCTGCATCAACTTTAGTGCCTCAGTTATCCCATCTAGTGAGAGGGCATCTTCGAGGGCACCCCTACCTTCCTCACTCAAGAAGCAATCTCTAAAGTGCCCAGGAAAGTTTCAATCTTTCCCTCTTTGCCTCACCTCCGAGCTTGGTACAATGTCCTACATAACACCTCACAAGGACTGAAGACGGTCCTTGACAGTGAGGATTCAGCAATGGTCCCAGCCAGAAAAAAATTAAATGTACCTCAAATCCTTTGAAAAGGAGGGAGAAGGCACTGCCTGCTCACTGTAGATGAAGAGTCTCTGAAGAATTTGGTTAAAAAATTCAGAATAAGAATAGTTGTGCAGCGCTCACAGGAAGCCCTGCTGCCTGATACCAAGGTGTAGAATATCTAGCAGTTGGAGCATCTGAGGAGGGTTGGAACAATGAGAGCTCCCCCCACTACCACATGATTGGCTGGACTTCGGATCATCTAATGAGGTGGAAGGGCTAATTGTGGTCTAAGATTATTTTTTTTCCATTTGTTTTGAATGTCAATTTCTGAAATACTTCTGTTTTAACATTGATTTTAGAGGGTTACCAGGCGGATGTTGAAGAATAATTCAAGCATGTGAACCTATGAACAATCCACTGGTGGTGAACTTAAGAAACAGTGGTTGAAAGAACTGACCTGATAGAATGGATATGGGTATTATATTTGACTCTGGTCTCATAGCTGATACTTAGAAAGAGACAAATAGTGTTAACAAGGCTCCCTTTTTGTAAGCAGCCAGGAGAAGGAAACACATGCATGAGGCCAGGATACCTAGAAGCTTCTGAAAGCACAAACTAAAGTAGGTTATCATTTTCTTCACTGATCTACCGTCTCTCCGGGTCGGGAGTATGTGACTCAGACAGAACTATCAAAAAGAAATTATACAAACAAGATTTTGGCAATGAACTAAAAAATATCTTGGTGATGATGAAAACGCCCGGTTCTGCAATCTGTTGCACACCAACTGTTGGCTTTTGTCAGTCTTCTCCAGTGTCAAAGTTTTAAGGGCACTAAATACTGGCACTGAGAAGAATTAGGCAGAGTCGGTGCCAAAAATGGTGTATTCACATGTGGATTCATAACCATTTTTTGTTTTAATTAAACAACTTTATTGCCATATAAATAATGTACAAAGACATCTGCAATAATTTCAAGCAACAAAACTTCTTCAACAGCTCATTAAATCCTCACAGAAATGGAAAGAATAATTTTCCCAACCCATATGTTTCTCAATTTCCCAACATCCTTTTAACAAAGCCATGGCTATTTCATTGCACAAACAGCATCTTGTTAAATCAGGCAGGGGCCACACTCTGCCCTATCCAAGCCTGCTAAGCATCATAGGTACACAAAAGCGATCCTGCCACATGCTCCATTTTTTAGGTGCTGAAGCGGGCAATGCATTGATTTTAATATGTGTGTCTCCATCAATATGCATCTGTGTATGCCACACAACCACAATGCTTATGAAGGTGCTTCTATGTCTCTCTAATATTTTACACTATCACAACCTGGAACAAGCCCAGATTTAGAATTGGTTTTGTGCCACAAGTCAATTTGAGGTCCTCCAGTAGTCCCAAATGCACTTTCGTGAGTCTTAATTCTAGTAGCCACTCATATTACAGACAAACCATTAATCACTTTTTCCAAAACATCTGGATTGTTACACCACTCCATGGTCAGTACAAAAAAAAGTCCTTTTTGACTACACAATTTGAGGAATTAGGGCATCTGCTATTTTTCATCCTAAACAATGTTCCCCTCGTGTCACACATGTAGTAACAATACTTAAAATGAAGTAAAGGGAGCCTGGTTGAAATCCGCCACTGCCACAGTGACAGTTTTGCACCACACCACTCCTTTTTCACTCTCTTCACCCAGGTATTTCTCCCATTGTTCCTTAAGTTTTCTAAACTTATCTTGTGAGTGTATTATTCAAGTCCTCAGAGAGAACTTTTTGGAGCTTAGTTTAAAAATTGTGGGTGCTGCCTAAGAGAAATCAAATTCTGGCAATGGCTGTATACCATTTTATTATTATAATGGGTGGCATATCTAGAAGTATCAAACAATTCATATTGCTGCTGGTGGTCAAAAAATTAATTCTCATTACTATGGTCTTTAATGTCACACAGCTTGGAGATCCAATTCACGTCCCACTTAACAAATCCTTTCAATGTTGACACCAATTAAAGTCCTTTCACAACCCATAAAGGTGTCTCCCTAGTGAAACTGGCGGATGCCCCATAATATAGCATGTGTAGCAAATTAATATTTTTCAAAACCTCTCATTCTAGGTTTATGACCAGTGTTTCTCTTGGTTCAAACAGCTAATTGTATATCTCCACAATAAGTGCTGCGGTCGCAATCCTATTTTAACCAACAGAAATTTGTCATATACATTCTTGTGGTATCCTTCGTTTAGAGGTAGCTCTCTCAATTTCATGGAAATATTCGAGCAGTATATGAAAAGTTTTGCAATACATAAAAAATCTTAATAATCTGACATATTAAACTTTTAAAACTTTCCAAAGTGATTTTAAGGGTGTGTCTAAGTTCAACAGCCTCCATTTCCTCTCCTTTGTCATAAAATAAATCTTGAGGGATCCAAAATAAGAATGCTCAATTTTGAGTTGGGACTGGCAATTAACTGACATTATCCCACCTTGAACTGGATATATTAATATTTCCCCTGAAGAAGGGTCTGTACCATCAATGGAGGGACTTAGGGCCGGCAATAAGCGAGAACAGAGATGCTAGCCACCCTGCGGAACAGAAGCCGACTGCAGGTGTGGATCTTTTGTGGGCCACATGGAATGAAAGAGTTTGGCATGACTCACATGGAGCTGTGCAGCTAATTACTGGTGCTGATTGTGGCCCTGAAGGACTACGCAGTGGCGTAACAAAACGTGAGGGGGCCCGCCTGCAAGATATGCTGAAGGGGCCCCTCACACTCACATCAGTAGGGGCTGAGGGGGCCCACTCCAGTATGGGTAAGCCTGGGCCACCCACACCGCGGGGGCTGCAGGGGCCTTTGTTACACCCCTGGGGCTGAGTGTGAAGGGAAAGTGAGGACTTGGTCTGAAGCCGAGACGAAAACAGGACTGTGGGATCTGAAATATTCAAGGTAACATAGCAGATGTGCTTTAATCGAGGGAAGAAGGAGAAATTCAGTATTTCAGCTGCTGGAAGAGACAGTGCAAATCTGCAAATGTCAACTGCACAGATGCGTGGAGAACTAACTGCTTGGCTGACAGAAGAGGGTGGCAAGTGAGTGGTGGGTATGCTGTGAAAGTGAAAGCGGCCAAAGGCATTCAGATAGGAGTATGCTCAAGTAAGGAAAGGTGCTAATAAACGGAATAAGCTTAGTTTTGAATTGAGAAAGCTCTCTTGAGGAATGGAACAGAAAATTGTACTGATGAGGTGGTCACAGCAGATGCAATGGATAAGCTTGGGGTTAAGACTCTGCTATTTGAAATAAAAAACAGCCTGGTGGCTATCAATGGGAAAATAAATAAGGAAAGGTTTCTTACCTGTAATTCTAGTTCTCCTTCAGGGGAGTCTGCATTGAAATCGTGATCACTAAATAGTGCCACTCACATGCGAGATCCAGGAGCACTGCTTTAAAATATATCTTCTTAAGTGTTCATTTTCACCCTACTTCAGGAAGGCCAAGTTTTAAAATAGAACTTTATAAAATGTTTCAGCATATAAAATAGGTTATATTGACCAATTCCTTTAATTTACTTTTTCAAAGGCCAAATGAATAATAAAAACAGGAAAATTATCAGAAACATCTCCCTCCTGGGAACTGAATATTGTACTTTCACGCCTCATTGGTTCTCCATTCGAACCTATCCGTAAAGCCTACTTAGAGCACCTTTCCTAGAAAGCCGCCTTCCTTGTGACTACCACATCAGCATGCAGGGTTAGCAAAATTCAAGCTTTATGCTCCCATGAATTGTATACAGTATTTCACCGCAACAGAATTGTTCTGAGGACTCATCAGAAATATTTAACTAAAGTAGTTAAGGATTTTCACGTAAATAAAAAGGTTAACTTAATAATTTTCTTTCAGAACCCTACTACTCCAGCAGAAAAATCTCTACACACGTTAGATGTGAAGAGATTTCTATAATTCTACCTCGGCAAATCTAAAGCTATTTAAAAGTTCAAACAATTTGTTGTAAATTATGGCCCGTTACATACTGGTTAAGTTCTGTCTTAATCTCTGTCCAGATGGATAATTTATTGTATTCTTTTATGGTATCAAAAAGCAAACAAAACAGTAACTGGGAAACCAACAGCCCATTCTACCGGAGGCAGATCTGCGACAGCTGCTTAATGAGGAATATTCACGTTGCGGACATCTGCAAGGCAGCCACACAGAGATCTGTTCACACCTTTAGGAGACATTGTCTCCATTCAGATGCTAGAACAGATGTCTAAGTAGAGGGAGCCTTCTTGAGAAATCTTTTTTTCTTAATGACTTCTGTTGGTCATCTTTCTCATCTTTCACTGCCCGTTTTAGGGATGCGATTGCTACTCTATTCAGTGTGTATGATTATCAATGGAGATCCCTTTAAGGAGAGGTAAAGTTTTCTTGCCTGTAATCCTAGTTCTCCTTCAGGGGAAACTCCACTGAAATCATAAGCAGCCCTCCCTCTTTCATGGTGGAAAGGACAAATATAATTAACAGTCATTCTACTTTTTAGTATCTTTAAAAAAGAAGTGAGATAATTTACTTTAACATTTCATTCACAATCTTTTTTGCGAAAGAAACTGGGTTATGTAGACATATAGGCCACATCTATGCTAGTATGAAAACTGACATGGCACCTTTAAGGGCACATAGCCCTCCAGTATCCAATCATGCCAGTAGGTCGCAATTACCTAAGTTCTTTTCTGTGGCTCCTGGTGATAGGATCATAGTGCACAGAACTCTGCCTTTTTGGCTGTTTTCATCACAAATCTCTTCAGATTTGATTCTAAACATCTTTATTTGCCAAATGCCCTGCCAGTGGCAGAAAAAATGCAAAATCAGATCCCCATGATCTGTGCATGCTTTACCTTCCTAACAGTTACACTCCAAACAAATGTTACCACTGCAGCACCTTTTCCAGGTATAACCTGAAGGGCAGGAAAAAGAGTTGTCTACATACAAAACAGAACTATGCAGACAGCACGAGACGCTATCTGAGGTGGGACGTTGCATGAGCGAGGAAAGTCTCTGCCTCCACTCTCTGAGAACTCCACAAGAGACAGTTCCAAAAAGCTGTAAAATCAAGAAAAAAGATGCCATTCCCATTCGAACTATAGAACTTTAAGGGGAGGTACAGTGGCAATCTGCTCACCGTCGAGGTCTGGGTCGACGTCGAAGAAGAGACTACATTCGACATGATGTCGAGACATTCAACATTGAGGGACCATTCCCCATTGAGATACACAGGATCTTCATTCTCAACAAATATGCTCAGTGGATCAGAAAAATGAAGGCAAGAAGATTTCTGAGAACTTTTTGAGGATGTGCAATACTAAAGAGCATATATGCCATTTAGACCATCATCACCAGTAGTTATTCGGCATTCTCCTGAAGATCATACCTCTCCACAACCTTCCCCATTGAAACAGCCAGTTCCACCAGCAACTCCTCCACTTCTTCCAGCTTTGCCTCTTCGTCCTCATACTACAGTGCCTTTGGTGTCTCACTCTTCAACAAGACCTCCTATAGCACCAAGGAGATCTAAGTCTCTGTCACCGAGGATCCGATCTCATTATCAGATCAAGATAAATACCAAGTTCAAGACCTCACTCACGACATTCTAAACATACCTTTTCTTCGAGGCATTCATCTAGGCAACAACACAGATAAACACGTTTCTTACCTTCGGCAACGCTTTATCTGATAGAGACTCATTCTAGCCACAGATCCCTTACCTTGGAACATCCCCCAGCGTCTAACTGGATCCGTAAGATTTTCGAGCAGAACCCCTGCGCACCGGTAGGTGGCGTCGTTCTGTTCCGTGTCGGCGTCATCCGCTGTACCAATAAAGGCGACACCTCACCGCACTGACGTCAGTTACTTACACGACTTTCTATGCCAGGAGCGCCGAGCCACCATGAGCATTGACCACTGGTGTGACAAACTAAGCCCTGAGAAGGGTGCTCCCTTCACCGTAATTGGTACGCAGTCCAGGGAGAATGAGAGGGTCAGTAAGGAATCTGCGGCTAGATAGAGTTTCTACCAGATAAAGCATTACCGAAGGTAAGTAACTTGTTCATCTGAGAGAAACTTCTAGCTGCAGATTCCTTACCTTAAAATAGATACCCAAGCAATACCTGCCCAGAGGTGGGACTGCAAAACCAATTAAATTAGCACGTCGTGCAAGATCGAATGGGAGAGGTGCCCATCACGACAGAGCTGACTGTCCAGGCAGTAGTGTATGGTGAACGTGTGCAGTGATGCCCATCTTGCTGCCTGACAGATGTCCAGGACCAGAACGCATCACGCCAACGCAGTGATCGCAGCTTTGGCTCTGGTGGAGGGAGCTCGCAAGCCCTCAGGAGGTTGCTTCTTTGCCAATGTGTAGCAGATGTTAATGCAGCGGCAATCCATCACGAGATGGTAATTTTCTGCACTACCTTCCCTTTCTGTGCTCCTACATAGCCTACGAAGATTTGATCATCCACCCAGAACTTTTTCGTGAGGTCCAGGTAGAACAACGCTCTATTTGGGTCCAGATGATGGAGTCTCTCCTTCTCTTTAGAGGGGTGAGGTGGGGCAAAGAAGGTAGGCAGGGTGATGTTCTAGCTCGCATGGAAGAGTCACAACCTTTGGAAGGAAGGAGGCATGTGTCCGGAGAACCAGCTTGTCTGGATAGAAAGTGGTATAAGGAGGGTGCACTGAGAGTGCCTGCAATTCGCTGACCAACTAAAAAGGCAGACTTTCAGGTCAAGAGCCTAAGAGGGTAATTGTGTAGAGAATCAAATGGTGCACTCATGAGAAAGGAGAGGACCAGGTTGAGGTCCCACTGTGGCATGATGAATGGAATAGGGGGAAACATATGTTGCAGGCCTTTAAGAAGCCTCGCCACAACAGGCGACTTAAAGAGAGAAGGTTGGTCTGGCAACCGCAAGAATGTAAAGGTGGCAGAGAGATAACCCTTAACTGTGCTCAGAGCAGAACCCTGCTAGGCCAAAGACAATGCAAACAATAGAACCTTAGATAATGGTGCAGAAATGCAGAAAGGGGGTCAACGTTATGGGAAGCACACCAATGCATAAACTTGTCCCAACGGCAGGCGTAAACCGTCTTGGTGGAGGGACGCCTAGCTCCCAGAATAACAGTACAGACTTCAGGAAGATGGTGGAAAGCTGTAAATTGTTGCCGCTCAATCTCCACGCATTAAGGTGAAGGGTGTGCAGGTTCAGTTGCTGCGATAGATGATCCCCTCGAAGGGACAGCCTGACTGGAGGACTGATGGTCATGCTCAGCAGCTCAGGATATCAAACTGTCTGTGCCCAATCCGGAGCCACAAGAATGACTTGTGCCCGGTTGTTCCTGATCTTCTTGAGAACTCTGAGCAGGAGTGATATTGGCAGAAAGTCGTACAGGAGGCCGAGGCTCCACTCAAAACTAAAAGAGTCTCCGAGTGAGAGTCGCCTTGGAAACTCCAGCGCACAAATCTCCTGACATTGCGCGTTCTCTGCGGTGGCGTACAGATCTAACCAATGCTCTCCCAACAGCTAAAAGAGTCCCTGCACCACCTCTGGATGGAGACGCCATTCGTGATCTGCTAGGCATCGCCGGCAGAGCTTATCCACTCTGGTGTTCAGAGCCCATCAGGTGTTGAGCCACCAGGGAGCTACCCTGATGTTCCAGCCACATCTAGAGAGGCAGGGCTTCTTGATAAAGGGTCCATGACCCTGCCCTGTTTGTTGCAATACCACACGGCAGTAGTGTTGTCCGTCAACACCTACACCAATCTTCCCTTGATCGAAGGAAGAAAGGCTTTAAGTGCCCAGCGAATCGCCCGGAGCTCCGACAGGTTCATGTGGAGCTCGGACTCCGCCGGAGACCAGAGTCCTCTGATCTCCACCTTCCCCAGATGCCGCCCCAACCCAGGAGTGACGCATCTGTCACTACAGTCAGCTCTGGTTGGGGAAGGGAGAGGAGTCTGCCACTGACCCAACTGAGGTTCACGAGCCATCACTGCAGATCTTTTGCAGTTCCCTCTGAGATCTGGACCAGGTCGGAGAGATTCCCCTGATGTTGTGCCCACTGGGACTTCAGATCCCACTGCAGAGCCCATATATGCCATCAGACATGTTGTACCAGCAGGATGCCATGAGACCCAACAACCTCAGGATCATTCTCACCAAAATCCAGGATAGAGGCTGAAACATTGGTGTGATAGCCTGAATATCCTGGACTCGCCACTCGGGAGGACGTATCCTGCCTCCCACTGGGTGCCCATGATGGTCAGAGAGCAAACTAAAGAGGCTTGGGGCAGCAGCTGCCCGGGGGGGTGGTGGACTGACTCGATCGTTGGACGCCTGTCCCAGGTCATCTATGGGACCGTTGGCCAAGAAAAGGCTGGGAAGCCTGCTGGCCATGGTGGCTGGGAGGGTATGGGCGTGGCTGGGGACTGCTACCGTGGACACTAAAGGAGCAGAAAGTAGACTGGGGTTGGCGAGGGGCCATAGAAAAGCCCAAGGACCTGGCAGTAGCTCTGCTGTCCTTAAAGTGCTCCAAGCTGAACCCACCTTCTCTCCAAAGAGGCAAGAGCCATTGAGGGGAATGTCCATGAGGGAAGCCTGGACTAACCTTGAAAAACAGTCTCTCTCAGCCAGGCATGCCGCCATAAAGCCACCGATGATGAAATTGCTCTGCCCAGCAAGTCGGTTATGTCGGGTCCACACTGTATGGTAAACTTTGCCACATCATGCCCATCAGCAATAGCTTGTGTGTTTGGCTCGGGCCTCCTCTGAGACCATAGGCAGCATTTAAAACAGAGTACCATATCGTATGGGAGTAACGGCCCAAGAGGCACACTGTGTTTACCGACCGCAGTGCAAGGCTGGAGGAAGAGAATATTCTCTTGTCAAAGTTATCCAGCCTCTTGGATTCCGTATCCAGTAGAGTGGTAAGGAACGCGCCAGGGTTAATGCTGAAGTGGAGGCTTGGACCACCAAGCTCTCTGGAGTGGGGTCCTGGGTAAGGAATCTGGGGTCCCCAGGAGCCGGCGGTGGGCCATCGTCATGTGCACAGGAACCCCTGTGCAGGGCTTGGACCAGGCCACAAGTAGGCCGTCCTTAAGGGTTTCATTGAAGGGGAGTAGGGGTTTAGAAGGGGAGACTCCCACGTGAAGCACCTCTGTCAAGACATTCGCCTTGTCTGCCACTGTGGGCAACTGAATGTCTAAGACCTCAGCCGCCCAACGCACAACCACTGCAATAGAGCCTCCCTACAACGTAGCCACAGTAGAAGGAAAGACCATGCCAGTGTCGGTCGAGGTGCCTAAGCCAGTGGCCTCTGTCAGTTCCTAGTACAATCAATCAATCAATCAATCAATCAGGGGTTTGTAAAGCGCAGCTACTCACCCGCGAGGATCTCAAGGCGCTAGTGGGGGGAGGGGGACAGCTCCGTTGAGTGCTGGGGTCATCCGAAGAGCCAGGTCTTGAGGTCCTTCCTGAACTGGAGCAGTGTAGGGACTTGTCTGAGGTGGAGGGGGAGGTTGTTTCAGGCCTTGGCTGCAAGGTAGGAGAAGGACTTTCCTCCCATTCTGGTCTTGTAGATGCGTCGGATGGTGGTCAGAGAGAGGTCAGCTGATCGGAGGTGTCTCGGGTGCGTGGAAGGAGAGGCGGTTGTTTAGGTATGCTGGTCTGATGTTGTGGAGGACCTTTTATGCGTGAGTGAGGAGCTTGAAGGTTATTCTTCTTTCAATAGGGAGCCAGTGGAGATCGCGGAGGTATTGGGTGATGTGGTTGTGACGGGGGATGTCTAGGATCAGTCTGGCTGCGGCGTTCTGGACGGTCTGGAGTTTGCGGAGTAGTTTCTTGTTGATTCCTGCGTAGAGGGCGTTGCCGTAGTCCAGTCTGCTACTAATGAAGGCATGAGTGATTGTTTTTCTAGATTCGGATGGGATCCATCAGAACGTTTTTCGAAGTATGCGGAGGGTGTTGAAGCAGGCCGAGGATACAGCGTTGATCTGGTGGTTCATCACGAGCGATGAGTCAAGTATGATGCCGAGGTTTTGTGCGTGGTCCGTCGGAGTGGGGGGGGGGGTCCGAGGGCCGGGGGCCACCAGGTGTCGTCCCATGCGAAGCGGGTGGAGCCAAGGATGAGTATCTGGTAGGGGACATGGTTACTGCCACAGATGAATGCAAAAAAAACAATTGATGGACAGAATGCAGAACAATGTCATACATTCACCCCAGTACAAAGATCTGGGCCTAAATCCATCGTTTTTTTGCTCACCATGCCATTCCAGTTTGAACCCAGCCATATGCAAATCAGTCTTGACCCTGTGCCCAATGGGAACAGTCCAGCCCGAGCTGCCAGGCCAGGTCCTCCCTGGACTGGAAACAAGCATCCTAGGACCGCGTATGTCGCCCTAAGTGGGAAGGGTATGCCCAGACGTGGGTCCCGTGCTCACTACACCACTGGATTCAAGCTAGTCTGGCTGATGAAGGGTGATGCCCTGAAACCGGTCCCAGGATGCTTGTTTCCGGTCCAGGGAGGACCTGGCTTGGCAGTTCGGGCTGGACTGTTCCCATAAGGAACAGGGTCAAGACTGATTTGCATATGGCTGGGTCCAAACTGGGGTGGTGTGGTGAGCAAAAGAATGATGGATTAAACCCAGATCCTTGTGACTGGGGGTGAATGTTTGCATTGTCCAGCATTCCGTCCATCAATTGTTTCTTTTGCATACTGCCACAGATAAGCCTTAAGGAGACACTGTTGGCTAAGATTGACAGCTCTAAAGCAAGAATCTAAGCAGAGAATAATTGATCTACCTTTCTCTGGTATAACTTGATTTGGAAGTCATACAGATAATGAGATGACTTGATTAAAAGCCAAGATGAAGACTTGATGTTGCTGAGAAGAGACGTAGGGAGCAAAAGAACAATCCTACTGACCTTATGAGTGCCGTTAATATCCACATAGGGTTCAAAACCCTCAGTGGCCCCAACGCCACAAGGAGCACCAACAAAGGCCTTTCCAGCAACTGCAAACGTGACAACCAAAAGCAAGAGGTGGTCAACAATTGGCTCCAGTAGGAAATCCTCTTGCAAGTACATAACAATGAGCCTCTACTTCCTCCTCTTCAGTTACTCCCTCCAGTGGGCGGGAAGAATTTCCAACTGCCTGAAAGAGTGGAGTTCCATTACAAAAGATGTATGGGCCCTGAATGTTGTACAGAACTGCTACTTTCTCAAATTCACTCAAACTCCACCAGCTATACCACCAAAAAAGTCATCCAATCAACATCTGGAAATGCTTCAACAAGAAGCAAATGTCCTCCTACAGAAGCAAGTTGTGGATGCTGTGCTTTCTTCCCAGAAAGGAATGGGATTTTATTCAAGTTCTTTTTTGGTAAAAAAGAAAGGTCCAAAGAACTAATTTAGGCCCATCCTAGATCTGAAAGTCGCAAACAAATGGATGGAGAGACAAAAATCTGGATGCCAGCGTTTACCCTCAGATCCATCAAGGAGATTGGCCATGCTCCAGAGACCCTCAAGAAGCGTATCTCCATATACTAACAGCCAGAAAGCAATGCAAATTCCTGAGATTCATGGTTGGAAACAACCAACACAAAGTATTTCCTTTCGGCCTCAAATTAGCCCTGGGAACATCTCAGGAAACACAAGATGTTCCAACTATCCGTATCTAGGTGACTGGCTCATGAAGTCATCAACACACTTATAAGCTTGTCATCATTACCAAATAACTGTTTCTACTCTCAATCGTTTAGCAAGACACATTGATCACAAGAATGCATCATCCTTCCCGGTGCAGTCTCTTCATCATCTAGGAATGATTCTTGATACCATAAAAGCTAAAACATATACTTTTGGGGAGGCAGTGTTATCCATACATCTAAAATGTCAATCTCTAATAAAATTGCTCCATCCAACGGAAAAGCGAGACAAGTGTCTTCTCCACTGGGCTACATAGCGTCCTGCATCTTTCTGACCCCGAAAGCCTGCCTCCATATGAGAATGCTACAGAAAGGTGTGGAAGACCAGTGGAGTCAATATATGGACAGTTGGGAAGATAAGATCACCCTTCCCCTCAATGTGATGCAATCTCTCAAATGCTTCCTCAGAATGGCATTTTATCCGGACATCCCATCACAGACAATAGTGACTGATTCATCCCTTACAGGTTAGGGTGCACACATGGATCATCTTCAAATTCAAGGAACGCGGTCCTCAAAAGAAAGGACATACCACATCAACCTACTGGAAGTAAGAGCTGTTCGCTTGTCTCTCAAATCTTTCCAATAAAGCACTGGACTTTGCCAAGCGCTCTGCTTCTTCAAAGTAGCGCCCCAGCGCTCAAAGCAGAGACTGAGTAGAAGACCGGACATTCAAATCTAGTTTTGATCAAAGAGCCAGGTTTTTAAATCTTTCCTGAAGTGGTGTTCAGATTCGGCCATGCGGTGTTTGGTAGGCAGGGATTTCCAGAGTTTTGCAGACAGTACTGCGAAGGATCTACCTCCCTATCGGACTTTAGAGAGCCTGAGGACCCGCATGAGTCGGAGATGGTTAGATCTCAGCGATCTCTCCTGCTGGTACAGGCCATGTCTGTTTCTCAGGTAGCAAGGACCCTTGTCTGCCAAGGCCTTGAACACCAAAGTCAGAGCCTTAAACTTGATCCTTTTTGCTACAGGAGACCAGTGAAGCAGTCTCAGATGCAGCAAGATAGGATGGCGGAAAGGGACCAGCCGAACCAGCCTAGCCGTCGCATTCTGTATGATCTGAAGCCTATGGATCAGATAGGCAGATAGACCCATAAACAAGCTGTTTGCGTAATCCAAGCGAGATGTCAAAAGAGCGAGGATTACCATTTATCGGGTCTCAGCTGGAAGTAGAGGTATCAGCTTTCTGACTGATCAGAGCTTCAGGCTGCAGATTGATGAGAGTTGCCTAATCTGGGAGGCAAAAGAAAGATTAGAGTCAAATAGGATCCCCATGTTTCTGGCCGATGATACTGGACCCGGGGGTAGATTCAGTTCGGCCGGCCACAAGAGGCTAGCAGTGGGAGGGGCCTTCTGGTTGAAGAAATGGACCTCTAACCCTCCAGCAAGACAGACTCACTCCTTGTTCAGACAGACAACACAACTACTATGTATTATTAGAACAATCAGGGAGGAACACGGTCCAGAGTCTGGTTGCTAGAAGCCAAATCCATCCCAAATTGGTTGATAGCCAGAATCCTGAGGATCACTGCAGCCCATCTCATGAGAGTCAAGAACATTAAAGTGGACTCCATCAGCAGATCAAATCAAGAAAACCACGTGTGGGTCCTCAATGGCTCCTCTCGTTCACGTGTTCTGCGCCTGGCATTTTCTCATATAGACCTGTTCGCCAACACAGAGAACAAAAAATTACCAGACTTCGCCTTGAGGTTCTACCAACCAGGGTCAAAGGGAAATGCCCTATGGATTCACTGTTTGGGCAAATGTATCTAGCCTTTCCCCCCATACCTCTAATTCCAGCAGTAATCATCAAGCTGTCTTACTCAAAAGCCAGAATGATTATAAAATCTCTGGAGTACCAATGATAGTGGTGGTTCACAGACAGACATTCTATACATATCGGAACAACCAAACCTGAGGAAGTTGTGAATACCGGACGGGCCAGATGGTACATCCCAACCTCCCATCTTTAAGTTTGGTAGCCTGGCTCTTGAACTCGTTCAGTATGGACACTTAAACCTTCCACAAGACTGTATGCACATTTCAAAAGAAGCTAAACGTACAACTGCCAGAGCCTCTTACTTCTTCAGATGGAAGAGATTCCAGCTAAAAGGAAGCATTACAACATTATTTGCTCCTTTTTGTCAAATATGGTATACAATTTTCTTCTAATAAGATTCATTTGGCAGTTATTACTTCCTACAGAGAATGTTCTTCACAAACCTCTTGTTTCAAGATTCCAGTAGTTTAAGACTTCTTAGAAGGCATTACAAAAGTTTTTCCCCTGTACAGACTATCTCCCTCCTGGGAATTGAATACTGTACTTTCACGTCTCATGGGTTCTCCCTTTGAACCCATCCATAAAATCTCCTTTCGGCACCTTTCCTAGAAAGCCACTTTTCTTGTGACCATCTCATCAGTGAGTACATAAGAACAGTGGTCCCAGAAAACGACCATACAATTCAAAGTCCAAAATTACAAAGTGATTACCAAAAACTGAAACACAAGGTATTTTGTTGCTCTTAGTGTTTAATTCACACTGAGCATTAGTCTATTATTGACATAATTCATGTTATATACAATGATATCCCTAGTGGGAAAAGGGAAGAGGGGAAGGTGAAGTAGAGTGATTCAGGTGAGGTAAGGGTAGTGACTTCAAGAGTGTAGTTTGCATCAAAACAATATATTACTCAAAAAACATGTGGCTCCTGATTGAGCCTATTAATCACAATATACACAAAAAACTTGTATCGCCATGGTAATAGTTAACACAGTACTAAATCTCTGATGTTAAAACTGGCTTGATTAAAAATTGTCGACGTTTCGACCCCAATATATCCGTAGGCTATTGAAATCCTTTTGCCGGGGTCTTCATCGGGACTGTGGTGTGAGGGTGGGTGAGGGGATCATAAGCCGCCCCTGATGAGAGGCTGGAGTTATGCTAGGGCCCACGTGGCTCCTAATGATCGGGAGAGAGAAAACAGCACTGAAAGTGAGTTGAAAGCCTAATTACTCGGCTGAAGGCATATAAAGTATTCTGAGTTAGAAATACTGGCTGGAACTTTCAAGTTGCATCGCGCCGCAGTTCTGTTGAAATAAATCCTTCGCTCGTTCGTAAGGATTTATTTCAACAGAACTGCGGCGCGATGGAAACTTGAAAGTTCCAGCCAGTATTTCTAACGCAGAATACTTTATATGCCTTCAGCCGAGTAATTAGGCTTTCAACACACTTTCAGTGCTGTTTTCTCTCTCCCGGTCATTAGAGCCACGTGGCCCTAGCATAACTCCAGCCTCTCATCAGGGGCGGC
This sequence comes from Calotriton arnoldi, assembly GCA_963921515.1. Lineage (NCBI taxonomy): Eukaryota > Metazoa > Chordata > Amphibia > Caudata > Salamandridae > Calotriton > Calotriton arnoldi. Next base: position 567,953 of record CAWUFW010007309.1, on the reverse strand, counting down.
TTATGATCCCCTCACCCACCCTCACACCACAGTCCTGATGAAGACCCCGGCATAAGGATTTCAATAGCCTACGGATATATTGGGGTCGAAACGTCGTCAATTTTTAATCAAGCCAGTTTTAACATCAGAGATTTAGTACTGTGTTAACTATTACCATGGCGATACAAGTTTTTTGTGTATATTGTGATTAATAGGCTCAATCGAGGAGCCACATGTTTTTTGAGTAATATATTGTTTTGATGCAAACTACACTCTTGAAGTCACTACCCTTACCTCACCTGAATCACTCTCACTTCACCTTCCCTCTTTCCCTTTTCCCACCTAGGGATATCATTGTATATAACATGAATTATGTCAATAATAGACTAATGCTCAGTGTGAATTAAACACTAAGAGCAACAAAATACCTTGTGTTTCAGTTTTTTGGTAATCACTTTGTAATTTTGGACTTTGAATTGTATGGTCGTTTTCTGGGACCACTGTTCTTATGTACTGTCCTTTACCCAGGTCCCAGAGACTAGTTTTGGGTTTACCCTTCTTAGGTAACCATCTCATCAGTGAAGCAGGGTCTAGTTTTTCCCATATAGTGCCCCAGGCCCATTCTGTCCACATCTGAAGCATAAGAGTTTCAATTGTCCCTGCCAGCCCACAGACCGGGTTGTGTTAAAACTGTCCACACTGCATTGAGCATCTAGAGAGGCAGTAGGCCCCTTGCCCTCCTGTATACTCAGATGTACATCTTTCTGAACATCAAGATGTAGCAATAACAGGATGTGTCTGTCATTTAGGAGAACAAAATTGGCCAAGAGTAGGAGTGGGGGCAGATTGGGCAAACTGGGACTTTCCACCTTTTGTATTCTTCTGCTTTCTTATAAAAAAGTTTCCGAGAAGTGACGCAAATCATGTTCGATAAATGTTCAATTTCATTATGATTTACAGTCAAACATCAAGTGACCTTTTGGTAAGCTTTTGTAATGTAAGTGTCACTTCTGTGTTCCTAATATTTCCGAGAAGTGACCAAAGTGTGTCATGTTCTGCGGTCAAAGCACCTGATAATGTTGTGATACTGTGATCAATGGTTCCACATTAAAAGAGTATAAATGATCTGCTCTTCAGTCCATTCGACGGACTACCTCGCACAAATGAACCCTTGGGTCATGACGTGTGTGTGTGTGCCCCCTCAGCCATCTTCTCTAACATCTTTGGCTTTGGCTATAATGCTTATTATATTTTGAAATTGTCTCTTTCTCTCTCCTCTGCATTGCCGTGATTTTTAAACTTACAAAATTGCATGATTTACTTTTTCATCTAGGAAGGTGTCTCAAACTTGTTATCTTCTAGATTACACGATGCTATTTTTGATTAACAATGTGCCTTTGCCTTTGACATTCATTGTTCAAACTTGTTCTTCGAATAAAGTGCCACTCTGACTCAGTTCCTGCATCTCACATGTGTGTTTCCTTATTTTAGATAGAGCACCCCTGCTCAAATTAAGGCTGAGTAGTCCACCCAAAAAAAACCACCCTGCAACATCAGCATGCAGGGTTAGCAAAATTCAAGCTCTATGCTCCCATGTATCGCATACAGTATTTCACAGCAACAGAGTTGTCCTGAGGACTCATCAGAAGTTTTTAACTAAAGTAGTTAGGGATTTATAGACAAATAAAATCATGAACTTACCATTTTTCATTCAGAACCCTACTACTCCGGCAGAAAAAGCTCTACATACGTTAGACGTGAGAAGAATCCTAATAATATCTACCTTGGCAAATCTAAAGATATTCAACAGTTCAAACAATTGTTTGTAAATTGTGGGTTTTTGCGGACTTGTTTAGCTCGGTCTAAACAATCTCTGTCCAGATGGATAGTTTCTTGCATTCTTTTAGGCTATCAAAAAGCGAACACAACCGTAACTGGTAAACTAACAGCCCATTTTACCAGAGGTAAATCTGCGACAGCTCCTTTAATGAGGAATATTCCTATTGCAGACATCGCAAGACAACCACATGGAGCTCTGTTCACACCTTTACGAGACACTGCCTCGATTCAGATGCTAGAACAGATACCCAAGTAGTTCTCCTTGAGAAATCTTTTTGTTTAATTACTTCTGTTGGTCATCTTTCTCATCTTTTACCGCCCTTTTTAGGGATGGGATTGCTACTCTATTCAGTGCTTATGATTATCAATGGAGATTCCCTCAAGGAGAGGAAAAGGTTACCTGTAATCCTAGTTCTCCTTTTGGGGAAACTCCAAAGAAATCCTAAGCAACCCTCCCTCCACCACAGTGGACTGGCCAAAGATAATTAACAGTCATTCTAGCTTTTAGCAACTTTGGTCTCAATCTCTTTGTAAAAAAAGAACTGAGGTAACTGCCACCTGCTGGGCATGATGGGATACTGGAGGGCTAAGGGCCCTTAAAAGTGCAGTGTCAGATTTATACTAGCTTAGCCCCACGCTACATGTCGAAATTACCCTGATTGCTTCAACCCAATTCCCTGTGAAAACGGTTTGTGAATGAGGTTTTTAAGAAAGATTACCTTCTTTCTAGTCATGTTCCAATTTTTAATTATTACTTTGGCCTTTTAAAAAAAAAAATTAAAGGAATTTGCCAATATAGCCTATTTTATAGGCTGCAAAATGTTTTAAAGTTATAGGCTCCCTGTCGAGAAGAGAATCTCTTTCGAAATACTCACCCACGCCTACAAATGCCTACACAACACCGGACCCCAATACCTCAACGACAGAATCAACTTCCACGTACCCAAAAGGAACCTCAGATCCGCCAACCTCGCCCTCGCCGAAACCCGCAGCATCCACAGAGTCAAATCAGGGGGAAGAGCCTTCTCCCACATCGCAGCGAAGACCTGGAACGAGCTCCCGATCGACATCAGTCGTGCCCCCTCCCTGAACACCTTCAGGAAGGCACTCAAGACCTGGCTTTTCGGCTAAACAGAACTGCTGACCCCCCCCCACCCCACCCCAACTCCCCCTCCCGCGCCTTCAGACCCTCACGGGTGAGTAGCGCGCTTTACTAATACCCTGATTGAATGATAGGTTAAAACTTGGCCTTCCTGAAATAAGGCGAAGATGAGCACTTAAGATATATTTTAAAGAAATGCTCTTTAAAATTATTCAGTGATTATTATTATAAATGGAGAGCCCCTGAAGGAGAACCTCTCAGCTTGTTTGGGCCTAAATGAAAGAACACATTGACAAGCACAGCGCCAGCCTAGACATGACTGAACAACAGATCTCCAATATACAGAACTATGTGACAGGGAGGAACAAAAAGCAGGTAAGAACAAAGAAAATACAGGAAGCTAAGAACAAAGACCTTGAAGTGTGCTCCAAAAGAAACAATATTTGTATAACTGGTTCCCTGAGAAGACTGCTACAGGCTGCATTGAAACCTGTTTGGAAACAACACTTATGTCAAAGACTGCTTTCCCCCCCCTCCCCCATTTTTGTGGTAAAGCAGCCCACCAGTCGCTGGCACAGAGACCAATCCCTCCAACACCAGTAAAGCCCATCATATCGAGACTATCCAATTAGAAGGACTGTGGCACTGTGCTTTGCCTGGCACGAGTAAAGAAGGATCTCAACGACCTGGGATCAATGATGCAATTTTCCTTAGACTTTTTTTTAGGTGATCCAGGAAGCCAGGAGATTTGTCACACCTCCTATGAGAAAGCCGCAACAACAGAATTATACATATGCAATGATGTACCTGGCATTACTGAAGTTCAACTTGCAGGAAAAACTCACATGTTGGATGACCCATGGAAGGCGCCAGCCTTCCTAAATAATAGGAGGGCAGGGGCGTCTACACAATGACTGGAGAGGACAATAAAAATGCATCTTGGCAGACCAAAAATTAATGAGATTGGTAAAAGTGTGGGGTATAATTGTAGTGAAGAATTTGGTGTAAAGCATGATGCACACCACTATTACTGGTTGAATCTATCAACTGGGAAAACTATATACTACAGCAAAACATGGTAGGGGTGTTCTGGGGCTCGTCTTTGGAGCATACAGTACAGCTTCCTCCACACAGGAACACCTACTGTTGAAGGGATGTGAGAAAGACGTGAGATGCCGACGCCTCGATTATTGTACCCACAGTTCTGAGAAAAAATATATATAGTGCGCTTGTAGACTTTCTAATTCCAAGGGGTCGGGAAGGGTACATTCCATCTGTAGGTTGTTAAAGGAGACTACTAGATTTACCCCCTGCTCTAACGATCACAGATGGAACCATGTAACATAACTCATGGTGACATTAGATGTACTATGAAGAAACTGCATAGGAGAACTGACTCTGGCATCCTCAGGTGTTTAGCCATTTCATTACTGATTCCCTTTGTTGACCTGACCTATAGTTTCAGCGATAGTGATTACAATTCAGATTGAGGAAGAGGATAAATCTACTGATATATTTGAGATCAGTGTGGGTGGGTTCAATGTTTTAGGGTGTTGTATGTTATTTAAACGACTATTCCACCGAGTCAACACATGGAAAGAATAACATAAGAGTAAAAATTGTCTGCCTCAAAGAGAAGTGGGCATCAGTGCGTGAAAATCACATTCCTCATTGGAAACGTTAGGGGGGACTTAACACCACAAATTACAACAGATATCTGGATAGACTATGCTGGAGAACTACCTCTCTTCCACTCGGATAACTCAAAATGGTGACACATATGGTGGGGAGGCACATAATCGTGAAGGTCTTGCTTGCAAGTACAATTATCACCGCTGTAAACACGTATATCCCTAACATTGATATCCTGTTTCTTTCCAATCCATCCTGGAAGGGTGTTTGAGACTAGGCTCACAATTAATTATATGAAGAGTGAGTTTAACCTTTTCTTACACCAAAACCTTCAGAAAACAAGTAAAACAGGCCACCTTCAGTGGCTAGAAAAATCCTATAGCAACTGATAACTAGACATCAACTTATATTGTTAGGGTGCCTGTGACACGGAAAGAGATGGTGTTCATGATTCTATGTCAGGACCGGAGGCTCCGATTATGCTTTGTCTTTCTCCGCCTTTATTAACATTAAAACTCATAGCAGCCAGAAAGACAAATTTTGTAGATCAGAGGAGGAGCCGCGTTGCAGTCAGCGAGTGCGTGAGCCTTGTCCCCCGCTGCTTCTCACCTTACACCCGGCTTCCCGGGTCGGTATTTTTTCCCTAATTTCTCTTCGTGACGCCCCGGCAGGGGTCTGTACTGCGGGAGCTTCTCCGCAGTGACGCTTACGGGCGAATTTGCATGCACAGTTCCCCTGGCAGTTTCCAGCGCGCGGTGAGACAGCAAGCCCTGTCAGTTACCCTGAGGGCTTTTTGGCGCGCTGTGGGCGAGTGCAGGCCTAATTTGCGGTCCTTTGGGCTGCAGTGTAATTTTTTAGCAGTCCTCCGGTCTGCCCATACATTTCGCCTGGTTTTTTCCCCAGCCTGTTATTTAGAACGCATTGCCCTTTAATAGAGGGGGATTTGAATATTTTCATTCTTTAGTTGTTTTGCCTTGCATTTCCCATACCAATAGTAATGGAGGCACAGAATGATACCTATGAGGAGGAAGAGGTGCATGAGTACTTACCTTATGATGATGATTTCTTTGAGGCTGTTGATTCTTCCATCTATAGGGTGGTTAACGAGGTGGTGGGGTCCATGGAACAACGACTGTCGGACAGGATTGTTCAAGAATGCGCAAAATTGGCGCAAGCACACGCGGAGCGGCCGCCACCCACGGCTGAATCAGTTTCAGGGGAGGGCCCCCTAAGAATAAGTGCCCTGAGGGGGTGGATAGAGACGCGTTCGCGCGCCTTAAGACAGCCTTCCTAGCAAAGGAAGCGTCTTCTCCCCCGCGCCACTACCGGTATCCGAACCCCAGGGGTCTCCTGACCCAGCCTCTCCGGAACCTGATGAGGATTCCCAGGGGGATTCGGATGACGGAGCAGGTCCCTCTCGCCCTTGGCACCTGGCGGCCAGCCCTCCTTCAGCCCCGGGAGAAGACACGGGTATGTTGGACCTGGATGAGATTATTCATCCCCGGTCCGCGGCTTGGGCTCCTGGGGACAAGGTGGCCAAGTTTATCGCAGGGCGACTTCGCAAGCCTTTGGAGAAGGAATTTCGGAGTTGCCTAAGGGCAGAGTGTCCGAGACCCACTTTGGAGGGGAAGGTTTCCTTCACCCCGGAGTTGGACTCCAAGATGGCTACTTTCCTGGCGAAGTATATGAAAGATCCTAGGAAGGGCATAGACAGATCCTGGCGTTCATGTCAGGATAAACTCCTCGATGCCATTGGCCCTATGACCAAAATCTTGGACATGGCTGAGGAAGCTCGGGTGTCAGGATCCCCTATTTCTCCCGAGACCCTTTCTAATTGGGCTCAGAGAGCTATTATCTTTATGGGCAAAGCCAACAGTGCCTTGTCAACTGAGCGCCGCCGTTCATTGTTGATTAAGCTAGATCCCAAGCTTGGGGATTTGGCCTCTTCGGAGGTGGGGGCAGTGGCACAGCGGGGTCTCTTCGGAGACCCCTTTGTAAAGGAGTTAGGTAAATTTGTAGCAACATTTACCTCTTTGGATAAGGCCCAATCCAATATCAAAAGGGTCTTCAACCCATGGGTTTTCCACGGGGCCGGCCGAGGCTCCCAGCACAATTCTCAAAGGGGACAAGGCTCCGGGCGTGGACAGTATAATTCCAGCGCAAACTACAACAACTTTTACCCGACCAGAGGCCAGCGCTTCAGGGGACGCGGAAATTTCAGGAACAATGCCGGTGGCGGCAATCCCAGCAGTATGTGTTTTACCAGCGACTCAGTCCGCATCGGAGGCCGATTAGCGGCCTTCCGAGACGCTTGGCCGGCTATTACATCAGACGCATGGGTTCTACAAACTGTTCAGGGGTTTCATATCGAGTTTTTCGATCATCCTCGTCAGGAGAGTTACCCCCGTCCCATCTCCTTCACTACCCACGAGGCACATCTGATCGACGAAGAGGTCTCCGCGCTGCTTCGCAAGGGAGCCATTTGTCGCTCAGCTTTGCATCCCGACGGGTTCCTAAGCAACATCTTTTTGGTGGACAAGTCCGATGGGGGACATCGCCCGGTTATCAACCTAAAAGAATTCAACGGTTGGCTGGTATACCGTAATTTCAAGATGGAGGGAATACATCTCCTTCGGGACGTCCTGCTCCCGTCCGATTGGATGGTGAGGTTGGACTTGAAGGATGCGTACCTGGTAATTCCAATCCATCCTCCGCATCGGCATTTCCTGCAGTTTTGCTGGAGAGATCTAGTCTACGAGTTCACCGCCCTTCCATTCGGTCTTTCCTCAGCACCATGGTGCTTTACCAAGGTGCTCCACCCGGCGGTGGAATTCCCGAGGGCCCAGGGCATACGCATGATAGTCTACCTGGACGATATCCTCATCATGGCGCAGTGTCCCAAGATCTTGTCCATGCAGCTCCAACAGACGGTGTCCCTGTTGTAGAGCCTGGGGTTTGTTATCAACGAGGACAAATCGGTCCTCAACCCTTCTCACAAGGTGGTTTTTCTCGGGTTTGTGGTCGACTGCATTCGTTCGTCTCGGAGTCTGCCGTCTCGGAAGATGGCAAAGATTCGACACGAATTGCGTCAAACCATCTCGAAGACTTCCACGTCACTCCGGCAAATTGCCCGGTTGGTGGGCTTGCTGTCCTCCTCCATCCAGGCAATTTTCCCGGGCCCCCTTCATTAACGGGCCCTTCAGCGGCTCAAAGCATACCATCTGCGGAGAGGGCTGTCGTACGACCAGTCGGTTCCTCTCTCAACAGAAGCAAGAGAGGAGATCGCTTGGTGGCTAACCCACATGGAAGCGTGGAACGGTCGGGCGATTTTCGGCACGTTTCCGGACCTCATCATAGAATCCGACGCCAGCAGGTCAGGCTGGGGCGCCCAATGTGGAGACTTCTCCACCGGAGGTGTTTGGTCGTTAGACGAGCAGAACCTCCATATCAACTGCCTGGAGCTCCTAGCAGGATCTTTTGCGGTCCGTTGCTGGACCAGGGACAGAGTGCAATCTTGCGTCCTTCTAAAGATGGACAACATCTCAGCGGTGCGCGACGTCAATCATTTGGGAGGTCCACGCTCGCAGGCCTTAGCGAACCTGGCAAAAGATTTTTGGGGTTTCTGCTTGGCCCATCATATCTCGGTAACAGTGGAATATCTTTCGGGCCAGGACAACCAGGTTGCGGATTGGCACTAGAGGAATCTCCGCGATTCCAGTCTTTGGAAACTGGACCCTCAGGTTTTTCAGTGGTTGGGAGACCTGTGGGGACCGTTCTCAGTGGATCTCTTTGCGTCGCGCCTGGACCACCAGGTCCCGTAATTTTTCAGTTGGAGACCGGATCCAATGGCAGCAGCCACAGACGCGCTTCTCCAGGATTGGAGCCAAGAGAAGGGCTACGCCTTTCCCCCGTTTTCAATGATCACAAGAGCGGCAGCTCTGATTCGTCGGCAAAAGGCGGAAGTGGTCATGGTAACCCCATGTTGGAGGTCGCAAGTTTCGTTTCCAGTTCTTCTGGAACTTTCCTGGGATTCTCCAATCCGACTCCCCCTATTTCCTCACCTGCTTCTGAACCCAGTTCAGACATGGCCATATGCAAATCAGTCTGACCCTGTGCCTCATGGGAACAGTCCAGCCCGAACTGCCAAGCCATGTCTTCCCTGGACCGGAAACAAGCATCCTGGGACCGGTTTCGGGTTCAAAACCCTCATCAGCCAGGCTATCTTGAATCCAGTGGCAAAGTGAGCAAGGGACCCACGTCTGGGCATACCCTGCCAACTTAGGGCGAACAAAGCAATACCAAAGGGGATGATGGACGGAGCGTTAGAGCAAATCAAACACTCACCCCCAGTCAACTCATCTGGGTTTAATCCATCATCATTCTTTAGCTCACTCCACCACCCCAGTTCAGACATGGCCATATGCAAATCAGTCTGACCCTGTGCCTCATGGGAACAGTCCAGCCCGAACTGCCAAGCCATGTCTTCCCTGGACCGGAAACAAGCATCCTGGGACAGGTTTCTGGCTTACAGCCGTCATCAGCCAGGCTATCTTGAATCCAGTGGCAAAGTGAGCAAGGGACCCACGTCTGGGCATACCCTGCCAACTTAGGGCGAACAAAGCGATACCAAAGGGGATTATGGACGGAGCGCTAGAGCAAATCAAACACTCACCCCCAGTCAACTGATCTGGGTTTAATCCATCATCATCATTCTTTAGCTCACTCCACCACCCCAGTTTCAGCCCAGCATAAGTTGTTCAGGGATCCGGATTCCGAGGAGCGAAATTTCCAACACAATTTCACGAAAATTGATTTTCTTTCGTATTCCTGGTTCTGAAGACCGAATTCCAAGCGGATCTGTGCTGGTGACGCGGCTTTAGGAAGATTAAAAACTGCTTTATACACTTTAGTCTGTAGCTCATTTAAAATATCAATTTCCTGACCATGCCATATTTCTAGGCCGTATGCCAATGTAGGGAGTAATTGTGCTGCCATTACTTTCAGGAGGTGACTATAGGAAGGGCAGCACAGTTTCTTTTGCAACTGTTTGTAAGCAAAAATCAGTGATTGGGCTTTTGCTTTTATTTCTCTTTTCTGATCCGTGAAAGACATATATCGGCCCAGCTTGATGCCCAGGTATTTGTATGAGCTGGTTTCCTCTCTTTGTTCGCCCTTTGCGTACCACTTATATTTACCAGGCCTGGAGCCAGTTAGACGCACCACCTTTGTTTTCTTCTTATTTAATTCCAGCCCTTGCCGGTCAAAGTAATCTATCAGGTTATTAATAACTCTTTGCAACCCGATTGGAGTTTGGCTCATGACCACTATATCATCCGCATATTGCAAGAACTGTATTGGCTCGTTTGCCAAATTGGGTGGGTGGCCATTTACTTTAGACAGGTGGATGTTTAGATCGGCGAGATACAGATTAAATAGGCTCGGTGCCAAGACGCAGCCCTGTTTCAGGCCGTTGTTTGTATTTATCTTAGATGATACTCTACTGCCGTCTCCGAGCTTCACCATAGCTCAGGTTTCACTATGTAGGGCTACTATGGTGTCAATTAGTTTTTGTGGTAATCCCCATGCTTTCAATTTTACCCAGAGGCGATCTCGTGGCACTCTGTCAAAGGCTGATTTTAGATCGATGTAACAAGCAAATAATCCGGATTTTTTATTTATTGCGTTTTCTGTTAGGATTGTCAACGCAGCCAGGTTCGTAAGTGTGCCCACTCCATGCCTAAAACCTGTTTGATATTTCGGGATTATACTCTTTTCCTCCATCCATGCCTGAAGTTGTTGTAAGATGCATGATGCGAAAAGTTTTGCCTCAACATCGATCAGGGCGATGAGCCTGTAGTTTCCAGGCTCGGTACGACTTCCGTTTTTATAGACTGGATGAAATAGATTTCCTCTCCAGGAGTTTGGGGTCTTGTTTTCGCAATTTAGATGGTTAAAAAGCGGCGTAAGGTAATTTGCCCAGAATTCGGGTTCTTGCTTAAAAAGTGTGTTTGGGAGACCGTTTGGCCCTGCTGCTCCTTCAGTTTAAATTTTTTTTATTACTTCTTTTAGTTGTTTAATATTAATTTGGGTGTTTGCGTCATAGGTATTGAATTTCAGTAGGTCTCCATCCTATTGTGCGTTTTTCTGTTTGAGGTGGCTGATGGGAATTCCAATTTGCTTTTCCTCCTCCGTTACTTCCAAGCCAATTTCCACCCAGGTGTTTTTATCATTGTGTGTTATTGTACAATTTGTGGATATGTTGGGTCCATGCTGTCTCGCTTATTCCTGCGTTTTGGTGCATTCCTATTCCTTTTGTTAGGTTGTTTATTATTCCCCAGAATTCACTGCTATTTGGCAATTTGTTGGCCCAGAGTAATTTCTCCCAGAGGTTTTCAATATGCACATTTTTTGCCTCCCTACACTTATCCTTATATTCCTTCCTCATTTGTGTGATCTTGCTGTTATCCATAGCTCTTCCCGTTCTTGCTGCCATGGCCTTGGTTCTCACCTCCTTTGCAATTTTCCTTTTCAGGTCGCGCAGCTGTGTATTGTACCATGGTTCATTCCTTGCACCTTGGGTCGTTTGGCGTGCTGGAATTGCTGGAAATTTATTTAACAAGATCATTCCTAGATTCTCCCAATCTTGTTCTAGTGAGTGGGCACTCAGAGGCCCGGTGTTGTTTACATGTTTGTGCACGGTGTCCATGATTTGTTTGATGTTTGTTCCGCGCCACTTTAATCTCCTTTGATTGTGTATTGCTGGCATTTTGGTTAAAGCTGTTGTATGTCTTTTCTGTAACAGATTAACATGTAATGCCAAATCTTGCGGGAGGTGGCCGCTTTCCGGACGGTTATTGATATGAAAGGAGTCGACTAAGTGCAAAAGTTCCTTACTGACAATAGTATAATCTATGGTCGATTGTTTATTATCACACAAAAATGTGATTCCTGCTGGTTGATCCCCCTTTGTATTTCCGTTCAGAATGGTTAAGCCCAGAGTTTCCAGTTCTCGTTTTAGGTGGTTGGCTTCGGGCTCATTTTGGAGCTTTCTCTTGTTCGGATTGCCCCTATTTAAATTGCTATTGAAATCACCTGAGATTATCATCTCATAGTTTTGATGAGTGGTTTGCAGTGCCTTTATCAAGTTTATCAGACAAAACAATCTATCCTTTTTCCGCTTTTTATCGAGATGGATATATATATATATATATATATATATATATATATATAAAATCAATAACTGCCAGGGCTTTAAGTGTGTGGGTCTTGTGCTCTCCAATTTCAAAACTTGCAACCAGTTTTCTCCCGTATCCAGCTCTTCTGATTTCCAATCCAGTTTTATTGTGACGTATATAGACAGCCCCCCTCTTGGATGCCCATAGTTTTACGTTTTGTCTGCCAAGACGTGATGTTCTTCGTAGCCCATAATAGATTTTGGTGTTAAATTCCATGTTTCTTGTAATAAGATTATTTCAAATCTTTGCAAGAAGGATAAGTTCTCCTGGTCTTGACCCATTTCTCTGAAACCATGGGTATTCCATTAACAGATTCTTATTTCATCTTCCTTTTGTAAGATTGCTTGTGCCTCTATGAACTGTTCCCTTCAAGAACTTTTGCTTTCATCAGGGTCGTTGTTGGCTCAAGAATTGGGGAACCCATGACCAATCTTGATTTTCTTCTGTCTGTTGCTTTGGTCGTGGGGGGCTTGGGCTGGATTTGTTCCAACTTTTTACCTGGTTTGGTTGTACTTTGGGAGTGGTACTTCTGGCCCCCCTTAAGAACGATATTGGTCTTGTGTTATTTCTTGTTGTTTGTTGAACCTCTGTTTTATGTAATAATGGGTACGGATATTTAGGGCGTTTTGGATATGTTAATAATATGCCCCATGCTTCAAAAACCGCTCTTGTTGAGTATATCAGGGCCGCTATTTCCTTTGAAGACCAGGTTGTACGGGTTGCCTCTGTTTCTGTTCTTTTTTCCGTTTGCAGAAATTCTACTGGCAGGAGATCTGCTGATGTGATATTCCTTAATTTTGGGATCTCTTTGAACAGCCTCATTAAGTTTCCCCTATTTAGGGTATCCAGTCTGCCCTTTGTTGGATATTCTGGCGCGAATATTAGTTTTTGGGAAGGCTCTACTGGGTCGCTTTGTCGGTTATGGTTTTGATTTGTACTCATTTTTTCCGTTAAGGATTCACAGTCCGTATTACCATTTTGGCCTATGCTGTCATCAAAGGCACTTTCCTGTGAGAAAGTATTTGATTTTTCCTCGCTAATTATTTCACTTTCTGTTTTTACTATTTTTTGGCTTGTTCCTGTCCGTACAAGTTCTTGCGTAGTATGCCTTTCAATTGGTAGTTTACAGACCCGACCCTGTTTTTCAAGGATTATTTTTATTTGGTTTCTGTTTCTTTTGTCTTGTGGTTACGGTTTTGAGTTCGAACCTCGTTTTTGCGGTTTCGGTACTTGCCTTGGCGTGTTTTGATGGTTATATTCCCTCACTTGGGTGACTCTGTGTTTTGCTGTTTCCTTGTTCGGATGACGTAGATTTACTTTGAGGGGATGTATTGGGGCTGACCGTTTGGTCTTGCAAATTTGACCCTGGGCTGCGCGAGTCCGCTTTTGATATGTTCTTACTGTGGTTGTTGGTGTTATGATTTGACTGTTGAGTGAATATTGGGTAAATTTGTCTTTTTTCCTGGGCTGCTTCTTTGCTAGCATTGTGCCTAGCTTTCCGAGCTCATTTGCGTTGTCTTTTTGTTTGTATAATTGGTAAACTGTGTGGTGACATTGGTTTGTGGACGTGTTGCTTATTTCCGGTTTTATTTGTTTCCAGGACTTCCTTATTTTTTATGCTACCATCATGCAAGGGGTGGCATGTCTTCATTGCTGGTCCTGCTATGCCTTGTTTGTCGTCCTTTTGTTCTGTTATGGTGATGCGGTCCGTATTTTCAGATGGTTGGACGACACGTAAGATTTCTGTCAGTATTTCAGGGAGAGATGCCAGTTTGTCTATTATCTGACCACATCCACAATTTAGATTTAACAAATGTCTATTGCCATGAACATCTTTCTTGTTTCCTTTTGTAATTTGAGCTGCAATTGTGTCTAGTTTCGTATTTATTCCTGCGATATGTACCGAAATTAGGTTAATTAAATCAACCTGAACCTCTAATTTGTCGGATTGGAAGTTTAAAACGTCTATGGCTTGCTGTAGTGTTCTTAGCAGCGTTTCGCTCCATGTAGCTGTGTGAATGGATTGTGTCGAAATCCCCGATAATGACTCTATTCCACTAACTGACAAGATCGTGATAGGGGGTGATGGAGGCTTTCGCCTTTCTGGAGGTTGAACGTTTCTGTCGTGGTTTCTTCCCTCCTGCTGGTCCTGGCAGGCTGAGTGTTTTAAGGGTGTGGAGGCTACCCCCCCTTCCTACCAGACTTTCCATTTCAGAGGCGAGCCGACTGATGGGTATTTCCCTTTCTTGTTTGTATGAATATCCTCTTCGGTTTGTGTGTTTATGTCCAAGGCTTGGATGAGGTCAGTATCATTTGATATGGAGAAGGAACTAATCCATTCATCTATTTGTATTATATCTTGGATACCAGTTTTACCTGAGCCGCCTTTTTTATCTTGATTCTTTCCACTTTCCCCTTCCTTACTTAAATCTGATGAGGCCTTGGGCAGGTGAACCTGTGCTATTGTTTTTATCAACCCCCTTTTAATAGGTTCCTCTTCATGATCGGCCACCCCAACGCTTATTTCCTGGCCGGGTTCTCTATTTTGTGGGGTGCTTTCACTTAATTGAGGTGGTTCTGCTTGCAGTTTTGAGGATAGGGGGCTTGCTTCTCCTGATTTTTGGGGGATTATGGGACTTGGCAAGCCAGAAGCCTTATCTGGGGTGGCGTAAATTGCGGCCATTGGATCCTTTAGAAAATAAAATTTCTGTTTTCTGTTTTTCCCCACAAATTTGAAAAGGGCTGGTTCTGGCGTCGGAGCGGAGACCAGCTTCTCTTTTTGCAAAGTAGATTTCTCTTTCTTTTTGTTTGAGGTAAGAGTTAAATCTTTTGGGAGTGCTCTCTTCCTGGATTTACTCGGAGGTGCCTGACGAATTTTTCCTGATCTCATACTCCTTGCTACTAGGTTTAACCCCTGATGAGCCACTCACTGGACCTTCTTTATGGCTGGGTTTTCTGCAAAATCTCTGCAGGGGTTGGGGTTGAGGGGACACTTGGCGTGTTTTTAACTTCCCACTTTTCCTTTTATGTTTGTACTTAGTGTATTCGTGGGTTTGGCGCTGCGTGATTTAGGCGAATTTCTGCTAGTGTTTCCTCGTAAAACAACACATTTTTGTGGGCGTGTTCTTAATAATTAACTCACACGGCGGCGCCCCTTCTATCCAACTGCCTCTGCCCCGTTTCTGCTTCAGGGCTGGGCAGGTTTAATGCGGAGGGCAATGGTAACTGTGCCGATGTTCATAGTTGTTTTGCTGTTTTTGGCTTTTTTACTGAGGTCTCAAGGTGCTTCTCGTTCGCCTTCCTCCGTCTTCCGTGCTTTGATATCTTTGATAATCTTTGGTTCTATTCTTGCTCTCGCTGCCTCCGCCGCCGATCTGCCAGGCTGGAAGTGGAGGGAAGGGAGGAAGGAATGGTGGGGTGACGAGCGAGGACCGCGTCAGAGCCGCAGGCTGCACCCGAACCTAGTCGGGCCGCCTCCGCGGTCTACCGGGGTCGCACACTTCGCAGCCACCGACTACCGGTGGCCGCACTCGTTGCTTAACCGCCCCCACTGATGACCGTTAATGCCAATTGGTGCTGTATGGCGCAGTATTATAAATTTTCCGTTAGCTTTTAGCGCCTTTGAACAGGATTTTTTTTTTTTGGGGGTGAGCAAACCGCTCTTGCCGGGCTACGATGGCACAAATCCACCCAGATGGGTGCGAGGGGGCAGGTGGAGCGGGGGAGCGTCTCGCTCGCTTTACCTGCACAGCCCGGTGACCTGGCTCCAGTACCTCTCGCAGCTCCACTCCGCTCCTTCGAGTCAAATTGGTCAAATTGGTGTCAGCCTCGGCTCAAAGTGAGAGCCGGGGAGAGTGGGCTTCCGTCACACCAGCTCGCTCTAATCGCTCGACTCAGCTCCACTCGGCACAACCCCAGTGAGCTGCCCCACAACAGCTCGCCCGACTCCGGCTCTAGTCACCGGCTCTTTTCACCGGCTCCGGTCACAGCTCGGCTCCGGCTTCACTCCGCTCCGCTCACTCGGACTGCAGACCGCGGGCAGACTCCTCTTCCTTCTCACAGGTGAACGCGGTCACAGATAAGTGCTGAAAATAGGCTTTAGGTGACTGCTAATGTTTGTAATGTCTGGGACATCAATATAATGAGCTGCCAACCCTAATCACAAGACTGGAAGTTTGTTGCAGGATGAGCACAATATTTATTTCCTCCACCCTCGATCCCTGAACAAGGCCAGACTGTGTACGCAAACTGGCCTTGGCAATTGAGTCTGACCGGCCATGGCGGAGGGGGGTGTGGGCTGGGGGGGAATGGGTGTGCGCAAAACTGGCCCCCTGTACCCAAAACAGCCCCCACCGGTCTAAAACCGTCCCTCACCCTTCCGGCTCACCGAAAAAACGCCCGGTGCCCGCTACGACCAGTCAGGCCCTGTCTCTGAATAATGCCATAATAGCAATAGTTTATCTTATATCTGAAACCCTACTCCAGCCTTCAATAACATGCTGAGTTACTTCAACTGTCTTGGAATGCACCCTGCATTCAGACAACTCACTACTCATTCTCACCCTGCACTCACAGCGATCACAATGCACTCACACTGATCACCATGCACTCACATCATTCACCCTGCACTCACAATGACCACACAGCACTTATGCCACTCCCCATGAACTCACACCGTACTCCCTCCACTTACCCTGCGGTCACATGAGCACACCGCTCACTCTGCACGCACAGTGATCACTCTGCACTTGCGCTGTTCACCCTGTACCTCACCCTGCAGTCACACGAGCACACTACTCACCCTGCACTCATGGGACACTTCACTCACCTGTCTCCCTCACTGCTCACTCTGCAATCTCACTCAAACAAGCCCATCACTAACCATACATTAATTCGTCTCACTCTGCACTTACATCTGCACCCAAATTCATATGGTCACCTCACTCACCCTGCTGTCACTCCTCTCACCCTACTCTCACACTGTCACATCGCTCACCGTGCACTCACATGGGCACTCCTGTCACCCACACAGCGCAGAGGGTTAATGTGCCTGATACAAAGAACGTGTACCACACAGATCACAGAACTGAGTGTGAGTAAACTACGAGTAGCCCTATAAAAAAAATGAAATGTTTGTCAGAAAGGGGCTATAGAGAGATGAGGTGCATTGTTGGCGAGTGGTAGTGAGGGAATTCATGGAGAAGGAGGAAATGGGGGAGGGGCGCCAAAAAAGACTGTGGCACCGTGCGCGACCAATGCTAGGGCCAACTTTGGCTGGGAGTCTTAGCCCGCCCCCCCATACCCCCCCGCCCGACGTTTGGATCTAGTTGCGTCCCTGGCGCCACCCTATGGCGCTGACCTCAGTTTCTTCTTTTCCACACCATCAGTGCTTATTTCCGACTCCAATACGGAGCCAGATAGGTGTCTACGGACATCGGTTCCGGCCCCGACCAGGCCCACACAGCCTGAATTGGAGATGGAGCCCTCATTCACAGAAGTGAGCGAAGCAATCATTATCATCCTGCTGAATCCAGGAAAGCCCCTTTCCCTGATTAATAGCAAGATCCTGGAGAAGGCCATCACAAACAGACTATAATACATGCTGGGTTTCTTTGGCCATATCAGGACAGCCTCATAACAGGAAAGCCCACAGGGACCAATTTACATACCCTAGTCTCTGTCATTCACCAGAAAACAATTGGAGGTGGATGTGGTGGTCAACTGTCGCCGCTCAATCTCCACGCAAGGAGGTGGAGACTGGACAGGTTCGGGTGAAGAACCGTCCCCTGGTACTGCGACAGAAGATCCTCCCGTAGGGGCAGTCTGATCGGAGAATCGATCGCCATGTTCAAGAGCTCGGGGTGCCAGACTCTGCGTGCCCAGTCCGGAGCCCCAAGAATAACTTGGTCCCGGTCGCGCTTGATCTTCTTGAGCACTCGGGGCAAAAGTGGTACAGGCGGAAAGGCGTACAGGAGGCCACAGTTCCACTCGCAACAAAAAGCGTCACCGAGCGAGTGCCGCCTTGGAAACTCCAACGCGCAATACTACTGCCATTGCACGTTCTCTTCAGTGGGGAACAGATCTAACTAAGGCTCTCCCCACCGCTGAAAGAGACCTTGCACCACCTCCGAATAAAGACGCCATTCATAATCAACCAAGTACCGACGGCTGAGTTCGTCCGCCCTGGCATTCAGAGAACCCGCCAGGTGTTGAACCACCAGGGTTATGCCCTGATGTTACAGCCATGTCCAGAGGCGAAGAGCCTCCTGACAGAGGGTCCACGACCCCACACTGCCCTGTTTGTTGCAGTACCACATGACGGTGGTGTGGTCTGTGAACACCTGCACCACTTTCCCTTTGAGAAAGGGAAGGAATGCCTTCAGTGCCAGTCGGATCGCCCGGAGCTCCAGCAGGTTGATATGGAGTCCGGACTCTGCCGGAGACCAGACGCCTCTGATCTCCGCCTCTCCCAGATGGCCGCCCCATCTCAGGAGTGACGCATCTGTCACCACTGTTAGATCGGATTGGGGAAGGGAGAGGGATCTGCCTCTGACCCAAGCTTGGTGCGTTAGCCACCACTGCAGTTGTTGTGCAGTTCCCTCTGAGATCTGAACGCAGTCGGAAAGATTCCCCTGATGCTGCGCCCACTGGAACTTCAGTCCCACTGCCGAGCCCGCATAAGCTATCTGGCATGATCCACCAGCAGGATGCAGGAGACCATGAGGCCCAGCAGTCTCAGAGACATTCTCACCGAAATCAGGGATAGAGGCTGAAACATCGGTATAGCCCGAATATCCCGGACTCGCTGTTCGGGTGGATAGGCCCGCATCTGCACTGTGTCCAGAACAGCTCCGATGAAAGGGAGCGTCTCAGAAGGAGTCCGGTGTGACTTCGGCACGTTTATAGTGAACTCCAACGAATGCAGGAGGTCCGCCGTAGTCTGGACGTGGGAGACGACAGCCTGGGGCAAGCCAGCCTTCAACAGCCAGTCATCGAGATAGGGGAAGACTGGAACCCCTGATCTACGCAGATGAGCTGCGACCACCGCCATCACCTTTGTGAACACCCGAGGGGCACTGGTAAGGCCAAAAGGGAGCACGGTGAACTGAAAGTGCTCGTGGCCCACCGTGAACCGTAGATAGCGCCTGTGGGCTGGCAAGACGGGAATATGGAAATAGGTGTCCTGGAAGTCCAACGCCACCATCCAGTCTCCGGAGTCGAGGGCAGACAGGACCTGAGCCAACGTGAGCATTTTGAACTTCTCCGTTTGAGGGCCCGGAGGTCTAGAATAGGACGCAGCCCTTAGTCCGTCTTGGGCACCAGCAAGTAGCGGGAATAGCGACCACTACCTACTTCTGGTGCAGGGACCCTCTCTATGGCTCCCTAGGCCAAGATGGCTGAGACTTTCTGGCGGAGAAGTGCCAAATGATTCTCCGGCATGCGATTGAAAGATGGTGGCATGGAGGGAGGGATAGTCTCGAAGGGAAGGTAGTAGCCCCTTCGGACAATTTGGGAAACCCACCTGTCCAACGTGATGGATTGCCAGAGGAGGAGGTGATGGTGAATCCTGCCTCCAACTGGCCGTTGATGGGCCTGAAACGTCTGACTAGGAAGGTTTGGAGGCTGCGGCAGGGGTATGGGGGGGGGGGTTGACTGGCCAGCCCGCTGCCTCCCAGACCTGCGAGGTCGCTGGGTCCCACGTCCGCGACCACACAGAGGCTCTGCAGCTTGCGTGAACCGGTAGCTAGACTGGGCAGGACGTGGTTGGGTGCCCCTTCCATAGCCACAAAAGGGACGAAAAGCAGACTGGAGTGGGCGAAAAGGCACAGTGAGGCCCAAAGATCTGGCCGTAGCCCTAGAATCTTTAAAGTGCTCCAGCGCAGAATCTGCTTTGTCGCCAAAAAGACGACGGCCATCAAAGGGGTTGTCCATCAAGGTTGACTTGGCAACCCCCGAAAAGCCAGAGGTCCTCAACCAGGTGTAGCACCTAAGGGCTACTAACGTGGCAATCGTTCTGCCCAGTGAGTCAGTGGTATCCAGTCCACATCTGATGGCAAATTTGGCTGCGTCTCTCCCATCCCCCACTGCCTGGGAGAGAACGGCTCGGGCCTCCTCCAGGCACTGAGGCAGCACCTGCGCAACCGTATCCCAGATGATAGGGAAGTAGTGGGCCAAGAGGCACGCTGTATTCACAGACCGCAGTGCCAAGCTGGAGGAAGAGAACATACGATTCCCAAGATGGTCCAGCTTCATGGATTCCCTATCTGTAGGAGCAGAAGGGAATGCGCCTTTTGAAGAAGAGACTTGGACCACCAAGTTCTCAGGGGAAGGGTGTTGGGTCAGGAACACTGGGTTGCCCAGGGCCGGGCGGTGGCAGCGGGCCATTGTCATCTCCACAGGAGCCCCTGTGCTGGGCTTGGACCAAGTGCCTAGGAGGACATCAGTGAGGGCCTCATTTAACTGCAGTAGGGGTTCAGAAGAGGAAGCCGCAGGCTGAAGCACCTCTGTCAGGAGGTTAGTCTTGACTGCCACCGAAGGGAGCTCAAGGCCAAAAACCTCGGCCACCCTTCTCACCACCACAGCATAGGACGCTCCCTCCTCCGTAGCCACGGTAGAGGGAGAAAGCAAACCATTGTCTGGAGAAGTGTCCAGACCACTTGGCATCACCCAGGTTCTCTCGCCAGTCTGGTTCTTCAAGCTAGTTTGTTAAAGGGTCCAGCGACCCCTCCCTCTGGTCGGTAGGGAACACCAGGGATGAACAGGGGAACAAAAGTACCCACCAGCGTCGGTTCCGACGTCGGTCCGGCTCCAACTCGGGGATGAGGACGGGGTCGGACGAGGGCACGACCGGCACCGGGGGCATAGTCGTCAGGATCAGCGCTGGGGAAGGTCAAGTGAGATCGGCCGGCGTCAATACGGATCCAGGCCTGGATCCGTGGGGGCCCACCGGCGCCAGAGCCGCCGGCATCGACGGCCCAGGACCCCCGACCTACTCCACGGGGCCCGAAGGTGCACCAGCGGAGTCGGGCTGCCCAAAGACAAGGTGTAAGACCTCGTAGAACTGCTGAAGTTTGGCAGGGGACGCTCCGGCTCCCGTAAATGGGGGGAGGCGGGGGTCATCCCTGAATCAGGCACCGGAGACGGAGCCTTTGAGCGACAAAGCTCTGAAGCCTGTGTTGCATCATCCGACCGACGGGGAGGTGAAGAGCGCTTGTGCTTCTTCGCCTTCTTCCTGTGTTTGGACTTACCCGATCACCCCGACGACTTGGAGTGCGACGAGGAGTGGGGGCTCCGCGAACAGCCTCGAGATCTTCCTCTCGAACGAGACCAGGAGCGATGCAGAGGCGACCGCCCAGCCTACAGCAACTTTCAGGACCGCTCCCGCAAAGTCTTCGGGTTCATGGCCCGGCAGTCGGAGCACGAATTTGGGTCATGGTCCCGCTCCAGACACCACAAGCACACGAGGTGCAAATCAGTCACAGACATCGTCTTGTGACAGGCGCTGCAGTGCTTGAAGCCAGTCCGACGTAGGGACATCCCTCGTGCACCAGGAGTTGAAGACTCGAAAAAGACGTCGACAAAAAGTAGAAAAATGCTAGCCAAATACAGCTAGGAGTTGCTGTCTCCGGATATGCGCTAGGCTGGCGCGGAAAAAGAAAGAACTGACATCAGTGCGCAGGGGCGGCATCTAAGTAGGCCCTGCGACGTCATCCCGGCGACCACGACGCCGACGACAGACATGGAGTTGACCGACGCCACCTACCGACACGTAGGGGTACTGCTAAAGAAAAATCTCCGGATCCAGACTGACACCTGGGGGAAATTCTAAGGTAAGGAATCTACAACTACCTGTCTCTTTCAGATTTGTATTATATGATGGCCCAGGCCAAATTGCATTTTTTTAAAACTTTTTTTATTTATTAAATCATTTTTATTGGCATTTCACCCAACACATTAGCATTTACAGTGTACCGGAACCAGATTTGTATGTTACTGGCACTTCTGTTTTCCACTTATGTAACACCTGTTGGTGGAAAGACACCTCATTGGGCTTGGAACTCTGAATCCCACGGATCAGACCTACTAAAGAGGTGAACACAGTGATCTGCACAAATTGGTCATGGTATAAATTTGCTAAAGTGGTGGAAAGACACTAGCAATACTTGTCACTTCTTCCCCTTGTGCATAATCCATACAGATAACAGGGAACCAATGACTCAACAGCAACTAGAGAGACTGGAGACTGGAGATAGGAGACATTTAACCTGGAGGACACTTTATGCCCTTACCAGAATTCGAGGGCAGAGTGAAATGCACACCACTAGATAAATACTTGTACTTAAGGTTATGTAACACTCTTTGGAGCATGTCCCCCTAGTTTCCTCAAGAGCCACCTCGTTTGCACATGCTCTCACTTTTGCTGGTGACACCGGGAACAAGGTGTCTAGTGATAGGCTTACATAATGTCATGCTTGCAGAACTCTCAGCTGAGACCCATACAGATAGGGGATCAAAAGGGTATTTAGGAAGTGTCGACTGATGAAGAAAATGGGAATTTTGCAGCTCCCAGATGAAAGATGTAGGAAGCTGGCTCTGTATGATATTGCCACTAGATGGTAATACCGTGCACAGAGTCCAGGGGTTCCCCAAAAGTGTACAGGGCTCAATGTAAAACCCAAAGTGCTCAATTAGTGATAGTGTGGGCGAGCAGCCTTAGGCCTAACACAGAGGAGTGTAAGACATTTATTGCACAACAGTGATCAATAATGGACACACGACTCAAGAAGGAGATCCAGACCAATTTTAGAAAATTATACTTTGTTTGTACTTTATTTTAAGACCAAGATCTTCGTAATAAGGTAAGTATGTTTTTAATTAAAAATACTTTTCACTTTGAAAAATTGGCACTTAAAAACTTTTCAGCACAGTCCAATGTTCTCCTATAGGGAAAACAATATTGTGGTTAAACAGGTTAGCACTCCACTTACAATGCCAGTCTTCAAAGCCAAAAGTCAGCAAGGGCCAGGGGTCAGGTGAGTACCAAAACTGCACCACCAGCAGCACAGGGGCGGCCGGGTTCAGAGGTTAAAATCGGAGTTCGGCCCAATGCATTCCAATGGAGACAGGAGGTGCCTGGAGCCACGCTGCTTGCATGTAAGTGGGACGGTTGCAGGGGCCAAGCTTTTGGTGTTAGGACCAGCACGGGGGGGACACACAAAGCAGCACCAAACATACACCACCAGCGGCACATGGGCATCCGGGTGCAAGCACAGCGTCGGGCACCCAATACAATTCTATGGAGTATCTTCTTTTTGGAAACAGGCTGCAGGCGTCAAGCCGGAGGGTCCAGACAGAACACCAGCGACAGCACAGGTAAGTTGAGGTAGGTGTTGGGGGTCACAGGGGCACTGCTGGTCGAGCTCACTAAAGCCCGGGGGCTACGGGTGCAGGTGTGCCTTTAGACGTTGGAAATCTTCTTACCGGGCGGGTCGCAGTGGGGGGGGGACCCTTCAGATTCCCACTGCAGGCGCCGTTGTGGGGGTCAGGAGAGGTCGGCCAACGCTGGATTCAGAGTCCTGGTCGCTGGGGATACTTCACTGGGCAGTTGGGCCACTCAGACTCGGGCCGTGGGCTTGGGTGCAGAGTGGGCACGAGTCGCGAATCCACCTGGATCCGGAGTCTTTGTTGTTGTTTTTCTTCTGGTCACAGGTTCGTCGAATCTGGAGACAGGCCGGTAGGGCTGGGGCCAAGGCAGTCGTCTTCTTCAGTCTTCTCTGCAGGGTCGTCTTCTTTCTTCGTAGGGCGTCGCAGATCTAGTTTCTTGGTCTGGGGAAGCCACAGAAAGGCGTTTTAGAGGAGTAGTAGGTAGGGCCATTGGGCACCTCACCTGGGGTGACTACACCCTCTATTATGCCACCCTCCTGTAGGAGGTGGCATAGACCGAGCCCTGATTGGAGGGGTCTCCCCATCTTCAAGATGGCAGGGACTGAAAGATGTGCTTCTCCTCGCCTCCCCCACTTTTGGGGTGGGGTTGGCAGAGGTGGGCACACCTCCTATTCTTAGTTCTTAGGGGCTCTCTACCCATGGGTCCAGAAACATGTCTGGTGGTGGCTGGCTGCCATCAGCCGGTCAGAGACCACACCAGGGCCGGTAGGTTTTCAGGGGGCACCTCTGAGGTGCCCTCTGGATACATGGTACAATAAATCCCACACTGGCATCAGTGTGGATTTATTGCAAGGAGTAGTTTGGCACTAAACACTACTGGGTTCAGTAAAGCCATCACGGTGCTGCGGAACTAAAGTTGTCGAGTTTCCAGCCCATGTACTCTCTATCCCTTATAATATTAGGGAATGGACCCCAATATTGTAGGGGTATATCTGCTCATGCAGATATGCCCTCACCTGTGGTATAGTGCACCCTGATAGAGGGGAAACTCACCTATGCCTTCAGGCAGTGGTAGCTGGCATGGCACCCATGCAGGGTGTCATGTTGACTGTCGTTTTCTCCCTCACAGGGGCATTCATGCTGCCAGGGCAGTGTCATGTTCCCAGTGAGGGGGGTCCCAGAGGACCCTCTTCAGTTCCCAGGCCCTAGGTACACAGAGTACCATTTACTAGTGACTTACAGGGTGCAGAAGTGCCAATTAGGGAATTGTTTTAGGGAATGAGCACCGGCACAGGGTACCTCGTTGGCAGGGACCGTGTGCACTACATTTGAAACAACATCAAAACTATGCAAAAAGTGAGGGGCTAATCATGCAAAAAGAGGCACTCTCACACAAGATCCCCCCCACCCAAACAAAAGAGTTTTAAACTAACCTTCCCCTGGAGAGTCTTCATCTTCTAAGTGGAAGAACCTGGAAAGGCCATCTGCATTGGCAGTCCCAGGTCTGTGTTTCACTGTAAAGTCCATTCCCTGTAGCAATTTGGGATTTTCACCTTTCATCTGTTGTAACCACATGAGAGGCCTGTGGTCTATCTGAACTAGGAAGTGAGTGCCAAACATGTATGTCCTCAACTTTTTCAGGGCCCAGACCACAGCAAAGGCTTCCTTCTCTATGGCACTCCAATGCTTTTGTCTAGGGATTAGTCTTCTGGTTATAAAAGCAACTGGTTGGTCAGGTCCCTCGTCATTTGTTTGGGCTAGGACTGCACCTATCCCATGCTCAGAGGCATCTGTCTGCACAATGAACTGCTTGGTAGAGTCTGGAGCTTTTAGGACTGGGGTGGAGCACCTTGCATCCTTTAGAGTGTCAAAAGCCTATTGACAGCTCACTGTCCAGTTTACTTTCTTTGGCATCCTTTTGGAAGTAAGTTCTGTGAGGGGAGTCACAGTGGACCCATGGTCCTTCACAAACCTCCTATAGTACGCAGTCAAGCCAAGGAATTCTCTGACTTGGGTCTGGGTGATTGGAGCTACCCAGTCCAGAATTGTCTGGATCTTGGGTTGGAGTGGCTGGACTTGGCTTTCACCTGCCCTATCTGGCACTTACTTGTCTTGATAGTGAAGCCTGCACTTCTCAGAGCCTCAAGGACCTTGCCAAGGTGCATCAGGTGATCCTGCCAGGTGGAGCGGTAGACAGCTATCATCAAGATAAGCTGCACTGAAAGATTCCAGTCCAGCAAGGACTTTGTTCACCAAACGTTGGAAGGTGGCAGGGGCATTATTTAGTCCAAAGGGCATCACAGTAAACTGGAAGTGCCCATTTGGGGTGGAGAATGCCGACTATTCTTTGTCTCCAGGGGTCAGACCTGTCTGCCAGTACCCAGATGTGAGATCAAAGGTACTGAGATATTTGGCTGCCTCTAACCTGTCAATTAGTTCACCTGCCCTAGGGATTGGGTGTGCATCTGTTTTTGTCACAGCATTGAGGCCCCTATAGTTCACACAAAACCTAATTTCTTTCTTTTCACCCTTGGAGTGAGGTTTGGGGACTAAAACAACTGGGCAGCCTCAGGGGCTGTCAGAGTTCAATTACACCCAATTCCAGAATCTTGATGACTTCAGCTTGGATGCTCTCTCTGACATTATCAGACTGACTGTAAATTTTGTTTTTGACACGTAGGCTGTCACCAGTGTTCACATCATGGATATACGAGCTAGTCTGACCAGTGGTCAGACAGACAAGCTCAGCATACTGACTTAGGACTAGCCTGCAGTCAGCTTGCTGTTGGTCAGTGAGGGTGTCTGAAAAGACCAATTCATCAACAGACCCATCTTGGGGATTGCTGGAA
This sequence comes from Calotriton arnoldi, assembly GCA_963921515.1. NCBI lineage: Eukaryota > Metazoa > Chordata > Amphibia > Caudata > Salamandridae > Calotriton > Calotriton arnoldi. The sequence goes on along the minus strand of CAWUFW010007309.1, from coordinate 541,932 downwards.
AGGAGATAAGGGAGAGGTTCACTTTCATTTTCCTGTCTATCATCTGTGACCATGAGCATGGTCATGTCAGCTCTGTCATAATAGGGCTGCAGGCGGTTGACATGTTTCACCCTTTTGGGGAGTTTGGAACTGCCAAGGTCCACCAGACAGGTGACCTCCCCTTTTCTTTCAAGGACAGGGTAAGGCCCGCTCTACTTGTCTTGGACGGCCCTAGAGGCCACAGGCTCCAATACCCACTGAGGCAGTGGTGGCCCTTAGGGGAATAGCTTCAGGGTACCTAGTGGCATGATCCCCTACCACCAGAATATATTTGTTGCCTGAAGCTGTTGGAGTGTCCAGGGGGCCAACAATGTTGACTCCTACCCTTTCAAAGGACACCCCAACCACTGGGAGTGGAATTAAGAGAGCCTTTCGGTGGCCTCCTGCCTTGGCAGGTAACACAGGACTGACAAGTCCTTCACCTTCGGTGACATCCCTGCCCAGCAGAAGTGATTGACCAATCTACTCCAAGTTTTATCCTGGCCAAGGTGCCCAGCTAAGGGGATATCGTGGGCCAAAGTAAGGTGAAACTCTGTAAAACTCTGAGACACAACCACTCTGCTGGTTACACCAGGTTTGGGGTCTATGGCCTCAGTGTATAGAAGCCCATTCTCCCAATAGACCCTGTGGGTGCCACTGATATCACCCTTTTCCTGTGCAGCAGCTTGCTGCCTGAGGCTTTCAAGAGTAGGACAGGTTTCTTGTACCTGGCACAGATCCATCCTAGATGGTCCCCCTGGGCCCAAGAGATCTGCCTGGAAAGGCCCAACCTCTTCAGGCTCAGTTCCCTCAGAGTACCAAGTCCTCTTCCTGAGAAGAAGGGTTCTGACTTTGGAACTGTTTAGAAGCTGGTCCCCCAGTCTTCTTGCCCTTTCTCTTGGAGGGCTGGTCCCTTCTTCCTGGATCCAGCACGTCTTTTTCAATCAGAACTCTGCTCTTCGCTCTGGTTTTAACACACCCCCATCCTGGGAGACCTAACATGCTGGCATGGGTCCTCAGTTCGGCTTCAGCCCAAGGGGAAGTCTCCAAATCATTTCCAAGCAGACAATCTACAGGGACAGTTGGTGACACTACTTATTTTTGTCCAACTACAACCCCCCCGACCAAAGTGACCATAGCCATGGGATGGACTGTGGTGACATTGCTACCATTGGTGACTGGATAGGTCCTTCCAATCAGGTACTGATCTGAGGGATCCAGTTGCTGGGTCACCATGGTGACACTTGCCCCAGTATCCCCCAAGGCCTATATCCTGGACCATTAATCTTGGAAAACTGCCTGTATTTTTTCTAGTTATCTGGCCAGGCAGCACAGACTAAGTCTACCTCTCCCTCAAAGACTAATGTTGCCTCAGTGGAGCTACTGAAATGGTCAGGCCACACCCGGGATCCCATCTGGATGTTAGCAACTGCAGGTACTGCAGGTGGACTAGAGGCATTTTTCTTTGTTTTACAGCCAAGATCTCTAGTTCGGTGTCCTACAGCTTTACAACCATGACACCAAGCCTTTTTGGGATCCCAGTTCTTCCCCTTGTACCCACTCTTAGACTGTGTAGAGACTCGGAGCCCACCCTCCTGAGCAGGTTTTTGGGGGCCTGTAGAAGACTCTTGATAATTTTTTAGGGTTACCCTCTTTCCCTTGGGGAGGCTTTTTGGCCTCTTTCTTTTGGTCTCCCCCACCCATGTTAGTTTGGGTGACCCTTGTTTTGACCCAGTGGTATGCCTTCTTCCCCAATTCTTGAGGAGAACGTGGACCTAGGTCTACCAGGAACTAATGTAGTTTCTCTTGGTGACAAATACTTAAACGGTGCTCCTTCATAATTAAATTATACAACCCTTCAAAATCATGTACATTGTTACCATTCAACCAAACTCCCAGTGTTTTCATTGAAGAATCTACAAAATCTTCCCAGGATTGGCCTTGGGTTTTCTTGGCCTCCCTGAATCTGATCCTATATTCCTCAGTGCTGAATCCAAAGCCCTCAATCAGGGTACCCTTCATAAGGTCATAGGATGCAGTGTTGCAGGGATTCTGCCCAAGAACAGAACTATGCGCTGGATTAAAGGACCTTGGTGTATAGGGACTGAGTCATCCTACCACCTTAGTACCCATGAGCCCAGGACCGACTAGCTATAGTGTCTCACTTCCTCTCCTACTCACTTACAGAGAAACAAATGATTAGACACCCCAGAACACAACACTCCCAGATCTCTCAGGAATCGCGGTAACAAAACAAACCCTTTCGCTCGCACTCTTGTACCTGTCCACAATAAGATCTGACAGAGAGACGAAACAGTTTAAAATATTTATTTTAATTAACGTGCCCTAACATGCAGTATACGTGACACAACAAGCAGGAAAATGCATAGTACAAATACAGTCAGCATCGCAGCTAGTCCATAAATCATGAAGGGAGATGTCATCATAGAAAGACAATAGAGCCTAACCTCCCTCCCCTTGCTAAGAAGCAATATTATTATATAATAGAAGATGTCTGGGCTTTGTCAGCAGACCCCATACCTTAGCCTATAGATGGTAGATCTACATCATAGATGCCGTCTCACTCTTCTCCCTGGAAAGGTCCCTCTCCAAGTGTGTGCCACCTATTCGTGTATTCTAATAAAACCAAAGTACGTTGTCCAAACAACAGCTGCATTGGTATGTTTTGTCTAAGGCCTGGCCAGAACAAAATAACATTGTTGTTCGACCTTGCATATATTGTTCAGTCAAAATCCCAGGGACATGCAGAGAGTGAACACAGCGATGAGTTCTCATGTGAAAACAGCCATAGAAAGTATTGCAAAAATAAAGACGTGTAGTAACGTGTGCAAAGTAGCAGGCAGGCTGCAACGTGCTCATGCTAACTTAGTGAAGACGACAATGTCCCTATGGGCCACGTGACAGTAGCATCTTTCTCATTCCGTGTCAGGAGCCTATCCCTGCACTTTCCTGAGAACATTTCCCACAGGATAGAACTCCACAGTTTCCTGTGAATTTGTGTAACAAGACAGGCTTTCTCAAATGCAATGAACCACTTAGTGATATCATCACCCTCAAAATATTTAGGGACAATCCATTTTGGGATTTTGGAGTCAACAAAGTCTACCTCCCTATTTATTATTTTGCTGCCACCAGAGATGGGTCCTAGGCCATTCTCAGCTCTCTTGTTTTCTATGGCTAGGAGTTTAGATTCTAGAGCTATCCTCTTGGCCAATTTCTGAAGATCTGCCTCTTCAGTATCTACCTCATATGGGACACTACTGGGGTCACTTCCACCAGAGGTGTTGCTATCTGAGGGGGTAGTGATAGAGTTAGTGTCTTCCCCCTCTACCACCTCTTCTTCGTCTTCCAAATTGGGGGAAGTTCTGATTGCCAGGGCCTTGCCATTCTCTGCCAGCAACTGCTGGAGATGGGCTCTATTGGGTTTAGGACCCATGGCAAGTTTCCATGCTTTGCACAAACCTTTAAGTTGAGAAACTTTAAGATGTGCATAGGGACCCATGTTGAGCTCCTGGCTGGTCTCTGCAGTATCAGTCATGGTGTTTAAAGTAAGTGGGGTCTTATTAGAGATTTAAAAAAGTATTTCTAAGGCCTAACTACTTTACAGTTATTTAGGTTTCTAAACAGTGGGGGACTTAACCAAGACCCTAACACTATTTTTAATACATTTGGGGGAGAGAAAAAAAGAAAGGGCTCAATGCAAAACCTAAAGTGCTCTATTAGTGGTAGTGTGGGCAAGCAGCCTTAGGCCTAACACAGAGGAGTGTAAGACATTTATTGCACAACAGTGATCAATAATGAACATACGACTCAAGGAGGAGATCAACACCAATTTTAGAAAATTATATTTTGTTTGTACTTTAATTTAGGACCAAGATCTTTGTAATAAGGCAAGTATGTTTTTAAATAAAAATACTTTTCACTTTGAAAACTCGATACATAGAATATTTTCAGCACAGTCCAATGATCTCCTGTGGGGAAAACAATATTGCAGTTAAACAGGTACGCACTGCGCTTACAATGCCAGTCTACGGAGCCAAAAGTCAGCAAGGGTCAGGTGAGTACCAAAACTGCACCACCAGCAGCACAGGGGCGGCCGGGTGCAGAGGTCAAAATCGGAGTTCAGCCCAATGCTTTCCAATGGAGACAGGGGGTGCCTGGAGCCACGCTGCTTGCAAGTAAGTGGAACAGTTGCAGTGGCCAAGTTTTGGGTGTTAGGACCAGCTCGGGGGGAGGGGACACAGTAGTACCAAACATACACCACGAGCGGCACAGGGGCAGCTGCGTGCAGGGTGCGCAAACAGCCTTGGGCGCCCAATGCAATCCTATGGAGTTTCTTCTTTTTGGAAACAGGCTGCAGGCGTCGAACTGGAGAGTACAGAAAGATCATCAGAGACTGCAAAGGTAAGTTGAGGTGTTGGGGGGGTCAAAGGGGCACCGCTGGTCGAGCTTACCAAAGCCTGGGGGCTGCGGGTGCAGGGGTGCCTTTACACATCGGAAATCTTCTATCGGGCCAGTCTTGGCGGGGGGACCCTTCAGATTCACTCAGCAGGCGCCGTCGTGGGGGTCAGGAGAGGTCGGCCAACGCTGGATTCAGAGTCCTGATTGCTGGGGAGTCTTCACTGGGAAGTTGGGCCACTCAGACTCAAGCCGTGGGCGCCGGGTGCAGAGTGGGCACAAGTCGAGGATTCGCCTGGATCCGGAGTCTTTGTTGTTTTTCTTCTGGAGAGGTCCGCTGTCCAAGGGAGACTGAAGTCTTAGTTAAAGTGGGAGCAATGTAACCAAAAATTGATTTCATAGTGGACCACCATGCCGTGGCATTATTTTTTTTACAGTCACAAACTCCGCAAACGTGAGGTTGTTTCAGTACAAAATAAAAAAGGAAAAGAAAGAAATTTTCCTAATGTGCATGAAGTTTCTTGTAGATTCTATATTATTTCCTCTACAGGCTGCCATAGGTGCAAGTAGGATCCATCCCCAAACATAGACTAAAGGATGAAAATGGGTGGAGGTGGAAGAAGAGATAGGAATAAAAGCGGGGGGTGGACATAAGGGGGCTCGCTCGGATGAAAGGGAAGAAAATTTAATGGAGGACTACAGTGCAGTGGGTGAGACAGGAAATTAGAAAAAAAGAAAAATTTATACAGCAGTTGAAGAAATATAAGCTTGCAGATTTTAATTTTAAGATAAGATATTCACTAAACTTCATTCTAACATTTAATTAACACAATTTTACTTGGCAAATTGAAGGCTACAGGTCAGGTGAAATGAATTCTCAAATTTGATATTTTACATGTTTGTTTTCCTCAGATATCACATGCACCTAAATAACCAATACATGCGTCAAAGTCTCTCTCAGATCTCTGGAGGGTTCTACTTTCTCTTGCATTTTAAAATATTTCCTACAGGGTGTACGGTCTATTGGCTCTACAATGGGCATTTCATTGCGCAGCCCCAGCACAGCGCCTCTTCAAAGCCACGCTCAGTGACTTGACACAGTGTTCAACCCATTGCAGGATTATTTGAGGTGCACAAAGCAATGTGGAACCCCTGGAGCCCGAGGGTGGTCATTTGTGGGCTGCAAAAGCCTGGAAGGTGATGGAGAAGTGTCCCCCTTATTGGCAAGTGAGCCATTTTCTTCAAGATGTTCCTTTGCACACACTAGGAATACACAAAGCTGTACAGTAGGGGGCTTCTACCAAACAGGATACCACGAAGCTGCCTGTGTCAGACTGAAGAGTGGCGTTGGAGGAAGCGAGACAACTTGAGGGCCGCTGAGGGCAAGGCAGGTGTGACTGGTATGCCCAGGCCTGAACTAAGTGCTTGCTGTTGCAATGGACTTAAGCTGCTCCTCACTGATGAAGTTCAAGAGGCTGAAATCCGCCTGAGCTACTTGAAGTCCAATCTGCATGTGACATGACCAGAAAGTTCAGGCTGGGCTGTTCCTATAGCACCAGAAGTAAAACGGACTTTAATATGGCTGATCTCAGTCTTGAGTGGCATAGTAATTAAAAAAAACAGAGACTGGCATGCGGCCCCAAGCAACTACCAGTACAGAGATTAATTCAAGCATTGCGCCATCATCATTTTTTCTAAATAGGCAATACTTATAGTACGTATGACCAAGGATGCACATCAGTGAACTTTTTCAAATTGAGATTATTCCCCTTGTATAAACGAATCTGGGCACAGTGTTGCTTGTGTGTAACTAGCTCATCTCTAATCTCGTCTTGTAATGCCTCAAGAAGAGTTTGTGAATAAGATGACCACAAGCAAGAGGGAGGTTTTCACTCTCAGACCATCTTTCTCCATTGAGACTGATGGCAAAGGAAAAAGGATGGTTGATCTGCACCTCATTAATTTAACTTGGGATGAGACGATTCTGTTTAAGCTCATATGGAAAGTAAAAGAAGATATTCAGGTGAGAAGATGAGGTTAAGGAGGTAGAAGCAGTAATGACACAAATTCACTAGTGTGGAAGATGAAGTTCAGGCTACGAATGGCAAAATGAATCCCATGTACACAATAACCACAAGACTGAAATCCTGTAACAAAAATCCTGTAGAGAATGAGCCAGTATTTTCAGAGTTAATTTGGGAGAAAGAAGCTAACAACACAGAAAGCCATATAAGCCTCAAAAGTATAGATGATGGGATCCCTGAAGGTGAGAATATTCTATTTACATTGTGGGAAGTCTTTAATTCAGATGTTTGTGGGAGCTCTCCCTATTCCAATGGACATAAAAAATGGTCAGAATCCTCACTAAATGCAAGAGAAACAAAGTGAAGGGAATCGGGCACCATCTTAGTGGACTTGGGGTTTTTGAGACAGAAGGAAAAGCAGAGCGGGGTGAGGCAAAAAAAAGAGTGTTGCGACTCTGAAGGGCAAAAGAATGCACATTTCCAGACCTTTGCCTTTCTGCACAACTCCTGAAACAAGAGTGAGTACTGCTATGAAATCAAAGAAAAGTCCAAAAAGCTCATTGGTCTCACCACCTAAAGAAATTAAGAAAGGATACTTAGGCGTTCAGTGGCTGTATTGTGTGGCCGAACACTCGGTATGTCCCTTAACCCTATGACCACTGTGGGGGATGGTGATTGGTATCCTAAAATACACAAGTCATGAGAGAGATTTTTTTTGTGCAGAGGGCACTGGTGAGCCCAGTAGTCACAGAACGTTCGACCAGTGGCAGGGATTTCTGACAGCCACTTTAACCGGCTAACTCTTCAGAACTATAAGTACCTGGAAAACTATTCCAATAATTACGGAAGCAGAGCAGCATGGGGACCCAGCCAGGTCGAGGGAGAAGTGATTTTTTTTTTTTTTTTAATACAAGCACCACAGAAGAATCAGTTAAAATGCAGTGCGTGTTTTCATTTTTAACATTTTGATACATTTATATATCTTTAAGGTAAGCTGGAAAATACGTAACATGTAGGCACAGAAGGAAGGAAGGTACTCACCAGTGCTTGGTTGGTATCGCTAAAGCGGGCAAAGAGTTCATTGGATGTATCGAATAAAGCTTTACAGATCAGCTCAAACCACTCCCTGCGAGGTCCTCCCCAGTCCAAAGCTAGAAAGTAAAATGACCATCAATTACAATCAATATAAAGGCTGAGCTCTCCAGTATATAGTACTGAACACAATATATCTCCTGTTAGAATTTCAGGGGTCACTGAACTGACAGCTTAAGATCTTCTAGAACCTACAAACAAACTAACCTCTGTAAGTGACACGAGTGCAGCCAGATGGAATACCCATTGCTAGACCAAAGCAGTGCCCTTCGGGTTTCCATCCTGCTGTAGAGCAAGTCAGTGGCAGAGGTAGCCTACTGACCACTAGAAACAGGGTAATTATTACAATATCATCATGATGGCTGATATACTCCAAATATGATGTGGCTTTTCCTTATAGAACCAACAAGGAACTTCAGGTTAATGTGCTAGAGACTGCGTGCATCTCAGATTGTTTTTTTTTTAAAAAGGGAAGTCAGACTTCCTTTCATAGCTGCTGGGAGTTTTCAAACAATGTGTACTTTTTTTTTTTTCATAACAAATTTTATTCATTTTTAAAGGTACAGGATGGGCAATGCCCAATACATACATTACAAATAATAATTGATGTAGAAAGTACCATGTTTTTGAAAACCATAACAAATTAGCCTGTTGAACATCAGGCCTATCAACTGAAAGGTAGCACCGAACCCCACTGAATACCCACAACCGCATAGGACTAAATGTGTGTGCATCAACATTCAGGGATACCCTTCTGTGGCTTACTGATAAGTCATGCATATTACCAGGGGATTTATGAGGGGTCGGGTTGTGGCAGAGGGGATAGATCAATACCTCGATATGTCGCCCAGCCAGACCAAATCTTTCTATGTTTCTGCGGGGAGCCTAGCGCCTGGTAGACTGCAATCTTGGCACCCATGCATCTGTCCATGGCTTTTTTCCATCCCTCCATACTCGGCGGGGATGCCGCCTTCCACATCTGGGCTATGTCTCTTTTGTCCAAAGTTAGGCCCAGGAACAGCAGGTGTTGTTTGTAGCAGTTTCCGCCAATATTCTCCGTACTGTGGAGCAATAGCAGTCTGGGATCATGTGGAATGTTCCAAGCCAGGACACGACTCAGACAGGACGTGATTTTCCGCCAATATGGCTGTAGCACCTCACAGCTCCGGACCGTGTGTAAAAATGTGCCCTCAGCACCCCCACAACGGAGGCACTGGGGGGATTGGATGACACCCATTTTCCACAGACGGGATCGGGTATAGTATGCGCGATGGAGATATTTGAACTGGATAAGGCGGTATCGTGAGGAAACCGCTGTACTCCGGGGACTAGCTAGGGCCTCGGTCCAATCATCATCAGTCATGGTTGGTAGGTCGGTCGCCCAAGCATCTCTGGTCTTGTGTAGTGTATTTCGTGTGTGGGTGGTCAAGGTCTGATAAATTTGTCTGATCTTGTGCGACCCCAGGTCTCCCATTAATAAGCGACCCTCTAGGGGATGAAACTCAGGTAATTCCTCGAGTTGACGAATTTGGGGGGTTAGGGCATGTCGCAATTGTAGGTATCTGTAGAACTGTGATTTATGTAACTGAAACTCTGTAATTGTTGAAAGGATTTGTGGGTGCAGCCTTGCAAAATGTGGAGATTCCAAGGAGGTCCCATTTGTGAAAGCCCGTAAGTACGGAGACAGGGCGTATGTATGTGTCAGAGGAAAAGGGGGAAAAAAAGGTCCTAATCCCTTAGTAACCGTATTATTGAGTTTAATATGGGTGAGGTATTTGTCCTTAACAGTGGGAAACCCCCGTCCCACTGGCGATAAGAGAGTTCCAAAGGGGTGTCAGGACAAATCTTGGTTATTTGTGATTTCTTGCGGAAATAATTCCAAAGGCAGTTTTATCTTTTGCAACCTTGTTTTATGCAGTTTCTGAGATACTGAGATTTTCTCTCAGGTGAGCAACACCAAGTAACAGCCAACACGTGTTTCGCCCCTTTACATGGCCATCCGGCCTGGGGCTTCCTCAGGGCGTATAGTAATATTGAGGGACACGAATTTGTCCCGTGTTGTCTGGTGGTTTGTCCTTTGGATTTAGTATCATGAAGTGAAGGGCGCATTGCCCGCATACAGTATGTCCTAGCGGTCGGCATCAGCAGCCCTGATGCCGACCGCTAGGACAGACTGTACGCGGGCAATGCGCCCTTCACTTCATGATACTAGATCCAAAGGACAAACCACCAGACAACACGGGACAAATTCGTGTCCCTCAATATTACTATACGCCCTGAGGAAGCCCCAGGCCGGATGGCCATGTAAAGGGGCGAAACACGTGTTGGCTGTTACTTGGTGTTGCTCACCTGAGAGAAAATCTCAGTATCTCAGAAACTGCATAAAACAAGGTTGCAATAGATAAAACTGCCTTTGGAATTATTTCCGCAAGAAATTACAAATAACCAAGATTTGTCCTGACAGGGCGTATGTATGTGCCCTGCCATAGTGGGGTCGTTTGTGTCAAGCGTCCCAACTAGCCCTTGGTTTTATCAGTGTGTTGCCATAATTGTATAACTATTTTGCTGGCCGGAGGGAGGATATCGAGATTTATCTGACTCTAAAGGAGTTTCTGTAGGTGAGTGCCCTCCATTGCGCGCCATTCCACGGCATAGGCCAGGTCTGATTGTGGGCCATACCACCACTCATTAATGACTAAGAGATGGGATGCGGTATAATATGCATATATATATCCGCCGCTGCAATGCCTCCGCAGTAGGTCGACTGTGTACAGGTATTTAATGCCACCCGAATCGCCCCACCCTGTCATAGGGAACTTATTAAGGATTGCATTTATTTGAGTAAACCATGAGCGGGGGATGTTATATGGGAAGTTCTGTAGCTGATACAATAATCGGGGCAGAGAAACCATTTTAAAAATGGCTGACCGACCGTATAGTGACAGAGACAGCTGTGACCATATTGTGGTTTGTTCACGAACGGCTGGGAGAAGTGGGATAATATTGTGTGTCCACAATATCGTGGGGCATGATGAGATAAATACCCCCAGATATTTAAATCCCTCTACGGCATGGGATAACTGCGCGGCCCAGGTCCCGCGTCTCTGGTCTCCACAAACAGGGTAGAGCATCGATTTTGAGGGGTTGACGCCTAAGCCGGAGGCTTCCCCGAATACCCGGAGGATTGTAGTGTAGCTCCTATTTCCCTAATAGGCTCTGCGCATTGGAATAATATACCCTATAGGTTTGACATAGGACTAAGGTCGGTATGTCCCCATCGAGTATATTAAACTTAATTACTTGTGCCAGCTAGCTCAGAGGCCACTAGAAACTCCTTGACGACAAGAAGGGAGTAGTTTCTGGCAGCCGCAAAACATGACCACTTTGTTTCCCTTTAGAATCAGAACGTGTCCCAGAGTCGTGGAAACAATAGATAACTATTTCACTCAGCTCAATCGTGCATGCTTAGTTTTCTCCAAGTTACACAGAAAGAACAGACGGGCGTTTCAATAAAAGATTTATTGAACAGTCTTGTTTCTGGTGTAAGTAAAATGTGCTGTTACGATCACAAGACAGTATGCGAGATAAATAATGTACAGTGTGAGCAGTAGAAATAAATAATACTGCGATAGCATTATCTTTTAGTATATATGCATTTACATAAATGACACAGACTAAAAATGCGAGTACTCATACGATGCGTTTCTAATCTAGTTCTACCCCAATGTACCTAACCTAACCTAGGTGTAGGGAGAGGTATGAAGTAGGTGTAGTATTCCTTACTATGGTATACTAAGAGTATGTTAAGCCTAGTATGCCTAGTATGCCAAGAGTCCCTGTAGGTTCTAGCCAGCTCCATACCTTAAGAATGAGAGAGGTAGGAATCTCTTGCCAGACTCGAACTCCAACACCCCGCAAGGGAAGTCAGATCACTGGAAGCTGGACTCTCTGCGTGCAGGGATGACAGCGTCTTCTTAGTGCGTCAGGCCGGGAAACGGGCTCCTCTGAAGTCGAGGTCTCCTCTGATTTACAGGGGCTAGGAAGGTATATTTATACCTGAGAAGTACCTAAGAATGTTAGTATTGACGTGAGTCGGACAGCGGAAGACGTCATGAATGAACCCCTAAGGAATAATGGTTCATGCATAATATATGAGTCCTTGAAGAAATCAATAGTCCTGGGCTAGGGAAACTCCCGCAGCCTAAGGGTCTGTTCTTCATGAACTGGTTGTGACGTTAGGGTGGACGGATGTCAGAGACCATGCCTGTATTTGGAGTGCACGGTTTAATGCCTAAATAAGGGCTGGGATTTTATGCCTATATAAGGGCAGGGCGAATTGTGCCTATATAAGGACATGATACTGGAAAGCCCGTTTATGGACACCCTAAGAGGAATACAACAGGATCTGAAGAATGTGGGGCCCGGAGGACCAGGGGTCCGTCATGAAAAAGAGCACATCATCGGCATACAGTGCGATTCTTTCAGAACACTCGTGCGACCAATCAAACCCCCGAATCAGCGAGTCTTGTCGCACCCAGGCGGCCAAGGGCTCTATGGCTAAGGCAAATAGCAGCGGGGATAGGGGACAGCCTTGCCGCGTGCCCCGGTGAATGGGAAAGGGAGTCGACCGATGTCCCGCTACCCGCACTGAGGCCGAGAGGTCCGTATATAGCAGCTGGATATACGCTAAAAAGCGAGGTCCAAAATTAATGGTGCGAAGGAGTTTGAAAAGGTATGTCCAAACGTCTTGTCAATGTCGGCCAAAAGAACGGCCGCAGGTTGGCCTAGTTCTTGGGCCCTTGCAAGGGCATTATGGACCCGTCTAATGTTATGTCGGGTGGATCGCTGTAGCATAAAGCCAGATTGATCTGGGTGAATGAGATCTCAAATGTGCGAACCAAGGCGATCGGCAAGAACTTTGCAGAGGAGTTTGGGATAGAAATTAAGTAGAGAAATGGGGCGATATGAAGAGTGATCCTCGGGGGGCGACCGGGCTTTAGGAACACCACGATTTCAGCGTGGTGCCAATCTATGGGTAAGATGTGTTGTTAGAGTGCCTCGTGGAGTGCCGCTAGTAGTTGTGGGCCTAATGTTGTTATATGTGGCCGTAGAAAGTCACTGGGGAATCCGTTGGGGCCAGGTGTTTTACCGGGGTGGGTATGGCCAGTGCCGCTCTGAGCTCGTCTAATGTTATAGGGGCGTCTAATAAGTCTCGAACATGGTCAGAGACTTTTTGGGGGGGTATGTCTGTGAGGAATTCGTCAATAAGGGCACCTGATATAAGTTCCTTCTGTTGATATAGAGAAGCATAATATGTTGCGAATACTTGAACCACCGTCTGTAGGGAAGTACATAGTACTCCATCTGCATCGCGCAGTGCCGGCACGGGGATAGAGGTCATCTTGGCCTGGCATAGCTGATGAAGCATTTTACTAGACTTGTCTCCCCACTGATAAATCCTGTACTGCGTTGCCAGCCAGATCTCACACGACTCGTTAGTGAGGAGTTGGTGTATTTGTTGCTGTATTTGGAGAAGGTTGCGCTACGATCCCGGGGCGGTCCCTGTTGCTACTTGCATCTCAAGGGAGCGTTGACAATCTTCTAGTTCCAGTATTTGGACTAGGCGTCTGCGTTTTTCACCTGTCCGGAAGCTTATGTCGACCCCCCCAGATTGTAGGTTTGAGAGCCTCCCATAGGATAATTTTAGACGGGGCCGTGTCGGCGTTAGTCGAAATATAATCAGTGATGGCCTGCTGAAGGACCTCCTGGCAAATGGCGTCTCTAAGGTGCCAGGGCGACATACGCCATCGATGGAGGGGCCATTGAGATTTTAGGCGTAGCTTAAGCTGGACCGGAGAGTGGTCAGACAACCCTCTTGGCAAGATGGAGATGTGGGGTATCCTGTGTGTGAAGCTATGGGGAAGGAAGATATAATCAAGTCGTGATAGTGTGCCATGTACTGCTGAAGTATATGTAAAACCTTTCTCGGAGGGGTGATGGGCGCGCCACGCATCTGACCACCCCAGTGTAGTAGCCAGGAGGTTAAGTTTGGACTTACTTGTGTGGGATTCCTGCCTTGATCCCCGCCAGCGATCTTGAGGTGTCATAACGTCGTTCCAATCACCACCTAGTACTATTAGGCCCTCAGGGAGCTCCCCCATACCTGTGAAATTCTGTCTGTGAATGTTTGTCCCTATGGTTAATTGTTCACCGGACAATGTACCTCTGATGATGGTGTACCGACCCCCGGGGTCCAACCAATGTTTAGAAATGGTATATGGGACACGGCGATGCACCAGGACCGCTGTGCCTCGAGAGCCCCGTGTAAACCCAGAATGGTATATTGTGGTATATCCAAATCTATTGAGAAATGGGGTTTTATTCCCTAAAAGATGGGTCTACTGTAATAGGAGGACGTCAGCTTCACAGCACTTAGCTAGTCGAAGTACCGCACCCCTCTAGATCTTATTAAGTAACCCCCTGACATTCCAGGATACTATGTTTAACTACCCCAGTTGAGGACTATGGGTGTATAGCGTCATCTGTCGTCAGTGCAGCCCTTTTTCGCGGTTGCGGTGGTGGAGTGTGACCTCAGTGTCTACAACAATATTAACAAGATATTCAAATTTCAATCAGGGTTTAGATCAGGACACAGCACTGAATCGGCCATTGTCCATATAATGGATGACACCCTGAAGATATTAGACAACAACGACTCATGCTTACTCATACTCCTAGACCTCTCATCGGCGTTTGACACGGTCAATCACAACACCCTACTAGAAGTACTAGAAAAAAGAATGGGGCTATCCGGGAAAGTGATTGCTTGGTTTGCTTCCTTCCTACAGAATCGCTCACAACGCATCAAACTTGGCAACTCACTCTCTGACCCCTCACCAATGAAGTGTGGAGTCCCCGAAGGGTCGACCATCTCCCCCACATTCTTTAACCTATATAGGGAACCACTAACTGAAATCCTCAACCAATCGAACATTGCATACCACATGTACGCAGACGACACACAACTATACTTAAAGATATCCTCCCCAGACAACGTCATTCAACTAAACAACACTTCACTAGTCAAAACCCAGTCGTGGCTCTCTCAAAACAACCTCAAGCTGAACTCTCTGAAAACCAAATTCCTTCTTTTCTCCCCACAAAACAGCTCCTCACTCATCCAAGATTGGCTTAAGCACCTAGACGCACTCTATTGCAAACCCACCATCATCGACTCCACTAAATAACACTGGACAAGAATCTAAATATGAAAGCTCACATCAGTGCGACCACACGCAGTGCGACATTTCAACTCAGAACACTGAAGAAATTGAAACCATTTCTACCACCTTCGGACTTCAAACAAGCAGTACAAGCACTGGTGGTCTCCAGACTAGAATACGGCTCGGCGACCCTGGCAGGGCTACCCAAAGCGAGAACAGCTCCACTCAAAACAACTCTTAATGTGGCAGCGAGACTGGTAACAGGAACTAGACGCTTTGACCACATCACCCCATCGCTTAGGTATTTAAACTGGCTTCCCCTTGAGGCAAGAACTCAACTGAAAATTGCCTGCCTTACACACAAAGCATTACACTTCAAAGAACCAAGTTACCTGGCAGAAAAGATTTGAATCTCAGGTGGCAGCCGCTACCTAAGTAGTGCTAACTCTCTCAGGCTTGAACCTCCTAGATTCCGAAAACAAAAAACTTACACACGATCCTTCTCCGGGGCAGCTCCAAGGATCTGGAACTCATTACCACCCAAGTTACGCTCTAACCCATCGACCCTCTTGTTCAAAAAAAGAGGTTAAAAAGTTACTAATGAATAGATTCCTTGCATAATCTTCGAAGTCCAACGATACAAGGATGGTATTAAGGACAGCAACTTTTAGATGGATCAGAGACACGTCGTTTACAGGAGAACCCTCGCAAGCTCTACTCCTCGGGGTACCTGGATCCGAAGAGTCTCAGAGCAGCAGCAAATACCAACCATTGAGTGGATAGAACAATGAAGACTAATGGAATATTAATGGACTGAATATTGTATAATTGTACTATTTGTTGCAATACCCCATTATGACTATTTTACTCTGATTATATGTCAATACCTTTCATCTTGCTCTTTCAACTCTATGTACAGCGCTCTGATACCCATGGGTCATGTGCGCGCTTTATAAAACATTCTAAAATAAAAACAAAATTTAAAAGAAGACATAACAAAACTTTCCCATCCCCCACCCCTATACTTCTGTGAACAAGGAGTACCTGTCGCGGCGGAGAGATCACCGGGGCCCCAACAGTAGAAGCCCGGGGAACTCTACCAACCATACCCTATTAGTAGTTCTGTAAGTGGCCCCAAGCCAGATCAGTTTACCCAGCAGTTCTGCATCCAGAGAAGAAGATGATGTTATCTATCGAGGCCACAGGCCCAAAAGGCGGAAACAGTCAATTATTACTATGTCACTTCGTCCTGAGTTTGAGACCGCCAGTTGGATCTCGATCTGTGCCTCCTCTAAGAGTTGCCTATTCTCCGTCTATTTCTTTGCGATCCTTGCGAGGAGTCTGATTCCACTGCTGGTGGGGGGCGCGGCCTGAGATGCATTGTTTCATCCGCCCAGGCGTAGACAGCCTCCGGGGAGTCAAAGAAATATGATTTCGAGTTGTAAGTTACCCTCATCCGAGCGGCATAGAGCAGCATGTAGGAAAGGTTGAGTTCCCGGAGCCTACGCTTAGCAGCTACGAAGGACTGCCGCTGTACAAGTCTGGTGTAGTCCGGGAAAATCATTATTGGTTGTGAGTCAAAGAGCAGCCGGTCCTTATGGGTTCTTGCAAACTGGAGTATTGCGTCACGATCAGCATAATTTAGTAATTTAGCGATCACCGGTCGCGGGCGTTCACCAGGAGGGGGCTTCTTCATCAGCGCCCGATGGGCTCTCTCCACGACGAAGTGGGAAGACAGGGACTCTCACGGCAGTAGGGTCCTCAACCATTTTGTAAGAAAGTTGTCCATAGAGGAGCCCTCACAACCTTCCGGGAAGCCGGCAAAGCACAAGTTATTATGCCGTGACCGACCCTCCGCATCTGCAACTCGGGATGCCAGTTCCTGCGCCACTACCGAGAGCTTGTTCACTTTTTTTTTTTACGGGAGGCCACTGTATCTTCTACGGTTGAAACACGGGCTTCAGCTTCTGTGATGCGGTCAACTGCCTTACGGAGGTCCTGGCGCAAGAATGAGACTTCGGACCCCACGGCGCCGATCTTCGCCTCCAGGGCATCTCGCGATTGGGTGATCGCCGCTAGTAACGTCGCATTATTGGGAATCGGACCTCTGGCCTCTTCTCCACCCGAGCCGCCGGGGGCAGTAGTAAATTGATCCAAGGTACTCTATTTGGAGCCAGCACCCGCTTGTTTGTCCTTGCCCATGTTGGTTGATAGGGCACGAGGGGGAGGAAGGAGACAAGAAAGCAATATTGCGGAAGATCTCCCCTTCCAGCAGCGCTGCATCCGCACCTTCGCTGGCCCACACTGCAGAACGGCAGATCTTGTAGCTACCGGCGGCTGTACCTCCAAAACAACCCGCGGGACCCCCTCCCCCCAGAGCGGTGTCACAGGCCGGGCCTCACGGAATCCAGGCACCCGGACCGCAAGCCGCACCAAGCCTAGCTTGGCCACTTCCGCAGCCCTAGGAGGCCGGCCAAGTGGACCCTTAAAGGGACTGGACTCGCCGGACCCCCGACCCGTTAGCGGCCCCGGTAGGTCCACCCCCCTGGAGTCCGGGACCACGACGTCTACGAGATATGGGCTTGTGGCAGGGGGACAGTCTTCCCCAGTAGAGATAAAGTAGGTGTCTCGAGCGTTTGCCTGGTTATGTTCTGCGGTTCACCACTCTGGCGCTCTAACCAGGTGGCCAGTAGTCAAGGTTCGTTTCACCAGTGTCCACCCGGGTTCTTCAAGGGGCTCGCTGGGCGCCAAGGGGCCAGTATCATGTGTGGCGCTTACCGCTTCTAGGCGTGTTCCCCTCGGGCCCACAAGGCCGCGGGAGCCCTTTTCCTGTCCTGGCTGTAGGCCTGCGCAGCACCAGAGGGCCCCACCTTTCCAGCTATGCCCCCGGACTCCCAGCGCTCCCGGTCTCCACTGATCCGGTATGCGAAGTTCTTAGCTCCGGTGTTCACCGGGTCTCCAGAGGGAGTTCATCAACTATCCGGGGCCCTGAGCATCACGTCGCCTACGGATCTCTGGCAATTGCCGCTCGGGCCCCCAGGATGCGGGAGCGTTGGGTCGCCAGACGCTCGCCCCCTTTCAATACGGGGTTGTGACTATCCTCACCTCCGTGTGTAGTGTTGTGGTGAGGCTTCTGGGGGCGGCCCAACTCAACTCTGCCCAGAAAAGATTGGAGCCTGCGGCAAGATGGCCGCACGGTAGGGAGGCTCTGCCGGCCGGGTTCATGATCCGGTAAAAATCTGCGGATCCACCGAAGATCGCGCCCCGTGAATGTCAGCGCATTATAGCTGACCTCCTCAGGAACCGCCCGGTATGCTGCAGTGCTGGGTTCCGTAATCGACCGGCCAGAAACACTACGTTCGTGTTTCCTCCTTGCGGCCTTAAGGGTGCGCAAAATGGCGGCTGGACCGAGCCGCAACACACCCTGGAGCTGAGGAAGACGGAGCGCACTCCGCGAATGAGGAGGCCGGAGCCCTGAACAGCGGAAACTGGACGGAGGGCTAGCATGTGAGTGGGTCCCCCGCGATCACAGAAGGTGCCAGATATTGGAGCTCCGTGGTGAGGGGCTGCGGCTGATTTCCAACGCGGCGGCGGAGGACGGAGGTGTCCCACGCTTGAATATATAGAGGAGCTGTCTCCGGGCACCGCGACAAGGAAGGTGCGTGCCCTGCTGTAATTAGAGTGTGCGGATGCCGCGGCGTTCCTGGCTCCGTGATGCGGTGAGTGAGACGCGACCGATCCTCCTGCACAAACAGCCCGGATTAACAGATGGCAGTGGGTGCGATACCAATGTGAGGATATCCCCGCTGGCAGTGGCGGAGCTGATCTCCTCGCTGTGGGAGCCTAGTCAAGTTGTTCAAAATCGCTGGGGGCATTGCGGAGCGGCTAACAACCACATGCAATTCCAATGTGGGCTCAGAGGACCGGCAGGCACCAAAATTAATCCCCTAGAAACCTCTGCAATTTCTCTTAAATTGGAGCTCGCCGAGCCTGACCCTAAAATGGCGCCCGCCAAGGTACTTCCACCGGAGAGGGAAGCTGTCCCTAAAATGGCGCCCGTCAAGGTATTTCCACCGGAGAAGGGTGATGTCCCATTAGTCGAGGGGATCCCGATGTTCTATCCGGATAAATGGCATAGCTGAGTAATACGAACCACAGAACTAGAGGCAAGCCCAGCTGCAGAGTCACGGGGATAAACAGACTCTACTAGCCTGACTGTAAGATGGCTGCCAAGCTACATACCCTTTCCTATCCTGCCATCCTCGTCATCTCCACTCGCCAGTTTCTGGACTCAATGACCTTCGGTCACTTCCTGATCTTTTTTTCTTACCCGGCTGAGCCCGAACCACATGGCCGATTCCCGGTGGAGCTGCACCGACAGCTATAGGGGAGATTGGCTCCGGCACACCGCTATGGCCGTCACCTACCCAGACGGACTTTGGACATTTGTCTTGTCGTTTTCTCTGCTGCTGTCTCCTCCCAATGGACTTCCAGCTCTCGTTGGTCTTCTTGGGTCTTGATTTTTATGTTCGCTAGTAACTCCTGTCTAGACTATGTAATCATTCTGAAATTTGTGTGAAATTTTGTAACTTGCAACTTGACGTTTCCTTATGTAAAGCGCTCTGATACTTAAATAAATAAAACTCTCCGCCGGCTCTCCGGTCGGTCCCGGCCAGGTTCCTCCGCAGCGTCCCCTAAATGCGGCCGTCTGTGGCCGCCAGTCTGTTCAGGCTCTCGGGGGCACACCGGGAAGTCTTATCAAATTTGAAGGCCTTCGGGGCGCCGCTGCCCTCCTCGCCCTGCCGGCCGTGCGATTAACGGGCCGCGGGCGGTCACCGTACAGCGAGGCCGCGCCCGCCCCCGTGACGGCTACAGCAGAGCCCTCTCACCTCAGGCCGCATCCTCGGCCGGCTGTCTCCTCCGGCGCGGCCTCCGCGATCCGGCACACCGACAAGCCGAACTTGCAGGCCGATAGCAGCGCAGGCCGGGGCGAGGTTCCGCGGTCCTGCGTCCGCTCTATTAGGTCGTCGGATTTTGTTTCCCGACTCCGCTGCAGCACGGTCAGTTCTCTACGATCGGCGATGCAGGATTATGAGCTGGGGTCCGGATTTATGGCGAATTACGGCAAATGCTGGCTTGGGCGGTCGGAGCTTCCTTAGGTCGCGTCCACCATGTTGGCCTTCCAAGCCACAAAGTGTACTTTTAAGAAGATATTTAATATTTGCTTTTAGGCTCTCAGAGAATATTGATGAATAATAATACAATAGTGTGTAAAGCATTTCCATTTTTCAGCATAATATGCTATAGTTGTAGGTAAGCTTTCTTCCATGTGGAAGGTTGGAAATTTCTCAAGGGGATGGATGCAACCACGCTATGTCTCAGATGCCAAAATGATACAATCAGTGCCCTTGGATTAGGTTGTATTATAACCCCTATCCCAGCTGAATTTGTGTATCGGACTGAAGTGACAACTTGCTAAATGGACATACTGACATTTCCCATGGGGGGCTGTGTATGAGCCCATGTTGGAGCAGCGAGGACAACTGCTATCGCTGATTGATGCATCCAGTGAAAGATTTACGGCAAAAGATGAATTGGGACATAAGTGTGAGCAAATATCCGTGACCATAGTGGAAATGGGACTAAAGTGTAAGCAAATATCTGTGACCAGTCTATCCACAGAGCACTCCCTAATGACTGTGGGTAATTATGTGTTTCTAAGCAACCAATTCTGTTATTAAACTCAGGTGTGGAAAATCTTTGTGAAACCACTGGCGACTCGCATTAATACCTTTCAAAGAGACAGGAAGATCTACTGTTGACCATATTAATGTTTTTATAACCTTGTTACATATTGCCTCTACACATAATACACGTCAGGGGTGAGCACTCTCCCTTACACTTTTTGTTTTGTATATTGCATCCTTTACCTTTGCCATTACGTAATCCGCTGTGATCCTTACAGGTAGATATTTACAGAATTCTGTCAAGATACTTTGCTATGAATACAATATTGCTTTTGCTAGAGTGACCCTCATTTAACCCTTCTAGTTATCAATTCACTGAGTGGTGACTTTGGCATTTTCTCTGCCTACTAGCTTAATTGTAATAAAATCCAGATTTGACTGTTTGATAGTCCTAAAAGAAACCTTCCAGTTACAACCGCAGTGGAATATTCAAGGGTTAAGATTTTGGCAGAATACAGTTGCATATTGATGGCTAAGAGGGGCACATTTTCTTAGCAAATGACCAAACTCTTTCTCTACTACAAGACGCTAACTTGGTCAAAATATCTAGCCATCCTCTTTTCTTGCATCTCTACCAAGCTCTGACCTGTGCAATCACCAAATCTCCTTTGGAAATAAATGCAGGGCATCATTACATCTTTCTTTTGGCAGTTTGGAAAACTTTGTTCGGCACTTGTCTGTCAAAATGCGAGTACACTGGATTCGCTCTGATTTTCAACAAGAAACATTCAACTACAGAGAATAACCATGCAGAAAGACTACCCCAATCCACAGAGAGGGTGGCTACGTCGATCTCTTATGGGACATTGTGGTTTAATATTTCTCAGGGGAAGGATATCTTTACCAACAATCTTGGTGGGAAGACTGCAATAAATGTCCTATATGTGACCCATATAACTGGAGTCTTTGTCATTCCTCAAGTGTGGCACATATGTATATGGGTGCATTACTTGTGTTCAACCTGGATAATGGATGTTATTTTGGACACCATGTGATTGGCTGCACAAGATGCTTGTTTCTCTGATGGCCGTCATAGGTCCATAGTTAATATGACACTTACCTGTCACTTTGTTTAGGGCTCTCATCCCCGATACTAGAATTATCAGACTGAGGAAGGGAAAAGAAGCACTATGCTTTCCGTTCAACAAGCAAGATCTCCTTGAGCACAGTGAAACTCCATGTGAGGCCATGGAAAAGAATACATTATGTTCCACTATTTCTCAGGAAACGAAGCCGAAAAACTGCAGTTATGAGGGTGTGAGGGAAAGAAGATGGAATTGATGTATATTTTCCTACTAATTCTAATGGCTGGGACAACAGCAGTTCTGGATGGGAATGGGAGCTGGTACCCCCACCACTGAACAGGAAGAGTTGAGCCAAGCACACTACCGCTGCTGCACCTGAAGTGCCATCTTGATTTTAGCCCCTGACCAGAATCTCTTCTGCAACTCCCAGGGCAGGAAAGGTTATGTGCACAGGCATGGCATTCGGTCACCAGCCTTTGCCCATACAGTCTCTACCTCTAAGGATCTTAGGAACAAGGAAAGAATGTTTACAAGGACGGCGAGTCAGACTGCATTTCAACACAAATCCTCCTGGTTTCTTCAATGGGATGGAGAGGTGGGGTCACAATTTGAAAGGGTCAAGCCTGTTCACACAAGACCAACCCTATGTCAAATAGCAGATGGCAACAAGGAGATGGGCCAGATCGTCCAAGAGAAAGAAAGTTCACTGTAAACAGGAGTACTGTCCCAGAGAGATCACCATATTCCCTAAATAAGTTCCTTCTTCTTTCAGTCTTGGGTAAACAGAGTAGCTGTTTTTCTGTAACCCGACATGTTTCCTTTCTCATTTCAGGTCGATCGATAGTCTACAAATATACACTATGTCCAAATGAATGTAGAAGGGCCATGGTTATGCTTCCTAATGAACTGTGTTTTACTACTCATGGGAACAACATATAACTATATTCATTGAACAAAATTAAGTTATGGTTACAAAACAATACCTACAACCATTCAAATAAATCAATTATAGTCCAGTACACTAACCGAAACTCTCACCCCCATTATGTACTTCAAGATCTTACAAATGACATCACCAATGACATGTTACATGAAATTATTGGTGATACCTCACATGAAATCAGTGATGACATCATCCATGTTACTGGAGTACACAGTTTTGATTTTCGTATTGATGTAAATGATAATTTTGTTATAACCCTCTTCTTTAATGTGAATAAAATATTTTTTAGAATGAACTGTTTTGAAATTTATGATTTTGATACAGTATTTTTGAACAGTACCAAATACACGGTCCCAGACCCCATCCTCATCAGTAGTCTCCACGAGATTGGCATCAAAGAATCCGCTCTCCACTGGATCTACTCCTTCTTAACAGATCAAACACAGACTGTCAGCCTGGCACCTCAATCCTCGGAAGCCAGCAAACTTATATGCAGAGTGCCTCAAGGTACACTGCTCAGCTCCACCCTCTTCAATGCATACATGATTCCTCTGGCCAAAGTCATCTATGGACACAACATCAACATCTCTCCTATGCCGACGACACGCAACTCATACTCTCGCTCTTGTATAAGGCCCTCAACACAAGAAACAAGTTCACCATCTGCGTGACCCAAGTCGCTAATTGGATGAAAGCCAACTGTCTCAAGTTCAACACCAACAAGACAGAAGTAGTGATATTCAGCAAGAACACCTCACCACTGGACTACAACTGTTGGCTAGCCAAACTTGGAAGCCCACCCACACCCACCACCAAAACCAAGAACCTCGGAATAATCATCAATAGAAAACTAGACATGACTGCACAAGTCAACGCTGTCACTGCATCCAGCTTCAACACTCTGAAGATGCAGAGGTAGATCTTCAAATGGCTCCCATGCAACACTAGAAAAACTGTAACTCATGCCCTAGTCACCAGCAAGTTTGAATACGGAACCCCCTCTACACCAGAATCACCAAGCAACTCACTAGAAGACTACAAACCATCAAGAACTCGGCAGCCAGACTCATCTTCAACCTCCCACACAGAACTCGCGTCACACCTCACCTCAGGGAAATCCACTGTCTCCCGATACACAAATGTGCTCATGTCAATCTACTCACACACACATTTAATGGACTAAACAACTTAGGCCCCACCTACCTAAACAGTCGCATCTCCTACAACCAACCACCCAGACACAACGGCTCTGCAAGACTCCCCTCTCGGACACATCTCACACATACACAGAACCAGATCAGGATGACGGGTGTTCTCTTACATCGCTCCTAAAGCATGGAACAGCCTCCGACTCCACATCAAAGCCCCCGTCTCTCTTTTTGAATTCCGCAAGAAACTGAATTAAACCTACCATAGGCAGGGCTATGCACATAAACCTGCTCAGAGCTAGGATACCCTCACGGGTGATAGTGCGCTTTACAAATAGACATATTTGATATGTATGTTGTTTTGTAATATTATGATGAGTTTCTTGAATCTATATATTGATTATTTAGGTATATGCTGTATAGTGATTTATTATATACTGAGGTTTGTGTAAGAGCCTCTGACACTAGTTTTGTGTCTTCATGGTGATTTATATGCTAAGATGTGTTAAAGGGTGACAGAGTGTATTATGGTATGCTCTAAAGTGTTCTGCTTTTACTGAGTGTGTGATATTTGATTTAATGATTGTATTTACTTAAGTATACTTTGGTTGTGTTACCTGAGCGATGGTAGGTTTGTTGTAGTTTGATAATGAGTATTTCACTCTACATAGCTGTTCTGCAACCTAGGAATTCTCACTGAAGTCATGAACGTAGAATAGTCCCGCTTGCGCGTGGGGACCCCAGTACAAACATACATCATACGAATACAAATATATATATATATACATACATACATACATACACACTCCAACTCCTTTAGTTAAGAACAGGACACCGACACAGGAGCTGGATCAAACGATCAGTTTCGTGTTTATTGAAATCTCCGCTGTTACGTGTTTCGGCACTTCCTGCCTTGCTCACACATATATATTATATTGTGCTCCAAATGCCAAAGACGACCAGCACTCTTAGGGTAGGCGAATTTGTTTGTGTATGTATATGTGTATATATATATATATATATATATATATATATATATATATATATATATATATATATTCACTGAAAACAAAGGTTAAAGCAACGTTATGGTTAGCTGAAATGTTCAGCATCAACATAACATTTTAAACAACAAAAAAAAAAACAGAAATCAGTAGTTATAGTTCCAGTTATCTCAAATACCTATAACTTGTGCCCTAAGGTAATTTTAACTCGTGCATGTGGGGTAATTACTACTGCATGGCAAGGGCACGAGTTACAGTTACCTTAGGGCACGAGTTATAGTTACTTGAAACAGTAACTATAACTGGTGAATTTCTGTGGTTTTTGTAGTTTTAAATGTTATGTTGTTACTGAACATTTCACCTAACTTTAACGTTATGTTAACCTTTGCTTTTTTTAGTGAATTTCTAGGGATTTTTAACGTAAAGTAATAATTTATTCCCATATGCAAATCCAACCCCCCGCCAAAGGCCGTGCGCTGCAGGGGGTTGGATGCAGCCAACACCACTCTGCGCACACACTTCGACCGTGCACGGAGGTGGGGTTGGCCAACCCCACGTTGCGCAGGGCCTTCGGGCATGAGGCCAAGTCCCCGCAGGCAGCCAAACCCACGCCACGCACAGCTTTCGACCTTTTGTGGATGGGGGTTGAGCCTTCGCCACGCTGCATAGGATTGGACTTTGTGCCCCAGGGACCTCATCACCTGGGGTCAAATACAATAAAAAAGGGAAGGGGACACACAGGCCCCCTCCCAGAGCCTTATTAGGCCCTGGGGACCACCTTCCCTCCAGGGGCCTCTGTATTTCAAAGGGGAGGGGGCTACAAGGCCCCTCGCACAGAGCCTCATCAAGACTCCATCACCCAGGGTCATATGTCTTATAAAGGGGAGCCCCCTCCTAGAGTTATTCTGGCCCGTGCATCCCAACCCCCAGGGCCTGTGTTTAATATAGGTAGGTGCCCTGGTTGCCCACGAGGGTACCCATCATACACTCGCTGGGGGCCGTAGGGGGGAGTCCCAGGGCCCCCATGGCCCCAGCCGGCTCCCCGCCTGCCGGTATTGCTCCCAGTCGCAGAAAGAAGCTATTTATGCAGCTCCCTATGAGCAGGAGCAATCTCTTGGTATGTTTCCCTGCCGCGTCAGTGTGGGCAGGGAAACAGATCAAAAATCTGCTCCCAGGATCAGGAGCATTTTCAAAGCTCCTGTCCGCTGGGAGCAGACTTTGTGTTTTCTCCCATTTGGCTGTAGTTTTCAAAATGCTCTCACCAGGCACGAGCAGGGAAACTACTATGTGAGCCAGCCCCGGGGATGGGGTACCTGGGGCCATTAATGCCTCAGAGAGGGGAATCGCCCTGCACCCTCCCCCTTTTTTAATAGTAGTGGCCCTGGGGGATGGGGTACCCCCAGAGCCTTTTTAAAGGCTCAGGGAGGGAGGCCGTTCGGCCCCCTCCCCTTAAAAATAAAGAGGGCCCTGGGGGATGTGGTTCCCAAGGGCAAAAGCATTCTTGGGAGGGGACCACGCACCACCCTCCCCTTAAAAATATTTCAAGCCCCGGGTGGTGGGGTCCACAGGGCCAAAAACAGCCTGGAAAGGAGGGTCCCGCAACCCCTACAGCCTGGAGAGGAGGGCCGCGCGCCCCTGCCCCTTCAAAATACTTTGGGATCCAGGAGATGGGATCCCAAGTGCCGAAAATGGCCTGAGGAGGGGAGCCACGTGTGCCTCCCTCCCCCAAAACAGGTTTTTAGATACGTCGCCCCCTCTGGTCCTGGCGCACTCTGGGTGGGGTTTAAGAAAGAAGCGCTTTTTACATTTTTAGGTCTCGCCTGAGCCAGCGCATGCGCTGGTCTGTCGAGACATTTAGTGAGTGGGCTTTAGAAATGCCACCACAAGCTTTTGCTGGCCTAGAGCGTGCGGTTACGCGCACAGTAACGCGCATTCCTCGCATCGCTCAGGCGCCATCTGGCTTTCCTCTCACTTGCTCTCCCGCTCCTCCCCCTCCCTCACCACAGAGCGCGTCTCGCGGCCGCGCGTCTTTTTGGCTTTTTTTTTTTACTTTTAGCGCGAGGCGCGCGCTTCTTTTCATCTCTTATCTCTCTCTTTCTGGCCATCACCCCGTTCCCTCTTCTCACACGGTTTACTCTCCCTGCTACCATCCTCTCCCTTTGTCCCCCATTTCCTCTCTGTTGTTCGTTTTTTTTTCTACTATCATCTCTTCCCTTGTTCTTCTTTCACTTCCCATCATCTCCATACCTCCACTTCCTTTTCCCCTGTTTACTTTTGCCCTCCATTTTCTCTGTACACTCTGTCTCCTATCTCACTTTCTCTTCCTGCTCCAGAGCTCCTTCCTCCAACTATCGCTTTATATCTCTTTTTTCGAAAAAATCTTTCTGCCTTTCCTCTCTTCCCGTTCCAACGCTTCTCTTTTTTTTCATTCCCTAGCCTTCCAATCACCTTTCCCATTTCCTCTGTTCTGCACTTCTTCTTGCACTACAGAGCCCCATGTGTCTACTTGACTCAGGAGCAAGTGTAAACAGACCGAGACAGGCGCCATCTGGCTTTCCTCTCACTTGCTCTCCCGCTCCTCCCCCTCCCTCACCACAGAGCCCGTCTCGCGGCCGCGCGTCTTTTTGGCTTGTTTTTTAACTTTTAGCGCAAGGCGCGCGCGCGCTTCTTTTCATCTCTTATCTCTCTCTTTCTGCTTTCTGGCCATCACCCCGTTCCCTCTTCTCACACGGTTTACTCTCCCTGCTACCGTCCTCTCCCTTTGTCCCCCATTTCCTCTCTGTTGTTCGTTTTTCTGCTATCATCTCTTCCCTTGTTCTTCTTTCACTTCCCATCATCTCCATACCTCCACTTCTTTTTCCCGTTTACTTTTGCCCTCCATTTTCTCTGTACACTCTGTCTCCTAGCTCACTTTCTCTTCCTGCTCCAGAGCTCCTTCCTCCAACTATTGCTTTATTTCTCTTTTTTCGAAAAAATCTTTCTGCCTTTCCTCTCTTCCCGTTCCAACGCTTCTCTTTTTTTTCATTCCCTAGCCTTCCAATCACCTTTCCCATTTCCTCTGTTCTGCACTTCTTCTTGCACTACAGAGCCCCATGTGTCTACTTGACTCCGGAGCAAGTGTAAACAGACAGAGATCTATCTAGGCTCTCAGGCAGACATTCCAAAAAAAGAAAACATAGAGCGAGCCTTTAAAACAAAAAATCATATAATGCTAGTTTGGCAATGTCATCATTTATGTACACTTAACTGCACATTCTTTAATTGTATCCAAACCATTACTGAAATTAATGCACAGTTCAAATAATTGATGGCTCTTCTTTTATGTGGCTCAGTCTACTCCTTTTTAGTTTCTGTAAAGCGCTTCGTCATCCCTTGAGCCATGAACACACTATAAAAAACTGCTAATGAATGTGTTGATAAATAAAAATAATGGTCTCGCATTTGGGACATTATAAGTGTTTAGCCATGCAACAGTTGTGCTGCATAACTAAATACTTATAAGGTCCCAAAGGCGAGACCTATTGGCTATGCCAATGCTTGTGTTGTTTAGCTAGAGCTCAGACTACGGTGCTTATGTTCACTTTAGCTGTAAACATTTTCTTTTATACGTAACAGCTTTACCTTGCTGCTTCATTTTTTTCTGTCTCCAAAAGGTTTTAACGTGAACATACATCAACCCATGTTGACAAGTTTCTTATCAGCCAGACCATGAATACTCTTCTCTTAAACAGTATTTCAGCGTCTTGCCTCGCAGCACTTTCACCCTTATATTTTCCTTCCAAACCAGATAGCAAGCAATGGCACTTTATCATTTCAAATACTTTCATGTCAGAGAAACTCTCACTTGCCTCTGATTTGCAATTACATTATTTCTGCTCTGCCTAACTATACTTGAGGCAGTCTATTTTTGTGTCAGCAGTCCTGTCCTACAATGAATGATTTACCTTAAACATAACAAAGTTGCTACTGCTGACTTAAATCACTTCAGACAGCCGCAGAATAACCGTTATTTTTAAAATATATCTTAAATATATTGGCTCTGAATGTGCAGCCTTCCAGTATATCAAGCTAAATATTTTCTCCTGCTCATATGAACTCTGCCCCTCCTCCCTTTTATCTCATCCGTAAGCAAACTAAATATTTATGCTGGTCCAGAAAAGGTTGGTTGGAGTATACTGCCTAACTTCATGTATGAAGTTTGATTAATTGTTGATGTTTAAGTCTTAAAGACAACATTTACCTTCCCCCATTGGTTTCAATGCATACTGCCTATTTACTATGCATTGTCTCTCACTGCTTTCAATCACATCATCGGAGCGCATGGGCAAAGATGCGTCTACATTATATTTTAATGCAGTTTCTACATAACTGCCCAAGAAGATGACAAGTATGACAGCCAAAAAAGACACATAGATACTGGAATTCACAAACATATACAAATATTTGTTAACATAAGCATGCTGAAATGCACACAATCACAGAGACCTTCATACAAAGATCACTTCCTGCCAGACACCCGCATTAAAGTAGAAATACTTAGACATATGCACACATCTACACTGGATCACGCACAATTCTACAGTGCCTCACATGTCCAGAAATACTGTAAAGCACTACAAAAGTCCCACATATGCACAACAACCCACATAGACCACAAGGAATTTATATACTAGACAAGAGGTACATTTTTTAAAGCCTTTGCTCATGTTACAGGACTTTGCGAGTCGTGCTCTCTCTAAAGTAAGTAAAATCTTCACTATTATCCCTACATTTACTACCAATTGCCTTCACAAAACTTGCAGATTTTTTCACATCAGCTTCTTCATCTGCTCCCCCCACCCTTGTCTTCTGCCTTATCCCCAGTCCTCTTCCTCCTTGTTCTTGCATGTGTGAGGGATTCCTCTACTGCTGGTACACCCCACACTTTTTCCGCTTCTTTGCTCACCTTCACTTATCCTCCTACACCATCTCCTGCTCTCCATGACCACCGTTCTCGTGTGTCTCGCTCATTGCTCTCCCTTATACCTTTTGACATTTCCATTCCCTGCTCACAAGTTCACTTATGTGCTCCACTGAGACCCTATGCTGTTGCACAGCACCCTCCCCTGAACATTCTCTAACAATTCTCTAGCAGGACGTTTTTCCTGTGTCCTCCATTTCCTTACTACCTTCTGCACCGATCTATCCCCGCATAGCTCTCCTCGCCATCCTTGTGCGCGAGGGCCCCTCTCCTGCACGGTTTAGCACAAGTTTCCTTATGTGTCCCGCTCTGCCCTCCTCTTCTTCTGTGCCTCACCTGTTTCTTCTGTGATTTTTAGGTCAAGCCTAGCAGCGCGCATGCGCTGCTCTTTGAGGCTTCTTGTGTTTACTCCGTGTGGGTCTGACTCCTCCCACACATTGGATTGGCTTTTGCGTGTGTCTTTCAATAATGAAAGCACACAAATGTCTAAAGGCGGGTGCATGTCCCACCTCTTTTGTAATGTTCACTCCCACGGCGTTTAGCCTGCGGGAGCGAGCAGCTGCACGCAGGGTGGCAGCTGCATTCCTCGTGGGTCAGGTTACACAACGCGCCATGCTTTCTCTTTCACTTGCAATCTGGTCTTTTACTGCCAGCGCCTACGTAGTTTTATCTTTCTTTTTGACATTGCTCAGATACTTTTAACTACGATTTTCTTTCTTTAGTTTTTAATATATGTTTTATTGGAGTGTGTGTGCGTGTACTTTTCTTTTTTTGACTTTTAATTATTTGTAATACTTTTCCAAGTGTTTTTCACTCCTGGGTTCCATTTCCAACACGTGTTCTTAATCAGCATTACAGCACAAATGACTTTTCTGTGCCAATAACAGCCATTCAAACGTTTGGCGTCGATGGGAAAGGCTGAGGATTTATTTTCACAATCACACATGCGCTTAAATTTGAGCACGCAATGACAACAATTTCCTTCATTTTTATGATCATTATGTTTCATTTTTTTACTATTAGTCCTCTGTATATAGACGTCGTACATCCTAACATTAAAATGTTATGGAAGAGGTAAAATTGATGTTTTATGCACAGGCAGATTAAGTGATTTGCTCAGAATCACCGGATGTTGAGCCGGCATCGGGACTCGAACATGGTTCCCTTGCTCCAAAGTCGCCAGATCTGTTTGTAATGATACACATAACAAAAGCTTTATTTCTTAGAAAACATACACTGCGAGTTCCTTCTTTGCCTTATAGATGCAAGCGCACTCTGGATTATGTTCATTAAGGTTGTTGCCCCTTTACTTCACAGTAACTATTTACTTCAATTCGTTTTTCAACATATTTTTCTTTAAGTGCTTGTACGAACCTTTGGTGCCGCTTGGGAAAATCTAAGTATTTATCGTCTCATTCGCTTAAATTTGTGCATGCAATGATAAATGCCTTCATGTTCGTGTTTTTTATGCTTTTTTTTTTAATCAGTAGCCCCCTTTATGTACAAGGCATTCATGCTTACAATTAAATGTTATGCGAGAGGTCAAATCGATGTTTTAGGCACGAACATGGTTCCCCATCTCCAAAGTGGGCAGCTCCACCTGTAACGATACACATAACAGTGCTGAGTACGGCACTGCAATTTGCATATTAAATTACTTTTAAGAAAGGACAGTGCCTTTTTTCTTCCAACATTTCGCTGAGAATGCTTGAAAGAAGACTCACACATACGTTTTTGGTACTTAAACTGCTATGGTTCCTTTCATGTCCTGGTGGGCGCCTCTGTGTTTAAAACATCTGCTTTACACCCTTAAAACAGCAAGCTATTAGCCCCCTTTATGTACAAGGCATTCATGCTTACAATTAAATGTTATGTGAGAGGTCAAATCGATGTTTTAGGCACGAACATGGTTCCCCATCTCCAAAGTGGGCAGCTCCACCCGTAACGATACACATAACAGTGCTGAGTACGGCACTGCAATTTGCATATTAAATTACTGTTAAGAAAGGACATTGCCTTTTTTCTTCCAACATTTCGCTGAGAATGCTTCAAAGAAGACTCACACATACGTTTTTGGTACTTGAACTGCTATGGTTTCTTTCGTGTCCTGGTGGGCGCCTCTGTGTTTAAAACATCTGCTTTACACCCTTAAAACAGCAAGCTATTAACAAGCATTTCCAATGCAATAGGTCTTGCATTTGCTAGAGTTTAAGCTATTGGCATTGTAAATGACAATGTCTTTTATTTATCTGTTTTGAAAACCAACACATAAATAAAGGCATTGTCATTTACAATGCCAAGAGCTCAAACTCTCGCAAATGCGAGACCTATTGCATTGCAAATGCTTGTTTTATTTTGACGTAGCTTCACGAATCCTCTGTGAATTTGCGGCAAAGTTTAAAAAATATATAGATTTGTCCCCCAAAATCAGGCCTATAGGGTCAGGGTATCCCTACCAGGCCCCTTATGTCTTATTAACGTTTTTGAGGACTCTAGACTCAGTCCCGACTTCTAAGATGGCTGCCACCACTTCCTGGTTGAGGTGGTGGCAGCCAATCAGATCTCAGTTTGAGATCTGTCGGCTCCAAGAATCTTCCATGGTGTGATATTTACAATTTTTTGCAATCTTATTTCTCCAAAACTACAGACTGATTTACACAAAAAAAACACAAAAAGCACTCCTTCTGGACAAAGATCTAGCTTTCTGCCTAATTTAGTGTAAATCCGTTCAGCGGTTTGGGCTGTGGCAGTGTCTAAAGTTCCTGTTAAAAAAATTTATGGGTGAAACGTGTTTTGGGACCCCCCCCTTTTCTCAGACCCCCGCTAGACGGATCACCCCGAAACTTACCATGTACAAACTAATCAAAAAGTAGCACTTTTTTGGAAAGTTTTGTGGAGACTCGTCAAACGGGGCAAAAGTCATTAGCAACACAAAAAATGCATTAACTATGGCAACACGATCCTAGCTATAGCGACGACCACTGAGAAATGAATTAATATATATATATATATATATATATATATATATTCACGCCCCGCCATGCACAGTTTTCGCATCAATAATTTTACTGCATATGCTGCAGGGATATTATCAATGATGTCATAGAAGATGTCATGAGTGATGTAATATGTGAGATAATTAGCAGGGCAGGGCGAGGGAGCGAGTTACAGTTACTTGAGATAACTTTAACTGCTAAATTTCTATGTTTTTGTGTGTATAAAATATGAACCTAACATTACGTCCCTGTAATCTTTGTTTTCTTAGTGAATCTTACGTTTTTTTAAATTCTATTTCCTAACTATGACATCCCTGTAACCTTTGGTTCCTTCAGTGACATTCTCGTTTTTTTTTTTTTAAGTAAGTAATATTTAATTACCATACGTTAATCCAAACTCTGCTGCGCACAGCCTTTAGCCATGCACAGCGGCAGGGTTGGCCACAGGGCCTGGCGAAGAGCCTGGCCTGCGGCCAGACTCTGTGGTCAACCCCCAAAAGGCAGTCATGGGAGTGGGTGGGGGGTGGGGGGGGGAGGGGTGAATGTGTGTGTGCACCTGTGTGAGTCTGTGAGTGGGTGTGTGAATGGTTCTTTAGGTCTATAAGTGGGTGTGTGAGTGGCTTTATGGGTCTATGAATGGCTGTATGCCGCCAAGTGCCGGTGCGTAGTCTGGGCCTCGGACGGCCCTGTAAAACAATCCCCTCATAGCTGAACAGATACATGGCAGATGAATGAAGTGCAACAAAAAAAATTAAAATTCTCTGGGGAAAAAAATCAAAGGTAAAGGTCAGTTATGACTCAGCGAATGCAAACTCCAGAAAAACCCTCAAATTTCGCAGTTATGGTATGCAATGCACACCATAACTCCTGCCTCCCATCACGCTCAACACATGACTGCCGTTGGCACAGGAAAAAAAAAGCTGACTCCCAAGAGCAAAACATGGAGAACAGCATGAGTTTTGGGTGCACTGCATACCACAACTGGTGAATTTCAGGGTATTTCCGAGTTTGCATACATTGAACCATAACTAACCTTTAACTCTTAAAGACTCACGGGCCATTGTTGGGCCTCTCATATCCCTGCAGGGACTGAATCATTGAACTGAAGGTAAGCAGATGGCAAGAAGAAAGAGCACAATAAAGTCATACTACTAACAAGAGGTTTAGCTTCAAGGTAAGTGACTGGAAATTATTTGCTGCTATGACACCAAGTGGTGGTTTTGTGATGAGTAAACTGCCAAGACACTAAAAAGTATGGAGTTTAGTGAACATTAACATAAGAGGTACTTCCCAGAGAATCTCTGCAGTTGTATAGGGTGGTAGAGATAGAAAAAACAAGAACATTACACAGCACTTTTATGATGGTAGATTTCAGGTAGAGATTTCAGCCACATGTATGCAAAGGAACAATTTGAGCACGAAATGCTGTTAGGAAATAAAGGCAATTTACCTTCCTCATCCTGAAAAATCACTTCAAAGTTCTTACTCCAGTCAGAGATGGAAAAGTTTCGTGTTGCTTTGAGAGACTGTGAATAAATAGGAAAATATAGCAATGAAGCGCTAATTCTATGCACACAGAAGCGAGAAGGATATTGGTAATAAGGAAATACAATGAAAAACACAATGATCAGAAGGTTGACGAACAGGCTGGAGCGTACGTACAGAGTCCAGCAAGGCATGGCGGCTGACTTTCAGTGTGATCTTAGAATGAGGTCTCTTCATGTGCACTTGTCGAAGCTCTCGTTGGAAAAAGTTCACCTTATCCTGAAAAGTCTCTGAGCCCCCTGAAAAGAAATGAAGTATGTACATCATTATTTTCTTTTCCAAACCTGTGGATAAATAAACTATACCCCAGGACCAACACAATTCTCTACTTTCATAGTAACACAAAAACAAAGCGGTTAACTGTGAGAAAATGGTGGGCATTATTATATGGTGGGGTTGTGCGACCTCACCGTTTAATACACTTACCAACCCCTCAGGGGCCAGTAGGTTTCGTTTGTTAAACCTTTAGCTCTGGCTCTGAGCAGTCAGGATTACAGAAAGGAACAATTGTGAAGCTTTTAAACCGCGCCAAAATAACTGAAGAAGAAATACACGAGACACTCAAGAATCTGACACCAATTTATAAATATAAATATTTTTATGTATTTTTAGACACCAAAACGAAAAAGATCTACAGCAATTAAAAACGAATAAGCATTGTCAAATTCAACAAATTTGACACTTTGAAACTTTTTCAGGGAAAACTTGGGCAAGTATCAATGCAGGTACTTTGACCAACTCTGGAATGGAGCTAGTCAGGGGGCCCAGCAAGGCCCTGAGAAATAGTTACCTTCCCGAAAGAAGCAGTCTCCTGTCAGTTCCAGTCACTTTGATCTCATTGCCATACACTAAAATGAAAGTGGTCCTGATGCAAGGGATACAGGATGCTGAAGATGCTGTGGATGCGATGCAGTTGATGGGGGTCTGCAGCTACTCCTTGGTTCACGGGCTTGGTGAGGCGGTACTGGCCACAGGGGTCGGTCGTCCCTCGAAGTCTTCTTGAGCATGGCAGAAGTCCAGTCGCCACTGGGCTACCAGTCACCCAGTACCGCGGTCACAGTGAAACCCTTCTTTGGGCTGCACTCCGGTGACTCTACCGGGCCCAGCAGACTCGGGGCAACTTTTGAGCATTGGGTCCTGGTCCCTGGGGCTGCACAGTGACGAGGAGCAGAGATACAAACATCTGGTTAGCCCCAAACTTCTTCAGCTGTTGTGACCCTGTGCTTTGAACAGGAGATCAGCCAACTGACCCTTGGAGTCTCTTGCTTCGGCTGGGCTCGGGAATTGACTTAACCATGAGCAGGACACATCAGGCACAGTCTCTTTTCCTTTGCTAACCACCAGGTACAGCAGGTGCAGCTTCTCTTCGCTGGGTCCTTGGTGCAGCAGGGCAGTCCTTCTTCGGTCCTCTTTCCCAGTCCAACAAGATCTAAGTTCTGGGTGCCAGGAGTGCCTGTTTTATGCTAAGAAAATGTCCTCAGGGGAGATCATGGTCACCAGCCAATGGGCTACAAGGTTCCCTCCCTCCTGATGACCACTTCCTGCTAAGTGTGATATCTAGCTAACTCAGAATGCTCCATTCTGCCAACTTTCAACCTGGCAGAACCCCTCTGTCGGCGTGTAGAGCTGCCTAGTCCAACCCAGAGTTGTGGCTACCAAGGGGACTAAACGCTTCTGAAAAAACGGTTTGGCAACTGGTTTCCCCTCTCCCTTCTGAATGCCAGCCTGTCTACCTAAAAGATAGAGCAACCTATCCTCAAGTGTTCACCATTTGCCCTTCAAAGGCTGCTTCTCATTTGAAGCTCGCCTTCTGGGCCAACACCTGTGATGCTTCCTGCCAGGGAGAGGTAACACCTCTACCCCACGCAGGCTTCTATTGTGTCCTTTCCTGGAAGTCGTTTGCATGTCTCTCCAGGAGGCAGAAAGCTGTCTTAGGGACAGACCCCATGTGCAACCGTGGTCGGGCACAGGGGATTTAGGGCAACAAAGTGGCAGCTTTGTAAAAGTTGCACACTGCAACAGGTTACATTAATTTCGACTTGGGCATTAAGTTGGGCTTAATGCAATAAGTTGTTTGATACCTTATAGTATGAACTTTACTAGTGCCAGGCAGAAGTTAGCAAGGGCGAGGTGTCAGCTTGTAATTCTGCACTCGCCAATAGGGCTATTAGTCTTTTCCACAGTAAAAACGACAATCACAGGTTTTTACTGTTGGAACATGTAAAAGTATATGCTCCACTGCCCAACATACAGCAGCTGGCCTTAGGCATCGCTAGGGCTGCCTCAACTGTGACTTACATACATTAGAAAGGGAAGGATGGAGAATCTGATCCATGCCAGGTTTTCGGGATATCCACATAGGATCAATTTACATCCAATGAATCTATGCAAGACTCATTAATATAGTCTGTGGTTGCAATAAAGATCCTTCTCCATTAGACACACCTACGTTAGACCCATGGCCTTCAAGCCTTTTAATGCTTAGCCCTCTTCTGCCTTTGTGTAAAAGATTGTGGCACCCTCTCCAAATTACAATATTTTTCTCACAAGGATTATGTAAAGAAAGTAAAATATTGCAAGAGTTAAAACATTGCAATTTCACTACACGAAAATCCTCCCAACAAACGTAAACAAAACTGATGCGCAGTAGTGCTCTTCGATGTTTAGAATAAGCACATGCAACGTAAAATATAGAAAGTACACCAGACATTACAAATGAGGGCAGCCTTCCCTCATTTTAAAATAAATGCCCGGAGACTGCAACAAAAAAAAACAACAAAAAAAAAAAGAAGGGAAGGTTGGGATTTGCTATTGCTGTAAATGGCAAAATCGAGTTAGAAGTTTTCAATTGCCCTTCCAATCTGACAGCCATGTTCTACCTTTGTCACACCGAGGGTGGCACTATCAGTGCTGCCATCCCTAGGGTGACCCTCTAACTTACAGACTCTGGGTACCTGGGTTCCATATATTAAAGACTTACAAGTTAAGTTGGCTAATGCCAATTGGGTACAAGCCAATCAAACATACACCGTTTTAAGTCAGGACACTGAGGTCTGGTTAGCAGATCTCTGAGCACTAAACCAGCAGCATCAGACCAAAACTTTGAGGGTGAGCATACAAAAATAGGCATTGCCTTTACATTACCCACACCAGATAAACATCTGAAGGCATGTACATTATGTTTGCTTGCTTAGTTCTAGTATTTTAAGCTTTAGTTTGACTGCCATTAAATATTTAGAAAAGTCTTCATAACTCATTTGCTCACAAGTTAATGACATTCAAACAATGCCCCATTAATCTCCAGAACTCATCTCACGCTACCAGAAATGGAGAACACTGCACTTAACTGGGCGAAGTAACTCAGTTCTAACCTAATTCTCTATCATTGGCATTTACTTTAATTCAAAACAGTAGAATATCTGTGCGAGTTAAACCATTTTTAATATAAAAATTTAAATTTTTCAAAACCAATCCTACACCTAGAGTTTCAACTGTTTGAATTTTGACGCCCCCCTTTTAAAGATTCCAGATCTGGTGTTCTAGAGGGCACCGAATGTTCATTTGGACATTACACTTTGATGACCTTGGTTAAAGAAGGAACTATTAATGCAAGATGCTAGGTATGCGCCTGGCTTAGTGAGAAGGGTGAGATGCTTTTGAAGTCAAAGGAAATAACCCATGATAGACAACGTTTGAAATTCATACATGATAGAAAAGACTAGCAAGCCAAAGTCTCTCACTGGAGTTGGGTAAATCATCGGAATGGATAGTTAAGTAAACAATCCAATAATGGCAACAAGTTACCTGGAGGGCCAATTTGGAGGCCGGCGCTGGAGGTGTGCCAGCTTTCCCACTGATTTCCAGTTGCTGCTCCACCACTCAGGGCAAGTAGTAGTAGCAAAGGTGTTTCTATGACTCGTGTTGAGTTGGTTGCTTGCCTTCATGAGGTTGCATAGTTACTTGGCCATGGGGCTTGCTTTTCTTTTCTACAATTTTTTCTTTTTTGACATCCAATCATGGCACACAAGCATGATTCTAAAGAAACAAAATCTTACATATCTTATCATTTTTATGATTAACCGCCAAACTTGGCACCAATAAGATACCCATCAATCTTCTAGTCTCTCCCATGATCCATAAAGATGTTATTCTGTGTGTGACACAGCCATGCAGATGCAGGTGGAGAGAGGACCCAGGTACAAAGATATCCGAAAACCAATGGATCACAGTTTGGCATAGGGCTGTCCAGTCGTCCATTTGCAGCTAATACAAATAGAGTGCTTATAAAGTAATGATATGCTGGTACCTAACCCCAGACCAATTGACTTAATAAGGGGTTGTGAGGCCAGAGGCACCTACAGGCACGTTTGCTGTGACTGTCCCAACACTCAAAGCTTCTGGAAGGCTGTCTTGGAACAAGTTCAGAGTATAACAGTTATAAGGCTGGGTATGGCCCCTTGGTTGTTTTGTTGGAGGCAGCGGACAATAAATGCCTCTTTCCCTCAATAAAGCCATTGGCAAACTTATTTCTCAGCTGCTACCTGCAGCTAGGTTGACTATCGCACAAAGGTGGAAGGGGCCATAGACATCCACCATAGCTGTTTGGTAGAACAAAGTGTAGAATCTCTATGCCATAGAAGGACTCACATCAATATAGAGAAACCTAGGACTACTCATGGGTATCCAAAAAAGCTACACAATGAACATTATACATTTATAATAAAACTAGGCACAACTTGTACGTGAAGGAAAAGAAGAGTAAGGGTATATTTAAAAGATGATATTCTTTTATTTACTGATGTATCAAAAAATAATAATAAACATTCATATTATTCATATACTACCAATGGACAAGACCGCCCATAACCGTACATTTATACGTCATTCGTATCTACAGTCAAAACATCACATACTGACAGCAAACAAACACAATCCAATATGATAAGCCACAGTATATAAAATACAGATATCATTGACAATAATGAAATATATAATATATAATGGCTGATTGGGATGATTCATCCGAATTCTTCGCCAATAATGGAATTTAATAGTGGCTGGTTGAGATAATTCATCTGAATTCTTCAACGCGCGGTTTGGTGCACAAACGCCGTCTTCAGGAAAGCCACTAGTTACCACTGTATCTGACCTGTAATCTGTAATCACATGTGCCTCGCTTAGTTACATCATAAATTGGATAAATTATAAAAATTAGAGCTTTTG
This sequence comes from Calotriton arnoldi, assembly GCA_963921515.1. NCBI lineage: Eukaryota > Metazoa > Chordata > Amphibia > Caudata > Salamandridae > Calotriton > Calotriton arnoldi. The sequence continues at coordinate 502,565 of CAWUFW010007309.1, read as the reverse complement.
AATACACCCTTACTCTTCTTTTCCTTCACATACAAGTTGTGCCTAGTTTTATTATAAATGCACAATGTTCACTGTGTAGCTTTTTTGAATACCCATGAGTAGACCTAGGTTTCTCTATATTAATATATTTAACCTGCCCTAGGAACTCAAAGTAGTTTGCAGGGGGTCCCTTTTCTTTACTTTATAGAAGGACTCACAGCCATGGTACTGGACAAGATGTTGTATTTTGAAAGATTATAGACCCCATTCTTGACATTTATTAAATGACAAGATTCAACAATGAGTAACTTCTGATCCCTAAGGTTACTGCCGATGGCTGGGCTGGCGGCTTCTACCAAATATGAAGATTATCACTTTCAGATTGCACATGGGTAGGTGGCTTTATAGAGGATATGGGAAGGGTTGTGGTACTAAGCAGGATGGGAAATCCATTCGCTTTCAAAGCAGGGATGCATTATAGAACTCTATTCTGTGTAAATGTCGAACCTGCTTTCCAAACCGGAAAACTCTTTGGTCATTAAAACTTGACATGTTGTTAAAACAAAAAACCTTGTTCCAGCAGTTCGAAGTAGTAGCCATCCAGAGAGAAGACAGCACAAGGCCAAGAGCAGTGTTGGAGAGAATAACCCCATATGGTGTTAGGCATTAATAAACATTTTTTTTAAACGTGAGGTGAACGTGGCCTGCAGGTCAAGCTGGGGATGCATAATCTAGTGTCCCTGCCACTTTCCCCACCATTCATAGGAATCCTGCTCCATCAGACACCCTGATCCGGCGCTATAGCGGCTGTCCCTGGGGCCAGGACTTCAGGGACAACACAGAGCAACACTTTTTCCGTGGGGCCTCGGAGGCGCGGTCTCAGAGGGTGCCCTCCTCAGGAAGCATTTTGGCAGGCAAGATGGAAGAAAGGTGGACACCGCACCCACAGCGCTGCTGGGCAGCAGAGCCAGCTCCTTCAACTGCACTGTAGGAACTGAAGAAGGCCAGAGTACCTAAAAGCTGACCGGCGTGGCAACGGGCCCCAATCTTTCACCCCTCCTTGTGGTTCTGTGGGAGACAAGAAAGTGGTGCAGGAGCAGAGACCAGCCACGTGGCCAGTGCCCTAGTGAAAAGGGAATTAGATCTAGAAGCTGCTGTGGCGTTCACTGGGCCTCTCATCGGGGGAGCCAGCTGGAGCAAGTGAAGCTGACAGACAGGGGGAGACCAAAGGAATTCTTAGAGGGTCCCATCCTCCTAACCGCATAAATATAATAAATAGAAGACCTATTCTGAACTAGAAAAAGTGAAACCTCTTAGAGGTCGCAAAAGCACACTTCTTTTGGTAGTGGAACCCTCACCCACAAAGGTTTCCCCTAGGCGGCATGCTTCATCATAGAGCTCTTCCCCTTTCGCTATGGAACGAGGCGTGCTACTACCAGTGAGAGACACGGGAGCACTTAAGTGATAAGTACCCAATGAATGATGGAATAGGAGTATGAGAGGTTGGAGGTGCATAATTAAAAATCCCTGCCTGATAGGGAAAACTATGTTTTATTCCGCTCTTCAATCAGTATGATTAAAACGGGGAGAAATAAAGAACACATGGTTATAATGCACCAGGTTTCTGTATGGTCTACATGTTTCAAGCCACTCTTCCCAGTGGCTATCTTCAGGACCAAGGAACTAAACTCCCTGAATGCAACCTTGGTGTAGTAAGTAGGGCATAGTCGGCATTGAGAGCATTTATAAGCGAGCACGAGTCATTTCCCCCACCATACTCAGATGTTCATTTTCTCTTGTAAAGTGTGACGGCAGGTTCATCTTGCCACCGTTGGAACTCCGGGACATTATTTATGACCTATTTTTATATGTTTTTGACTACTACATGTTCTTTTTGTCCATCATATCATGTAGTGTGTTGTGTGTTATTTATGTGTGTGTGATCACTGTGTATATCACTACAAGGGTTGATCACAAGTGTGTTTATTAGATGTGTTCACGTGTTACACTTTTGATGTGAACCTGCATATGTGACACAGGTCATAGGCACATCGAGGTGTTGTTCCATTTGGCACAAGTATCAAGATTCTTATGATCATATTTATGTGGGACCCTTCGGCGTCTGTTGCTGGTTAACCTCTCCCATTATCTATTCCAGATACCTACACCATACCCTAACAAGTTGGTGTTTATGCTTATTTAAGCATGCAGAGTGTATGTATTGCTATCATCCTGCTATTTTGATTTAGGAGTGGATTCAGGGAGTTTAGTTCCCTGAAGATAGCCACTGGGAAGAGTGGCTTGAAACATGTAGGCCATACAGAAACCTGGTGCATTATTACCGTGTGTTCTGTATTTCTTCTCCTTTTTAATCATACCGATTGAAGGCTGGAATAAAACATAGTTTTCCCTATCAGGCAGGTATTTTTAATTCTGCACCTCCAATTCCTCCTACTCCTATTCCATCATTCATTGGGTATTTACCACTTAAGTGCTACAGTGTCTCTCACTGGCAGTAGCACGCCCGTTCCTTAGCAGAACGGGAAGAACCCTATGATGAAGCACGCTATTTAGGGGAAACCTCAGACAGAAAGCAGCAGCACGTCAGGTACAGGAAAGCTCGGTTGAGGTCACATAGATATTCTTTCAGGTAGTGGAGCAATACAGTGAATGAGGCACTCCCTGAGGGAGAAGGTTAGGTGGTGTGCATCGCCTCTGGTCAGTGCTTCAGAAGGAGTGGTGCTCAGCTGCACTGATGGTGCGGACTGGCACCATTTCCCCAGGATTCACCCCTATTGTCATCAGGGGGTTGGGGGGTCAGGACGTAAGTTCAAAAAGAGCAGCTGTGGGCCTCATTGAGGATCCAGAAAACTTTGCCTAGCAGATTGAGGGGCCCTATGGCAGGAGCCTGACCTATTCCCTCGTCGCCTCCATGGGATCAATCTGTTGGTGGTCCACCTCCCCCCACAGGACCTTAGGCAAGATCACCAAAAGAGTCTCTCAGGCTGAAAAACAGATAGCAATAGGAAAACAGGACACATGCTTCTCCAGTTCGCCAGCTGAAGCCACTAGGCACCTGGAAGGCACAAGAAGATGCTCACTGCCTAAAGGTTCCTCAGCAATAAACGAAGTGTAGATGTTAAGGATCTTATTATGAAAGAAGAAAGCCAAGTCACTGCAATGTTCAACTGATGCTTTTAAGGCAGATCCAACAAATTTAGGTTCTGTGAAGTCCATGAGAATCTGATCGATTGAAAGGCTCTGGCTTGCAATCTTCATATCGAAGCAATTCACCTGCAAGGTACTCAAAACACCAAAGCGAATGAAATAAAAAGACAGCAAGCATCTCAAGCAGCATTATCAGGATTTTCCTTGCGTCCTACAATAGTCTATGATTTACTGGGCAGCTTGCTGTGGTTTCTCAGGCCAGAAATGGTCCAACTGAAAAGTGATTTAGGAATACGTTTACAAATGCAATTGGAAAGGAAGAGAGGTAGAGCATTTTTGTCAATTGTGAGGCTGCTTTGAAGGATCACATATCTATTTTATACAAAGTCCTCTACAGACAAGGAAAGAAGGTTTTATGGCAAGAATACTCCCCTCATAGACACATCCGGATAGGTATATCGGCATGGAGTTTTGATGTAGTCTTTTAATTAAATAAAGCAGTAGTCCCATGGGCCCTCATAAATATCAAACTCCGTTTTAATAGTCTAACGTATATGGTGAGCATGGAAAAAGTTACTAACCTATAAGGAAAAGGTACCTACCTGTAAGAAAATTATTGCAGCTTGAAGACTTTTCTGGTTTCAAAAGCTGTACATTATTATTACGCCGTCTAGTGGTTGTCTTGTCCATCAACCAATAGGTGGGTAGTACCATCCCCTTTTGGCATTAGACATATGCCCACAATGCCCCAGTATACTGTAACCACCTTCATATCTTTTTTCCCTTTTTGGTGACCCATGCTGTTACAGGGGTTTAAATCTGGTTAATTGAATTTCTCACCTTTACCTTATGCTCAAATCCACACCTCGTCTATGTGGAGGTGGGAGGGCTGCACATGAATCCAGAAAGGTCTTCAAGCTTCAAAACTATTCTGATAGGTAGGTAACCTTTTCCTTTTGCAGTGTGAATCTTTTCTAGATTCACATACTGTGCACAGATTATAGAGCAGTATTCCCTCCACTTGGGCGGATGGGTTGAAGTGAATGTGTGTTTGCAAACAGGTGTCGTTCAGCCTTCTGTCCTGAGAGTCTCTGTTAGTATGTATTTTCACCAAACAGTGTTTCATAAAGGTATGGATGGATGACCATGTGGATGCCATGCAAATGTCATTTATAAATAGGTTTGCTACAAAGGCATGTTTGTATGGTCTCTGCAATCTTCTTTGGTTTGACATTTTGTGGTATGCCTCTAATTCTATGCAATATTATGTATTTTGTTGTCGGAGGTTATTTCTCTAAACTCCCAACCTGCCCCCTACAGGTGTATGGCATTGGGGACAGTCTCTAACAGTCATTTACTGGTCGTGGCTGAACCTCTGGTGGTGTTGTCTTTCTTTCTGTCTCTGCCTCAAAAGGGCTGTCTTTGGTCTTGCGAATACTGCCATCTAGTGCTTGTTCCCTGTGCAGCGGTGGAGTGTGTGGCTTAACGGCCAGAGCTGCCAACTTCGAAGCTGGGGATCCAGGTTCGAGTCTCGGCTCAACATCCTGTGATTCTGGGCAAATCACTTAATCTTCCCGTGCCTATGGACAGCGCCTAGAGACCCTCACGGGTGATTAGCCGCGATATACAAATCCAAGTATTATTATTGTAGTGTTTGTTGAGGAGTGGATTGGAAATCTCCTCTTCCCATCAGCCTCATAGTCGCTTTCGTCGTATCATAGTCATTTTTCATTTGTTGTTGGAAGTCGTCTACTGCTAACCCAAACAAACTCTCCCCAGTAAAGGGCACATTAATGATGGTGGCTTAAACCTCTTGTTTGAATCCTGAGACTATCAGAAATGCACGTCTCCTTAGTTTAGTGCAAGAAAACATTTAACTGCTGGGTGTGTCTGCTGCATCAAGGACTAACTTTAGCCACGTATTTTCTACAGTTTTGCCTTCTTGAATGATATTATTGACCCTTTTCATATATTGGTGAGTAAGATGCTGCATCAGTGCTTCCATTTCCTCCCATTCCTGATGGTCACATCTACTCAGGAGTACGTTGAGAGTAGGACATTCTCCACTGCACAGCCACTGACCTTTCCATCTTCCTTTGTACCATTTCTATGCATTTGCTCTCTGTTGGCCCAGTGGAAGCAGGGGCACTAGCTCTCTTTCTTACAGTCAACAGTGACAGAGTCGGTTGGTGCATTGTTTTTAACATGAACTGGGTCCTGAGTGGATGGTTTATATTTTTGTTTGACCCTAGCTATGACTAATTTGGAAGATGCTGGTTCTTTAAAGGCCTCTTTTCCCTGGTCCATAATGAGAAGTAGCATGGGTTGGATTTAGGTTTTATTCTGTTAAATGTAGGAAGCTGGCTATTTATGTTGTGCACTAAATGTAGGGGTACACCATGCAAATAGTCCAGACGATCCTTATTGGCTTACAGGGGCTTACTTTAATAATCCCAAGTGATCTTCTAGTGGTAGTATGGTCGAGCAGCTTAGGCTTATCAGAGAGAAGTGTTGAGCATTTGTTGTACAACCAGAGTCAATCAATGAGACACACACTCAAAAAGAAATCTGAGACCAATTCAGAAAAATAACACAGATTTTTATATAATTTTAGACACCAAGATCAGGAGGATCAGATAAGTACTTTCGGAGTTATCAATGTTTGCAGTTATAGAAAAATATAGTCAAATAACGGTTTTGAGGTATGAGCCTCGAACGTGGTAATGTTATCCTATGGGAGAAACATACACTGCATTGAAATACTTGCAAATGTTTTTCAGGGTTCTTCTCCAGGACTTAAGGGGCTTAGGAGCCAAGGTTCAAGAAACCACCAGCAGTTCGGTTTTACCTGCCCTGGTGTGTCCGGATGCAGAGGTGCTGGTCACATTGGTAGCCTCGAACACTACGAGGTAAAGTCAACAGAGAAGTACCTGCAAAAAGTAAGGTTGCAAGTGGGGACTGGGGGACCAGTCCGGCAGAACACAAAGTGGGGCTCAGCTCTTGAGTCTCTGGAGCATGAAGACAAAGTTAGTTTACGTGGGCTCGGGTTGAGAGTTGTTTTGTCTGGTGGGTCGCTCGAGTCAGAGGCTCTCACTTGGCTTCAGTGACCTGGAGAGGGTGAGAAAACAAGACTGCAAGGCCACTCTCGGTGATGACCTTGGAGATCCTGATGTCCATCGTCGGCAGGTCAATGTTGGCGGTGTCTGGGCTGGACACACAACAAGCTTTGATGCTTGCAAGGGCTTCGGTATCCCAGGTATTGGTGCAGGGAGACTCCGGGAAGGCTCAGTGTCTCGAGACTTGGTGAAAAGATGGGGCTGACCTCCAGGACCCAGTGACCTCCTCCTGGTGAGTTGCTCCCTCTGTGGACCCGATGGTCAGCAAAAAGGTGAACCAGGCAGATGCGGTTGGTGCCTGCAAATGCAAGGAGATGGCTCGTCCACCTCAAGGGACATGCTGCTTGGTTGACAAAGTACTGGATAGTCATCTAAAAGTTTGGGGAGGCTATTCAGTGGCAGGACGAGTCCTTTCTTGCAATTGTCAGGAGAGCAGCTACCAGGAAGGTTTTGGCGCCAATTTTCGGTGCTGGTCCACAGTTCTTGTGTTGTTGGCTCTTCTTTGACCTTCTTCTGTTCCCAGGTAGATAAATCGGAGTTCCTGGTTGTTAGAAATGGGATTTCTGGTTGGCTAGGGCAAACGCCTAAGCCAGGCAGAAACCACCACTCTAGTCAGGGCAAGGGAGTTACACGCTGAAGATAACCCCTGCTCACCCCCTTGGTAGCTTGGCACGAGCAGTCAGGCTTATCTCAGAGGCAATGTGTAAAGAGTTTGCGCAACACACTCACACACAGCAGCAACACACTAGGCACACCACAAAAGAAACTCCACACAAGGTTATATAAAAAATAGCCTTTGTATAATCCAAAACACATTAGAATCATAATCACACAATATACACTGTGCCAACTGGCACTATTCACAGGGGATTATATACATGACAGGGCCAATCGGGCCACTGTCAGAACCGTCACAAAGCACAAGTAGTAATAATATCACAGCCAGTAACTACTGGCAAAATACGGTATTCAGCATTATCACATTAGCAATCTCTGTAGGCATCAGCACATTATGCATAAACATCCTATTATGTCATAGGCATCACAAGCATAAACACATTATGCGATAGTCATGGTGCATAAATCACATTAGGGCCTTGCGCCCTACCAACCTACAACTGATCCCCTGGCCGACTGGCCTTTCTAGGGGGCCCAATGCCCTTTGTCCAGAATGTCAGGGCGCAATTCTAGAGCCTTCCAAGTGGCTCTCTGGCTGCCAATACAGCAAAAGCAAAGTGCGCAATGCACTGGGGGCGTGGGGGTGCAACTCACCCCCTCCTCATCATTAAAAGCAATGACCCCCTCCGTTGCAGCTGCCCGCGCTCCTGCGGTGCAGCTGGAGAAATTAGACCTGGCACCACGGTGCCTCCTGAGCCCCCACTGGGACTCTGAAACAATATTGTGCCCCCAAACTCAAGGCAACCTCAGGGCGACTTAGGGCGGCCTCACTCGTCAAAAGGTGGAGGGAAACTGACACCTGGGTCCCCCTCCTCGGCCCTGGCCCAATCCTGGATAAGGCTCCCACCCTTCAGGTGACTGGAGCCCAATGTTGGGAAGCTCAGCCCCACTCACCAGGGCGTCCTCTGACTCCTCTTTGGGATCCTCCAACGCGGGACAACCGGCTGCCGTACGCGGGGCTCTCCTCGTCACAACGGGAGCCCCGCCTGGAACTAGGCACTGGGAGCCCTAGAGGCTCCGGTCGGGCCCCTCCTCTCGGGGCTCCTCTCGGCTGCTCGCCAGTGCGGGGTAGGCTCCAGCCTGGCTTCTACTCTCGTTACATGCAGGCCGCACACGGGGCTCTCCGGTCCTGGAGATAAAGCTCCGCCCCCGATCAGGCTTCACTTGCCTGACTTCCTCTGGGGCAGGAAGAGCCCACGAGGCTTTCGTGCCGGCCGGCCCCGCCCACAGTCAGGCTCAGCCTGGCTTCCGGGTCGCTTTGCGGTGTCGGCGGCCCTCTCTTCTCCTTCGCAAAGTGCGGGGTGGGCTCCCGCCATTAAATACCCACAGATGCGGGGTGGGCTCCCGCTTTCGCTGGCATCAGTGCGGGGTGGGCTCCCGCTTCCTTCCCGTAGCACGGGGGAAATCCCCACGCCGGGATTCCCTCTGGCAACGCTGCAGCCCAGCGCTGCCTGCAACCAAAGTTTCTCCTATTCTGGGAGATGGAAGAAGATCGTCGCAGCGCTCACGAGGCGCTTAAGCCCCCAAAAAGGTTTCAGGGCAAAAGACTGGGCCCAGGCAGGCCAGCTCACAGGGCCCTCCAGCAGGGAGGCAGTCCCTCTTGGCGGTTCCTCCTGGGGCCCAGCATCAGCAAGTCCTTCTAGCACAAGGAAGCACAAAAAGCACAACATTTACATGGGGTCACAGCCCCAATATTTATACAACCTTTTCCTTTGTCTGCCCTTGGCACAGGGCTTGGGGGAACCAGCCTGAACTGGTTCTGGGGGGTTTTGGAGCACTCTGTTTACAGGGCTCCCACCCTCCTTTGTCAGGTTGGGGCTCTGGCATCAGACATACCACAGGGGGGCGGAGCCAGCATTCACCTAGGCAGGCACAGACCTATTCAGGGTCAGGGGACTACTCCTCCCACTACTCCAAATGCAGATCTCCTATTCAGCCTAGCGCTGACTCACCCTGCCCTCCCTGGAGCCACACACACCTCACCAGCCCCTGTCACTCCAAAGCCAGACATGCTATCAGGCAGGCAGACACATAGCACACAGAAACGCCAACTTATAAAAGTGGCATTTCTAAAATAGTGATAATAAATCTGCGCACACCATTGCGCAGCATTTATTATAACGATTCCAACCATACCAAATTTGACCACGCTGCTCCTCTCACATCAGGAATTACCACTGAAACACTTATCAGGGAATCCCCAATGCATTCCTATGGGAGGGCAGCCTCACAGCAGTGAGAAACCAAAATGGTTGTTTGTCACTACCAGGACATGTCACACACAATTAAGGTACATGTCCTGCCTTCTACCTACAATGCACACTGTCCATAGGGCTAGCTAGGGCCTACCTTAGGGGTGACTGACATGCGGTAAAAAAGGGGGTCACAGACGTGGCACACTTTAGGTGTTACGTCACAGCGGCAGTAACACTGCGCGCACAGGTCCTGCAATGGCAGAGGCCTGAGACAGGTTTGAAAGGCTATCTTGGTGGGTGGCGCAATCAGCGCTGCAAGCCCACCAGTAGCATTTAATTTACCAGCCCCGGGTATATGAGATACCACTTTACAAGGGACTGACAGGTAAATTAAATAGGCCAAACAGGTGTAGACCAATCTTACCATGTTTACCACAGAGAGCACATGCACTTTACACTGAACAGCAGTGCTAAAGTGCCCAGAGTTCTAAAACCACCAACACCATGTCAGAAAAAAGCTAGGAGGAAGGCAAAAAGTTCAGGGATGACCCTGCAAAAAGGGCCAAGTTTAACACTGGTGTTAGGGGGCCACCTAAATACTGAATGTAGGAGCATTAAGGAGTGTGTATTGTAGTAGCCAATGGGCTACCTACCCCTGGCATGACTACACCCCATATATGACCACTTCCTGTGGAGAGTGGGCATAAACCTGACCCAGAGTTCCTAGTTTCACCAAAAACAAGATGGTGAAATCCTTCTTCGAGTGTCCTCTTCAGGAGGCTAACTTTAGGTGTGTGCCTATCCTGATAGTGAGACATGCAGACTGACTAGCTAATCTTTCCAACTGCTATGGTGCCAAATGGTCTCCAGGGCAGGGGGTGGCATTCTACAGGTACGGAGGAAGTGGGGGTTGCATATCAAAGGTTGCAGAGGCTTTGAAGTCTTTGGGCTTGGTATGCTAATTCAGTAGCCATCCTGCTAGAGGAGGTGTGATCATCTTTCTCCGGAGCAGGCATTGTTCCTGACCTCTGAGAGCATTGGCTCCCTCAAGCAGGGGGTCAGAAAGTCATCTGTGGGGGCAGGCTGTAAGACTCCAGCCAGCCAGTGTAAGAAACTGGTTCTATATATACTACACCAAAATGAGGTATAGTGTGTATAGAGTCCAAGTGACCCCAGAGGTAGGCAGAGGTTAAAGTTAGATAGAACCTTACTCTCGATTTGTGGTAGAGTGGTCGAGCAGTAAGGCAGTATCAGAGGACAGTGTTAAGCATTTGATGTACACACTTAGTCAGCAATTGAATTCACACACTCAAGAACTGAACTCTAGGCCAATTGTTTTTGTATAAAAATATACTGTTTTATTTTAGAACCAAGCAAGTCTGGCACCGGTAAGCATAAAATACTTTGCAATAATAAGTTGCTGAATATAGAACAGTTTGAAAATGCAATAGAAGTTGTACTTTGTTTGATTTACAGGGGATGCAGTAGGTTGCAACACTTAGCAAATACAGTACATTGAAATGAATAGGCTTTTTCAGTAAATTACAGGTAAGTTACTTTTCACGTTACTTTCATACTCCGTGCTGGATACCTAGATTCAGCACTGGGACATTTCCTGCAAACAGGTAAGTAAACACGTTTCGGTTATTTGTGCGATTTTTAAAGAATATTTTTAGATTTCAAAACTCCACACTTAGAAACTTTTTGGAGAAAAAGTGTCAATGTTATCCTATGGAGGAAAAACAGGTTATCGGTTTGTAGTTAAGTAATCGACTGTGGGAGTTAAGGTTCTGGGGTTAGACTCAGGAGTCCCCCAGGGTCAGTGATGCACTTTTGTTTCACCCTCAGCGGCACTAGGGCGGCCGGGTGCAGAATGTTGAGGCCCAATGTTATCCTATGGAGGATAGGGGGTCTCCGGTTGGTGGCTGCTGGCAAGCAGGCCACTGGGTTGTGGGAGCAAAGCTCCTAGGGTTTAGGTCAGGGCAAACAGGAAACCAAATTAGCACCAAAGGTGCACCCTCAGTGGCACTATGGCGGCCGGGTGCAGAGTGCTGTTTTGAGGTCGGGTGCCCTGTTGTTTTCAATGGAGCACCTCCGGTTAGAAGAAACGTTGCAGGCTCGGGGACGAGGATCTTCTGGGTGCGACCACCAGTTCGAGGGGTAAGTTGGGATGTCTTGGGTTGGTTAGGCACCTTTGGTTTGGGCACACAAGGCTGTGGGGCGTCGGGTGCAGGGGTGCCTTGGGACGTCGGAAAGTCTTACCCGCTATGGTCGCGGTAGAGGGGATCCTCTGGTTGAGGCTGCAGGCGTCGACTGGAGGCTTGAGGCAGGTCAGGAGTCGCCGGATCTCGGGTCAGGATCGCCGGGGTGACCTCCTCGTGGTGTTTTTCCACTCGAGCTCGGGCCGGGTTCGGCGGGTGCAGAGTGGGCTGGATTCGCGGTATCCGGCCGGAGCCAGAAGCTGCAGTTTGAACAAGTCTGGTGTTCACGGGAGAAGCAGGCTTGGAAGTGAAGGCAGGCAGGTCCTCCGGGGTTTTTGAGGTTGCTGGCTGCAGGACACACCGGGATTTCGCAGGAGCAGGTTCGAGGGGAGACAGGCCTGTAGGGCTGGGGCCAAGTCAGTGGGCGTCGTCCTCTTGTTAGCTCTGCACGGCTCTTTGTCCTTCTTCTTTTCTTCTTGTTTCTTGTCTGGATCTGAGGAAGCAAGGTTCAGGGTGCCCCCTAAATACTAGATTTAGGGGCGTTACAGGTAGGTAAGGGCAGGGACCAATGGGTCCCTTCCCTGGGGTGGGTACACCCCCTATCGTGCCACCCTCCAGTGGGATGGGGGCAGGAGCCTGTCCCTGGTTGGCTAGGTCCCCCCATCCTCAAGATGGTGGGGACTCAGAGTTGTGCTTCACCTCGCCTCCCCCACCTGAGGGGTGGAGTTGGCAGAGGTGGGCACACCTCTTTCCCTCACTTGTTTTTCCCGCTGGTTCTCCCGCCCAAAGTGGGGGGTAGAACCAGTGGGGACCAGTTGCTGAAAGCAGCAATTGGTCTGGAGAGGCTCACAAAGGCGGCATATGCCTTTGAAGCTTCCCCTTCGTGAACCCTGCAATCCTGGGGGAGGAGGCTTGGCACCTCGTCCCAGGATGTGCATTGTTTCAGGCCCCCCGAGAGCAGCAGGCTCTCGACCCAGGGGTCCAGAAACATGTCTGTTGGTGGCAGCCTAAGCAGCCACTCAGTCAGGTCACTAGAAGTTGGTCGAGTTTCAGGGGGCATCTCCAAGATGCTCTCTGTTGTGCATTTTACATTAAATCCCACACTGGCATCAGTGTGGGTTTAATGTGCTGAGAAGTTGGATACCAAACTTCCCAATCTTCAGTGTAGCCATTATGGTGTTGTGGAGTTCGTAATGACAAACTCCCAGCACCATATACTCTTAATGGCAGCACTGCACTTACAGTGCCCAGGAATGGACTTGGGCACTGTAGGGGTACAGGGCTCATGCACCTGTACCCTCACCACTGGCATAGGGCACCCAGCTAGAGGGGTGACTGATGTATGCCAGGGCAGTGGTTTGTGGGCATGGCACACAGGGATGTGTGCCATGTCGACTTCACTTTGTTCTGCACCAAGACACGCAGCCTGCAAAGGCAGTGTGTGAGTGTCAGGGTACAGGACCTCTAAGGGTCAATCAATCAATCAGGGGTTTGTTAAAGCGCGACTACTCACCCGTAAGGGTCTCAAGGCGCTAGGGGGGGGGCGGGGCGGGGCGGGGGTGCAGGTTCCATCCATCAAGGAGGGGGTCTGTCGAAGAGCCAGGTTTTGAGGTTTCTTGCGAAGATGGGGAGCGATGTTGTCTGTCTGAGGTGGAGCGGAAGGGCGTTCCATGCTTTGGCCGCGAGGAAGGAGAAGGAGCGGCCTCCCGATCTGGTCTTTCTGGTGCGGGGGACCACGGCGTAGGAGAGCTGGGCTGATCTTAGGGTCCTTTGGGGTGCGTGGAATTTGAGTCGGCTGTTCAGGTATGCTGGTCCGGTGCCGTGGAGGGCCTTGTGTGCGTGGGTGAGCATCTTGAAGGTGATTCTCGCCTCGACAGGGAGCCAGTGGAGTGTGCGCAGGTGCTGGGAGATGTGGCAGTGTTTTGGCAGGTTGAGGACCAGTCTTGCGGCGGCGTTCTGGATGTTCTGTAGCTTGCGGGTGAGGTTTTTGTTTATTCCGGCGTAGAGTGCGTTGCCGTAGTCGAGTCTGCTGGTGACCAGGGCGTGAGTGACGGTCTTTCGGTGTTCGAGGGGATCCATTTGAAGGTCTTACGAAGGAGGCGGAGGGTGTGGAAGCAGGAAGACGAGACAGAGTTGATCTGGCGGTCCATTTTGAGCTCGGAGTCCAGGATGATTCCCAGGTTGCGTGCGTGGTCCGTGGGGGTTGGCGGGTTTCCGAGGGCGGGGGGCCACCAGGTGTCGCTCCAGGCATCAGGGTTTGGGCCCATGATGAGTACTTCTGTTTTGTTGGTGTTTAGTTGTAGGCAGCTGTTTTTCATCCATTTGGCGACGGCTTCCATGCCTTCTCGAAAGTTGCGTCTGGCGGTGTTGGGCTCGTTGGATAGGGAGAGGATGAGCTGGGTGTCGTCTGCGTATGACACGATGTTGAGTCCGTAGGTTCTGACGATGGGGGCGAGTGGAGCCATGTAGACGTTGAAGAGCGTCGGGCTGAGGGAGGAGCCCTGGGGGACTCCGCAGGTGGTAGGTGTGGGGTCCGAGAGGAAAGGGGGGAGTCTGACCCGCTGCGTCCTGCCGGAGAGGAAGGAGCGGATCCAGTCGAGGGCCTTGTCCTGGATTCCTGCGTCGTAGAGTCTGCGTATTAGGGTGCAGTGGGAGACTGTGTCGAACGCCGCTGATAGGTCGATGAGGATGAGGGCTACTGTTTCTCCTTTGTCCAGTAGGGTGCGGATGTCGTCTGTTGCGGCGAGGAGGGCGGTTTCCGTACTGTGGTTTTTTCTGAAGCCGGATTGGGAGGAGTCGAGGATGTTGTGTTCTTCAATGAATGTGGCGAGTTGGATGTTGATGGCTTTCTCGATGACTTTCGCTGGGAACGGGAGCAGGGAGATGGGTCTGTAGTTTTTGAGGTCGGTGGGGTCCGCTGAGGGTTTCTTTAGGAGGGGGTTGACCTCGGCGTGTTTCCAGTCGGGGAACGAGGCGGTCGCCAGGGAGCGGTTGATGGTGTGGCGGAGCATGGGTGCGATGGTGTCGGCGGCTCTGTTGAAGATGTGGTGGGGGCAGGGGTCCGTGGGGGCCCCTGAGTGGATTGACTTCATTGTCTTCAGTGTGTCTTCGGTGGTGAGGGCTGTCCAGTCGTCAATTGCTGGTTTCCAGGTGTAGGGGGTGGTTGGTGAGGGTTCAGTGTGTTGGTTGTCTTCGTCGAAGTTGTCGTAGATGCTCTTGATTTTGTGGTGGAAAAAGGTGCTGAGTTTGTCGCAGAGGTCTTGTGAGGGAGGGATGTCGGTAGACTCGCTAGTGGGTTGGACGAACTCCTTGATGATGCTGAAGAGTTCCTTGCTGTTGTGCGCGTGGGTGGAGATTCTGTCTTCAATCCCTTTTTTCCTCGTTTCTCTGATGAGTTGATGGTGGGCATTGGTGGCGGCTCTGAAGTTGTCGTGGGCTTCTGTGGATTTGGTGTTCCTCCAGGCCTTTTCGAGGCGGCGGCATGTGCTTCTGGACTCTCGAAGTTCGGTGGTAAACCATCTGGCTTTCTTGGCGCGGGTATTGTTGTTTTTCTTGAGGGGGCTATGGTGTTGGTGCTGTCCGAGATCCATCTATGCAGGGTTCGGGCTGCGGTGTTGGGGTCGTCGTTTTCCGCGATGGTTGGGGTGGAGTTGTTGAGTGAGAAGGTGAGCTGGTCGTCGGTGATTTTGGTCCAGTTTCTTCGTGGAAGCAGGTGCTGGTGTCTGTGGATGGTGGGTGTTCTGAAGGTGAAGTGGACGCAACGATGGTCGGTCCATGGGAGTTCGGTGGTGTGGCTGAAGGTGATGGAGTTTCCTGTAGTGAAGAGGGGGTCGAGGGTGTGTCCTGCTGAGTGCGTGGGCTAGGTCACGATCTGGCGCAGTCCAATGTTGTGGAGGTTGTCCAGGAGGGATGTGGTGTTGGGGTCCAGTTGGTTGTCGAGGTGGAAGTTGAGGGTGGCACAATAAGTGCTGCAGCCCTTAGAGGCCTTCTCTGGTTACAGTGCCCTGGGTACCTGTGGTACCATTTACCAGGGGCTGACATGTGGCCAGAGATGCCAATTGGGTTTAGGCTTCAAAGCAGTTTTAGGGAAGGAACATAGGCCCTGGGCACCTGATTAGCAGGAGCCCAGGGCACACTCAGTCAAAGAACATCAGCAATTCAGCAAAAAGTGGGGGCATACCATGCAGAAAGAGGGCACTTTCTCACAGCCAGTCACTAGCTCTCTGTGCCTCCTCTGTTTCTTTGACAATCTCTTCACTTCTGGAGAGTCCTAGGTCTTTAAGGGACTGCTTGGACTCCATCATAGCGTAATGTACACAACTCTGCTTCTCTTATACATAAAGGGCTCCAGGGAGGAACTAGGTGCATGCCTTGCACCCCTCAGATTGGTAGTTTCTTAAAAGGCTTGAGTGGAACACCTTGCGTTTGTCTTTTTGTGCTAGTTTGTAGTGGCACATGGAACAGAATCTAAAAGGGATGTTTTCCATCCCTTCAAGTTTTACGAAGGCATCTACGGAAATCTACCATCCTGACGTACATTCTCCAGCTACATGATTGAAGCCCAATAGAAAGCCATGTGCCTGGGGGGGATTTTGTTTTTTTTCGATGTCTTACTTCGTCGCTGACGTTTTTTACCTCCTTTTAAACATCCTCTACTGATTTCTTTTGACTCCTTGACTCAGTGCTGTGGATAGTATTTCCAAGCGCAACAGCTAAAAAAAGAATCTGAAGCTGGCGCACGCACTGGATCATTGAGGCGTACATCGGAGAGGATATTGAGATGGTATCCACCCATCTAATGGTTGATAGGGACATTTCTGGACCCAACCACTAAATGGTGGAATAATGCACAGCAGCACGTTAATTTAGAGACTATTCACACTGCAAATCAACATTTTATTGCCTTTAAATTATTCTAGAATCCGAATCGGAGATAAATTCTGCCATCAGTTTCTAAGGTAGGCAAAGCATCCTGTTGTTAGGACTAAGTTTTTTTTTTTAACTCAACAATTGGTCAAGTCCACTGACGCACATGCCCCAAAAAATAACCACTATCTTCAGTTTCCATCTTTCCTGATGGCATAGTGAATGTGAGGAGTAATATGCATGTGACTGAACAATGTTGTAGTGCTCTTCTTTACCAGGAAGGTGGGAGGGTGGCATGTGAATCTAGAACTGTCTCAACATGTAAAATAACAAGTTACTTAACTTCAGTAATTATCTTTCTGGCAGATACTCTATATTCGCAGATTTCTCACCTTGTGAATATTTCCCGGGTATCAGACTGGATCTGGAAACTTTTACAGCAATACTCCTGAACCCCGGTATGAGGCGTTAAGTGGGTCTGCGCTGAAGTTTTTCACTCTGGAAGTGCTGATTGGAGCAGCATTTAAGTGTCACCCATGTGCTCTGACGTCAGTTGCTTTCTTAGGGTTTTGCACCCTCAGAAGCAGAACCTATTGGCCTGACCAGTGTGCAGATCTCTAAATTACAATCTTTTTAGAGGTGGGAAGGTTGATGAGAAATCTGTAGGTAGATAGAGTATCCATCAGAAAGATTGTTACCAAATGTATGCAGCTTGTTCTTCTGATGGATACTTTTAACTACAGATTCTTCACCTTGTGAATAAATACCATATCAGTATCTCCCTAGGGGGTTGGTCTATGAACTGGCTCAGAATACAAAGTCCTGCACGACCGAGCAAGTAAAATGACCCTTTTGATGGACCTCACTGTGGAGGTAGTAGAGCTTTGTGTACGTATGAACCAACGCTTCCGTAGCTGCCTGGCAAATGTCTAGCACAGGCCAAGTACTAATGCAGTGGAAACAGCCTTGCCGCTTGTGGAATGAGCTCGTAAGCCTTCTGGAGGCTGCTACTTTGCCAGTACGTAGCAGATATTTACAGGAGAACGATCCATCGGGAGGTGGCCCACTTTTGCACTTCCTTGCCTTTCTTTGCCCTGGAGAAACACAAAAAGAGCTGCTTGTCTACCCGATATTTTTTTGTGCAATAAATGTAAAAGCTTAGAATGGAAAGTGGAAACATTCAGGGGTTGATGGATGCTATCTCAAGATGGAGAGCATGCTGTTGGGGCGCTCAGGAGGAATCACCATGAGAGGGAGCAAGATAGAGTTGGGGGAAATGAAGGCGCCATTGTTTTTGTTGCTCCATTTTATTTTAGCGATGCTTCTTTTCTTCAAATTAATATAATGGGTTAAAAAAAAAACCTTAAAAGCTTAGTGCTTTTTTAGGATCCAAACAATGAACTCTCTCTTCCTTCTTAGAAGGGTTAGGTGGGGCAAAGCATGCCGGAAGGGTGATAGCTTGCTCTACATGAAAAAGTGTGACCACATTCCGTAGAAAGGAAACTCAGATCTTCAACCCCAACTTATCAGGGAAGAATGCTGCATAAGGTGAATTGTCAGAAAGAGCTTGCAAGCAGATGTCATGGTGATGAGAAATACCATTTTCAATCTCAAAAGTCCCAAGGGAAAACTACACTGGCTCAAAAGGGTTGCACATCAAAAAATTGAGAAGTTGAAGTACCACTGCGGCATCACAAAGAACTATGACAGAAATACACATTGCAAACCTTTCAAAATTCTCATCACAACAGGTGATGTAAATAAATAGGGCTGATAAGGCAACCACAAAAAGCCGTAAGAGAGGACAAGTAGCCTTTAACAGTGCCAAAAGCAAGTCCTTGCTGGACCAGGAACAGAAAAAAAGACAAAACTTCAGATAACTTTGCATGAAATGGGTCTGTTTGTTGGGTGCCGCACCAAGCCACAAATTTCTTCCAGCGACTGGCGCACCCCAAATTTCTAGGATATCTCATTGCCAAGATAACATTAAGAACCTCAGGGAAAGGTCAAAGGAGGTAAACTGCCGCTGCTCAATCTAAAAGCATGGAGATGGAAACTGTGCAGGACTGGGTGCAGTACCCTTCCCTGCTGCTGTGACAGAAGATCCTACAGAAGCAGCATCTTGATTGGAGGACAGATGCTCATGCCCTAGAGTTCTGAGCACCACAACTTTCTGGCCCAATCCGGTGCCACAAGGATGGCTTTGGCCCGGTCGTTTCTGATCTTCTTCAGACCATGGGGCAGAACAAGTAGTAGCGGGAAGGCATGCAGTAGTTCTGAGCTCTACTCTAAGCAGAAGAGTCTCTTGAGAGAGAGCTGCCTTGGAAACTCCCACGAGCAACAGTGCTGAGTTGCGCTTCTGAATGGTAAGAAAAAGATCCAGCCAGGGATCTCCTCATTGCTGGAAGACACCCTGAGCCACAACTGGCATTCGTAATCTGCTAAGCATTGGCTGGAGAGATTGTCTGCCCTGGCATTTAGGGGTCCCGCTAGGTGGTTTACCACTAGAGAAACTCCCTGGTGGTCCAGCAACTTTCAGAGGCACAGAGCCTCCTGACACAGAGCCCAAGACTCCACACTGCTCTCCTTGTTGTCGTAGCACATGGTGGTGTGGTCTATGAGCAACTGCACCAGCCTTCCTTTGATGGTAGACATTAAGGCCTTGAACACAAAATCAACTGCCCCCAAATCCAAAAAAAAGGATTTGGAGACAGGGACGCTGATCTCCACTTCTTCCAGATGGCTTCACCAACCCAGTAGTGGTGCATCCATGACCACCATCAGCTCTGGATGGGGTAAGGAGAGGGGTCTGCCACTGCCTAATTGCAGTCCATAGCCACCAATGCAAATATTTTGAAGCCTCCTCCAAAATCTGGATACAACCCGACAGATTCCCCTGATGCCGAGTCCACTGGAATTTGTGATCTCACTACAGAGCCAGCATGTGCCACCAGGTATGTTTGGCAGCAGGATGCCGACAATTCCAGGGGCCTCAGAGTCACTCACACTGCGATCCAGGAGTGTGGCTGAAACATCTGAATCATAGCCGGAGTGTCCTAGACTCTGCAGTCCAGAGGAAAGTCACAAAACCGTACCATGTTCTGAATAGCTCAGATGAACAGAGCACCTGCAAGGGAGTCAGGTATGACTTCAGCACATTGAAAGTGAACCCCAATAATACCAAAGGTGGTATGAAAATTCCATGTTAACCAAGCAATACACCAGCCAGCCTTTTTTTATGCAGTAGTGTTTTGTGAAGGTATCGATGACCATGTAGCAGCTGCGCAAATGTCTTCAATCGCTACACTGTCTAAGAAGGCTAGTGTAGCCCCTTTTTCCAAAATATTGTATTGTTTGTACTATCCAACTTGCAATTGTTCCTTTAGTGACTGGGTGTCTTTTCCTTGTATGTGCAAAGGATATAGAGAACTGTTCTCCTTTCCTGATGCCAATTGTTCTCTCAAATACTACATAATTGCCCTTTGTGCATCTAGCGTGTGCAATGCTCTTTCTGCTTGTGTTTTATGCCTGTTGAAAAAAGCCTGGCAGGTGGATTGCTTGGTTAACATGGAATTTTGATACCACCTTTGGTATGAATCTTGGGTTTGTTCTCAAAACCACCTTGTCTCTATGTATCTGTAGGTATGGCTCTTGAGTGGTGAGCGCTTGTATCTCACTTACTCTCCTTAGCGAGGGGATATCGATGAGAAAGACTGTTTTGAGGGTTAGAAACCTCAGCTGTGCATTCCACATTGGTTCAAAGGGTTACGTCATCAGCTGGGAGAGCACCACATTCAAGTTCCATGTAGGCATTGGCACGCTTCTTGGGGGTGTTACATTTACTCCTTCTAGAAAGTGCTTCACCACTGGTGTGGTGAAGGATGTCTACCTAGTGTGCCTCTTGTGTACACTGCAATGGCTGCTAGGTGGACTTTGATTCAGGCATAGGAGAGCTGTTTGTCTAGCAGATGTGTCGGGTATCTAATGACCGTGGTCTCTTGTGTCTAGTCTGTTTTTCCCAGGCTTGCTACACCGTAGCTGGAATCTCTTCCATTTGTTGCTGTAACCTTTCCTTTTGTTGGTCGCCTTGCTTCCTTTAGAATCTCCATCACCTTTCTTGGCAACTTGAGGTGCCCAAATTCTAAGTCTTCAGGAGCCATGCTGTCAGGTTGAAAGAGTTTGGTTCCGGATGCCACACCTTTCCCTCCTGTATCGTTAACAGGTCTGCTGGGAATGGAATGTACTTCCCTTGGGATATTGTCATGAGGTCAGAGAACAATGTCTGTCGAGTCCATTGTGCGGCTATCAGGTTGACTTCTTCCTGTCTGCACTTTTAGATCACCTTTGGTATAATTGGAATCAGTGGAAAAGCGTAAGCACATCTCCCGGCCCAATTTATTGACAGGGCATTCCCCAGTGACTCTGGGTGGTAGATCCTGGATGCGAAGCTTTGGCATTTCTTGTCCTTGTGTGTTGCGAAAACGTCTACTAGCGAAGTCCCCCAGATCTCGAAGATCTGCCTTGACATTTATTGTTTTAGGTCCCACTCGTGTGCAGTGTTTGCTTTCCTGCTTAGCCTGTTCGATTCTGTGTTTTCTTTCCCTGGTAGGTGTATTGCTACTACTAATACCATGTTCGCCATCACCCATCTGCATATCTCCTGAGCAAATGTTGATAGTGGGTAGGATATTGTCACACCTTGAATGTTCAAGTAATGCATTGTCGTTGTGCTGTTCATTTGAATTAAGACCGTCCTCCCTGTCGCATGGTTCTGAAAGGCTTTTAGTGCCAGAAAAAAAGCTTCCAGCTCCAGCACATTTCTTTGGTGCACTGCTTTCTTGGTGTTCCAGATACCCCAGTCGTTCAGCTGGCCCATGTGAGCTCTCCCTCCCATGTGGGATGCATCCGTTGTGATGGTCATGGAGGGAGTTGATGGTCTGAATGGTTTCCCCACTGTTAGTGTTTTAAGGTTATACCACTGCATCTCTTTCTGAACCCTGTCTGTAACAATCACTAGATCGTCCCAACTCCCGATTGATTGTGACCATTGCTGTTGGACCCATTCTTGTATTGGTCTCATGTGTAGTCTTGTGTGTGGTACCAGGGGAATACAGGAAGCCATCTTGCCCATCATTTTCCCCACTGCTCTCATCGTCAGACAATTCCCCTTCTGGGAACGGTGACTCTGCTCTAAGATTGCTTCGACCATCTTGTCCACAGGTCTCGTATTTGCTGTCTGGGAATCCAAGATTGCCCTCTGGAATGTTTTCTTCTTGTCTGGGTTCTGTGATAGGTTCTCATAGTTGATGGAGAATCCTAGTGTGTATAAGGTCTGTATCACCTTGTTGATGCTCTTCTTGCATTGACTGCTTGTCTTTGCCTTTACCAGCCAGTGGTCCAAGTATGGCTAAACGTGTATTCCCTGATGCCTTAGGTGCGCTGCTACCGCAGCTAGGTATTTCATAAACACTAGTGGTATTGATTTTATTCCGAATGTTAACGCTGTGAATTGGTTGTTTGTCTTGTTCACTACAAATCTGAGAAATTGCTGGTGGCGTTTGTTTACTGGTATGTGCAGGTAGGCGTCCTTGTGGTCTTTGGTTGCCATGTAGTCTCCTTTCTCTATCAGGGAATGACCTCCTGTATCGCTGTCATCTTGAATTTTTGCATTTTCATGAACTTGTTTAGTGACCTCAGGCCCAGTAGTGGTCTTAATGTTTTGTCTGGTTTCCGTACCAGGAAGTAGTTTGAGTGAACCCCTTTGCGCCTTTGTTCATGGGGAACTAATTCTATAGCTTCTTTGCTTAACAACTCTTCCACTTCCTGTGGTAGTTGTCGTTGTTTGTCTATTTTTATCTTCTTTAAACTTGGTGTTGTTGTTGGAGGTGACTTTGTTAGCTCTAGGCAATAGCTTTATTTTATGAGATTTAGCCTCCATTTGTCGGAGGTAATCCTCTCACATTCTTGCAATAATCCTCCGATTCTTTCTCCTTCTGGTTACTTGTGTAGGAGGGTTCCTTGTTGGCAGTCACTTAGTTGTGGGGTTTCCCCCTTTCGGGGTTCCAAATCTTCCTCTTCGCAGCTGCGAAAGGACCGGCTGGAGCTTGAGCAGTACTGCCATTGTGGGGCGGTGGTGAGTTCACTTCGCTGGTTGCTGAAGCCTGTGTGGGTGCGTGTGATTGAATGGCTCTTTTGCTGAGGTTGCTCTCGTTTTCTGGGCCATGCCTCCACGAAAGATTTCCTTGTATGAAGGGCCCCCATTGCCTTGGTGGTCTCGTTGTCCTTTTTCATGCGCTGAAGCGCTTCGTCTACTGCCTCTCCAAATAGGCGGTCTCCTGTGACAGGCATACTGATGATGGCTGACTGGACATCTTGCTTAAACCCCGAGATTCTCAGCCAAGGTCGTGGCCGTGGAAAGCAGTCTACTGGCTGTGTCTGCTGCATCTAGTGTGGATCTTAGGAACGTGTTGGCAATTGTCTTGCCCTCCTGCAAACAGTGCACTTGCTCTCTTTTTTAATTCCTCTGGGAGATGTTGCATTACCTCCATCTCCATCTTGTCCCAGTGTTGGTGAGCATACCTATTTAGCAGGGTGTTTGAGTTGGCTATCCGCCATTGTGTTGCTACTGACCTTTCCATTTGCCTCCCCACCATGTCTATCCTCTTGCTCTCCATGTCAGGAGATGGTCCTATAGACGTAGGTGTATTAGCTCTTTTCCGTGCAGTTGCCACAATGAGGGAGTCTTGCTGGCACGTTTCCCCTGATGTAAGGTGGTCCTTTAATGAGAAGCAGTACTTCTTCTCTACCCTTGGGGTTATTGCCTTAGCCGCAGCTAGTTCTTTAAATGAGTCTCTTCCCTGGTCTAGCATGCTTGTAAGCATTGGAAGAACTGTTTCCTCTTTTGTTGCGGTAACAGTTTCTCCAGGAGGAAACATGCTTTTGATTGTTCTTCCTTCAGTTGCACTCCGTAGGTGCCTGCAGCCCACTTTACTACTGCGCTGTACGCAGTGATGTCGTTTGGTGTGATGGTTTTGGTGGATACGACTCTACCCCTTCATCTGGTGAGTCTGCATCGATGTCATGCCATTCATTTGTTTCCCAAATGTGCGAGAGGCCTTCTTGCTATTTTTCCTCCAGGTTGAGGAACTCCTTTTCTAACTCTTCCGGCAGCTCTGGGGTAGCGGGCTGTTACAGCTCCTTTGTTTCCTCTACTTCCACCTGCTATTTCAGGGGGATTCTGTAACCCTGGAGGGAGTCATCGAATTTCCCCTTCTTTTTAATTAGGACTTCAAGTTCATCGAGCTTGGCTTGCTCTCTTTGTGTTAACGTATATGCTGATGTACTTTTCGACGCCTCTCTGTGGTTCATCGCTTTACGTCTTCGCAGAAGGCATCAAGCTGGTTTTTGCGGTCTCCCTCACATGCCTTTGATCCTCTCGAGGTCGAAACTGGTTTCAGGGGTTTGAATCCAACGGTGTCCCTTGTCTTGGAACTGTGTGGCTCCTAGGGCTTCACTATGCACTGCAGCATCGAACATTTTGATGTCATTGCAAGTTTCTCTTGAGTCTGAGGTCTTCAGATTGACTGTGTCCTGGCTCTGAGGATTACCATTTGTCTGTGTTCCTCCCTCAACACTTTGTGACTCTTGCTGGTTTGGCTTTCGATGAATTCCTTGAGTTCCACCTCTTCCCCTTTGGCCTCCTCTGTCTCCAGGATGTCTTTGTTGTAACTTGACAGGTCCAGGTCTTTTAAGAACTCATGCTTTCTCTGCGACGTGTTCAAATAGTGTGTCCACCTCTGCTTCTACATTGCCCTGATGCTTCTGAACAAGAACTCTGTGCACGCCGCCTAGTCCTCTACGCTGCGGTCTTTAGGGATAGATACTAGAAACAATGGTCCTAGAACTTTTTTTTGACGATTGGTTAAATCAAACAACAATCACTTATTTGAATATTTTTAAGCATGCGTAACATCAGCTCACGGTAAACTAAGTTCCATGTGTAGTTGGAAATATAATGTGCAACAACCAAGGGATTGTAAAACAACATGTATTTATTTAATCATAATTTCAATACCAATAAATGTTATACTGTATTATTAGAAAGGATAAGGGAAGAAAAAGTTGCTCAATCTTGAACGTGCAGAAAAGGTTGCTCAATATAAGAAGAAAAATTGAGATAAGGAGGGAAAGAGTTCCCAAGGTAATCGTGAGACATAGTTTACAAAATTCTAGACAGACTGATAACAATTTTATCAATCAATGAAGGCCTGGCCAAGTGAAGCGTATCAACAAATCTCTTTTCAACATAATTTATTTCATTATTTAAGAGATATATCATTATTTGCACATAATTAGCACGTTAAAATGAGGGGGCTGTTGGTCCAGGCCTAGCTGGGGGTAAGGGCGTCGACGTTTCGACCCGACTTGGGGCGCAAAGGGAATTTATAGCCTCGGCCTGCGTGTCTTCTTCAGGACAGGGATAGGCAACCTAAATGATTAAGGAACCGTGTTACAGATTGGCCCATACTATTGCCATTATATAATTAGTAGAATTAGTAGCCATGTTGTTAACCAACCTGATCATGGTGTGCGTTGCTCCCGTGATAACCACCTGGGTAAGGATGGAAAGGTAGTGCACATAAGCCATTGTACTGAATAGGAGGACTAAAAAGTGAAAGTTTTCAAATTATTCAAAAATAAGGCTCACCCGCTGTGGTGTGCGGTGTGAAGGGTATGGCTTCCTGTAGTTTCTATTCTTCAATTAGCATCAGTATTAATCTGAAAGCAAAACGGCTTTTTATTACCAGGGTCTAAAGGTCTTACAAAAGATTACACTGATAGAATATGCATAACACTTACCCGTATTAAGTAGGGCAGTGTAGGCCGATTGAATCGGCGCAGAATTATTGGGTCAGCAACTGAAATTACAGAATATAAGGATCAGAATAATGTGCAGGCGTTGAGAATTAAACATCGGGTGCGAGCGCACCTGCCAGCTGAACGAATTTACCTTAATTGTCCTATGGCGGCTCCTCACTCGGGCAGCTCTAAAGTAGGAATGAGCCCGAGATACACGGAGCTATAAGAAGAGCCGCGAGAACGTTCAAGGAAACGTGCCGGCTGCGTGAGTCTCACGCTGATCGAGAGGCCGGTGAACATGCCGCTAAAGATAGAAAAAAGACTCTAAGCCTAAATTAAATAGGGACGGAATGAATTCCGGTGGGACCAATCGTGAATTAAAACCATAGTATTTACAATACAGGGAGATTCTAGAAATTACCTAGTATGTTTACATAAATAAGAAAAACCCGACCCGGTGCAGTGTAAATATGGACAATAACTGGACAAACAAATCAGGTTCAGTGTTCATAAATCCACACGCACAATATACAATATTTACAATACATCCTGGAGGACATGGACAATAACATAAATTGCATTTTATAAGAGATCCATGATGCCACATTGTTTCACTTGGATATTGGCACGAGACGTGATCATCATTATAAAACATTCCTAAAGTCTGTTATTAAAATGCTGCGCATGCAATTAAGTGTACAGCCTCGACATATCATGGAGTACAGGTTCCTAGTTACATTAGTATACATATAATTGAAACAGCCAAAGAAACTTGATTGTGTCTATTGGGTAAGGAGAAAGTCAAGGTGATTACCCACCATCAAAGTGAGACCCAATCCCAGGGGAGGAGATTTCTGTAACATCTTGAATACCCGCGAATGCAGATGGATACATTTATTTGACACTGTAGCAAGGGGCCTCAATGAGTATGAGGAGATCAGCAAACAGGTATCAATCCTTAACAATGGCTAACACGATCACCCTACATACCACATAGACCATTGGGTTGAGGTTTTATATCCTTAGGCCTCTAGGTTGTGAACCCTGAAAATATGTCCTGCTCCATCCTCATTGACCCTATGCACAAGCATACAGGTGTCTATCACCTTGACTTTCTCCTTATCCAATAGACACAATCAAGTTTCTTTGGCTGTTTCAATTATATGTATACTAATGTAACTAGGAACCTGTACTCCATGATATGGCGAGGCTGTACACTTAATTGCATGCGCAGCATTTTAATAACAGACTTTAGGAATGTTGTTTTATAATGATGATCCCGTCTCGTGGAAATATCCAAGTGAAAGAATGTGGCATCATGGATCTCTTATAAAATGCAATTTATGTTATTGTCCATGTCCTCCAGGATGTATTGTAAATATTGTATATTGTGCGTGTGGATTTATAAACACTGAACCTGATTTGTTTGTCCAGTTATGTCCATATTTACACTGAACCGGGTCGGGTTTTTCTTATTCATGTAAACATACTAGGTAATTTCTAGAATCTCCCTGTATTGTAAATACTATGGTTTTAATTCACGATTGGTCCCACCGGAATTCATTCCGTCCCTATTTAATTTAGGCTTAGAGTCTTTTTTCTATCTTTAGCGGCATGTTCACCGGCCTCTCGATCAGCGTGAGACTCACGCAGCCGGCACGTTTCCTTGAACGTTCTCGCGGCTCTTCTTATAGCTCCGTGTATCTCGGGCTCATTCCTACTTTAAAGCCGCCCGAGTGAGGAGCCGCCATAAGACAATTAAGGTAAATTCGGTCAGCTGGCAGGTGCGCTCGCACCCGATGTTTAATTCTCAACGCCTGCACATTATTCTGATCCTTATATTCTGTAATTTCAGTTGCTGACCCAATAATTCTGCGCCGATTCAATCGGCCTACACTGCCCTACTTAATACGGGTAAGTGTTCTGCATATTCTATCAGTGTAATCTTTTGTAAGACCTTTAGACCCTGGTAATAAAAAGCCGTTTTGCTTTCAGATTAATACTGATGCTAATTGAAGAATAGAAACTACAGGAAGCCATACCCTTCACAACGCACACCACAGCGGGTGAGCCTTATTTTTGAATAATTTGAAAACTTTCACTTTTTAGTCATCCTATTCAGTACAATGGCTTATGTGCACTACCTTTCCATCCTTACCCAGGTGGTTATCACGGGAGCAACGCACACCGTGATCAGGTTGGTTAACAACATGGCTACTAATTCTACTAATTATATAATGGCAAAATTATGGGCCAATCTGTAACACGGTTCCTTAATCATTTAGGTTGCTTATCCCTGTCCTGAAGAAGACCCGCAGGCCGAGGCTATAAATTCCCTTTGCGCCCCAAGTCGGGTCGAAACGTCGACGCCCTTACCCCCAGCTAGGCCTGGACCAACAGCCCCCTCATTTTAACGTGCTATTTATGTGCAAATAATGATTTATCTCTTAAATAATGAAATAAATTATGTTGAAAAGAGATTTGTTTTTACGCTTCACTTGGCCAGGCCTTCATTGATTGATAAAATTGTTATCAGTCTGTCTAGAATTTTGTAAACTATGTCTCACGATTACCTTGGGAACTCTTTCCCCTCCTTATCTCAATTTTTCTTCTTATATTGAGCACCCTTTTCTGCACGTTCAAGATTGAGCAACCTTTTCTTCCCTTATCCTTTCTAATAATACAGTATAACATTTATTGGTATTGAAATTATGATTAAATAAATACATGTTGTTTTACAATCCCATGGTTGTTGCACATTATATTTCCAACTACACATGGAACTTAGTTTACCGTGAGCTGATGTTACGCATGCTTAAAAATATCCAAATAAGTGATTGTTGTTTGATTTAACCAATCGTCAAAAAAAGGTCTAGGACTATTGTTTCTAGTATCTATCGACACCCAGGTCCTACAGACTATTATTGGGTTACCCCATTATTATAATGGCGGTCTTTAGGGAGGCAGAGGTTACTGACTTTGTGTGTGTCCGTCTGTGCATACTTGTGGTGGCCCTTGGGGCAGAATCTAAAGCGGGTATTGCTCCATGTCCCTTTCTAATTCTTCACCCATGTGGTCTTGTTGCATCGGTATTCTCACCTCGGTGTTCCTCAGTGGTATTCTGCATTTTCTCAGGGCTCTCGTCTTCTTATCGGTCTTCGCCAATCCTCTTCCCTGGATTGGGATTTTTGGTGGATTTTCTTTTCTGTCTGCAGTTCCTTTTTCATGACTACGGAGCTCTCCCCTAAGCCTCCACACCCAACGGTGGAAAAAAGAATCTGATGATGGTGACTGTTTCAAGGGATTTCTGGGGCTTACATCTGACATCACATGAGGAGGGGTTAAAACCTACATGGTGTTGACGAAGCGGATGAGAAAAAAGAAAAGAAAAAGAGACTTCAAGGAGAATTTCCAGACCCAATCTCTAGATGGCAGAATAATGCACAGGATGTGAATCTAGAAAATATCAACGCTGCAAATCGATAGAGATGAGTGGCATGCCTGTTAACAAGCGGACCCAAACATACTTTCAACCAAGGACCCAAAAGGGTATCCATAAGGGCCTAATTAAATGGCAACAGGGGCTCTTTTAGGTGCCTGACCTGGATGAAGTACCTCAGTTGACACATTCATTTTCCCTTCCGTAGTGGGGAGTTTTAAGTCTAGAACTTTTGCCGCCCTACTTCCTCTTTTTTACATGGTCACAATCACTTTTTGCCTTGTATGTGATGCAATTTTAACTGAAGTGTACTCGGTTCCTGCTAACCGGGTCCCCAGTGCCAGTGCTCTTTCCCTAAAACAAAGTAATTGTTCCCCAATTGGCAAGACCTTTAGCACCTCTGTAAGTCCCTAGTAAATGGCACCCCTGGTACCTAGTGCATGGGTCCCTAAGCGCTGCAGCATGAATTGTGCCACCCTAAGGGACCCATCACCAAACTCATGCAGACTGCAATTGCAGGCTGCGTGAAATGGTGCAAACAAATGTGAAAACACGACATGGCACACATGATGTGTGCCATGCCCACAGACACTGCATGCAATATATGTAATTCACCCATACAGCAGGTCTTATACCCTAAGGTAGGATGCATTAGATTACATGTGAGGACATATCTGCATGAGCAGATATGCCACTGTTCTGTCAAGTTCAATTACTAGAGAGTACAAGTAAACAGGGAAGCCATCTTTTTTTTTTTTGATAATCAACTTTATTGATTTTCAAAGAGACAAAGACAACAGTACAGCACATATGATCATCAGTCCTTGGCACTTCAAAGGGTGCCTGTAGTGATTGTGCACAAACATGCATATCGGTCCAGATCCACAGCGCATAGACAGTGCATTCATGTATATAGGTAAACACCAGACCCATTCATCCCAGTTGATCCAACCATTTGCCCCAGATACTCTTATGTTTGGCTGGGCATCCCCGGGCCTCAAACAAGGGCGTCTCCTGCGCGGCACACCAATCCACGCCCTTGCGCCATTTAGTTATTTTTGGGGGGTCAGGCTGTGCCCATGTCGTGGCGATGTCGCGCTTGGCTACCAGCGTAGCCGTTTCCAGGAACAGTTTGCCTGCTCGGAACCCATCTAGGCCGTCCATGACTCCCAAGATGAGGTGTAGGGGGTTATGGGGCACCTGCCAGCCCAGGACGTGTGTGAGCTCGGATTTTATTGTATCCCAATACGGGGTAAGGCGGGGGCAGGACCAGACCATGTGGTAAAAGTCTGCCGGCTCTTGTCCGCAGCACGTGCATTTCGGAGAAGGACGTAGGCCCGCCCTATAAAGGCGCTCCGGAGTGAGATAGGCAATATGGAGATAATATAATTGGATTAGACGGAGTCTGGCTGAAGTTGTGATGGTCTTGAGGGCCATAAGGGCATCGCGCCAGTCCTCCTCCTCCAAGGGGCCCAGCCATCCCTCCCACTGGTGCCAGAGCGGATCGAGCGTTGTCGGGCCATTATTAGTAAGGGTGCGGTATATCCGAGATACTCCTCCCTTCCCCAGGTTCACCATCATGACCTGAGCTTCCAGTGGACTAAATTCGGGAAGGCGTAGTGCCTGTTGATATATGAGCGCTGAGGGAGAGTCGCAGCTGCAGGTATTTGTAGGATTGTGAAGCATGGAGGGTATAGCGCCCCTGCAGGTCTTGGAACGTCCTAATGTGGTCACCCACCCATACGTCGCCCAGTTGCGATATGCCAATGTAGTCCCATCTTTTGAACCCCTCAAGTGCCGTCACCTCCGCCAGCCACATGCCCTGCCAGAGAGGCGTTTGTTGACTCAGTTGGCTGTCCCAGCCTGTGTGTCTTAGTGCCGCGCACCAGGCCAGCAGGACCGCCCGGGTCACCGACGGCATTGCTCTAGGTATTGGGCTGCCATATAGGAATGCTTGAATTTGGGAAAATTCCATGTCTTTGAGCTCGGTTTTATAGGCCGGGTCGGACCAACCCCCGGTGAACCAGTCGTGAAGGATGAACAGTCGGGTGGCTATGTAATACAGGTAAAGATCAGTGATGCCCATGCCTCCATCGAGGGGCGGGATCCAGCATCGGGCGAGGGCGATACGTGGTCTCGCCCCTCCCCACAGAAACCTCGTGGCCACGCTGTCCATCTCTTTAAACCAACTTCGTGGGAAGTGGAAAGGGGTGTTCTGGATTATATATAAGCGGGGAAGGATCATCATCTTGAACAAAGCCACTCTCCCTAGTGGGTCAAGTGGTAGAGTTTGCCAGCGTCTGAGATCCTCTTTGGCCTTTTTAACGAGTGGGGTAATGTTTAATGCCCATTCTAGTTCGGGGAGCAGGGCAATCCATATCCCCAGGTATTTGAATGATTGCCGCCTGATGGGAATGGTTGATTGCCAGTCAAAGCATTCCCTGGAGAGGTGAAGGGGTACCAAGGTCGCTTTTGCCGGGTTGAGCCGGAGGCCTGAGACGTTCTCAAAGGCTTGAAGGGCCCGAAGGCACCTAGGGCCGGAGTAGGCCGGATCTGCTAAGAAGAGCAGGACATCGTCCGCATATAAGGCAATTTTGTCGGTGTGATGGCTCCCCCAGGACCAGCCCTGGATTGAGTCGTTAGTCCGAATAAGGCACGCCAAGGGTTCCATCGCCAGCGCAAGTAGGAGGGGTGAGAGGGGACAGCCCTGCCTTGTGCCTCTTTGAATCGGGAATGCCTCCGAGAGGGATCTATTGGTGAGCACTCTGGCTCTGGGGTTGGAATATAGGACCCGAACGAAGCGTCGAAAGTGTTGACCCAGGCCCATCATTGTTAGTACGTCATCCAGGTAGAGCCAGTCGACCGTGTCGAAGGCTTTTTCAAAGTCGACAAGGAGGATAGGGGGTAAGTAATTGGTGGTGTGCAAGAGCCAGGTGGAGGCGTCGTAAGCAATGTCTAGTGCTGCATGCCGGCATGAAGCCGCATTGGTCCGGGTGGACCAGTTTATTAAGGAATGGACGCAGGCGTTGGGCCAGGATCGTGGCATATATCTTTACCTTGGTGTTAATTAGTTAAATCGGGCGGTAGTCCGCAAAGGCTGACGAGGGCAGTTGGGTTTTGGGGATAACCACGATGGTTGCCATGGCTATTTCAGGGGGGAATGACCCAACCTCTGCAACATGCTGAAATAGATCAGAGAGATGAGGGACCAATAGCTCCCGGTAGGCGGCATAGTATTCTTGCGGAAATCCGTCCGGGCCCGGTGTTTTCCAGGCCATTAGCGAGGAAATTGCATTTTGTATTTCTTCTGGGGTGAAGGGGAGATCCAGGCAGCCGCTTCAGTGTCTGTTAGGCGGGGGAGACGGACCTTCGTCTGGTCAAGCATGTCCGGGAGGGAGGCTTCAGGTTTACGAGCAGAATATAGGTGGACATAATAGTCAGGGAACGCCTGCGCAATTGCAGGTGATGTGTGCTTGGTGGCGCCGGAGAGGTCACGGACTTCGGGAATTATTCGGTAGGCCAGAGGGTACGCAGCCAGTCTTTGCAACAGTTTCCCATTCTTGTCGTCCCAGCCGTACACTCGGGAGACAGAGGAGCGCCATAGAATCTTGGCCGAGTCTAGCGAGATTTGTTTAATCTCTTCGTGTATGCTCGCGAGTTGCCTGTCCTGCAAGTCGTCTGAGGTCCTGGTTGGACCAGTCTCCAGACGGGTTGCCTGCGCCTCGAGAAGGGTCAGTCGGCTATTCTGAGATAGTCGCTGTGCCTGAACCTGGCTTCTGGCTAATCCCCGGATAGTGGCTTTACTTGCCTCCCAAAGGGTGCTCGGGGAGAGGACTGAGCCCAAGTTGGTAAGGAAATATTGGCGCAGTTCTTCTCGTATCGCTTTTCTGACCTCTCTGTCCTGCAGGAACCAGGCGTTTAGTCACCACACCGGCCGAAGCGTGTCAGGAGTTTTGCCTAGGTGCAGGAGCAAAGCTGAGTGATCTGAGATTCCTCGGGGAAGGATGACAATATCTGTTACTCTTTGGATTTCGGGGGCAGGCATTAAAAACATGTTGATTCGCGACTGTGTGTGATGTGCCGCTGAGGTGTGTGTGTAGTGGGAGCCTCGGGGGTTCCAGATTCTCCAGACATCACATAGGCCCAGGGTAGCCGCCAAGTCGACCAGTCTCTTTGCGTGCGCTATCCTAGCAGGAGAGGGTGTGCCAGTAGTGTCGAGCGTCGGTTGCATGACTGCGTTAAAGTCGCCCCCTATCACCGTCTGTCCCAGGGGTAGGGCGGAGATAATATCAGTGAGTTGTCTCAACGATGAGGTGAGTGTGGCGGGTGGGACGTATATGGATGTCAAGTTGAGGGTGTTCCCTTCTAGCGTCCCAGATATAGCTATAAACCGGCCTTGCGGGTCTCTAGCAACGTGGGTGGGAGTAAAAGGGATTGCAATCCCCCGCGACCCTCGCTCGAAGCCAGAGTGCCACACCCTGTTGAATCCATATCGTGCGAGGAAGGAGCATTGAGTCCCCAGGAGGTGGGTTTCTTGAAGTAAGAGTATGTCCGGGGGGGCATGTCGTTGTGCACACTTCAAGATCACTGTACACTTGATGCGATCAAGCAATCCGTTAACATTCCAGGATAGGACTCGGAGGGAATTACCCTTATTAACTATCTGCGACATGCTAAGTGTGTGGAGTAGAGGGGTCATGGGGCACTAGCACTCTGAGGGGCTGTTGTGGATCTGTGAGAGGACGTGGTTGTGGTCCATGCCCTGTGGTGTGTGGGGTCGAAACGCATGCATGATGGTCAGATATTAGAGTGCTGTAAACAATGAGCGAAAATGATAGCAAAGCAAAACATAAAGCTAAACAGTGGACCACGATCCTAACCCCCCCTTCCCTGCCACCCCCCTACCTTATACTTCTGGAACTGAAGCATCTGTCGCCTATGAACTAGAAATAGCAGGCTAAACTAAAACGCTTAGCTTAAGAGTTGCGTGGTGGGCCCCTCCTCCAATGTCGGATATGATCTTAGCATCGGCAGATTTCTTTGAGTTCTGTAAATTGCTGGGATATGTGTTCCAGGTCCCGGTGGATTGGGACCTCCCGGCTCCGTCTCCCAATGAGCCTTGTTGATTCTTCAGATTGTTGGGCTTCTGGAAAGATCTGTGTCAATGGCCGCCGGGTCCAGAGTCCTGGAGGGGCTTAGCTCGGGGGATAGATCGCCCGTGGATCCATTCCGCCGCCGGAGCTGGGAGCCCGCCGGGTTGGTGGTGTTTTTAGGCCCCTGGGTAGCTGAGCCGGGAGATCTAGATGCCTCTTTGCGGCTTCCACGGCCCCTGCACGATTGCGTGCGCCTCCTACGTTGTTTAGGAGACAGTGGTCCAGCAGCCTATGATCTGGATGGCGCAGGTGGAAAGGCAGGACGGACCCGGAGGGGTCGTTCTTCAGTTAGCCAGGTCCAAGCGGATTGTGGGGACTCAAAGAATTGCGTTTTGTTCTGAAAAACAACTCTAAGATGGGCTGGGAAAAGGAGTCTATATTGAAGGCTCAGAGCGCGTAGTTCCTGTTTGACATCTGTGTATGAGCGCCGTTGGGCCTGAACTTCCTTGGTGTAGTCCGGAAAAATCATTATGGTATGATTTTGAAAAGTCAGGGTGCCCTTGGCCCGGGCTTCTCTCAGGATAGCGTCTCTATCTTTAAAGTTTAGGATCCTGGCGATGATAGGACGGTGTGGGGCACGAGGAGGTGGTTTAGGCGCGAGAGATCGGTGGGCCCGTTCGATGGCGAACCATGCCAACAGTGTGTCCTTGGGCATCCATGATTCCAGCCATTTCTCAACAAAGACTGCCATTTGGCCTTGCTCGACCCCTTCCGGAAATCCCACCAGGCGGAGATTGTTACGCCGTGACCGATTTTTGGTGTCTTCAGCCCTTCTGTGTAGTTCCTTGGTATGGGCTCGCAGGTGGGTTACCTGATCTTTCAGCTGGCGGACGTCATCCTCGACTGTGGAGATACGGGATTCCGCCTCAGAGATGCGAGCTGTGGCATTACACAGATCTTGGCCAATGAGGGCCACATCCACCCGGACCTTGCCTATCTTACTCTCCACCGAGGCTTGGGACGTGCTGATTGCCGGCAGGATTGCGGTGAGGTCGCCCCCGGGGAGGGATGAACCCCCCGTGGCCCCCTCCGTTGGGCCGGGTTCGCTCGTGGTGAATTGGCCCATTTCAGTTTGTGTAGTGGATGATTTGGGGGCTCGGTCCTTCCCCATATTGAGTGATGAGAGAGACTTTTATCAGATCGAGTGACGGCATGTCGCAGTTCTGAGTTCACTTATCCGGGTTGCTGGGGGGGTGATGCTTACTCCCCTCTCGGGATGTTGCAGCAGAGAGGAAGGGGTCCGGCTTCTTATAGCTGGGGCCCACACTCACGGAGGCCTCCTGGGGTCAGGGTCCAGGAAACGGGGTTTGCCACCTGTGCTTGTGGCCTCTGGGTCTGTGAGCGTCAACGACAAGGCTGGACCCAGGGGGGAAGGGGGGAGCGTAGCCCGTCAGTTCTGATCAGGTAAGCTGGCTTGAGGACGCCCTCGTTTGGGCCGGAGTAATCTTGCCTGGAGCCCTGGGCGAGGATAACGCAGGGGCCTTTAGGTCAAGCCGACCTCGGTTCTTTGGGTGGTGTCAGCAAGGGCCCCCAGAGAGGTCCTGGGAGACGGTGGAGGTCCCTCACGAAGGATTCAGACCGGGTAGGGCCCCAAGGGATCCAGGGCAGGCCCAGGATTCGAATTTTGGGAGGTTGATTCTCGGTCCCCCCTCCCACCAAGGCTGTCCCAAGGACCTGGCTCACCTCTTTGTCAGCTCGAGGGGCCGTTGCTTCTGGTCCGGGTGTTGCACGTGTCTGGCTCCGTCAGCCCCTACGAGGGCTCAGTCCCTATGGTCCTTGAGTTGAGGAGAGCCGTCTTCAGGCAGGAGGATTGCGCGGACACAGTCTTCTCGGGTGCTCGCTGTAAGGCAGGGCCCAGCATGGTGGCTGTATCTCCAAGGATAGCCGGTTCGGGGTTGCCGCCGGATCTCTCAGATCAGTCTGGGTCTCTGTTTCGCCCCGCCCGGATTCAGATGGTGATTGGTTGGGTTGGATTGAAGGCGCCCTCCCAGGTCCTGCCGCCCAATGGAGTGCCCCAGCCAGGAGGGCGCCGACAGCGAAGATGAGGCAGGTGAGGCGGGGGAAGCAGCCGCACGGGGTATGCAGATGGTTTCTTGGGGCTTCGCTTGGTTCCAGCTTGTAGCCGTAGGTGAAGGAAAGGCTGGGGAGCCGCGCATGTCAGAGGGTCCCCCTGGAGTGCAGAGTTCGGAGGACGAGACTGCCGTCTACCTTCCGCTCCCGGGCCGGGGAGCCCCGCCAGACCGTGTGTTCTGGAGTCGTTGGGGGTGGAGGCACTCACCGCGGCCCCAGAGGGCGATGCAGCATGGATCGTGGCGTCCAGGCCGGGGAGTCACTTCACCTCCCAGTGGGCGGCTCAGCCTCGACATCGGGGGTTCTCCCCAAGTTCCGCAGGTGTGGCGTGGGGCCCCGGCGTCTCCTCACCTCCGTGGACGCGACTCCGCTCTCTGCCGGCGACGTACCCGGTTCCGGACGCCTGAGCCAGGATCTTCACACCACCTGGGCCACACCGCACCGCAGGCCCGTAGGGGAGAGGCGGTGAAGGTCGGCGGCAGCTGGGCGTTGCAGCATCCGGTCGCGGGCCGCGTCGAGTGCTGTCAGGAGTCGGTGGGCAAGGCGCCGGGTGTACGCCAGTCTCTGACTTCGGTGGATTTGTTATGGTTCGCCTCAGGCCTCCGGGAAGTTCCTTGGAGGCGGGGGCTGGTCTGCCATGAAGGTAGGCCGCCTTGCGGGCCGCGGAGCAGGATAGCGCTGGTCGGCGGTAGGCGGGTGCCACGAGGGCTCCGCTTGTCTCAAAGTGGCGGTGCAGCAACAGTGAGTGGATATCTGTCACCGGGATGAGAGTTGGGCTGCCGATGGCTGTGGATTTCAGAGCGGATGACGGAGGGGTCCGGAGCACTCTTAGAGTGCGACCGCCATCTTGACGCTCCAAGCCACGCCTCCGCCATCTTAAGTCTATGTACTGGTCACTGGTCATTACGAGTTCCCCAGCTACACGATGGCTTTACTGAAACCTATAGTGTTTTGTATCAAACACCTTGTCTTAATAGATCCCTACTGATAACAGTAATGTATTTATTAAAACATGCACCCAGAGTGCACCTTGGAGATGCCCTCTGAAATCCTACCAGCCTCTTAGTGTACTGGCTGACTGGTATCGTCCAGCCTGCCACCACATAAATGTTTCTGACCCCCTGCAGGTGAGAGCCCACGTTCTCTGAGGCCAGATACAATACCTGCTCTGGAGGAAGGTTTTCACACCTCCTCCAGCAGGATGGCTAGTGAATCTGCATATCAGGGCCAGGGACTTCAAAGCCCCTGCCACCTTGGATATGCGACCCGGCTTCCCCCATACCTGGGAGATGATACCCCCTGCCCTGAGACCCATTTAGCACCAGGACAGGCTGGAAATTAGCTATACAAAGAGGCACAGTGCACTACCAGGCCAGTCACCCCTAAGGTGGGCTGGCTGATGAGCTCCACAAAAGAAGAATTCCACTATCTTGATTTTGGTGGAATTAGGAATTCTGGGACAGAGTTATGTCCACTCCCAACAGGAAGTGGTCATATAGGGGTGTAGTGATCTCCAGGGTAAGTGGCCCATTGACTACTATACTTCACTCCCTTAACGCTCCTAAATTCAGTATTTATGTGGCCCCCTGACATCAGGAACTCAGGTTTGCCTGACTAAAGAAGAGCCAAAGAAGTGAGAACTGTGAACTTTAGGCACTAAACTACGCCTGCCTGCTCCTGCCCCGATAATCGTGGAGAACCAGACTCATCCTGCAGCTGTGCATCCACCACATGCCTCTGCTGACCACCAGACTCCAACAACGCAGCAGTCACACCCAGGAGGAGGTCACAATTCTTCAGAGGGTCAGATCAGACTCCCCAACAATTCTGTCAACGCCAGGACCCCCAGGAGCCGCACTGCACCAATACTCAGGTACAGGAACCCTTGCCGCAGCTTGTTTGACGTCCAATTCAGACTCCAACACTGCAAAGACTGACCAGCCGACGAGGGACTCAGCATTGCAAAGGCCAGCTCCGAGAATGGTCCAGCTGTCCTGTTTTGTCCCCCTCTGCAGGCCTGACTAAGAACCATGAATGCCTACAACACACAGGAACAGAAGACTAAAACCCGCTGCACCGAGCTTCCCGCCCGGGTCTACAAACACCGACTGTGCTCCCTTGCTTCTAAGACCCTCACGATCTGAGCCCCCTGTTGGGAGCCAGGACATGTCCACAAGTTCCCCTCTGCACCCTGTTTCTAGGTGGCCCCCAGGTCAGAGAGCACACTGAAGCTACCTTAATCTCAGAGGGTGGAATGAATGTAGCTGCCTGGCTGTCTGGCCCAGTAACCTGGAGAAATACAGACAACAGCCATATACCAAT
Source organism: Calotriton arnoldi (assembly GCA_963921515.1). NCBI lineage: Eukaryota > Metazoa > Chordata > Amphibia > Caudata > Salamandridae > Calotriton > Calotriton arnoldi. The sequence continues at coordinate 464,519 of CAWUFW010007309.1, read as the reverse complement.
GGGGTTACAGTAAAAGCACTGAGGGTTACAGGTGCAAGTGTCACCATGAGGACTAAAAAACTGATATCCCCAGAACAGTATTTGCCTAACAAACTTATCCAGTCACCAATGCTGATAACCATACTAAGGTTCATCCAATGGCTATGGTGTTCTTAGAGTGGGGAGAGGTTACCGGCCAAAAGAAGGTGGTCGTGTCCTCTGCAATTTTTGTTGAATGTCTGCTAGGGAATGATTTGGAGACCTCAGCATGGGCTGAGGTAGAGCTAAGATCCCATGCAGATATGCTAGGAATACCTGAATGGATTTGTGTAAAAGCAAGAGCACAGAGTAAAGCCCAGGGTGAAAATGAGGTATTTGAGCCTGGGATAATGGCCCAATCCTCCAAAAGAAATGGAAAGAAGGCTGGGAAACAACCTTCTGAGCAGCCAAAAGCTCAGGTCCCCTCTCCTCAGGGAGAAGACCTGTCAGCCATAGAGAGAACTGAGCCCCAGGAACTTGGACCTTACACGGCTGAGCACCTAGGCCCAGGGGGACCCTCAAGGGAAAAGCTGTGCCAGGGAAAGTAAACCTGTCCCACTCTTGAGAGCCAGAGACAGCAAGCTGCTGCACAGGAAAAGGGAGATGTCAGTGGCCCCCATAGGACCAATAGGGTGGAGGGGCTCCTGTATACTGAGGCAAGAGATCCAAAACCTGGTGCCACTAGTATAGTGGAACTACCTCAGCAATACAGAGAGTTCTTACGGTAACTGGCCCATGACATTCCCCTAGCTGGGCAACTTGGCCAGGCAAAGACTTGGAGTAGACTAGTCACCCACTTCTCCTGAACTAACGTCCCAGAAGGTGAAGGAGTTTTGTAACTCCTGTGTTACCTGTCAAGCCAGTGGCAAGACAGATAACCACCCAAAGGCCTGCTTTTTTCCACTTCCAGCGGGTGGGGTTCCCTTTGAAAGGTTAGGGATTGACATAGTTGGTCCCCTTGACCATCCAACAGCATCAGAAAACAGATTTATACCTGTGGTAGTGGATCATGCCACCAAGTATGCAGAAGCAATTCCACTTAGGACTGTCACTGCTCCTGCAGGTGCCAGGGCCCTCATCAGTATCTTTACTAGAGTAGGCTTTCCTAAGGAGGTGGTGTCAGACAGGTAGTAACTTAATGTCTGGCTACCTAAAAGCTATGTGGGCTGAGTGTGGGGTGACATACAAGTTTACCACCCCCTATCACCCACAAATCAATGGTCTAGATGAGAGATACAACAAGACTATGAAAGGTATGAACATGGGACTCCCTGAACAACTCAGAAGGAGATGGGATGTCCTTTTGCCATGCCTGCTTTTCGCATATGGAGAAGTGCCACAGAAGGGTGTGGGATTTAGTCCCTTTAAACTTGTGTTTGCTCATCCTATGAGGTGACCACTATGTCTAGAGAAGGAAGGATGGGAGAGACCTCTCACAGAGCCCAAGCTAGATATCGTGGACTATGTCCTAGGTCTATGTTCAAAGATGTACATGGGTAAAGCAACCAAAAACCTTGAGGCAAGCCAAGAGCTCCAGAAGCTTTGGTATGACCAAAAATCTGCATTGGTGGAGTTCCAACCAGGGCAGAAGGTATGGATGTTGGAGCCTGTGGCACATAGGGCCCTCCAGGACAAATGGAGTGGGCCCTACCCTATCCTTGAGAGGAAAGGTGAGGTCACCTACTTGGTAGACCTAGGCACTTGTAGGAGCCCTCACAGGGTCATCAATGTAAACCTCCTGAAGCCTTTCTAAGACAGCTGCGGCTTCTTCGCTATGGCAGAGGAGTGTTGCCTCCCCTCCCAGCACCCTCCCAAAAACGTGAAAAATAAAACAGGTTTTAAACCGGTTTTATTATCGTTTTATTTTTTTTCAGTGTGCCTAGTCTTGGGGCGGGACCTGGAGGGTGACAGGCACTGAGGGGGAGTGGTAGGTGCACTGCCTTCACTGTGCATGACGGTTTGACCAGCCATCTCAGGCCGGCCAAACCGTCATGCGCAGTGAAGGTGTCTCCAACCAGAGCTGCGCTGCCGGGTTGGAGACAGCAGGCACAGGCTCCCAGTCTCCCTGGGAGCGCAAGTCGAGGGTGCGCAGACCAATCCTGACGCTTGTATCATGCTGTGAGAGCAGCGTCAGGATTGGCCGCAGGGCATTCTGGGAACCTGTCTGCAGAGGGGCAGGAGAGAGCGTGATGCGGCTGTCTGAAAGTAAAGTAAGTTCTTATATTTTTTTTGTGTGTAGTCCGTACTCCCCTTCTCTCCCCCCGCTGCCCTGCCGCCTCGCCACTGAGCCCTGACAATAGCCGCCGCTGAGGGCTGATGTGGCCATTCTCATGGTCACTGATGAGGATCAGGAAGAAGAGACTGAACCTCTTCCTGACCTCCTCTCCCACAGTCCTAAAGATGGGTCAGTTGAAGGAGATGTCTTCTCAGACACCCTCTCTACCCAACATTAGGCTTACTACAGACACGTTTTGAGGCAGTATGCTGGGCTCTTTTCCCCAACCCCTGGTCAGACAACCTGGGGTATCCATGATGTGGACACTGGAGACAGCACACCTGTCAAAAACAAAATATATAGGCAGTCTGACCAAGTTGAGGAAAATATCAGGGCTGAAGTCAGCAAGATGATGGCGTTAGGGGTGATTGAGCCCTTTGAAAGCCTCTGGGTTAGCCCAGTGGTCTTAGTCCCCAAGCCTCATTCCAAGGGTTGTAAACCAGAACTTGAGGTTGTGTGCGGACTATAGAGGTCTCAGTGTTGTCACCAAGACCAATGCATAGCCTATCCCAAGAGCTGATGAATTAATTGACAGGTTGGGGGCAGCAACATTTCTAAGTACTTTTATTTGGCATCCAGGTACGGGCAGATTGGTCTGACCCCCAGGAGCAAAAGAGAAATCAGCATTCTCGACCCCAGATGGACATTACCAGTTTACTGTAATGTCCTTTGGATTAAAGAATACCCCTGCCACCATCCAAATGTTGGTGAACAAAGTCCTTGCTGGGATGGAGTCTTTTAGTGCAGCAGATCTTGATGATATTGCTGTCTATAGCTCCACTTTGCAGGATCACATGATTTGCCTTGGCAAGGTCCTTGAGGCTCTGCAGAGTGCAGCTCTCACTATCAAGGCAAGCAAGTGCCAGATAGGGAGGGATCTGTTATATACTTGGGCCACCCTTATAGCCCAAGATCCAAACAACTGGGGACTGGGTAGCTCCAACAACCCAGACTCAAGTCAGGGCATCCCTTGGCTTGATTGGGTACTGCAGAAGTTTGTGAAAGGGTATGATACCATTGTGGCACCCCCAACAGAGTTGACCTCCAATAAGCAACCAAAGACGACAAAACTGGACAGTGAGCTGTCAAAAGGCTTTTGACACTCTGAAGTAAGCAATGTGCTCAGTACCCATTCTAAAAGGTCTAGATTATTCTAAGCGGTTCATAGTGCAGACTGATGCCTCTGAACATGGGACAGGAGTGGTCCTATCCCAGACCATCGATGATGGCCATGACCAGCTTGTTGCTTTCAGTAGCAGGAGGTTGCTCCCCAGAGAACAGCTTTGGAGTGCCATTGAGAGGGAAGCCTTTGCTGTGGTTTGTTCCCTGAAGACGTTGAAACCATACCTGTTTGCTACTCATTTCATTGTACAAACTGACCACAGTCCTCTCGGATGGCTGCTGCAAATGAAAGGTGAAAACCCCAAACTGTTGAGGTGTTCCAGGGTATGGACTTTACAGTGGAGCAAAGACCTGGGACTGACCATGCCACTGCAGATATCCTTTCCAGGTTTTTTCACTTAGAAGATAAAGACTCTCTTGTGAAAGGTTAGTCTCATTCTCTTTCATTTGGAGAGGGAGTTGTGTACTTAAGTGCCCCTTTTTGACATGGTCGCCGCCACGTTTTGACTGGTATCTGGTGCAATTCTGACTGAAGTGCACTGGGCTCCAGCTAACCAGGTCCACAGCGCCAGTGCTCTTTCCCTAACACAAAGTACCTGTTCAATTGTTTCCCAATTGGCAAGATCTTAAGTACCTCTGTAAGTCCCGAGTAAATGGTACTTCTGGTACCTGTGCCACTCTAAGGGACCCATCACCAAACACATGCAGGCTGCCACTGCATGCGTGAAATGGTGCAAACAAATGTGAAAACATGACATGGCACACACCCTCTGTGCCATGCCCACAGACATTGCATGCAATATATGTAAGTCACCCCTACAGCCCGCCTTATAGCCCTAAGGCAGGGTGCATTATTTTACATGTGAGCACATATCTGCATGAGCATATATGCTCCTGCACTGTCTAGTTCAATTACTAGATAATAAAATTGAACAGGGAAGCCATCTTAAGTATATGTACTGGGCACTGGTCATTACGAGTTCCCCAGCTAAATGATGGCTTTACTGAAACCTATGGTGTTTGGTATCAAGTAGTAGATTTATTAAAACATGCACACAGAGGGCACCTTAGAGGTGGCACCTGAAATCCTACCAGCCTCTTAGTGTGCTGGCTGACTGGTATCGTCCAGCCTGCCACCACATACATGGTTCTGACCCCCTGCAGGTGAGAGCCCATGCTCTCTGAGGCCAGAAACAATGCCTTCTCCGGAGGAAGGTGTTCACACCTCCTCTAGCAGGATGGCTAGTGAATCTGCATACCAAGGCCAGGGACTTCAAAGCCCCTGCTGCCAGTGATATGCAACCCCGGCTTCCCCCAGACTTGGGAGACGCCACTCCCTGCTCGGAGGCCCATTTGGCACCAGGACAGGCGTGGAAATAGCTATGCATGGAGGTGTGGTGCACTACCAGGCCAGTCACACTTCTATGATGGGCTGCCTGATGTGCTCCACGAAAGAAGGATTCCACCATCTTGATTTTGGTGGAATGAGGAACTCTGGGACAGGGTTATGCCCACTCCCCACAGGAAGTGGTCATAAAGGAGTGTAGTGACCTCAAGGCTAAGTAGCCCATTGACTACTACCCTTCACTCCCCTTAACACCCCGAAATTCGGTATTTAGGTTGCCCCATGACACCAGGAACTCAGATTCACCTGACTAAAGAAGAGGAGGACAAAGAATAGCTGAAGAAGTGAAAACTGTGGACTGCCTGTGGACTTTTGGCACCAAACCCTGCCTGCTCCTGCCCAGACAATCGCGAAGAACTCGACTCGTCCTGCAGCTGTGCATTCTCCAAAAGCCTCGGAGGGCTGCCAGCACTTCGCCAACCAGCCAGCAACTCCCTTGAATTGGAGGAGCCACTTCCCTGTAACCTGTAGGAACCAACAGCAACGTCCGGTTCACTGTTCTGCTGACCAACAGGTCCGCCACTGCAGCAGCCCCCCAGGAGGAGTTCACCGTGCTCCAGAGGGTCAGATCAGTCTCCCCTCCAAATCTGGAGACGCCATGACCCCCAAGAGCCTCCCTGCACCAATACCCAGGGTACCAAACACCTTGCAGAAGCCAAAGCTTGTTTGAAGTCCAATACGGACTCTAACACCGCCAAGACCGACCAGCGACAAGGGACATCAACATCGTAGAGGCCAGCACTGAGAGAGGCCCAGCTGTCCTGTTTTGTCCCCCTTGCAGATCTGACCGAGAACCGTGAGCACCTACGATGCACAGGAACAGCTGACCAAAACCCTCTGCATCAGAGCTCTCCGGCCCGGGTCCAGGAACACCGACTGTGCATCCTTGCTCCTCACGAAATAAGCCCCCGTTGGGAGCTCCCGGACTTGTCCCCTAGTTCCCCTTTGCAGCCTGTTTCTAGATGACCACCCCCTCTTTGACTACAGTGTAGGATCCAAGGCTACCAACCTGTCCAGCACCTCTGCACCCGGACTCTCTAGGGCAGGTAAACCCAAACTGCTGGTGGTTATTGGGACCTCGTCCCCCTAGCACCTTAAGTCCTAAAGGGGACCCCCGAAATATGATTGTAAGTACCTGTATGCAGTATATGTTTCCTTCTCCATAGGAAAGTATTACAGCGTAAAAAAGCATTTGTGTGACATTTGTACTTGCCTGTAAAAATTGATAACCGAAAAGTACTTATTCAATTAGCTTGAGTGTGTGTCTCATTTAGTGACTCTGTGTGTACAATAAATGCTTAACACTACCCTCTGATAACCCTAAACTGCTCGCCCACACTACCACAAAAGAGAGCATTTGGGATTATTAATGTAAGCCATGAAAGCCAATAAGGGTCTTCTGGACTTTTTACATCGTGTACCTCATTTTGGTACACTACATAAAAAGCCAGCTTCCTACACCTACGCATAACAGCAGCAAAGGCGGCACTTTCTTCTGTAGCAGAAGCAAGGGGAGAAATAAAGCCAGAATCTAGTGAAGTATCCAGTCCACTGGTATATTGGGGTTCTCATATGACCTCTTCTCATATTGTGGAACATAATCACCCCCTTCATCATAATTATCATTGTCCGAGTCAGTACCAAAAAGTCTGTGTAATGTTTGGGCCCTGCCACATGGTAAGGGCAAAGTGTTGGAATCTGAAGGATTGGTCTGGGGCTGTGTACCGGTCAAAGCAGGGCTTGATTTCGGCCGAGGTGGATTCTATTCGGTGTCCGACAGCACAATGGATGCAACAATCCTCCTCCGGCATTGATGCAAAGAGAACCGGTACAGGGTATGGTGCTGGGAAGTCAGCACTGGAATCAGTGTTGAATCGGATATGGATTCAAAAGGGACTGATGGAGCCAAGGGCCGACCCGCTGGCAGAAGTCCGACTTGAGGCCGCTGTGGATCCTTGGAGCCCGAAGGTGCGCCAGAGGTAGCAGATCAAGTGCAGACAATGAGCAGCAAGGCCTCCCTGAAGGCATCTACCAGCAGCAAAGTCGCCAATGTACCGGGAAACTCGAGGTGCACCAAGACTAGTCTTGAAATCAGCTCTGACAGAGATGGAGGGAGCGAGACTTGGAGGCAAGTTGATGCCCTCCCTGGAGTCTGAGTGTGGCCGGAAGGGGCCAATTCCCACTTCAACTCTTATGCCCTACCTAAAGTCTTCGACCGTGACGATGATCTGCCATGGGAACAACATCAAAAACTCTTATTTTGACTTCGACCAGTTGCATTGTGGAGTCTTCTTGTGTTTGGCAACGTAAAGTATGGCCTCGCCGTCCCATCTGGCTTTCAAGTTCATCTGGGCGCAGTTGATGCAGGCGCTGGTGGCGTGCTTTGATCAAAGACACCATGAGCATACTTTGGAAAGGTCCGTCACAAACATTGATTTGCAACAGTCCCAGCACGGTTTGAACCCTAATACCCTAACATCTTAGGGGGGTGACATTTTCCCTTGAACACTGTTAAATCTTGAAGAATTTGAGGTCTAAATGACCAAGGAGAAGGTCCAGATCCACGCCGGAAGACGCAGATAGAAAGGACGGATGTCAAAGCGGATAGGTGGTGCTTATATGTGGCTCTGACTGTCATTTCTGGAGCAGAACGGAGTCAGCTCGAAGCTGCACAACACCAACTACCAGTGCACAGGAGTAATGCTCTAAAAGCTTCCGGATACGATCTGACACCTGGAGAATTTAACAAGGTGAGAAATCTGCGGTTAGAAGTGTCCATCAGAACCACCGTTAGAGGAAATAAAGTACAAGTGTACTTCCTGTCACCTTTCTCACTAAGCATGATCACTAGGCCGTTCTATGGAGCACCTACTTGTATATAAGGAAGCTTTGCTAATACTGCTATAACACTGAATAACTGTTGATTCAGTACATATGTCTGTACTTACTCTATGTTTTGAAGCGGAGCAGCCAAATACTTCCTCCAAGGGAACCCTTGTATTCTTGTTTTTTATGTTTATTAGATAAGTACTGAATAAAGTATGCAATCTCTTCCCATTGTTGAGGACTATGGGTTCTTCTGACTTGGGGATGGAGAACGAAAAGTATGCCTTTGTTTCACTTATTTTGGCGTTATCAAACTTTTCTCAATTTATGATATGCATAAAAGTTAAATATGTGAGTGATTAGTACTATTGCTTTTCTTTAGCAATCATATGTATAGGTCGTGCTTTGGGCTACTTCACGTATCAATCCATTGAACTGATTCTTTTCCATAATCGCCCCAAAAAACTTTTTGAAATTGTCAAACAGCAATCAGTGATAGCTTCCAATAATATCGACTCAGCAGACAAGTCTCCTTCCTGCACCGATCTGACTATCTTCTTTATGGAGAAAACTAAATCCATCAGCCTTGACCTTTTAGCAAAGAGGGCCCGTATTACATCACTTGAAAGGACGCTTCAGCCTGTCCACTCGGCGAATCAAAAGCCGCTCAGAATTAGCACTAAGAACAGGGCCACATGGAACTCCTTCTCGCCCATCAGTGAAGATGACAGCTACAAAACCCTGCTTAGCATTAACCCCTCCAATCACTTTAGCGAACCACTGCCACCAGCTCTCTTCAAAGAAATCAAGGAGGCCCTCATCCCCCTCTGGACTAAAATTGTTAACGCCTCTTTATCTCAAGGCAAGGTTCCCGAATGTCTAAAAGCAGCCCAGGTCTCACCTATTCTAAAAAAAAAAACGGATGCGGACAGATCTGATCTCAACAACTTCCGCCCCATCTCCAACATCCCTACTTCGGCTAAACTATTAGAAAAATGCGTCCAATCGCAATTGTGTTCGCACATCGAGACTTTCAATCTCCTGGATCAATACCAACCTTGCTTTAGGAGTGGTCACAGTACTGAATCGGCACTCCTCCACATCATTGATGATATCTTAAACAAGCTAGACCATAACGAATCCTGCCTCCTAATCCTCCTTGATCTCTCTTCAGCATTCGACACGGTTAACCACGACAACCTTCTAGCTATTCTGGAACACAGGATGGGCCTCTCCGGCTTCGTACTACAATGGTTCTCTTCCTTCCTTCACAATAGATCCCAAAGAGTTAAGGTGAACCATACCTTATCCCATCCATCTGAAGTTTCCATGGAGGTCCCGCAAGGCTCTGCCCTTTCTCCTATACTCTTTAATCTTTTCCTGGAACCACTAGCGAATGTTCTATCTTCCATGAACATTCGTTTCCATATGTATGCGGATGACACGCAACTTTATCTGAAAATCAATTCTTCTGAAGACTTCATCTCGCTCAACTCATCCTTGACGATTATCCAAAACTGGCTAACTGAAAACCATCTCCTGCTGAACACCGCCAAAACAGAATTCCTTCTCATTTCCCATCCTAAGCACACCCTCAAGATTGACCTCTGGATGAAACACCTCACTACATTCAACTGCTCCCTGGTTATCATCGACTCAGCAAAATCTCTTGGAATCATCCTGGACTCACACCTGAACATGAAGAAAAATATTAGTAAGATGTGCAAGGGTGCGAATCACCAAATAAGGACTCTTAGAAACCTAAAACCTTTCCTCCCGCAAGAGGACTTTCAAGCAAGTGGTACAAGCACTTGTCCTACCTAGGCTAGATTATGGAAGTGTAACGCTCTGTAGCCTCCCCAAATATACCTTAGCCCCGCTTAGAGCTTCACTGAATGCCGCTGCTAGACTGATCACTGACACTAAAAGAAATGAGCACATTTCCCCAGCCTTAAGATCTCTAAAGTGGTTACCCTACGAAGCAAGAATACAATTAAAGATTGCTTGTATGACGCACAAAGCCCTCCACTTCAAAACACCATGATACCTGGCTCAAAAACTGGAATTATCAGGTGGTAGCAGACCTTCCAGAAGTGCTAACTCATTGCTACTCAAACCACAGACTTTTCGCAAAAAGAAAACGAGACTCCGATCCTTCTCGGGCGCGGCACCCAAGATCTGGAACTCTCTCCCACCGGAAATTCGCAGAATCCCCTACACGGCGGCGTTCAAACCGGAAGTAAAAACAATCCTAATGACCAAGTTCCTGCCTTAATTGGACCATGGATCGTCTGTTTTCGAAATGTCCGTTTTCTTTTTTTTTTTTTTTTTATCAACTGTTAATTGTCTATGATTCTTTGCCTTACCTATTAAGTAGCGTTGTGCCTTACCTTATTAAGTTATATCTTGCTCGCATTTATGTACAATTTTATTAGCTCAACATGTTAGCCTCTCTTACCTCTATGTTCCCCTACTTTGCTCCCCTTTCCACTACTGTGAAGCGCTCTGATACCCTTCGGGGTCTTGTTCGCGCTGTACAGAACTTTTTAAATAAATAAATAAATACATATATTCATTTACATAAACATTTTTGGTATTTGTTTGATATTGTTACAGTAATCACTCTGGTGTATAGTATTCCGGTATTACAACATAAACATGATTCTTTCAAACGTCCAATTTATTTGGCAGTCATAAGAATAACTGCAGGTGTGCTAATGTTACTTCTCTTTTTCACTATTGTTTGTGCTTCACCAGACTCACTGGCTTTTTTGAGACATTATAGGTTGCTACCAGTTTTTTGTCCTGATGAAGACCCTTCTCAATTGATGTTAAGGGTTGAAAGAACAACAATCTGTTTACCCATGATCTCATCTCAACTATACATGGAATGTCCCTGAACTGATAGTCAGTCAGCAATGTTATAAGGACTGCCAAACGTGATTATTGTGTACCTGCCCCTGTGTACCTTTAACTGTCTTACTCAATACTTGCAATGTGCCTTGACCAGCAGCCCTTTTGTATTCATAAGATTTTCTGACTTACAGAATCTTGCCCCTCGTATTTTTTTCAAATGTATTCTACATTGGCCATTTACTGTGATAAGGGCCTTTTTCAGCATTCTCAGTGCCCCCTGAATAATTTATGTGTTTGAACGAATCAGAGGGAACATTGTGTTCTTATAATATTCAAATACCCTGGTTCCAAGGAATTCCAGTTTGCCTTCTGGTCTTTATGCATACACGGGTCTAATTGGAAAGGGAGATCTAAACATGAGGGATTAGGGGGCACTCAGGTTAACAACACTGGAACTGTGAGAGGTTACTGTGCCATAACCTCTGTGGATAAGGTAAATTACAACTGGTGTTCCAGAGTCACACTACTACTGCACTCCAACCAAAATGACCAATTTTAGAACTTGACTTTCTCAGTTTAGCAAGGATGAGTAATCAAGACTTACTATGTGAGGTAGCAGGGTTTAGAAAAACAATGCTGTGTAGCACAATAGTAACAGTTAATATACTGAATTTACAATTAAAATTTACAAAGAAACCCCAATAGTCCTAGAACCTCGGGGCATGCTTTCAGTCAAATCAGTTAATTTCAGAAGCACCAAGGTCTTATCTATAAAAACAGAAGTTTGAGTCATGTTGAGTCATGGTATTACTTTAATGCAACTGCCTGTGGCACCAAGGATGCTGCCGATTTGTTTCTTTTGCAGACGATTCAAAGTAGGCACCTATAAAAACAGGTTCGCCCCCTGCTGACACTGAACACAAAATCACTTTGTTTCACCCTAGGCACCAAACTCACCTTCATGCAAGACATGGCAAGACAGAATTTTGCCAACTGTCATTCTTAAAAGAAAGAGAAACTCCACCTTCTGGGAATCAAAGTCAGTACAACAGCCAAAGCCTTAGTCCCACTGCACTTTGATGAAGGCAAAGTCCTGCCTTGCAGTCTATCTCAAACCAAACTGGCGCAAAAGAAATACACTGTCAATGGGGAAGCCCGGCTCATTAAAGACCTCAAGCATATTACTTCAACCCTGGAAGAACTACAATGGCTTCTCCTTCCAAATCAACTTCAAGATAAGCTGCATCACAGACAAAGACACCAGGACTGACACCTCCATACACTGCAGAGAAATTAATCCTCTCAGGTGAACAGTGCCACACCAGAAGCCAGAACACAGATTTCTACACCATCAACAAACAAGTTGCTTACATTCAGTAATGCTCTTTCTAGTAGAGACTCTATGTAACCGTTGAGTCCTCACCATTTGAATATTCCCAAGGTGTGAGACTAGATCCAGAAACTTTTGAGAATTACCTCTTCATCTTAGTAGATAGCACCGTGTGGCTCCACACTATGCCATTCCACTCTGGAAATTATGTGCGGTGCCTAAGTAGGTGCCACTCCCGCATGCGGACGTCAGTTACTTTTAAGGCTGTCCATGGCTCCAGACACTGAGCCCCAAAAGCAAATTGGCTGTGATCAGTGTGAAGATTCCTAGACTTTGGAGCTTTTTATTTAATTCACAGAATGGGGAGGATGGGAGGGTCGGTGAGGAATCTGTGGTTAGACCTCTTCACCAGAAAGAGTGTTCTTCTGACAGACTTATAACCACAGTTTCCTCATCTTTTGAGCAGATATCAGAGCAGTACCTATTATGAGGTGGGTCTGTGAATTGACTCAAACCAAGAAGTTTTGTAGGACAAAGCATACAAAATGCCTTTCTCAGCGGACCTGGCTGTCCGGATAGTAGTGCTTCGTAAACGTATAGAGCAAAGCCCATGTAGCCACCTGGCAGATGTCAAAGCCATAAACTCAAGAGTAACAATGCAGTGGTAGCAGCTTTGGCCCTGGTGGAATGGGCTTGCAGACCTTCTTGAGGCTGTTTTTTGGCCAAAGCGTAGAACAGCTTGAGGCAGAATATGATCCAATGGAGGTGGTCCTATTCTGCAAGGCCTTGCCTTTTTTCACCCTGGCAAACTCCACAAACAGCTGATCGTCCACCTGGTGTTCTTAGGTACAATCAATGTATAAGCTCAGCTGTCTATTGGGGTCCAAGCTATGGAGTCTTTCTTCCTCCTTACAGGGGTGAGGCAGAGCATAGAAAGTCAACAGGGTGATGGTTTGACCAACGTGGAACGGAGTCACAACTTTTGGTAAGAAGGATGCTTGCATCCTCAGAATGAGCTCGTCTTGGAAGAAGGTGATGTATGGCAGGTCAACACAGAGAACTCGAAGCTCACTAACTTGCCACACTAAGGTGATGAGGAACATGGTGTGGATGGTGAGGAGCTGCAAGCATCAGCTGTGAAGTGGCTCAAAGAGTTGCATATCAAATTTGGGAGAACCAACTAAAGTTCCCACTGAGGCATGACAAAAGGAGAGGGAGGAAACAGGTGATGGACACCTTTCAAAAAAACGGATCACAACCAGTTACTTAAATAATGAGAGCTGGTGTGGCAACCAAAAAAAGACAGAAAGAGCCGAAAGGTACCCCCTAATTGTGCCAAAAGCAAAGCCCAAATCTCTAAACAAACAATAGAACGTCACATAGCTTGGACTGGAGGGGTCAATCTGGTGTGTGTCACACAAAACCATACATTTATCCCAACTACAGGAGTATAGTTTTTATCAAGGGCCGCTTGGCCGCCAAAATGACATGACACCTCTGGAGGGAGTTCAAAAGGAGTTCAGATGAAACCAATCAATCTCCATGCATGAAGGTGGAGGTTGCCTTCTTGTTGAGGCTGCAGGACCTCCGTGAGGGGCAGCCTGATCCAAGGACAGACGCTCAAGCCCAGGAGTCTGGATACCATACTCTCTGTGTCCAATCCGGGAACACTAGAATGACTGGGCCCAGTCATTCCTGATCTTCTTCAGAACTCTGGGCAAATGTGGTACTGGCGGGAAGGCGTACAGAGTTCCAATCAGGGCAGAACACGTACCCATGCGAGAGGTGCCTTGGCAATTCCAACATGTAGAATTGCTGATATTGCACGTTATCAACGGTTGTGAATAGAGCAAGCCAAGGATCGCCCCTTTCGCAAAAGAGACCTTGCAGCACCTCGGGGTATAACTGCCACTAGTGATCCGCTAGGCACTGACGGCTGAGCTTGTTCGCCGTGGCATTAAAAGATCCTAAAAGGTGGTTCACCACCAGGAAGATTCCTTCACAGTCCAGCCATTTCCAGAGGTGTAGCGCCTCCTGGCACAGAGTGCAGGACCCCACACCATACTGCTTGTTGCGATACCACATGGCGGTGGTGTTGCCTGTAAGCACCTGCATCAGCCCTCCTTTTGATAGATGGACCAAAGGCTTTTAATGCCAAGCAGATGGCCCTCAGCTCCAGGAGGTTGTTATGGAGCCGGGCCTCTGCCAGAAACCAGAGGTCTCTGATCTTCACCTCTCCCAGGTGGCCACCACAACCCAGATGGGACGCATCGGTCACCACTGTCAAATCTAGGTGGGGCAGGTAGAGGGATCTGCCACTGACCCATTTGTGGTTCAGTAAAAACCACTGCAGATCTTTCACAGTCTCCTCCAAGATCTGGACATGGTCAGAAAGGTCCCCTTGATGTAGGGCACACTGAGACTTCAGATTCCACTGCAGAGCCTGCACATACCACCTGGCATGCTTGACCAAAAGGATGCAGAAGGCCATCGGTCCCAGTAGCCTCAGAGTTGACCTCACTGAAATTCAAGCTAGAGGCTGAAAGATCAGGATCATAGCCAGAATGTCCTGGACTCTCCTTTCTGGTGGAATGGCTTGAAACCAAACCGTGTCCAGAATGGCTCGGATGATGGAGAGTATCCGAGAAGGAGTCAGACTTTGGCACGTTGATAATGAAACCCAAAGATGACAGGAGGTTGCCATAGTCTGGAGGTGTTTGACAACTGCTTGGAGCTAGCTCGCATTCAACAGCCAGTTGTCGAGGTAGAAGACTAGGACCTCTGGCCTTCGAAGGTATGCTGTGACCACCACTATCACTTTCATGGACACAGAAGGGGCACTGGTGAGACCAAAGGGGAGCACAGCAAACTGAAAATGCTCCTGTGCCACCATCAACCACAGGAAACACCGATGGGCCTGCACACTGAGTTTATGGAAACTGGTGTTCTGCAGGTCAAAAGCCACCATCCAGTCTCCAAGGTTGAGGGCAGCCAACATCTGGCTCAATGACACTTCTTGAATTTTTCCTTTTGGAGGAAAGTATTGAGAATGGAAAAGGTCTAAAATAGGACGAAGACCTTCATCCTTCCTCGGCACCAGAAAATAGCGGGAACAACACCACGACCTACGTCTGGGATAGGATCCCTGTTGAAAGTCCTTTTGACCAAAAGGGCATGAACTTCGTTCTGTATGGACAGATGGCCTTTTGTCAGTTGCTCTGGGGACAGTTGAAGGGGCAGCAGAGTCACAATGAAAAGCAAAGTGTACCCATTATGGACTATCTGCCAACCCAGCAAGAATCGTTGGATCCTGGCTCCAACCAGATGGCTGTGCTCCATTAATGGCACACTAAAGAGATTTAGCAGGTGGGGCTGCAGAGAGAGCAGTGGACTGAGTGGCTCAATGACCATGACCGTAGCAGTGGTGGACGCCAAGGCTGCAAAATTGCTGTGCACCTTACTGGGGCTGAATTAACTGACTGTATGGGGTAACTCTGCCGAAACCGCAAAAAACTGTAGGGCTGATGCAGCCGGCAAGGCACAGCAGATAAGACATGGGAATATGGTATGGCCCTGCTCTACTTGAACCCCTCCAGAGAAGAATCCACCTTGTCAGACAAGTACCATAAAAGGGCATGTCCATAAGAGATAATTGGACATTGCCTGAAAAACCAGTGGACCCCAGCCAGGTGTGGCAGGGGAGAGCAACACTGGTGCCAATGGCCCGCCCGATGGAATCAATGATGTCCAAGCCACAACCAATTGTGAATTTGGCCGCATTATGACCATACTGGATAACCTGGGTCAGGACAGTTGGGAAATCATCGAGGACACCTGGGAGGACTTGAGCCACCAAATCCCAAAGAGCATAGGAATAGTGGCCCAGGAGCTAGCCACCTTTCAGAGATCTGAAGGCCAAGCTGGTGGAAGAAAATAACCTGTTCCCAAAGGTCCCCACGTTTGGACACCCTATTGTAGTGGGTATTCGGGAAGGTATTCTGGTTTGTCCGATTTGTAGATGCCTGCACCACCAAGTTTTCAGGGGAGGGCTTCTGAGACAATATGCAGGGTCACGCAGGGCAATGGTGTCACACAATCTGGTGATTGACCAGGGGACCAGAGCCAGGTTAGGCCCAAGCTCCCTAAAGGATATATTTAAGTGCCTCACTGAAAGGCAGGAGGGCCTCAGTGGATTTTAACCCAGGCTTCAGCACCTCCGTCAAGACATTGGTTGTGACTTGTGAGATGGGGAGCTGGAGGTCAAGAACTTCAGTGGCCCTACGCATGACCAATGCGTAAAAAGCGCTCTCTTCAGAGGCAGGACCAGCGGGTGAGAGGAGGCCTGACTCAGCGGAAGTACCAAGGCCACTGGCATCTGGAGGTCATCATACTAATTTTCCTCATGGTATGTTTGCCCTATTTCATCACCAGCATCATAATCGTTATCCGAATCCATGCCAAATAAGGAATGCAATGTGTGTGTTTTTCCTTGTGAGGGTGCTGGTGCTTTGAGGGAAACCGAGCGTGGTCTCGGTAGAGGTTGTAGCGGTGCCAACTCGGAGTAAGGCAGCACAATGGGCACCTTATCCTCAGACATCGAAGGAGTCGGCATCTGTGTCAAGGCTCTGGGACCTGCGTGAATCGTGGCGCCAAAGTCGGAATGGGAGCCAAAGGTGGCCCAGTGGTGGATTTGAGTGGTCCAACTGGCACCAAGGGCGAACCCACAGGCAGTACTCCAGATGGAGGGCCTATCGGCTACTTAAGCACAAAGCCACACCAGAGGGAGTTGGTAAGGATTTGAAGAGTCAGAGCATGGCCTTGCAGAACTCTTCGATCTGTCTCGGTGTCGCAGACGGCCCCAGATACTTCGGTTGTGCTGGAACATGTTGCAGGATGGGCTCCAACGTTTCTCGTCTTCAGGAGCGAGATCAATAGGCATGGTGATGCCCTTGAGCCTTCTCAGGTGAGTGTGAGTAGTGGAAGGGGCTGGAATCCTGCTTGGATTCATCTTTAGGAAAGGTGAAGCCTGATCTGCACTAGTACATGGGTGGGGAGAGTTTGCAAGATGTTGCAGACTCTCATTGCAAGAGAGTTGTACTAGATGATAAACTCTCTTGGAGCCCTATGAAAAATGCCAAACAGGAAGGAGCGCAAATCCTCATTCACAGTCAATTTTACCACATGATGGAGGCCTCTTCATAGACCCTGGGAAATGGTAGCCGATTTATTACTTCGATGTCCTTAACCATATTTTGTTTCCTTGTATTCGGGAGGTGCCTGACTCCCTGCGCTTAGTAGCGCCATCTTGCAAGGGCTATGCCTGACTGTGCTTAGACCGATTTGTCTTTTTAATTGCTTTTATGTTTTCTGTGCTGTTACTCCCATTTTGTTTTAATTAAATTTGCTTTACCAGTGGTTGCCTACCAGCAGGGGAGCCTGCGGTAGGCAACAAGGGGTTGCTGGACCCCCGTTCTGTTTTTAGTTTCCCCTCACGATTCTTAGTTCACCGCTTCAGCTCTAGTGCTGAGTGGCCACGCCCCCTGACACCCCCCCTCTTCCGACAGCTTCAAAATGACGACCGCAGAGCGTCCGCGCAACCCTGGGAAAAGGTAGCAGATTTATGATTTTGATGTCCTTACCCATATTTTGTTTCCTTGTATTTGGGAGGTGTCTGGCTCCCTGCGCTTCGTAGCGCCATCTTGCAAGGGCTACGCCAGACTGTGCTTAGACCGATTGGTCTTTGTAATTGCTTTTATGTTTTCTGTGCTGGTACTCCCATTTAGTTTTAATTCAATTGGCTTTACCAGTAGTTGCCTACCAGCAGGGGAGCATGCGGTAGGCAACAAGGGGTTACTGGACCCATGTTCTGTTTTTAGTTTCCCCACACGATTCTTAGTTCACCGCTTCAGCTCTAGCGCTGAGTGGCCACGCCCCCTGAACCCCCCCCTTTCCGGCAGCTTCAAAATAGCGGCCGCGCGCAGTGGGCACGCCAAAGGCAAGCCCGTCAGCGCCCAGAACGCGACCAGCGCCTGCCCCCCTGTCTGTTTCACACCAGATTCCAGGCCCACACACTCTTATACAAGAGAAACCTTGTTGTCGCTACGCCCGACAGGTAAGTCATCACAGTGTAGAATTCTGCAACCTGGAGACCATGCAAATAACAGGGTCTGTTAGGCCTGCAAACTTACACTGCGTAATGCAAAAATAAAAGGAGACAGCCTCTCCTAGCAAAAAGGCGGCTATCAAGCAACCGCATAAAGCTATAAAATGTCTGTTACTCAACTCCAGATCCCTAGTTAAGAACAGCTTAGACTGCCACATTTTCATCAAGCAACATCTTATCGATGTAGCTTTTGTAACGGAAACCTGGCTAAACACTTTTTCAGGTCCAGATATTACTAAGGCATTGCCTCCTGAATATTCATTACTCAGATTAGACAGACCGGTGTAGAGGAGGTGGCATCGCTATAATTAAAAAAATTAACTTTTCCATTAACATCATGCCTTTCCACACTAATGAGGACTATGAAGCATTTATTTTTAAACTGAACTTGAATGCCAAAAATACGTTGAATGGCATTCTCGTCTATCGCCCTCCAACAAACAAAACACAATTCTCAAAATTTATCGACATTTGTCTCGAATCCAGGTTCTGCTATACAAACTTTACCATCCTTGGTGATTTCAATTACCATTTGGAAGATACCTCTGATAAAGAGGCTTGCTATCTTATTGATATAATGTCCAGTTTCGGCCTGAAACAAATTGTCAGATGCTCTACCCATAAAGCCGGACATACCCTGAATGGAATCTTTCCAGATCATCCATATCTTTCCTTTGATAAAGTTCTCCTTCTCACTTGGTCCGATCATTCAGCTATTCTCTTCGACGTCGGTGTCGGAAATCTAAAACCTACAGTTTCGTCTTCAATTCAGAAAACTACGAGACCATGGTATAAAATTGTTCCTGAACAGCTTAATAGAATTCTGTTATCCTCCCCCCACAATTAACGGGACTGACCCAGACAGTATGGCTGCTAACTATCACATGTGGCTCATAAATGCCACAATGCTCTTAGCCCCTCCTGCCAAACAGTCAAATAATAGAAGAGCATTCTCAGAACATTGGTATACAGCTGATTTCAAAAATCAAAAAAGAAGTGCTGCAACTTGGAACAAAAGTGTCGA
Source organism: Calotriton arnoldi (assembly GCA_963921515.1). Lineage (NCBI taxonomy): Eukaryota > Metazoa > Chordata > Amphibia > Caudata > Salamandridae > Calotriton > Calotriton arnoldi. The sequence continues at coordinate 445,500 of CAWUFW010007309.1, read as the reverse complement.
AAACATTATTCGGCCCCCAATAAAATCGACTATAGAAGGCCCTCTCCACATACAAATCTATGATCTTACAGGAAAAGACAAGATATTTTACTCAAAAGATTGAGCGGGCAAAAAAATTCCACTAAAGAACTTTTCAGCACTATTACATTTCTGTCCAATCCACCTATTCCAGCAAATTACAACATAAATCAATCTTTCTGCGACTTGCTCGCACAGACTTTTCAATCCAAAGTTTTAAAGGTTTTTTCGGCATTTACTGCTGGGACACAATGTACCACAGGAATTCCAAATATTAGCCAGCCATCTGAAACCCTGAATACATTTTCCTCTCTCACCACTGAACAAGCACTCCCTATTATTCTTGCCACTAAATCGGGATCACCAGATTATCCCTGTCCTCCCAAAACTCTTCACCAGGTGTCGCAACGCATCGGAGAGGAACAGGGCGTCCATAGAACACAGACAGAGACCTGTGTTCGTGTGGATTCCGGCATAATCCCGAATGAACGACAACTCCCATGATTCCATGGGAATCTGCCGTACCTGACGTGGCCACATCCGAAGGAAGCGAGAGAACAAAAATGATTCCGAGGCACCAGTCATGGCCGTTTAATCCGTACCCGGAGCTGCAGCTTTGACGAAGGGAGGTCTGGTAAGGGTTTTTCGCGCACCACTGTTTCTTAGTCCTTGTCATTGTTGTGCTGGAGTTGGTAACGCTGTGGCTTGACGCCCGCAGCGTGTTTTTGAGCCTTCTGCTGTTTTCCCCTTATGGTTGAATCGGGGCTCCGGCTCTTGCGGGGTGAAAACGAGCAGAACCGCCTTGACTTACGAGCACTGCTCACCTCGTTTCCCGCATCGCAAGCCTCTTTGGTTACGTGGCTGCTTTCTATGCGGGTTGACTCCTCATGATAGCTGGCAAGTTCCTGCTATCTATTGCAGTCCGCGTTGGTTGCGTGGCTGCATCTTGAACTGGTACCATTTGTTCCGCCGTTCTCTCGTGTTGGCGAGTTGGGGACCTAACTCATGCAAGGAGAACGCGCGGGGCTTGTATAACGCTTGCCTCATGAGATATTAAGGCTGCCCTTTGTAACAATTCCCAAGGAGTTATTGGGATTAAACAAACTCCTCTTTTTTGGCACTCTTATATTTGAATCCTATGTACTTGGAAACTACTGCCATTCTATAGTGGTGACTCTAATATGCTTTAAGGTATTGGAAACCGAAACAATGCCTATGGATGTTTGTTTGTACTATTGATTTCCAGAAAGACCCAAGGGGCAAAGGTCTTGATCAAGGGATACCTTAAACTGCATGACTCTTTAGGGTTAGCCAACCCCTACGTCCATCTTTAATAACCCGTGTGATTTACAGGGGTTGTTTTATGTTTCTGTATTCCCACAGCAGGGGTTGATCGAGCGTTCCTGGATGGCAAGCTCTCCACCCCTGTTACTATCCACCTGTGTAGAACCTTTGGTATGTGTCTCTTCTTAGAAGCTATAACATGACCATGATGTTTGTTGGTAAAGTCTGAAGGTGTATTGAACCATTTATTCCATTCCTTAGATCACAAGTGGATCCCTACCTCACGGTTTTCCTGTACTGGAATAAGGCTTATTTTAATTTGCAGGTATTTCTAACACAGGAAAGTAATGGGGGTGATATTATAGAGATTCTAGTTGAACAGTGTTCTCAACGATATTGCTTTTGTTTGCAGGTCTCCTTCCCCGCTGTCCCCATCCTTTCCTTCCCCCGCTTGATCACTCCATCAAGTCTGTATATTCAAATCAGACCATGGGGCTATCAGGAGGTGGATCATACATAGCAACATACGATCCTGAGGATTCAAGGCCTTGACACCAGCTGGCAGAAGCAGCGACTACGCAGCTGATTCTCATATTTAATGAGATCATCAATATTGGAATTTTTCCCACCAGCTGGAAAAAAGCCTCTATTTTACCTTTGATTAAAAAAAAGCACTCTACCCTTCTCAGATCCTACGAACTATTGCCCCATCTCACGGCTGCCCCTTCCTGCCAAGGTGATGGACAAAGTACTTAACCTTCAGCTATCGGATTTTATTAACGCACATAATCTACTCGATGCTGATCAATTTGGGTTCCGCAAAGAACACAGCACCGAAACAGCCCTTATCATGCCAGCAGAAAATATAAGATCTATCACTGACCGAGAAGACAGCGCATCCCTGATTTTATTAGACTTGTCCGCGGCCTTTGATACGGTCAATCACAAGATTCTCATCAATTGTCTGTTTAGTCTTGGCATTAGAGACACTGCTCTATCCCTCCTAGCTTCTTTTCTATCAGAGAGGGAACAGCGAGTTGGCCATGAATGGCTATACATCGCAATCCTTTTTTCTTCCTTGTCTCGTCCCTCAGTGAGCGTCCCTTAGCCCTACTCTTTTTAACCTTTACATCACCCCTCTAATCAATCTAATTAAGAATTTCGGTTTTTCTGTGGCATCTTACGCAGATGACACCCAAATTATAGTTTCAGTATCCAGGAATTTTGACACAACAGCTGATAAATTTCGAAACTGCATATCAAACATTAGCTTATGGATGAGCGAAAATTGTCTTAATCTCAACTCAGGAAAAACAGAGGTCCTGCTGTTTGGGAAAAACAACTTTTTTTGGTCCGCTGAATGGTGGCCCTCTAATCTAGGCCCAGTTCCCACACCTGCAGAAAAAGTCAGGAATCTCGGAGTTATCTTTGATAAGAGACTCGCGTTTGAAAACCAAGTCAATCAAATTGCGTCTGCAGTGTCGATTCTCTTAAAGATCATCAGAAATATTATGCTTTTTATTCCATCCAACCTTCAAAAACTGGTGGTTACAGCGCTCATCTTATCAAAACTCGATTACTGTAATGGACTGTACGTCACCTTACAACAGAGACTGTTGAGAAAACGTCAGATTTTACAAAACACGGCAGCTCGCCTTTTTTTTAACATTCCCAAATATCAGTCAGCCTCCCAGGCATTAAGGAAACTCCACTGGCTGCCAATACAGAGTTGAATCACTTTAAAGGCTCTTTGCATTGCCTATCGGGCCTTACACAACTCTGGCCCATAATTGTTTAGACAAAAGTTCATCTGGTACAGTCCTGCCAGAACATTGAGATCAGCGGAGGACAGACTTGTAGTAGTGCCAACCTTTAAGAGAGCACACTGGGGAGGAACCAATTTTGTGATTAGCACCTCAAAGATATGGAACTCCCTCCCTCTGTACCTTAAGACATCCCCCAATCTTCTTCATTACAGAAAATCCTTGAAAACCTGGCTTTTTAAACAATAAACATAAGATAGTTGTACTTAATTTTCAACCATCTTGTGCTAATTTTTACCTGGACAGCGCCAAGACACCTTTGGGTATTCGAGCGCTCTACAAACCATAATAACATAACATAGATGGCTAAGAAAGTGTATCATGCCAAACTGGTCCCGACATTACTAGATAGGGAACCATTTTGGTTTCTAATAAAAAGAGTATATTTTGATTCGCTGGAAGCATCAGAATAGCAGCAGTTACAATGGTTGGATCACAAATCCCGTGGACGTAATTCACTGCGAAATGAACATGCTCTATAAGGGGTGTCTCCCTGGCATGGGTGCTTAAAATTCTAACATGAGCCAAAGGGCATATTCTTGCCGTATTAAGAGTTGCACAGCCTTCTATGAGGAAGGTGGAGTCGCTTGGCCTCTTCAGTTGGTATAACAAGTGAATCTAAGATTGTCTTCAAGAAAAGTACAACCATAGCAATCCTTTAGGAAACATGGAGAGCTTTCAAAGCTATACTTTTGAAAAGAGAAGACTAAAAAATCAGATTTCTGGGATAATATAGAAATAAATGCCTTTTACATATGGCTATTTACAGAACCTGAAATAAAGAGAAATTATCTGCTATTTCGCATGAGTACACTGCCATTCCCTAGAGCGGTGGCAACATGTTATAGGAGAAAATATTCTGCACATGCAAAACACATTTGTTCCAGTGTTCTAGTGTCAAAAGGGTGCATTTGATGATACGGAAGCATTCCTCAAACCCTTTAAAACATTTTACCACATTAAACACCACCAAACACTGTTAATTAATTCAGCCAAGGACTAGGAATAGCAATCACTGTAACGGCCTCGGCTATCTACCGAAATGCACTAGCACACCTCTGGACCTCTGAAAAAGAAGTGCTGGTCTCTGAGGCAACATGACAAAAGACATGCACCGGAAGAGGCAAGCAGTCTACCATCCCGTTTCCCATGTATATTACTTTTCATCTTAAATCCACTGGAAATAAATGTTCCGATATACTCCTTATAAAATCATACTCTTTCATCCACAACAACACTAGTACAATTCCCCCATCAAAATTACTATTCATCTGACCCAGCGTTTAATACTGAAACTTCTCTTAAAATGAATTAATATTCTCTCTTCTCTACAGCTTCACATTTACTTAGTACATTCACCACCTACCCTGCTCCAGCGTAAACTGACATCAGTATTCATTCCCTGCTCCACAACCACAGCATGTTCTTTCTCCTTCCAACTTCTTACCTATGTTTTTATGTAGAAAGCGTATGAAAGTGGCTGCCATTACATTCCTCTCCTTGCAGCTAAGCTCCACTGGGGGCTGAAGTCCATCATCCACCACCAAGGTTTGCAGTTTGTGTACTGGATCAGGTCCATGGTAGGAAAACTAGACAACCAGAAAAACATAAAACATCTTTCCGGGCATAATCTAGTGCAAAGAGTTAAAAATAAAAGTTAAATAAAATGCAAGCAAAGGCTGTCCTATCCCTTCACTCTATCAGCAGAGCTTACAGTATGTTGATACATAGTCCGGCAAAATAGAGTGCCAGAGTTTACAAAACAATTTGATTAAATGAGAACAAAACAAACTCTTACCGACATGTGCAAAATATGTCATAATTTTAACTGCTATTTATATTTGCATCTAAATAAATAATCCTTGCATTTTGTTTAGGGCAGAGTCCTCTGCTAGACATTTAGTATTATTCACAGATTCTTGCTCCCTCCTCATATAGTAGGCCCAGCTGCTCAACATCACTATATCCGTTAGGTGCCCAAATGGAGTAGTTGGTAATCCAGCTTGAGCAAAACAGTATAATATCTGGATGCGACAAAACAGAGCCATAAAAGATGACACACTGCAAGCTCACATCCGTTCTCGTCTTTTTTACGCACATGTTTAAAAGTGGAGAAGAAAAGCCGGGAATGCACCGCAGCTTCTCTCTGGCCTGGCCTTTCAGCAATCCGCCTCTCCAGTGGCTATCTCCCCAGGACGGGCACACATTTCAATGTCCCTGGGGCAAAGAGGGCACCAGCAAATGAAATGACCACGTGGTCGTGGAGACTGACCCCCGGCCACGGGCTGGATCGGCCATGGTCCAGAGTTGATGGCCCCCATTCTTTATAACCGTGAGCCCAGTCTGCAGTGCCGTGCCCAGGGAGTCTTCGTAAACACAGGTGTGGGTGCACAGGCACATTCTGCCCTCTCGCAACAGAAGGAGCCCAAAATCCCTACTTAGAGCTGCTCCGCCTGCCTCATTATCCTTTGACTGTGGAAGTTCGGGAGCACCCGATCCAACTGCAACTGGGAACACGTGGGCCCCACAAATGTCTTATGTCCTGGAGAATCCACGGGGGACTGCAGTTTTAGGGACAGGCTCACGTTCCTCTCCCATGGAAGAGGCAAAAGCTGGGAACAACCAGAAGGCACAGCAGAAGAGCAACCACCTGTGGCTCCTGCCCAACAGCCTAGGCAAAGGCCCTTCTGTTAAAGTGTGGGCACCCTCTACCCAGTGTAGGCCCCCTTGACCCTGCGCCCTCCGGCTGGCACCTCAGGCAGTGCTCCTAACTACATCTGCCCTGCTTTGCCTGCACAGTAGTCCTCCCAGAGGTGGGTGGGGTGGAGGAACTAAGGTCTAAGGCCATTCTCTGGGGGCCCAGCCTGAAGTCTGCCAGGGGTTCTTTTTGCTGGAGCAGTGAACAACAGCCAAAATGGGCCCACTCACCATTTCCCCAGCGTAGATGATGCCCGGCTGATGGTATTTTCAGCCCAAGCTCCTTCTTTAGACACATGCACTTGCTGATCCTCACTGCACCAGCTCGGTCGTTGACATATGACCCAAGCCACCTGCAGAAGTAGGCCCACTTCAGAGGAAAGCACATCGACTACGCCGAGTGAAGTCCTGACCCCACCAATCTCTTGTGACTACATGGAGCAATTCCTCGGGAAAATCCTCAATGAGATTGGATCCATCAAAACCAAACTCAAATCTTGCCTTCTTGTGCAGGGAAAATAATGAAGTGGGAACCAGAGTGGATGACCTGGAACCGGTATGCAGAGCTGAAGCCTATCAGAAGATCATGAACTCCTATGGCACAGGGTTCCACTGCAAGCGCTAGAAGAGTAGAACATAGAGCTCCAAATGAAGCAATAAAACGTTGAAAACCGCAGCTGTCGTAACAACATCCACATTAAGGGGGGCCCTAACAGCTTAGAAGGACACCGGGTACTACAACTTTGATTTTTTTTGGTTAATACTGCCACCTGCGGCGCCAGTAGATTCACTATGTAAACGGATCCATAAAATACACACAGGCCCCGTAGTTTAAAGGATATAAGGCTCCTACAGCCGCTATAAGAATTAAAGGCATGTGCACGCAACCCTTCCCCCATTTTGCGGATTCTGACAGGGGTAGCCATTTTCCCTTCTTCTCTTTGCTCAAGTTGTCGAACCTCCAGCTAGCCAAGCCTCTGGCAGTGTGCAGGGCATCGACTTCAGGGCGTTTCAGTTAAAGCCTACCTGTTCACGGACGATCTGCACCTAACTTTGTCCAACCCGACCGAGTCCTTACCTGTGGTAGGGGACCTGACAGACAGCTACAAATTTGTTAAAGGTTTTAAGGTCAACAGACAAAAATCACACATACTGAACCTCATGGTCACCGCTTCAGAAATCCCCAGACTACAGGTTCTGGCTCCTTTCTGATGGTTCACCCGATCGATCAAATTCTAGTGGCTAAATATTACAAACTGCCTAGAGGAATGGATCAAACTGGCCCAAGTCACACAAGGAAATACTGAAAGACCTCCAACGGCGGCAGCTCCAATACATATCTTGGTTGGGATTCAATAATGTGATAAAGAAGACTGTGCTTCCCAGGCTCCCATACCTCTTACAACTCCAGCCCATGCCCATCCCCATTATTGGCATTCAATACCTTTTACAACCCCAGCCCATGCCCATTCCCACTGGGGGGAGGGAGGTGTGCCAGGGTGGAGGTGTAGGGGGGTGGAAAGTCTTGCATATCTTCCTCACTCCTGATGGCACCAGGGCGAGGGTGGGGACTGCCATGCTCCTGTCTGATGTCATACTACTGGGCAGGCCACCTGTGATATATCTGTGAATTAGTGGTGAGGGAAAGTGAAAAGAACTGGATCCACATGGACCAGGCTGTGGCATTTCAGCCGTTTTGGGAATTCCCCTGCTGGCAAGCTACCTACGTCCCAAAAGCACACCCACACCAGCGTAAACTGTCCTCAAGATTTGGGACCAAATATCCACCAAGAAGAGGGTTGCCATCCCCGAACAGTCCCCTGCTTCTAAACCCAGACTTCTCTCCAGCAGTGACCCCATTATCCTTCCGCGAATGAGTGCTGGGTGAATGGAATGTTATGAGGGACTTATTATTTAAGGGAAATGCTATTAAATCTTTTGAACTGTGTATGCTAGAATTTCACTTATTTTAAGCCACCTGCTACCAATTCTTCCAGCTGCGGCACAGAGTACTCTTCCATCCTAACGCGGTGGCCGCCACCAGATCCTTTCACCCCGTTTCAGAAGCTCATTCGTTCATTTTCAGGCTCAAAGGGACTCATCTCCAGAATGTATAAAACCCTTCAAAATTACACATCACCCAACAAACTCCCCTTCCAACTTAGATGGCAATGGGACATCGGACTTGAGATAACTGTGAAACGAGGACAAGTCGGGTCCATGCAATTGTCAGAACTGGAGCAGGAAGGCAGGGTTTGGCACCAAGTCCACAGTTCTTGCGTTCTTCAACTCTTCTTTGTCCGTCTTCTTCAGTCAGGTGAATCTGAGTTCCTGGTGTAATGGGGCCACCTACATACTGAATTTAGGGGTGTTAAGGGGAGTGAAGGGTATTAGCCAATGGGCTACTGACCCTTGGGGGTCACAACACCCCCTATATGACAACGTCCTGTGGGAAGTGGGCATAACCCTGTCCCAGAGTTCCTAATTCCACCACAAACAAGATGGAGGAACCCTTCTTTCGTGTAGCACATCAGGCAGCCCACCTTAGGGGTGTGACTAGCCTGGTAGTGCATAGCTAATTTCCCACCTGTCCTGGTGCCAAATGCACCTCAGGGCAGGGGGTGGCATCTCCCAGGTCTGGGGGAAGCCAGATTCGCATCTCAAAGGCAGCAGGGGCTTTGAAGCCCCTGGCCTTGGTATGCACAATCACTAGTCACCCTGCTGGAGGAGGCGTGAACACCTTCCTCCAGAGCAGGCATTGTTTCTGGCCTCAGAGAGCAGGTGCTCTGTCCTCCAGGGGGTCAGAAACTAGTCTGTGGTGGCAGGGTGGTCGATAACAGTCAGCCAGCACATTAGAGGACTAGTAGGCTTTCAGGGGGCACCTCTAAGGTGCACTCTGGGTGAATGTCATAATAAATGTTGTACTGGCATCTGTACAGATTAATTAAGACAAGGTGTTTGATACCAAACACAATAAGTTTCAGTAAAGCCATCATGTAGCTTGGGTACTCGTAATGACCAGTGCCCAGTACGAAAACAAGTTACTTACCTGTAACTTTGGTTCTCCAGTATTGGAAACTTTCATAGATTCCCATGCTTGTATCATTCCCCATCGTTGGAATGGGAGTCCCCGGTATACATAAAATAGCAATAGAAACCATCACCAAAACAGAACCTAGGCCTAGGCCCATTCTTGTTTTGCAACCTATCCACCTCTTTTTGTAAAAGAGACCAAAAAAAATGAACAACCAATCAGATTAGCCTCACCCCATAGAACCCTCCTGAGAGAAGCTCAGAACCTCAGATTTTCGTAGCCGTTGTGTAACCACACCACTGGAGATGGAAGAGGCTGAGCTTTCCCAGGGGAGGAGGGTGGGTCGCATGGGAATCTATGAAAGTTTCCAATACTGGAGAACCAAAGTTACAGGTAAGTAACTTGTTTTCTTACTCCAGTATTGGAACTTTCATAGATTCCCATGCTTGTATCAGAGTGGCTAGCAGTTGTCAGCACATTTTTGGAACCATGACCATCATAAAACCAAGAACAAAGCAATAGCATATGCACCATAACTACAATATCAATGGTCAGAACATACTTAGAAAATCTTAGGAAATATAAACACATAAGGTTCAAAAATGTGCAAGAGCTGAAAAAACAGTAACATGGAAGGAGGGATGAAAAGGAAAGCTCACCACTACTGAAAGAGGTTCCTCAGGACTGCCTGGCCGACTGCTGTGTCACTCTGCGTCACAGAATCCAGGCAGTAATGCCTTGTAAACGTATGGGTACTGCTCCAGGTCGCCGCCCTGCAGATCTCCCGGATAGGAACTCCGGCAAAGAGGGCTGTCGAAGAAGAAATCGCCCTCGTGGAATGAGCGCGGACCTGCCCTTCCAGGGGCTTGCCCGCTGCTCTGTGACAATACTGGATAGCGCTGGTAATCCAACGAGCAATCCCCTGCTTGGAAAGGGGAAAACCCTTACGAGGGTCACTAAAGGACACAAATAGTTGAGAAGACTTCCTGAAGTCCTTAGTAAGTTGGAGATAGAATTTTAAACACCTCTGAATGTCAAGAGAGTGAAGTGCCTTTTCTGCCGGAGTAGCCGGTTGAGGGAAAAAAGCTTTAAGTATAACCGGTTCATTCAAATGAAAGTCTGAAGGCACTTTCGGTATGAACTTTGGGTTGGTACGCAATATCACTGTACCTTTTTTGAACTGGAGAAAAGGTACCTGAATGGTGAGAGCCTGCAGTTCACCCACTCGCCTAGCCGAAGTCAAGGCTAGCAGAAGAGCTACCTTCCCGGAGAGGAATTTCAACTCCGCCCGATGAATAGGTTCGAAGGGAGGCTTCATGAGCTGGGCGAGAACCAAGTTAAGATGCCAAACAGAAGGAGGAGGCTTGACTGGAGGGAAAACTCTGAAAAGGCCCTTGAGAAACTGTTTAATTATCCTTGCCGACCAGAGGGACGGCCCTGAAGATGTGCGTCTGAAGCGAGAGATGGCTGCAAGATGCACCTTAATGGAAGAGTGAGCCAGTCCCGATTTTGCCAATGAAAGAATATATGGAAGAACTTCATGCGGTTCCGACTTAAAAGGATGGACACCCTTTTGTTGGCACCAAATGCAGAAACGCTTCCACTTCAACCTGTACGTTTTGTTGGTACTTGGTGCTCTTGCCTGAGAGAGAACCTCTCTGCATTCAGTTGAAAGGGTCAAACCAAGAAATTCTCTCTGCTCAGGAGCCATGCCGAAAGCTGCAGAGACTGCGGATCCGGATGCCAGACTTGGCCCTGGGACATTGTCAGCAGCGAAGGAATCAGCTGCAACGGAAGTGGAAGTCCAGGGAGAGAAGGTGCAGTTCTGTGAACCAAAACTGTCGGGGCCACGCAGGAGCCATCAGAATCATCTTGCAGGGTTCCGCTTTGAGCTTCCTGAGAAGTCTGGGGATCAGAGGACTGGGGGCTAAAGCGTAAACAAATGCGCCTGACCAGGCCATCGAAAGCGCATTCCCCAACGATCCCGGATGGTGAAGCCTGCTTGCGTAAAATCGGCATTTCTTGTTCTCCGGCTTGGCAAAGAGATCTATGGAAGGCCTGCCCCATCTGCAAAAGATCTTCTGTAGCGTGGAGTGGTCCAGTTCCCATTCGTGGCTGACCGACTTCAGTCTGCTCAGCGTGTCCGCTGCCTTGTTGAGAACACCTGGAAGGTGCTCCGCCTGGAGTGATACTTTCTGCTGGATTGCCCATTCCCAGATTGTCTGGGCTTCTTGTGACAACAGTCGAGATCTGGTGCCGCCTTCCTTGTTTATATAATGCATGGCCATCGTATTGTCTATACGTATTAGAACTGCAGACTGCTGTATTCGTGGAAGAAAAGCCTGCAAGGCCAGGCGAATCGCTCTGCGCTCCAACAGATTGATATGTAGAAGACGATGCTGGGGTAGCCAACGGCCGCTTACATGAAAGTCTTGCAATACTGCTCGCCAGCCCTCCAGTGAGGCGTCTGTAGTTCTTATGTGAGGAGCAGGGGCGATCCTGAAGGAAAGACCCTGAGAAATGTTTTCCTTGCTCGTCCACCATGATGCGGCCTCCCTCATGGCCACGGTAACTGAGACCTTGTAGTCGAAGGATCCGTCGACTTGGCACCACTGCAAGTCCAACTTCCTCCTGGAGAGGACGCATCCGCAACCTGCAGTGAGGGATCAGAGGTATGCAGGAGGATATGGACCCGAGGAGGGACTTGTAGAGGCGAACTGAAAGTGACTGTCTTTTTAACAGCCGAGAGGCCATGGCCATCAGCTTTTCTTGCCTCTCCAGATCGGAAAAGCTTTGTTGATGGACGTGTCCAGAATGGCTCCCAGAAATTTGGCTGTTCTGGATGGACAGAGAGATGACTTTTCTGTGTTGAGAGTTAGTCCGAGATTGTCGAACAGGCGTGTGCATGCTATGACTGATTCTTTTGCTGCGTGCTTGGTAGGAGCTTTGAGCAACCAGTCGTCCAGGTAAGGGAAGACCTGATGCTGTTGTTTTCAAAGAAAATCTGCTACCGGAGCTAACACCTTTGTAAAGATCCGCGGAGCAGATCGGAGTCCAAAAGGTAGAACCTTGAACTGAAAGTGGCTCTTGGCTACTGTGAAGCGAAGAAACCTTCTGTGAGCTGGATGTATAGGTACGTGAAAATAAGCGTCCTCTAGATCCAATGTGGCCATGTAATCCCCTGAGTTGAGAAGACGAAGGATGTCCTGCAGAGAAACCATCCAAAATGGTTGTTTGATGAGATAGGTGTTGAGCTCCCTCAGATCTAGAATAGGGCGCCACTTTTCTAAAGTCTTCCGGACCAGGAAGAACCGGGAATAGAAACCCTCTCCCCGCTGAGAGATAGGGACCGGTTCTATTGCTCTTTTGAGGAGCATTTGATGGACTTCCAATCGTAGAGGACAGAGATGTTTTGATACAGTGGAGCGAGGGGGCTTGGAAGGTGGTGCTTGGACAAACTCCAGAGTATGGCCACATTGAATGATCTTCAGCACCCAACGGTCTGATGTTATTCGTTTCCAGTTGTGGAGGTAATGTGAGATTCTGCCTCCCACTGATGTTACAGGAGAAGGGACAGTAGTAAGAGCCAGCAAGCCGCTATTGACGCTTCGAGGAGTCCCTCCCCTGGAGTCCTTGTCTTCCTCTGTTAGACGATCGAGAGAAAGAAGAGGATTGATTTAGCAGCTGGTTATAACTCGGCCGGTAAGATTGTGAATTCGATAAATACGAGGAATACCGTTGTTGTTGGTACCCTCCTCTATATGTGGCATTACTTCTCCCTCTGGCTCCACGGAAGGGGACCTTGCGGTACTGCAGAGTCCCTAAGGATTTTGCGGTCTCCGTGTCTTTTTTGATGTCCTGGAGTGCATCATCTATATGTTTCCCAAAGAGCGCTTCTCCATCAAAGGGAAGATCCAAGATCTTGTTCTGGACCTCCGGGCGGAACCATGTAGCCCGCAGCCAGCCTTGACGCCGAAGGACTGCAGCGCCCGCCAGGGAGCGGAACGCAGTCGTTGCAATGTCCATTGCACAGTCAATCACTTCAGCCGATGTTACCTCTCCCTCTTGAAGAATTTTCTTAGCCTCCTTTTTCGCATCTTCAGGCAATTGGTCCAGATATGGGGAAAGTTCACACCACATCTGGCGATCATAGCGACCAAGTATCGCTAAGGCATTAGACTTGACCAACAGACTGGACATGGAAGAAAACCTCTTGCCCGCATTATCCAGGCGTCTGCCCTCTTTAACTGGAGGCGTTGTGAGAGGAGCTGAAGGATTCCTCGACTTTCTTTGGGCAGCCTGAGAAATGACAGAGTCTGGCTTAGGCTGACTGACCAAGCAGGCCGGACTTTCCTCTGGAGCCTTATATTTCTTCTCAAGGCGAGGCAAAACTGGAAATACCGTAGCAGGATTCTTCATCACTTTCAGACCCTCATCCCAGACGTGACCAACAATAGGAATCGAGCGAACCGTTTTCCTGTAAGGCTCCTTGAAGTCATAGAGGAAGCATTCAGACTGCTCCGCGTGTATGGGCAGCTCAAACCTCTTTGAGGCCCTCTCCATCAAATTATGGAAACCCCCCATGTCTGCAGGGGGGGAATCAACAGGTGCTGGTGCAGGAGAAGCCGGATCAGGAATGACAGTCATCCCACTCTGCGTCAGGATCCGGTATTGCGCCAGTGCCTTGGTCCTCATCAGAGGTGTCATCGTGAACGAGAGACACAACAGGTGTTGCGTCTTGAGCCATAAGTATTGGTTGAGGTGTGGGCAATTGGGGGATAGCAGGCTGAGCAGGAGGAACAGCCGTACCTGGTACCACCACTGGAATTGGAGGTTGCGTCGCAAATCTCCGTCTATAGTCCACAAGCATAGATTGCAAGTCCGCTAGTAAGGAGGAAGGCATGGAGACCATCTCCTGCTGGTAGTCCTCTTGATAATCCGAGGAAGGATCATATTGTTGCTCCTCTCCGTAATCCCCCTCCGAGTCCGTGTCCTGACACTTGACGTGTAATTGAGAAGGGCTATTTGCATAGGCGAAAGGACCATCATCTTCTTCAGATCCCTCTTCTTCCAGAAGGAGTGCCGGAGGTAGAGGAGTCACCCTCCTGGGGGATGTCATGTCAGGCGTAATTTGGCCCTTTTTAAGAGAAATAGTAATTTTTTCCACCGTCGACGAGGTCGTCGACGGGGCCGTCGACGAGGTCGTCGACGGGGCCGTCGACGACGATGTGAGAATCGTCGACGATGAAAGGGACGTTGTAGATGCAGCCGTCATCGAGACCGTCGACACCCCAGCCGTCGTCGTAGTCGTCGATGTGGTAGCCGTCGTCACCATCGTCGTCGACATCCTCGTCGTCGCCAGCACCATCGACGACGACACAGGTACCACCGTCGTCGAAGTCGTCAACGCGGAAGTCTTCAATAGCCCCGGAGACGATGAACTCACCGTCGACGGAGCCATAGATGAAAGAGAAGACTGGGACTGTACCTTTGATGCTTTCGTCGACGGAGTCGTTGACAGCGTCGTCGACTAGGGAGCTTTTTTCATTGATTTCACCTCAGAAGAGAGTAAGAAGGGCTTTTTGAAAGTCTTTGGAGTCGCCGGAGGAGAAGGTGGAGGAACAGAGCTGGATTTCCTCTCAGACATCACTCCCTTAGACAGTCCTTCCCTCTCCTTTACACCTCGGTGAGGAGATGCGACAGGACTACGCCCTTCAGACCTATGAGAGGTCTTTTTTAAGGCCTTACCAGGACGTTCCTCAGAAGGTGAAGGGGAAACTCTACCCCTTTTTGCAGACCTTCTGGAAGATGTTGCAGAGGCTGTGTCGTCACTATCACTGGAAACTGGTTCTTTTCTTGACTTCAGCTTCTGGAGCCAGGTCAAAAGACGGCCTTCACGGTCTCGTAGAGTTTTTGTAGAAAGAGTGTGGCATATTCTACAGTCTGCTGCTTTGTGGTCCGGGTACAAACAGTAAATACAATCTTTATGCTCGTCCTCCACATACAACCTCTTCTTAGCACAAGTTGCACAGGCTTTAAAGAGGGCTTTCTTTTCTTTGTCAGACATTTTGACACGACGTCCAAGCAAGTCTTGAAGGAAAAACTGGAGAAAAAACTGTAGATTTAAGGATAATAGGAAAAAACTGAGCAGAGCTCAGTGGAGACTCCCTAGCACAACGTGCGGTAGAAATTCTGAGGTTCTGAGCTTCTCTCAGGAGGGTTCTATGGGGTGAGGCTAATCTGATTGGTTGTTCATTTTTTTTGGTCTCTTTTACAAAAAGAGGTGGATAGGTTGCAAAACAAGAATGGGCCTAGGCTCTGTTTTGTTAATGGTTTCTATTGCTATTTTATGTATACCGGGGACTCCCATTCCGACGACGGGGAATGATACAAGCATGGGAATCTATGAAAGTTCCAATACTGGAGTAAATATACTTAAGATGGTTTCACTGTTCACTTGTACCATCTAGCAATTGGACTAGACAGCACAGGAACATATCTGCTCTTGGAGATATGCCCTCGCATGTAATATAATGCGCCCTGCATTATGACTACAAGGCCTGCTGTAGGGGTGACTTACATATTTTACATGCACCGACTTTGGCATGGCACACAGTGAGAGTGGCATTTCATGTTTTCACTCATGGTTTGCACCATGATAGACAGTCTGCAATGGCAGGCTGCCTGCAATTTGCATGGGGTCCCTGACGGTGACATAATACATGCTGCAACCCTTAGGGACCCTGTTTGGTACCCATTCCCTAGGTACCAGGGGTACTACTTACTAGGGACTTACATGGGTGCCAACGTGTGTGCCAGTTGTGTTATAATTAGAACATTTTACCTTGTTTTAGGGGAAGAGCACTGGCGCCTGTTTAGCAGAGACCCAGTCCACATCAGTTAAAAAGAATCCGTAGCAGTGGCAAAAAGTGGGGGTAATCATGCCAAAAAGGGAACTTTTCTACACAACCCCTCCCCCCCCAAACGAAAGAGGATGAGACTAACCTTTCCCAGGAGAGTCTTCATTGTCTAAGTGTAAACATTGGAAATGGCCATCTGCATTGGCATGGTTAGCTCCAGGTCTATATTCCACTGTAAAGTCCATTCCCTGTAGGGAGATGAAGCACCTCAACAGTTTTGGATTTTCACCCTTTATTTGTATCAGCCATCGGAGAGGCCTGTGGTCCGTTTGAACAAGGAAGTGAGTCTCATACAGGTAGGGTCTCAACTTCTTCAGGGACTAAACCACAGCAAAGGCTTCCCTCTCAATGGCACTCCAAAGCTGTTCCATAGGGAGTAACCTTCTGCCAATAAAGGGAACAGGCTGGTCCTGGCCATCATTGTTGGTCTGGGATAGAACTGCCCCTATCCCATGTTCAGAGGCATCAGTCTGCACAATGAACTGCTTCGTGTAATCTGGAGCTTTTAGAATGGGTGCTGAGCACATAGCTTCCTTCAGAGTGTCAAAAGCCTTTTGACGGCTCACTGTCCAGTTTACTTTCTTTGGCTTCTTCTTCGAGGTCAATTCAGTGAGGGGTGCCACAACAGTGCCATATCCTTTCACAAACTTCCTGTAGTACCCAGTCAAGCCAAGGAATGTCCTGACTCGACTCTGGGTTGTTGGAGCTTCTCAGTCCAGAATAGTCTTCATCTTGAGCTGTAATGGTTGAACTTGGCCTCCACATACATGGTGGCCCAAGTATACAACTGAGCCCTAGCACTGGCACTAGCTTGCCTTAATAGTGCATCCTGCATGCCGCAGGCCTCAAAGACCTTTTCAAGGTGGATCAGGTGATGCTGCCAGCGGAACCATAGACAGCAATATCAAGATATGCTGCACTAAAAGACTCCAGCCAAGCCAGGACTTTGTTCATCAGCCGTTGGAAGGTGGCAGGGGCATTCTTTAAACCAAAGGGCATCACAGTAAACTGGTAATGTCCACCTGGGGTGGAGATTGCGGACTTTACTTTTGCTCCTGAGATCAGCCAAATCTGCCATTACACTGATGTAAAATCAAAAGTACTGAGATACTTGCCTGCCCCAAACCTAGCAATGGGCTCAAATGCTCTTGGAATGGGATGTGCATTGGTGTTAGAGACAGCACTGAGGCCTCTGTAGTCCACAAAATACTTCAGCTCTGGTTTACCTCCCTTGGATTGAGGTTTGGGGACTAAGATCACTGGGCTGGCCCAGGGACTCTCAGAGGGTTCAATAACCCATAGTTCCAGCATCTTGAGGACTTCAGCTCTGATGCTTTCTTTGACTTGGTCAGACTGCCTGTATATTTTGTTTTTGGCAGGTAGGCTGTCCACAGTGTCCACATCATGTGTACACCAGGTTGTCTGCAGTGGCGGCTGGTGCATAGGGGCGAAAGGGGCGTTGCTCCACTAGCCTCGGGACGAGGATCGGGGAGGAGACAAGAGAGACACCATGCAATGCAGCAGCCTCAAATGAAGTGCTCACTGCCCCGTGTCGAACACAAACCAAATTCGGTTTTCTTTTTTCTAGGAAGGGATGAGGTCAGAGTCAGAAACCTCCTGCGCATGTGCTGGCCGGGGCGAGGACTATTGCTCGCCCTCAAAGCACATGCGAGAAGAGTGATGTCATCCTGAAGGGAGTGGCCAGAGAAAGCGGAAAATGGCTGGTTTCAAATGGGGCGCCTATGCTGCGGCCCAGGCGACTTCAGCAGCGCGCCACTGAAATGAATGGCAAGGGGCAGGGCCGGCCCCCCTCAAGACAGAGCAGTGGGTGGCAACAACCGGAGCACTCCCTTGCCTTCGCGCTAGTCCCAGACCTCCTGATTGGACAATGGGAGCTGAGGGAGTGGGCTGCGGAAGAGCCCGCTGACCGCAGCGCAGCTCTGACTCCGGCACCAGGACTGATCGGCACGCAGCAGGTGCGCTGCACTCCATGTGCTGCTGGCTGTGCATGCATTGCTTGGGACGGACACCAGCACCGGCCGCAGTCACAGGCAGCACAGCACTGCAGAAGACTACCGAGTCCGACAGGCTGGGGTGCGACAACAGGCAAGTGCTGCAATTCCATTTTGGTGTCCCGTGTCCGACATGCTCAGGTGGAGCCCATCTACTTTGTGTTTAGTGTTCCCCATCAGCATAAGACTTTGCCAGCAGGTCAGAATGGCACGGGTAATTAAACGCGCCGGCCTCAGACACCGAGTAAGCCTGAGCTCCACCCTTAGTAAAATGGCGGGTTTTCGGGTGGCATACTTATGGCGGAGTAGTTATCCGGTGGGTGCTGGGAAATCTCGGGGGTCGGCGATGGCCGCATCATTTGATCCTGGGGGGACATGAAATGAAATTTGTACTTGTAAAGCGCACTGTTACCCTAGGGTGTCCTGGCGCTGTACGCATACCGCTGTGGAACCCTTCCTGTCTTTTCCCTGTGAAATGTCCACTCCTGGGCACCCCCAAGGTGAAGCCAGGCATCCCAGCGCTGGTGGGGCCGTTGTGGAGATTAAGCAAGCTATTGCCCAGAGTTGCAGAGTGGGACCCATGATTAGAATAGGCACCGAGGCAAGAATTATCAGGTCCGAGGAAATTGAGCCCAAGACCCGCCGAGGCGGGAATTGAACCCTGGTCCCGGGCCAGATCTCTGCATCAGGGTCTGCCGCTCTAACCATTGAGCCACACTGGAAGAGTGGCAGAGCCTCGTTCACTCACGCAGATGCCAGATACAATTGATAGCATTGTTTAGGTATTGAGCTGGTTAAACTTTAGAGAGTGTTTTACATTGCGACGCTTTGGCATGTTTGAATGTGACACGTTTAAACAATGCATGATTTGGACGAGATTCGATTAATAATTATAGTCACATTCGGGAATAGTTTGTGGATCCTTACATTCTTTTGGAATGCTTGCTCGCTAACACATTGAGATGGTAGTGAATGAGTGTCGAAAAGCAGATGGAATTAATTTGTTTGAGCAACGGCACATATGGAATAAACACTCACCCAACGTGGGCATCCCCATACAGTATTTTTTTAAAAAAACATAATTTGTCACGTTTGAAATGGGTGCACTTTTTAGTGCATGAGAATAGTTGTTTGATCACCGACAGATGGGATTCTTAATGTTGTAGGAGCATTCAACCAATCATGATACCACATATGGCATATTTATTCAGGTTGGACTTGCTCACTTTGCTCGCTCGTGGCACAGCACTCACCCCCCCCCCCAACTTTTACCCCCTTCCCCCCCCCCAACTTCAAAAGTCACCAGCCGCCACTGGTTGTCTGACCAGGGGTCAAAGAATAGAGCCCAGCATACTGCCTTAGGACTTGCCTGAAGTCAGTCTGCTGTTGGGTAGTGAGGGTGTCTGAGAAGACAACTCCCTCCACAGACCCATCTTGAGGGTTGTTGGAGAGGAAGTCACAAGAGGTTCCCTCTCTTCTTCCTGATCTTCATCAGTGACCATCAACACGGTCACATCAGCCCTCTCATAATAGAGTTTAAGGCAGTTCACATGGATAACATTCTTGGGGCTCCTGGAAGTGCCAAGGTCCAACAGAAAGGTGACCTCCCCTTTTCTTTCTAGGATAGGGTAGGGACCACTCCATTTGTCCTGAAAGGCCCTAGCCCCAACCACTGGTAGTCTCCTTGGTTTGCAGCCTGTCTTGTCACTGGCTTGACAGGTAGCACAGGAATTGCAAAACTCCTTTACCTCCTGGGACATACCTGGCCAGTAAAAGTGGGTAACTAACCTACTCCAAGTCTTTCTCTGGCCAGGATGCCCAGCTAGGGGGATGTCATGTGCCAATGAGAGTAAGAACTCTCTGTACTGCTGAGGCACTACTACTCTCCTAGTGGTACCAGGTTTGGAATCTGTGGCCTCAGTATACAGGAGTCCCTCCTCCCAATAGGTTCTGTGGGAGCCATTGACATCTCCTTTTTACTGGTCAGCAGCTTGCTGTCTCAGGCTCTGTCCTTGGCAAAGATCTTCCCTAAAGGGTCCCCCTGGGCCTAGGAGCTCTGCTGTGTAAGGTTTAAGTTCCGGGGGCTCAGTTCACTCAAGGGCTGACAGGTCTTCTCCCAGAGGAGAGGGGACCTGAGCTTTAGTCTCTTCAGAAGTTGGTTTCCCAGACTTCTTGCCTTTTCTCTTGGAGGGTTGGGGCATTATTCCAGGCTCCATCTTCCATTTTTCACCCTGGGCTTTGCACTGTGTTCGAGCTTTCACACACACCCACTCAGGTATTCCCAGCATGGCTGCAGCAGCCCATGCTGACGTCTCCAGATCATTTCCTAGCAGACAATGTACTGGAAATGCAGAGGACATCACCACCTTCTTTTAGCCAGTTCCCCTCCCCATTCTAAGGTCACCGTTGCGATGGGATGGACTTTGGTATGGTTATCAGCACTGATGGCTGTATAAGTTTGTCCAGTCAAGTACTGCTCTAGGGATATCAGTTTTTCAGTCACCATTGTGAAACTTGCACCTGTATCCCTCAGTGCTTCTATTTCAAGCCCATTTATATGTGGCTTTTGTCTGTATTTCACCAGATTACTGGGCCAGACAGCCAGGGTAGCTATATCCACCCCACCCTTTAGAGACTACAGTAGCTTCAGTGTGCTCGCTGACCTGGTCAGGGCACACCAAGGATACCATCTGGAGACTCACCACCCCGGTGGTAACTAGGGGTGCACTAGTGTGGGCCTTTTTGGGACAGGAAGAGTCCCCAGTTCAGTGTCCATTTGTTCTACAATTAAAACACCAAACCTTTTTGGGATCCCAGTTCTTACCTGGGTACCCACCCTTTGACTGTGAAGTGTCTCTGGACCCAGCCTACTGAACAGGTTTTGGGTGGCCTTTAGAAGACTCTACCTTTTTCTTTAGACTGTCCCACATCTTTCCTCGGGGGGGGGGGGGGAGGGCAACAACCCCTTTCTTTTGGTCACCCCCAAAATGGGCCTTTCTAAATACCCTCGTTTTGCCCCAATGGACGGCCTTCTTCCCCTGCTCTTGGGGAGAAACCAACCCTAGATCCACCAAGTACTGATGCAGTTTTTCTGATGCACAATTACTTAACAAGTGCTCCTTCATCAACAGATTGTAAAGCCCTTCATAGTCTTGCACCTTACTGCCTTTCAACCAGCCACCTTGTGTTTTTACTGAGAAGTCAACAAAATCTACCCAGGACTGAATCCAGGTTTTGTGAGTCTCCCTGAACTTAATCCTGCACTCCTGAGTGGTGAGTCAAAAGCCCTCAATCAGGGTATCCTTCATGAGGTCATAGGACTCAGCATCTTCCTCATTAAGTGTCAGGAGTGTATCCCTGCACTTGTCTGAGAAAAGCTCCCAGAGCAGAGCGCCCCAATACTATTTGGTTGAGCTTTCTCATTTTACAAGCCCCATCAAAGGTTGCAAACTATTTTGTGATATCATCACCCTCAACATATTTGGGGACAATCCCTTTGAGGGTTTTGGGATCAAACGTTTCCTCTCTCTCCCTATTTACCTTATATCTGCCACCATTTGTGGGTGCTAAACCCATCGGAGTCCTTTCTCTCCCTATGGCCAGGATTTTGGCTTCAAGGGCTAGTCTCTCCAGCTCCTGGTCTCGATCCTCTAGTTCTTCTATGGGCCTGGAAGGGCCTACCTCGAGGTACAGTTTTGGGGAAGAGTGTCCTATTGTTTTCCTCTTCTCTTGGGGTGTTGGAAGGGGAGCTATCCCCATGATTACTATTGACAGTCATCTTCACTGACAGGGTCATCTTCAATATTTTCAGTGTGTCCTTCTCTTGCCTGGGATCTATCAAACTCAGCAAGCAACTCCTGGAATTGTGCTTTGGTTGGTTTAGACACAGTTGTAATTTTGCAAGCTTTGCATAGGTCTTTTAACTGCTTCAAACTAAGTTGCAGGTAAGGGGTCAGGTTGAGTTCCTCAACTCTCTCCACTAAGGTTGACATTTTTAATGTAGTTGGGACCTTTTAAGTAAATATACAAAACAATTCTAAAACAGACATTTAAGTATACTTTTTAAATTTCTAATACAGTTTGGACTGGGGGGACTTATCACAAGGCCGTAACAGCTCAGATAAAAAATTTGGAAAAAGTCGAAAATTGAAGGTTTTTTTTTTTGACTAAAGTCAATTGAGTATTCCTTAGTGGAATCACTAATTAACAGAGTGGTACAGCAAATACAGTCTTCTATCCCACCGCTGCACTACCAATGTAGGAAGTTGGCTCTCTATATAGTGTAGCAAAATGAGGTGCACTGTGCAGAGAGTCCAGGTATCCCTTATTAGTGTACATGGGCTTGCTTTAACAATCCCAAGGTGCTCTATTTGTGGTAGTGTGGTTAAGCAGCCTTAAAGGGGAGTGTTAGGCATTTGTTGCACACAGAGTCAATAAATGAGACACACACTCAATAAGGAAATCTGACACCAATTTAGAAAAATAATAGATTTTTATATTAATTTGGACACTAAGATCTACGAGATTAGATAAGTACTTTTTGAGTTAGCGATTTTCAGAAATACAGAAAATACAGCTGTCAGATTTGAGGCATGAGCCTCGAACGAGGTAATGTTATCCTATGGGAGAAACATACACTGCATAGGGTCATTTGCAAACTACTTACAGGACGGCTCTTCTGGACTTAAGGTAAGTAGGGGCCAAGGTCCTAAGAACCACCAGCATTACCTGCCCTGGTGTGTCCGGGTGCAGCAGTACTGGTCGCAAGAGTAGCCTTGGACGCTATCGCTGAAGTCTATATAGAAACCTGTAAGCAGAAAAATGCTGCAAGTGGGGACTTGGGGACAAGTCTGTTGGAACCCAAAGAGGGATTTGGTTCTTGAGAGTCTCTGGAGCAAGGGTGCACTGTTGGTAGGCTCGGACTTTGGCTGTGGGGCTCGGGCGCAGAGGTGTTTTGTCCAGCGGGTCCTTTGCGTTGGAGGCTCTCACTTTTCAGACAACGGCCTCTCTATTGCTGACGTATCGCGTCAATAGGACCGTCTTGGTGGTGTTGGTGTCCGGGCTGGACCCTGAACAAGCCTTGGCTGCAGCAAGGGGTCCAGTACCCCAGGTATTGGTGCAGGGCGGCTTCTGGGGGTCCTGGTGCCTCCAAACTTGATTGGGAGACAGATCTGACCTCCCGGAGCATGGTGACCTCCTCTTGGGTGGCTGCTGTGGTGGTGGAACCGGTGGTCAGCAGATCAGTGAACAGGACATTGTGGTCAGTGCCTGCAGGCTGCAGAGAAGTGGCTCCTCCACTTCAAGGGAGATGCTGGCTGGTTGGTGAAGTGTTGGCAGCCCTCCGAGGCTTTTGGAGGATGCACAGCTACAGGATGAGTCGGGTATTTGCCATTATAGAGACAGGAGCAGGCGGGCAGGATATGGCACCAAGTCCATAGCTCTTGAGTTCTTCGGCTCTTCTTTGTCCTTCTTCTTCAGTCAGGTGAATCAGAGTTCAAGGTGTCAGGGGGCCTCCTAAATACTGAATTTAGGGGCATTAAGGGGAGTGAAGAGTAGTAGCCAATGGGCTACTTATCCTTGGGGTCACTACACCCCATATATGACCACTTCCTGTGGGGAGTGGGCGTAACCTAGTACTAGGAGTTCCTAATTCCACGAAAAAACATGTTGGTGGAACCCTTCTTTCGTGGAGCACATCAGGCAGCCCACCTTAGGGGTGTGACTAGCCTGGTAGCGCAACACGCCTACTTGCATAACTAATTTCCCGCCTGTCCTGGTGCCAAATGAGCCTCGGGCAGGGGGTGTGATCTCCCAGGTCTGGGGGAAGCCGGTGTCGCATATCAAAGGCAGCAGGGGCTTTGAAGTCCCTGCCCTTGGTATGCAGATTCACTAGCCATCCTGCTGGAGGAGGTGTGAACACCTTCCTCCGGACCAGGCACTGTTTCTGGCCTCAGAGAGCAGGTGCTCTCACCTCCAGGGGGTCAGAAACTCATCTGCGGTGGCAGGCTAGTCGATACCAATCAGCCAGCACATTAGAGGACTGGTAAGCTTTAAGGGGGGACCTCTAAGGTGCACTCTGGGTAAATGCCATAATAAATCTTGTACTGGCATCAGTACAGATTTATTAAGACAAGATGTTTGATACCAAACACCACAGGCTTCAGTAAAGCCATCATGTAGCTGGGGAACTCGTAATGACCAGTGCCCAGGACATATACTTATGATGGCTTCCCTGTTCACCTGTACCATCTAGTAATTGGACTAGACAGCACAGGGGCGTGTCTGCTCATGCAGATATGCCCTCACGTGTAATGCTCACTGCCTT
The DNA here is from genome assembly GCA_963921515.1 of Calotriton arnoldi. Taxonomy (NCBI): domain Eukaryota; kingdom Metazoa; phylum Chordata; class Amphibia; order Caudata; family Salamandridae; genus Calotriton; species Calotriton arnoldi. The sequence goes on along the minus strand of CAWUFW010007309.1, from coordinate 421,387 downwards.
AGGGCAACAAGGCCTACTGTAGGGGTGACTTACATATATTACATGCAGTGAATTTTGCATAGCACATTAATGAGTGGGGCCGCTTGTCAGCGGTCGATTTATGGACGGGATGATACATAGTGGTGTTCTTCTAAAAGTGGAATTGAAGCGCTGGTTCCTTGAGTCACGGGAGAATTCTGTGCTGAAGATTTGGTAAGCACATCAGGTTACATGACAACATTTCACTGCTTGCTTATTTTTGATGGAGTGGTTTTATTTGAAAGTATGCACTTTTGCTTCAAGCTACGACAGTTTTCACGTATTTGTTATGTGTTTACTCAGCATGTAGTTAAAGATATATTACTATGGATTTCACCTCGCGGTGTCATTTTCAAGTGGGGCAGGTTTGATGTGCACATTAGGATTGTTTTAAATTAGGTCGATATGGGCCACGTATGAGGGGCTATGGGCAGGGCTGCATTTTTATGTATTAAGGTTAAAAAAGCTTCTTTGTATTATGTGAATTTGGGGGATGAAGTACTCATGTTTTTATGTTGATGTTCATGTAGTTTATCATTTATTGATTGAGCTGATGGGTTCTTTTTCTAATATCGTGCAGTGTTAGTTACCCCTGAGGAAGGGAATTACCCCGAAATGCATTGTGTACATTTTACAGATGCTGTGTCATGAGGAATATTGAACACCTTATGCTGCAGAGAAAAGCCTGGCTAGGCACTCTTGAAAATATTGTGATTAAAAACTGATGCAACCTGAAAACATTTGGATTAAATATATGGAGAACTTTTGGAATAAAAATTAAAACATGATAAACTGTTTGAAGATTCATTTATACATGTGGCTGCGCATCTCGTTTGGGGACTTACTGTGGTTCCATTTTGTTACACACAGTGAGTGTGTCATGTTGTGTTTTCACTCATGGTTTGCACACTATCACGCAGTCTACAATGGCAGGCTGCATGCAATTTGTATGGTGGTCCCTTACGGTGGCATAAAACATGCTGCAGCTCTTTGGTACCCATTCCCTAGGTACCAGGGGTACTACTTACAAGGGACTTACAGGGGTGCCAAAGTGTGTGCCAACAGTGTTATAATTACAACATTTTACCTTGTTCTAGGGAAAGAGCACTGGCACGGGGGCCTGGTTAGCAGGGACCCAGTGCACATCAGTCGAAAAACATCAGTACTAGTGGCAAAAAGTGAGGGTGACCATGACAAAAAAGGACACTTTCCTACACACAGGAGTGGCCCAGCAACCACACTAGAAAAATAATATCAATGCCAATCCCCCACCACCCAAAAGCCCTTTGGTTTAAAGAGACTCTGGCTAACCCTCGCCATGGAGCAACTTGCTGATAACTTATCACATTCTGACAAACAGTTCACAGGCAGATGGAAGCCTCTGATGTTCTGCATGGAATTCACATGCTTTTCCCACCTAGACTACTGGCACTGCAACTCTTTGACTAATCTGCCCCTCTGCAGCACAGGACCTCCCAGACTACTTCGATCTGTAACCCTCAATACCTTGCAGCTTACATTGACTAACGACTGAAGCACGCCATGTTGACTATCATCAGTGAATGCCCTGACACCTAAAGGGTTGATTACTCTAACCCCAACTACCTCGGCCACCTACTTCCACCAAAAGAGGTTGGATTGGGCTAGGGCCAGAATTGGCCTGCTCCAGTTTAGTAAGAAGAGTACTGTTTTAGTTTGTTCTTTGTATTGTTTGTACTATTCCTCTCTTAAGTTATTAACACAAAGTTGATACCATCCCCCTTTGAGGTGTCCAACAGATACTGTGCTAGAATAGAATACTGCTCCTTCTATGTATTTTTAAGCTAAAACTTTAATAAAAATAATTTGGAACAAAAGTAGAGAAGAGACCCACTTTATGGTAGGAAGACCACAGTGTACCCAGGAGCAGAACTGACAAGGAACCTTTTCACAACAGTTTGCAGTCCTCAAAATGAAGAGGTGATGAGGGATCTGTAAATAGATACAGTATTCACCAAAAAGATCATTACCAAAGTTAAGTAACTTGTTCTTCTGATGGATATATCTCTCCACAGATTAATCATATTTTGAATCATTACTCAAACGGTACCAAAAGACAGTGGATCCGAGGACAGAATTAAACCAGAAGGATTTGCAGCACAGATCTGGCGAAATGGCCTTCCCCGTGGCCTTGGGACAGTAGGCCAAGCTGCAGCTCAAGAGATGTCTAGAACAGGACCACCTCTTGATAATCCTGCAAATACAGACTCTTATTGGCCAGGGTATAGCACACTTTAATGCAAAGGATAGTCCAACGTAAAATCATCCTTTTCTGAACCACCTTTACCTTCTTGTGGCCTGCGATGCAAAAGAACAGCTGGTCATCCACTCACCAGTCCAAGAGATGGAGTCGCTCCTCTTCCTTGGTAGGATTTGGAGGAGGGAGGAAAGTCAGCAGGTTGTCAGACTAACCTATGTGAAAGGGCAAGACCACCTTAGGAAGGAAAAGGACTGTGTCCGAAGCACCAAATTGGCTAGGAAGAAAGAAGTTAATGGAGGACGAACAGAAAGAGCCTGTAGTTCGCTCACCTGACAAGCAGCACAGATGGCAATGAGAAAGACCATGTTCAAATTATAGAGTCTCAGAGAAGAGCTATGCATTGGCTCAGAGGATGTCTTCATTAAAAAGCAAGGATTAAACTCAAGACCATGGGGAATGAGAAACGGAGAGGGCGGAAACATAGGAGCCAGCCCTTTCAAAACCTTATAAGAACAGGTGATTTAAATAACGATGGCTGATCAGGCAAACAAACAAAAACTGACATGGCTGAAGGATGTCTAGTACGGTGCCAAGAGGAAAGCTTTACCTTTCTAACGAAAACACAAAACTCCTAGAAAAAGAAAATATGCCTTAAGCAGATCAACTTTCTCCTTGACAAACCAGGTAACAAGACATGACCAATGGCTGGAGTAAATGGATTTAGTCTTGGGAAGGTGAGCCGCAAGTACAAGTTCAATAACCACTGAAGACAGAACAAAAGTGCTTAAATTGCCTACTCAATTTGGTCTTCCCCTTACACTGCCTTCATTTCCTCCCCTCCCTTCATCCATTTTCACCCAACTACCTTTTCTCTATTGCCTGCCCTACATCCTTTCTCCCAGCTTCCTTCCTAGCTTCCTTTTTTGATGTATATACAATGAAAGTTTTTTAATGTAAAGGGAGTTTTAGTCAAAAGAAAGCCTTAAATTATTTAATAATGACCTTGGTGTTATATTGTAGGTTGATTGCAGTGAGCAGCTTAAGAGGAGTTTGGCATATGACTGAATATACAGTTGTTTCTTTGTAGTGTGGAATTCCCTATCATTTTTGTTTCATCTGATATGTATCTCAGTAAAAATTATTCAAATGTAAATGTTTGCTCTGGCATGTAAATTTTAGGTACCCTAAATTGACATGCAGTGGTGAGTAGCGGGAATACTGGGCACTAGTTTGTGGTACACAAATGCTTAGATGTAGCCTACCTTAGTTCCAGGACACACTCGGAAGGTAAAAAGTCGCCAGGGGATAATCTTCAAATAGAATTCCTTCACAGAGAGTTGCTGTGGGAGGACAGAGAATATATTTAATAACACATAATTGTGATCCCAGGAAGAAAAGGGAAGCACAGTGGAGCCTGGCAGATAAGGAAGTAAGAGAGATAACTGGCAGAAGACAAATATGTACGACCCGGTATAGCACTGAGAGCACCAACACTACCAACTCTAAAGCTCTAATCACCTCCTGATTTCCGCACACTCCTTCCACTCTTGGGCAGAGGCAGCAGTGGACATCCTTCCTTACGTTCTGGCATCCTCCTTCCTACCATTTATTACCATTTAACTCCATTTATTAAACCCTTTTATTTTTTTAATTCTTTTTTTTTCCTTATTATCACCGGTCCTCCATGTTCCTCGCCTTTCTTTGTGTGAGGCTTTTGATCACTTAATGCATTATTACGTTTTCTGTTTGTTCCCTTTGTTTTTGGCATCTTTAACCTTCATCTCTCTATTCATGCCTCTTTCCCCCTCCCAATTCTTGGGCTCCTAACACAAGTTGACACCCCTTTCCACGCATTCTTGGTTTATAGCTTGATTTGCTTTCTTCTCCATTAAGGACTTTAATTTTCCTCACATATTCACCCCTCCCTGAATTAAGATATGCCTTATCTAGCCAATACCTTACTCTCTCTTTTGTCTATATTCTTACTTTCCCCTCTGGCCTTGCTGATGGTTTTAAAAAGATTGATCACTGTATTCAATCTACCCTAGCATCCATTGCAATCTCTGGATATACATGTTTTATATTTTATCATACAATATCACTGAGGGTATTTTTGAAGAGCGCTCTGGGTTAGGCAAAAAGCTCAACTCTGGTCTCTGCAAGGTTCTGCTCTTGGTCAGCTCTAATGCTCTGTCTGACTTTCATCCTTGGTTCTATCATGTCATGTCTTTCTATTGGAATAAATGGATGCCTTATTCTCTGAATCTTAACCTGTTAATGCTTTTGCAGTCTCATCCCTTTGTCCACTCCATTGCTGCTTGTTATATAGGGGTCAATTGTGACCCATTTCTCTCTTTCTACAGGATTGCAAGCATTTGAAGTGTCCAACTTTACAACACTAAGAAAATGTGTCAATGTCCAATTCCCAATGCTTCAAACATTCTCATTCTAATTAGTACATTAATGTTGACGACTACTTTTGTCTCCTTCTTAGCCTCCCTGCTTACACTCTTGCTTCCCTTCAGCCTTAAATCACTCTATCCACTTATTTTCTTCTTACCTGACAAGTCTATTCCAGCTCCAATTTCAGTCTCATCTCATTTTCAGTGTGCCATCTTCAAATGTATTGATAGCTTTGCCAGTCCCCTATCGCTCCTATTGTCATCGCCTCCCAACCAACTCACAACTTGCTCTCTGCCTCTCAATTTCAACTTGTTGATCAACCATGTGTACAATACAGTTTTCACTAGTTTTCTTAGTGGCTCTCGCCTTATATGTTTGGCTTATATCTTAACATTCTTTATGTACTATTTCTAAGAAACATATCTTTCCTTTCACTTGCCACACTCTAATACACTGATGATGAAGTGTGTCTATTCTTTCATATTAACTTGTAAGGCTTTAATGATTCTGTACTGCACTATGAGGAAAGTGCTCAATACATGCAATAAAGTGCAATTAAATGAAGCACAGGGTGTAACAGAAGTATCGGCAAGAGGGAAGGAAAGCCCGATATAGCAGGGGGACAAGCCATGGGAATGAACGAGGGAAGGAGAGTTTAGAGAGAGCCTGGACAGAAGACAGAGTCAAAAAGGTCAGAGAAAGGCAAAACCAAGAGAAAGGCCACTCAGGGAGGATATCAGAGAAGCCTTCTAGTGCACAAATGTGAGGCCAGGCAGAGAGGGAGCTCAAGACAAGCTTGGTAAAGGAATTATCTTATTGAGAGAAAACTGGCTGGGGAACTGCCAGAGCAAAGGCAGCTAGGAGGGAGGAAATAAGCTTGGATTAATAAAAGGGCCTGGGGTGGAGGACTACAGCCATTCCTTAGTAAAGAGATAGGCAGTGGCTATACAGGATAGACAGCAGACAAAGAAAAACCACCAGAAATGTTGCTTCTTTACCTTTGGTGAGATGTAGCAGTAAACTTTTTTAGGTTTTTTTACTTTTTCTGGGGTTGAGCAGTCAGAAGGAGAGTCTTCATCCTCGTCCTCTGTAGCCACAGACAAACGACGCTGCATGGGTGGGAGCTGCCACTGAGAGTTAGCTGTGCTGGCCGTAGAATAAAGATAAGCATCAAAGTACATGCCAACCCCTGAAGTGGACACATTGCGCTCCACTGCACTCTTTTCGTTCTCTGTGAGGAGGCAAGGAGGAAATGCCTAGGTTAGTGTGTTCTACTGTCATCATTTGGACCAACCAATAGACAAAGAAATGAATGACTAAGTACTCATGTAACTTGAGAAACGCATCTCGTCAAGAACCCCAACAACAGTAAGAGGTGCTTTATTTCTAGGCATGGAGGGGATGATATCACATCAAGTAAGAGGGTGACATAAAAGGATTTTTTCATATTGATGAAGGGGATGCGGCAGAGGAACAGGTCACATTTGATTTTGGTTGTCACAGAGAGGAATGTGTTGCAAATAGAATTGTCACATTGGAACTAGGGGGCTTAACAATGTATGTCACAGAAAAGAACATAGTAAATTGTGATTCCCTGAGGTACACCATGAATAATAGTAAATCAACCAGTTGGATGAGAATTCTTTTACATTTTTTGTGCATGCCGCACTGGTGAGCTCTGTCCAAAGGGCCCGGTGTGAACTCAATATTTGCACTTTGTGTCAACAGACACTATAGTTCCCAGTGAGCTCTGTCAAGAGATGTAAACATGTGCCTAGATTATAGTCCACAGTCTTTATATAAAACAAGATACTGAAATATAATTCAATCTCTTTTTCTTTATTAGTGATCATACTACGATTGATATAAGCACTTTTACTTATTATCCAAGAACCCCAATGCATTTCGGATTACACATTCTTCATCTGGGGAAAAATCGTAGCATTTTCAATGTGTCAATTCATGCACTGTAAAAAGATACAAACGCAATATACTATAGTAATTAAAAACACAAGAGGAAGTTGTCAGAAAAATGAACACTAACCAAAAAACAGGTGACATGGAATGCAATCCTAAAAAATGGTCACCAACTGATATATACCAATTATTCAATGTAATCAATTTACAGTTTTGACATGAACTGTGTGCCCAAATGCATCGTATGGAATTGGCAGTGAGCCCTAGTATATGGTAAAAGAGGTACTCAGGGTAGTAAATTGCAAGGCATTAGTGGACTGCCACACTTAACTGTGCCATCACTGCTGTGACAAGATGAACATGTGACACTTGTCAGGAAACGCGATGATCAGCGCCTGCCTAACCATTAACTAAATTTCCCAGAAGGCAAGAGGAGGAGTAGCGTCTACAAGAAGACGCGACGCGCGCTCGTTAGCGTGCGTGATTCTAGTGGGCTTTGTATCGGCTCGGCTGGATGTCGGAGCCAAGCTGTAAAGGAGCGTCGTGCACAGCGGGTGTTTTGCAGAGGAGAGACGCCGTTTTGTAGTGCTCGGCTGAGCACGTTCCGGTCGCGTGTGGGGGCTTTGGTGCATTGGAGTTTCTACCGGCCGGTGAGTGCGCGCTGGCTAGTAGCGGCATCGGGCGGCGGTGAGGAAACCGCTAATGCCCTTTCAAAGAACTCCTGGAGCTAGGAGTATATCCGGACGGCGGTGAGGGAAACCGCTAATGCCCTTTCAAAGAACTCCTGGAGCTGTGGGAGTACATCGGGCGGCGGTGAGGAAACCGCTGAGCCCTTGCAAATAGAAACTGTCATTGCTGGAGAAGTAGGGCTGTTAATTCCTACTTAGGTTATTTTCTTTAATAAAAGAACAGAAGGGAACCGCTTTCATTTTAGTTGGGTTGCTGCATTCTTTTGACACTTATCACGGAGTGTGCTACGTTAAACACTCCTGCAATGGCCATGGACTAGTTATACTTTGGAGCACCGTGACTTTATGAATCGAGACTTTGACAAGTTATTCACCTTTCTTTCCGCTGACCTTAGAGAACCGTAAAGCAGTGGGATTCATAGGATTCAAGGGTGGTGCTAGTGTTAGGATGTTGCATGAGTGTGGTTTTACTTACTGTGTTATGTTTTGTAGGATTATCCACCAAAGGGGAGTGGTTGTTTTCAGAGGCTAGATGCAGGCTTGAAATAGCACTCCGGGGATAAGGTATTTATAGCCCATTAGTGAGACCCTATGAGAGTAGCATTACGTATATCTGTATTCTTGATATCTGTTATTTTTGTCTTATAGGTTTTCATCCCTGCTGTTCCCAACCCTTCCTTTCCCTCACTTGATCGCCCTAATACTCCGTAACATTTAGTTGGAGGTTGGGGATATCAAGGGGTGGACTCCTTATTGCATCGTCCGGACCCTGAGGAGTACAAGATCCTGTCAACACTAGGCATGTCACTGCAGCCTGGTCAGACAGCTCTAAAATTGCCATCTCAACATGGCAAAATTAACTTTTTGCCAGATCAAACCCTTCCTTACTAATATTAGTAAGCCACCAGTAGGAAAGGTCTTGGTAGTCCACCAGGTAAAACACAAAATTACCATTTTCACTGTAGTAAGGTAGGTGGTCCCATTGGCTAACATGGAGTATCACTAACCACAGCTCTAGGTGCTAACTTCTATTTGGGACCACCAAAGATATTACTCTAAGGTACCAAATTAATTGTTACATTAAACCCAACTCATTGCTAAGATCAGATTTAGGTAACGTTTAACAGAAAGGTGACTTTAGAAAGACACCTCTTTGCTGCTCAAACCTTCAGTAGCCTTTCCTGGCTGTCTGCAGCAGCTGTCGCCCAAGACAACATGCTGCCACCCTGCTAGGAAGTGTGAAACACTGCCAGGAACAGGGAACAAAGAACTGTTGGGGAAGAGGAGACCTTCTCCAGCAGAATGACTACCAGGCAGCCACAGAAGGCCCAGCTTCAAAGAGGCGACCACCTCAGAGAAGCAAATGGTGATAACACCTTCCCCTGCTTGCTCTGCTGTGTAGGAAGAGAGCCTGGCATCTCCTCCAGAGAGGGAAAACCTATTGCAGAACTGGTTTTCAAGGAGGAGTGGCTCATTATGCTGGGTACACCCCAGGGGTGTGCCCTGGGCTCCTCACAGTGGAAGAAGGCTTGCACCATCTTGGTTTAGGGAAGAGCGGTGTGTCCTGGGATTATTTGGCAGCCAAAGCCCCACGTAGTGACGTAAAGTGGGAAGAGCTGCCTCATGGCAACTATTGCCCCATTGGCTAGTAAGTCCTCCACTCCATAACGAGAACATGGCATAAAAGTGACACCCCAGACTCAGAGACCTCAGATCACTACTGGACAGGAAAAAATACAGAAGAACTGCCCTGCTGCTCCCTCGACCCAACAAAGAAAGACTGTCCCAAAGACTGGACTGTACATGCTGACCCTGAGGGACTCAGACAAAGAGGGCTGTGTCTTCTGTGCCCACTCGTGGAAAAGAGCTCCACATGTGCCAGGGCGGAAGTAATGACTCCAAGGGCTAGTTGGCTAGCCTTCGGTTAAGCTTCAGGATCACCAAAAGCTAAGGAACCCTGCACTTCAGGAGAGCCCAGCTGCTTAGGAGCACCTGTCTGCTGCTGGATGACTAAGTGCCAACTGGGTGACCGAGTCCTGACCTTCCTGAGGTGTGCCCAAGCCTGAGGGAGCCGTAGTGAAAGTGGGCCCTAGTTCACATAAAGAAAAGAACTGCTTACCTGTAAGCAACTGCTGCATCTGCTGTAAGCAGGAAACCAGCTGACCAGTGGTGACTGGTCCTGTACTGGACTCCCCTTCTGCCTCGTGGGACATCGAGTCCTGATGCCAAAGATGACCCCTGAGGTTCATGGACCCCGGGGTGGCCCCAGGAAAACTCACTCTATTTCTCAGCATCAATTCAGTATCCTCCATATCCAGCATCAGGACCACTTCTTAGCTGGACCACGTTATAGGAGAAATGTGCACAGAGGACCCTATGAGTAAACTGTGCCCCTGGACCTGAATGGTCCCTGTAACTGGCCCTCAACTCGTTACAGCTAGTCCAAGAGGATTCTAAAAGGCGTTATAGCCCATTCGCTGCAAACCGCTTGCAACGATTATTGCATCTAAAAGACTAAAATGTAAGTATTTACGAACCTTTGAATAATCAACCTCTGGTTCCCCTCAATAGATTTTTGTCATTTTGATGTCTATTTAAGGATAAAAATACACTCTATTTTGATAAATTGGTGTTTGATTTTTATTGTGTTGTGTTGCGTTTCTTTCTTACCTGTTATTTTGGTACTTCTAAATGCTTTATACCTGTTCCTTTGATTATGCCTGACTGCTCCGTGCCACAGCTACCCAAGAACGGGCAATGACTTTTGTTACTAAAACCTAACTGGACATGATAGAGATTGTGACATTATTATATGGTGAGGTCTCACAACCACACCACATAATACTCCAGTTTCTCACACCAGGCTAACCAGAGTGCAAGGGTGTGGTATTTTTTTTTTTTAACTCTGCTTGTCCAAAGGACTAACTACTACAGAAGTCTACAGGCCCTGTAATGAAATCTACTTGTCACACCTATTGCTTTCAGAAATGAACCCTATCCTATAATCTTTAACACTTCCCAAATGCTTTGGTATTTAAGGTGTCAGATCTACTTTGCTTTACCACCTCCCCAGGAAACTTTTATTTATCTGTTGCATTTCTCAGACACTCACTGTTTTCACTCTCCTCTCATGCTCCCTCACTTCAACCCCTGCAGGCGTGTTCTCTCATTTGGTCCACCTTCAAGCTCTATCACTTCTGCTCCCTTAAAACTCATTCTCTTCATCTCAGTCACTCTCGCCCTTATTTACCTTGGATATTTTCCATCCCTCCTCACTCTTTCTTCTGGCTCACTGCACCCTGAAACTGCTTCATAGTTCTCAGGAACTCTCATTGACTTTCATTACTTTCAGTTTGCTCATATCAATGTTGTTTTTGCTCTTTCCTCCATAGTCTTCCTTCCCCATCTCCCAACACTTTGAACTGCATGCCTCATAAGAATTTCTCTTCTCCCTTCCATGCAATTATATTGCTATTGTGTAAGAATTAGTTAAAGAAAATCACAGCACACAAAGTAATGCCGGGCAAAAAAGATCCAAAGCATGTCTAAAGAGGTCATGCATCAATAAGCAGATAGGCCCTCCTCCACCTGCAACCTGTTCCCATGCAGATGTCTTGCTACCATAAAGAACTACAGCAACATCATGTCACATTTATTTTATAGCACATGTTATAGGCTAGGGCACAAGTATAGCATTGTTTGTAGACTGAAAACCTGCAGATCAACCATAGTCTTTTTACAACCCTGACTCGGTTTTTACTACTGTTGCAATGCAGTGATTCATACTGGACACTTAGCGACAATAAATAATGATGACTTCACATTATGTGTGCCCCTTAACTCTATCTTACCCAAGAGCAGTTATGTGCACTTGTAATTTATACTGGAGTATGGCTGCAACTAATACTTAATAAATAACTTCTTGCCTTGAGTTGGCAATTTAAAAAGAAGCATCAGAGCTCTGAAGTGAGACTTGAATGGCTTATCCAGTCCTGTTCTTTTTTTTTTTTTTTTTACTTTGTGGTACTTGCATCATTTGTTCCTAGCAAAGTCGCAAGAGTAAAAGTGCCAAAATACAAAGTGGATAAAAACTAAAACTGAATGACATACACATTGTAACTCAAGACCTGTGGGAACTTATACAGGGGTATTTCATGATATCATACCACTCTTTAAGCCGTACGATATTAATGACCTTAGTGTTTATCAACACAGGACAGAAAGTATGCAAATTGTACTTGAATCTCAGCACAGTATGGAGGATGGATGCTCTGCTGCAGAGCTCCAGAGGAAAGTCAGAGTCATCCATAGTTGACACTACCGTTTAACTGTCATTCGGACCTTGGTTTCAAACTATGCTGCTTGGGCTGCAGTGAGTTTTTGTGCCTACTCAGACAGCCATGGCTCTGAGGGGCAGAGGACAGGGCAGGTAGTAACTGAGGTTTAATATTAATAATTACTACACCACCCACCAATCACTGAATCCAGATACACGCCTCATATTTCCCTGCCCTCAATTGTGTCTGTCTCTTTCCTGTAGGTACGATCAACAAGCAGCCAGAAACAACTGATGATTTGTCCAAAATGTAGTTTAAAAAATGGTGTGCCTCAACATCTGGCAAAATAAATAAATGAAAGACTGGGGAGCCAGAAAGCCGGCGTGCAAGATGGCCGCACTCGTGTGAGGCTCTTGCCATCCAGGACCAGTATCCAGTAATATCAGTGTGCAAGTGCAGGTCACCGCGAGCCCCCGTACGGCGCTGAGCTCCTGAGCACTCGGGAAGCCTGGATTCCTTGGTGGTGCGTGGTGAAAGGTCTCAGTCCAATGGCAGCAGCCACGAGGAAGCCGCGGCGGGTGAGCGCACAAGATGGCAGCATCGCTGGGCCCTTGATCGTTGTGGAGGCGCAGCATGGGCCGAGCCAGCTGGGGTGTCCGCTCAGGCTTGCCGCTGGCAGCAACTGTGAGGCTGCGGTGCATCGTGGGGGCGCATTGGTGCCTCGTGCTGTGCAAATGATGCGAGCCAGCAAAGCTGGTGAGCCCTTGCTTTGCCTGGGTGGACAGGCCTGAGTGATGACGTGGGTGCATGGGCTCCCTGCCCCTCCTCCTTACTAGTTATGCTACAGGAGCTCTGCCCTTGGATAGTGGGTCTGGTCGTGCCCGCCTCTCCACTAGGGGTGAGCCGGGACCACTGACTCGTCACTCCTGAACGCTGCTGATGAAAGTGCGACACGTTGCTGGACTAAGTGGGTGTGCCCTCGCTGCGCTGGACAGTTTGGCCGCAGCGTTGCTGCTCCTCTACAGGTGGGACGGTACTCTGCCTGGGATGCAGCCTCCTCTGGCCTGGTCGGGTGGCTGTGCTGGGATGGAGTGGCTGTGTCACTCCGCCGCCCCCTCTCCCCCTCCGGGGATGAGACAACAGGGCAGATCTCAGATGTAGGCACTCCTGATGCTGACATTAAGACTCTCCTCAAGGCAATGCAGGAAAGCGTAGCCTCAATTGACAACAAAATGGATGTGTTAACAGAGCAACTTGAGGCTGTTACTTATAAGATTGACAAACATGACAGTCAGCTAAAGTTGGTAGAGCAGAGGATTTCCAGAGAAGATGACTTGGCGGTCAAGGAGGACAAACTGCTCAACATGGAAAAGGTCCTCAGGGTAATTGCCATCAAGAATGAGGACTTAGAAGCGCAGTAGCGCCATAATAATATTCACATTCTAGGGGTGCTGGAATCTACCAACACTGGCCGACTAGACTATGTGGAGAAATTACTGGTGGGGATGTTTGGAGCAGGAGCCTTTTCTCGCTTGCTGATGGCGGAGAGAGCCCACCTCTCTTTGGGGGCTTGGCCGCCGCCGGTAGCACCGGCGTGGCCTATTATAGTCCGCCTGTTGAATTTCCATGATAGAGCCATTGCGCTCAGGGTGGCACATGAGAAGGGTCATCTTAACTTTGAAGGTCATGAGGTCTCCCTTTACCTGGACTTCACCATGGCAGTTCAGGAGAGGCTGCGCAAATTCGTCCCAGTGAAAAGAAGCTTGCACAGGTCGGAATACAATATGTCATATTACACCCAGCACACCCGAAAATTAGGCATAAGGGAACGCATTATGTCTTTCAGACTCCGCCGCATGGTATGGAGTTTCTACGTCGACTATCGAAGGAGCCCAGTCTGAGACTATAACAGAGATAGTCGATGGGGTCACGCACCCTGCAGTCTGACTCTGACTGATGATAATTCTAGTTGGATCCCTGTTGCCCGGGAGAGACACCTGGAAGTGTTGGGGGCCTCTTGTGTCATGCAGGATGCCCCACGAAAGAGAGACGCCCAATTCACCATGGCCTTGCTGCATAGGCGCTTGGTGGCTGATGCCTGCTCCTGATGTGCTACCCCTAGGGGCTAAGAATGGTTTGTGACTGGTCTCCGTTATATCTGTTGGTAGGAGGCGTGGCCAACCGCAGAACATGGCGGACGTCTTCTAGTAGAGCTCCGGGCCCGGGCTGCACAATCCTGCTCAAGCAGCCCTTTTCCCGACACTAATCGGAGCCCAGCGATAGCCGCATCGGATCCGCACAGTGGCGCCAGCAGACGGAGCTGATTCCGGGGCCGCTACGACCGAGGAGAGCAGTGCTGCGAAGGACGCGGCCTCGACGCAGGGGAAAGCAGAGCCGAGGAAGAGGCCGCGAGACCCGACGTCATACTGCCTGCAAGCTGCAGAAATAACACGCAGGCCTCACTAGACAGCTGTGAGGAAGCGCGGACGAATTGGGCCCCCGCACCAGCACCCGACACCAGCTGCGTTGCTGCCCACGGACCTGCCCCGACGGTAGGCGGTGAGTGCCCACAGATACCAGCAGCGAGCGCTCGGGCACCACAAGCACAAAGGGCTGCGGCGCCACACGGCCTGCAACAGGCAGCTCAGCGTAGCGGAGGGCCTCGGTGAGCGGCGGCGCCACCGGGGACAAAAGCGGTGGGAGCCCTGAATATTGCCAGCGGAGTGGTGACTAACTTTATTCACGGGGAAAGAGCCTGACCTGCAGCGAGCGTGAACGCGGCCATGGCGCATTTCATCGCGCACCTCCGCTAGTACCGCAGGAGTCGAGACCGGCAGAACACGACTCAGACTGCCCGGCTGATTACTAGCGATAGGATCTGCCAACGGGGAGAGACCGGAGACAGGCATTTTGTGGCACACGCACATAACCGCGCACAGACGGGCAGTTACCCAACTGCTTCGCACTGGCATGTAAATTTGCGATCATTACATTCAGGGGAAAGGCACTATCCCAGATATTGACGGCAAAGGTGTTGCCTGCGTGGATCATTCCCACCCTCAATCCCAAGTGCACTCTAACTCCTGTGACTGGTACACCACAGCGGAGCGCACACTGCCACCAACGTATGGGCGATTCGCGGTGTAGGCACAGAAGGCGGTCACTCGGGCCAGTGGTTTGGTGCACAACAAGGCGGCGCCTTGGATGAGCGACAGAACGATAGAGGGACGTGTTTGGTATCGGATGCGAGCCCCCACACCGAGCCAACGCCGGGAGGGGACTAAACTGTGGAATATTGCGCGGATGTTTGGTGGCCCTACTCCCTCGAAGTGAATCATACATTTACAACGCCCTAGACCATTATCTTGCTCCGAGCTGACCACAGCGTGCACACCCCACTACCAAACAGCAACGCAGCCATAGATTTCGTGAACACCTCGTCAAACATAGCTATGGGGCGCCAAAGCGGGAAGCTACAGGAAGCCGTCTCAAACACCGCCCAAACCCCGGAAGACCCGGAACATACCACCACTTCGCTGTCGCTCAGTTGCGTGCCGCCTACTAATGAGGAAGGCTCGATGGATAAACTGGACTTAATCCTACAAGAAGTTAGGGAATCCAGGAAGGCCATCGAACAACAAATCAGCGCCCTCACGACCGGACTCGCATTGCTTAAGGCAGACCATGCCAAGCTGGCAGACAAGGTGAAAACTAATGCCCTTACACTGGAGGAGATGTCCCCACAACACAAGCAGCACACAACACAGATTCAACAATTACAAAAACAAGTCACCAGTCTCATAGATCGTGTTGAAGACGCAGAAGGGAGAGCGAGGCGTAACAACATTCGCGTCATCGGTCTGCCAGAAAGAAGTGAGGGACCTGATGCGGCCCGATATATGGAACAATGGTTTAAAGACACCATCACCTCTGAGGGACTCTCAGACCAATTCTGCGTGGAAAGGGCGCACAGGATACCTACTGGTCGGCCAAAACCAGGAGCCCCTCCTCGACCTCTCATAGTCAGGATATTGAATTATAGAGATCGGGACATGTTACTTCAGAAGGCAAGAGAACTTTCTCAGATCAGATTTGAAAACTGTCGAATATCTTTATATCCGGACTATACGCTTCTGGTGCAACGACAACGATCTTCTTTCATGGCAGTCAAGAAAAATTGCAAGACCTGCAGCTGAAATATGCACTGTTATTCCCGGCACGATTGAAAATAATACATGAGCAAAAAACATATTTCTTCGAGAGCCCGGAGGAGGTAGAGGAATGGTTAGAGGTGATGGAACCGTCTAAACTAACGGGAGCCACCTCCCAAAGCTCATTCAGTTGTTCAAGACGTGCTGCAGATGCAGGCCGCCGCCGTGTCAGGAAGACGAACAGTAAGACGCACCCGCCAAACCAGACGCCGCAGCAAGTTCAACAGAGCAAAAACCAGGCACTCGTGACGGCCTCCACCTTTAGAGACAGTGCACACACTGTGGATACAGCCTCTTCTGACGACAACACGAACAGATCGGACTCGGAGGGCAGCATGGCGCTGTTCCCTACTGTGACGCCGCAGACGGCGGACGGTCTATTCGATTAAGAAACAATGGACACTGCTGGCTCCGATGCATGAACTCAAAGTAGTTCACATATCCTTTTCTATGTGATTTAAAATGGCGTAACTCTGCATTATCTCTTAGGCCGGGCTCCATTAGAGCTCAAACGCATGCAGTAGTGTCAGCATGAACGGCGTTGGCGATGACCCCCTATATGCGAACGCACTTTATGCACATAACACAGTTTTACAGGTTATGTTAAGTTGTATGGTCCGGAGTAGTTCCTCACCCGGGCCTAGTATTGGGTGTTACGGGGAGGGTGTTAGTCCTGGAGTACCAGCTGGACTTGATAGACTCAGTGGCTCCCATTTACCACAGGCACAGCCGTGGCTTATTTCTACATTGCGATGCATACGTCTAATACATATAACTTGTGGAGAAGTGTGGCTCAATGGTTAGAGCGGCAGACCCTGATGCAGAGATCTGGCCCGGGACCAGGGTTCAATTCCCGCCTCGGCGGGTCTTGGACTCAATTTCCTCGGACCTGATAATTCTCGCCTCGGTGCCTATTCTAATCATGGGTCCCACTCTGCAACTCTGGGCAATAGCTTGCTTAATCTCCACAACGGCCCCACCAGCGCTGGGATGCCTGGCTTCACCTTGGGGGTGCCCAGGAGTGGACATTTCACAGGGAATAGCCAGGAAGGGTTCCACAGCGGTATGCGTATAGCGCCAGGATGCCCCAGCTGGGGTGGCAGTGCGCTTTACAAGTACGAATTTACATAACTTAATAACATGGAACGTTCGAGGTCTAGGATCCGTACAAACAAGACACAGGGTACATGCGCAGTTACTTAGACGCAAGGCACAGATAGAATATTTACAGGAATCTCACATTATAGATCAGGAAGCAGTGAAACTCCGCAAGAAATGGAGAGGTCAGATTTTCTCCACCAATTACTCTGGATTCGCAAGGGGAGTCACAGTGTGGATCAGACACGGGGTACCCTTCACGGCATTAGAACAAAGTGGACAAACAGGGTCGATATATTTTTATACGGGGGACGTTAGATGGGGCACTCGTGGTCCTTAATAATATCTATGCCCCAAACTTCGACCAGGACAAATTCTTGTCCAACCTTAATTTGGCATTGGCAGGCTGGGAGATGCATCCATGGATCATAGGTGGTGATTGCAATGCAGTAATGGATGTCACATTGGATCGCTCCCACCCCCCATTACACGGTACGGGAGTGTCTAAACAGGCGAAGGCTCTTTGTGGGTGGACAGATGGTTGGGCACTATGCGAAGTGTGGAGAATGCGCTATCCAACGCATAGAGAATATTCCTATTATTTCCCGGTCCACCTACTACACACGAGAATTGATAGAATCTACTGCTCCAGAACAATCGCAATGCAAGTGACACATGCCACTTATTTGGCTAAGACTTTTTCAGACCATAACCCATTGCAAATAACTGTGAATTGGGGTAGAGTCCCCACTCCGGTACCCACCTGGAGAATGTGGCCGCAAACACTAGAGGACGCAGTATTCCGCACCACTATAGCTGACACAATCACACAATACTTTATGTTTAAATGTATTTATTGAATTTTCAAGAAACTCACAACATACAGAGATAGCAGTAGAATATTCGTGGTGCATTATCAGGTAACTTGTGGGTGGAGACATAGCCTGGAGGGAGTTTCCTAAAAGAGTAATGCATACTGTATAATGCCTTGTTCCTCTCCCTTGCGAAAGCAGCGCCCTGAATGAGTTCCTTCTGTAAAGAACTAAAAACAATAACAATAACACCCACCCCCCACCCCGTCCGGTAGTTCCTACGCCCTCGGAGGGCCAATGTGTAGCAAGTGCTGCTGTAGCGATAAAGTGTCCACGAGATCTATGGGGGTCTCCATAGATCCGACAGTCGTAGCACCCGTAGGTATTTGGGTTGTGTGACCTCATTGAATTCAGTCGATAACAATTTCAAAAAGGGGGCCCACACTGTCTGGAACGATGTAGTAGAGTTAGTCAGAGTGGCCGAAATGCGCTCCATGCCAAGGATGAACCAGAGTCTGTGTAACCACCCGTGTGATTGGGCAAAGTGGAGGTACCCCAGTGGGACAGTATGTTTTGCAGCGCGGCCCCTAGTGCCATCCCCATTTGGCGTCCCCTCACGCTCTTAAGTGGGTATGTGATGGGATTTGGAAGCCCCAAGACCACGTATACCGGTAGCCTCGGGATCTGTGTGTCGAACAGCTCGTCTACAACATCAAGGGTCTTGGTCCAGTAAGAGGAGAGCAGTGGGCAGTCCCATAGGATATGCAGTAGCGTTCCCTCTCCACCACAGCCCCTCCAGCAGGCAGAGCTGCGCTGCGGGTTGCCCCTGTGAAGGCGGACCGGAGTAAGGTACCAATAGGTAGCGATTTTCGTGGCGGTCTCTATGCTAGCCACATTGCAGCCTATGTGCTTCGCCCTGGAGTAGATCCCCTCCCAGTCTTTCTGCGTAAGCTCCCCTCCTAACTCCCTCTCCCATCTTTTCTTGCTCGGTGTGGTCTGTGGGTGCGTGGTGTGTCTGAGCATGTCATATATATTGGAGATCAAGCCCTTATCCGTAGTCTTTGTGATCAGCCATTTTTCGAAGTGAGTTAACATGCGGCCCCCCTCTGTTTTTATGTCCGGCTGAAGCACCCAGTGCCTTAATTGCATGTATCGATCCTTTTTCGCCTGCTGGGCTAGTCGGGAGTAGTTCAGGTGAACCGTTTGACTCACTGACGGCGCTAGTTCTAACCCCAGATACGGAATTGAATCCACTACCTGGATGTTGCACATGTCACTCTCTCGCCTTTTGAGCAATGCCGGTTCCGGGTGCAGGTCCAGAATGAGTGATTTCCCAACATTAACTTTGAAGCCGGACACTCCGCTGAATGTCTCCAGCTCCTCCAGAAATGCCGGAAGGGAGACCCTAGGCTCCTCAAGCGCCGCTATCACATTGTCTGCATAGAGACTGATTGTGTGCGTTTCCCCCCCAAATGAAATGCCCCGGATGGTGCGGTTGTCTCGGACTCTTTGCGCGAGGGGTTCGATGTACAAAGCAAAAAGGAGGGGAGACAATGGACATCCCTGCCGTGTCCCCCTCCGGATCGCGAAGGGCTGCGAAGTTGAGCCATTCACCCTGATGTGGGCCGCAGGACCGTTGTAGCAGCAACCCACCCATTCCCTGAATCTCTCACCCAAACCAAATTTAGCCATCGTGTGTCCCAAAAAGCACCAATCTACACGATCAAACGCCTTTTCGGCGTCTATGGTCAGTAGGATCGCATCTAGTTTTGTATGATTGGCTTTATCCATGAGATGTAATATCCGTTTGGTGTTGTCCCCGCATTGGCGGGATTGAATAAACCCAGCTTGATCCGGCTCAATTAAACTGAGCATGCATGGGCTTAGCCGGGCCGCGAGTATGCCAGTAAATATCTTGAAATCTACATTGAGAAGTGATATTGGGCGGTATGAGCCGCATTGCTGCCGGTCCTTGCAGGGCTTTGGCAGAACCACTATGGCTGCCCCCAACATTGTAGTGGGAATTGTGTCCTCCCCTCCAAAGGAATTAAACAGTCGGACCAGCAGCGGGGCCAGCAAGTGACAGAATTTCTTATAGTAGAGGGCTGGGAACCCGTCTGGGCCGGGAGACTTAAGCAACTTAAGACGTGATATCGCAGTGATGACTTCTTCTATTCTAATGGGAGCGTCCAACTGTGCCGTCTGATCAGGCGTAAGTGTGGACATTTCGACTGAGTCAAGGTAATCTAGCGTCGCCTGATCCGTTGATGCGTTGGCAGTGTATAGATTCTGATAAAAGTCTCGGAAGGCCCTCGCTATGTCTTGATCTCCCGTTATCTCCTCACCTTCACTGCCACGCAGCGAGGATACTGGAGTTCGTTGTCTCTGGGCCCTAAGTCTAGCAGCTAGTAAGCGGCCCGTGCGGTTGTCCCCTATGTAATAAGAGTGTTTTAATCTGACCGCCGAGTATTCAGCCCTGTCCAAGTCCAGTCCTGCCAATTGCGCTCTGGCGGCCTTAAGTTGGCGCCACACGCGAGGTGTCCCAGTTCTACTGTGGACTCTTTCAAGCTCCTGCACCTGCGCGGCCAATGTCGCGCGAAGTTCCTTGCGCTCTTTATTGTCTGCCGCCGCTATAGCTATCAACTCGCCACGGATGACCGTTTTCAACGCCTCCCAAAGAGTCGTGGGGGATATATCTGGCGTGTCATTAATGTACAAGTAGTCCTGGATACGTTCGGTGAGTTGCTGCTCCACGGCCTGTTTGTGTAGCATCGTTTCTCGGAGCCCCACGGGACCTGCCTGGGTCCCGTGGGGAATAACATGGTCACCGCCACTGCCTCATGATCCGATAACGCCGCTGGCTCGATGCTCACCGATCCCACCGCCCCAGCAATCTCCCGCGTGCCAAGAAAATAATCAATGCGAGCATAGGATTTATGTGCATGAGAGAAAAAGGTGTACTGGTGAGAGGTCGGGTGTGCCTACCTCCATAGGTCCACGAGACCCATCTCCCGCAGCCATTGTTTCCCTTCTCTTGAAAGCTCCCCACTCGGTGAATATGTGGATTGGGTTCTATCTTTGCTTGCATCCATCACTAAGTTTAGGTCTCCCCCAATGAGGGTCATGCGATTCTGGGACGCCAGTGAGTCAGCTAATGCCTGTTTGAGGAAGGCTTCCTGCCCTGTATTGGGAGCATATATAGAACCTATCACCATGGTATGTGGACCGATCCGCAAGGCGTGAACCAGTAGCCTCCCCTTTATTTCGGCCACCTTCTCGAGCACCACTCCCGGGCAACGTTTAGCAATGAGTATGGTAACCCCTGCCTTCTTTTCCCCCCCCCCCGAGGAGGAAAAATATTGGTGCGGGAACGCCTTAGAGCGCATGCGATGTTGATCTCCCACTAGGAGGTGAGACTCCTGTAGGAGACATACGTCTGCTCCCGCATGTTCCAAATAAGACAGTATAGCTCGTCGTTTGATTGGATTGTTAAGCCCTTTAACGTTAAGGGTAAGGACCTTTACCTCCCTAGTAGCCATGGCCTACGTTGACCCTACGCGCTAGTGTGTCTCCATGTGTATGTCCCGTGTCCCAACCCAAACATGGACCCCGACCCGCGGGGAAGAGGCAGATGCTCATGGAGGGGAACCCAGAATCCCCCGGAATGGAGATGTGAATCAGCCGTATGTTCAAAGCCCTGTCATAGTGTTGCGCCAAAGCACTATCTGTGATGTCAATCTCCCGAACTACCGGACAACCCACCCACCCCCCCCCAACCTTTCCCCCCCCCCCCCCCCCCAAGGCCCAACAGCCCCCCCACCTTAAACTGGGGTCTGTGTTTTCCACTGTGACCCCCTCCCTCAAATCCCCCCCTTACCCCCTCCCTAACCCCAACCAAGTAGTCCACAAGTTCAGTCATTGTCCCGTGCCCGTCATCCGTAAATGGGGGCACGTGGTAAGTAAGAATCGGGGTGTACATGTGGACCAAGCAGCCCGGACGCCCCGTCCCCGGACCCCGCCCATTGCCATGTCAGTGCCACATCATTCCCCCTCGTAAAATCATGAAGGGGTCATAGATGCAGTGTCCTTCAAGACCGCCTCAACAGCCGCCTGCCTTTCTTGCGCCAAGGCGTTTGGATCCGGGCGTATCTCCACGCCAGGTGAGCGTCTGCGGCCCACACGTTGCCATCCCTCCCCAGGTGGCTTCTGTGGGCATTTCGGGGAGCTCTCCGGACTCTGGGTCTCCAAGCCCAGGACCTGGCAGGATTCTTGGAAGGATCGAAGTTGGTAGAGTATGCCGTTCCATCTGAAGATCAGGCGAAAGGGATGCCCCCAGGAGTATGCCACTCCTCGCTCTCTCGGGTGTGTGGTTACTGCTTTGAAGGCCTTCCTCCGTTGTAGAGTGATGGCGGACAAATCTTGATAAAGGGCTACAGGGTAACCCTGGAATGTAAGGGGCTGGTTCGAGCGTGCCGCTCGCAAAATGCGCTCCTTCAGTGGGAAGTCAGGAAGGAAGGCCAAAATGTCCGGCGGTGGGGCAGGGGCCCGCCTCTGCAGACCCACTCGGTGTGCCCTGTCGATGCGAATGTCAAAGTCTGTTGATTCACCCAAAATGTCTCGGAAGAGACCCTGGAGATATTGGGTCACGTCTGCCCCTTCTGCCTTCGACGGGACCCCTCTGACGCGGATGTTATTCCGCCGTGAGCGGTTTTCGAGGTCCTCCGCTTGTGCCTGTAGGTCAAGTTGTTGGTCGCGAAGGCGGATGACCTCCTGCTGGAGCTGTTCGATCTCTTCGCCTTTGGCCAGCTCGTTTTCTTCGATTGCCGCAACTCTTTCCCCTATTTCATCAACGTCACGTCGAATTTCTTTTACTTCGCCCGCTACTTCATTTTTGAGCGTCTGGAAGTCTTCGCGTAGGACGTTAAACAGTGATTCCAGGAAAGATCGAGTGATCGGGACATCTCGGCCCTCCGCACCTTCAGGGGTAGTTGTAGTTGGTGGCGTTCTGCTGCCTTTGTCCCCAGTCAAGGGCCCTTTGATTAGCATCTCCTTTAGGGACCTTTCCCCCTTCCTCCGGGCTGAGGCCATCGTCACGGCGCGCCCTGTGGAGTGGCTAGGTATGGTGCCTGTCGTGTGGCGTAGGCAACGTCTCGGTGGGGCCAGTGACTACGGGGAGAGGGCCGTTTGTCTGGCAGTAACCCGTGTTAGGGGCTGATGGCCTCTCCTCGTTTGCTGCCTGCGTCTTGGGTTAGGGTGGTATTCCAGGAGGCACTATGGGAGAGTTGGGGTCCCGATGCACCTTCAGTCCTCTGGTCTAGGGTCCGACCAATCGGGGCAGGAGTCGCGTTGCACTCTATCTACGGTTTGCCCCTCTGTTCGCTGCTCCTCCGATGGGGCCTGGGTCTCCGGGCCTCCTCTCCCCCCCCGCTCCGCCAGTGGCGGGTAGGCACCGAGGCGTGTACCTCCGGGGGCCTCCTTCAGCGTCTTCTACACTGCTGGGGTGTGGAGTACCCCGACGCCGGCAAACTGTCCCCAAGTGCCTTGTGTCCCCTGTGTGCGCGCTGCCCCCTTGTGCTTTCTCGATCGGGGCCGCCGGCCTCGTGGTCCTGTAGGCGTATATAGGAGGACACTCTCCTTCGGCGGCGTAGGACCCTGGCCTCGGTCTTGCGTGCCTGGGTTCGGGCTCCTCCACAACCCAGCTCTGCGTGGGCGGCCGACTGCTTAAGTGGTGAGTCTCTGGTGGCGCCGGGGCTAGGGGCACAACGTCGCTCTTCCCACTCCTCACCGCCCCTGTCCGCACCTCTGGCTCGGGGTGATGGCCTATGCTCGCGCCCCTAAGGCCTGAAGCCGCGCTCTAGAGTGGTTGTGAAGCCTGGGCCCGGGCCTCCGCAGACCCGCTCTGCTGCGCGCCACCGCCTCTGCCGTGTGCGCCGCTGCTCCGGAGGCTCACTCACGTGTGTGCCGAGAGCGTCCTCTGATCACCGCTCCGTCACCACCTCCGCAGTGTTGGCGCCGCGTAGACCACGCGACCGGCGTACCCTGCTCCGATCCAGGCGCCATTGCTGTCGCTGGCCGCGGGAACTCGCAGGCTCCTATCATGGAGGTACGGCGGCCGTCGGTACCCGCAGTGCTGCCGCTGTGCTTCTGGTAGGTTTACCCCCTACGGGCTGCTCAGTCAGAGGGGGATTGCGTATAGAAAAGGCCGGTTTCAGGGGCCGAAGACGAGGAGCCCACGGGCTATGCAACCAGTCAGATCGCCATCTTGGCCACGCCCCCCACAATACTTTATAGAGAATAGTAACACTGCATCCACCATCTTGATTGAATGGGATGCCTTTAAGGCAGTCATACGGGGCAAGGCAATTAGTGCGATAGTGGGCACCAGGCAGGAGGCACACAGAAACCTCGTGGACACAGAAAATAAAATTAATATGTTGGAACAAGAAGCCACGCATGACACCGACAAACGAGCCCCACTGCAAGAAATACGAATTCAACACGCAGAACTATTAGAGTCCCTTAGAGTCATTGACTACCAAAGGTACACGCAGATGCGCCACACAGAAGCGGACAAATCCGGGACACTATTGGCCAAACTACTGCGGGGTGACCCCCCCACAATTATAATTAATGAAGTCATCACCCCCACGGACGTTACAGTTCATACCCAACACGACATAAATGATGCCTTTAGTCAATATTACGCTACATTATATAGCAATCCTGATATAGCAGAGAGAGCTCACATTGACGACTTCCTGTCTGCCCTGCCATATCCACATTTGACTGCAGAAGTCCAGAAAGACCCAATAGGCCCCATTACTAAATCTGAAATCAAAATTGCAATAAAAGGACTCCCGCGCAACAAAACCCCTGGGTTGGACTGGCTCCCGGCCGAATTTTATGACATACGCGGATTCCCTTGCCCCCCAACTGGAAACCCTATATAATAAAGAGCTGGAATTGGGCAGCTTACCCCTTTCCACAGCACAGGCACTGGTGGTCTCACTCCCGAAACCAGGTAGAGACCCCACAGATATGTCAGGTTACCGCCCACTGTCTTTACTAGCGACGGAGTATAAAATACTCAGCAAGGTGCTAGCAAATAGGCTCCTGCCAAATTTAAATAAACTTATACACACAGACCAAAATGGTTTTCTTCCAGAACGCAGCACATCATTAAATATCAGACGGCTACATCATTTAATGTCGACTGCGCCAGAACACAATGAATATGCAGGATGTATTGCACTGGATCTACGACAAGCGTTTGACACACTACAATGGGACTACATGTTTAAGGCACTGGGGAAGTTTGGTTTGCCCGCAGAATAAATTAAATGGCTACGTTTACTATACGACGCCCCTACTGCTCGCGCCCGTACAGGGGGACACATTTCGGCCGAATACTCGATACACATGGGTACACAGCAGGGGTGCCCGCTGTCACCACTCCTATTCATCCTTGCGCTAGAACCCTTAGCACTTAAATTATGTACAGAAGCACATCGCCTCGGCCTACAGATCGGTGCCACAACGCACTTATTCTCCACTTATGTGGATGATATCATTCTCTATGTACGGGATCTCCGGGCTACCCTGGATCCTATCGCTGATATCTTTCGGAGATTTGAAGAGATAGCGGGCTTGGCTATCAACGCAATGAAGTCACACGCCTTTTTCTTTCGAGAGACTGCGCACCCTGTAGAAATCACGTTTGGATCCTATGCACTCCCAGTAGCGCAACACACGTTCAAGTACTTGGGCATACAAGTATATCGGACGCACACAGACATGCTAGAGGGTAATCTTAATAGAGCGATCAGATCCATACGTTCGAGTATTGCCTTCTGGACTACACTACCGCTCTCGGTTATAGGCCGAGCGGCCATATCCAAAATGGTGGTCCTCCCACGGCTGCTATATTATTTTACCAATCTGCCAATTCTAATACCACATACCACCTTTAAACTATTGAACACCATGCTTATAGATCTTATATGGGGGACTGATAGACGCAGAATAAGCCTTAAAAAGCTACAACTCGGAACAGACAGAGGAGGCTTGGGAGTCCCTGACCTTAAAGCATATTACTATGCATGCCAACTGCAATGGCTTTCCTATTGGACGGCTGGCCGTAATCTACACTAAATAGGATACACTACACAAGATATAGCTCAGGGTACCCTACATACTCTGTTACTACCTAGTAGCAAAACCCCCCAAAATCTGCCGCCCCTACTACGCACAGCACTACAGTGATGGAAAGCGACGCTACAATATATTTCCCTGCACCCTTCATACACCGGAAACATTCCCCTATTGGGGATTCCATTGGCTACCGGAAGAATAACAAAGCGCAGAATCGCACCCTGGCTTGAAGAGGGGATTAGCACGGTGACTGATTTATTCAATAATGGGATACTCATG
Organism: Calotriton arnoldi; assembly: GCA_963921515.1. Lineage (NCBI taxonomy): Eukaryota > Metazoa > Chordata > Amphibia > Caudata > Salamandridae > Calotriton > Calotriton arnoldi. Next base: position 395,293 of record CAWUFW010007309.1, on the reverse strand, counting down.
GACCATGACAATTTCGTGAGAGAAACAGGGGCACCTGACCATTTATATCTACTACATGCCCCACTGTTGCAATATGTTAAAACGCAATGGGCCCCTCAATGACAGGAACCCCCCACACACGAGTTAGTTAAGGCTTTATACTACATAGGAAGAGGAAGACATCTCATTAGGTGGCTTTATGTAGGAATACGTGCGCATGCTGCGATTGAACTCACTGCATTACGAAACACTTGAGCAGATGACATAGGGCGGGACCTGGCGGATAAAGAATGGGTTAGAATTATAGAATGCCCTAAAAAGGTATCCAGAAATGCGAAATTTAAATTTATACAGACCATGCTACTCCACAGAGCTTACCTCACCCCTAAAAGATTAAACCGGATGTTCCCACAGACACAACATCATTGCCCCAGATGCCAATCGGAAGAAGCTGATGTGATACATATGATATGGCCATGCCCCCGCATACGAGGGTTCTGGGATTCTATCAGGCGACATACACGGGTTGTCACACAAAGAGAAATAGGGAATACTATAGAGGAATGTATTTTAGGACTGCATAAGAGATCGTCTAAACAAAAGTACAAAATAGATTCACAATCCTGGCCCTAATTTTAGCAAAACGAGCCATCACTATGCGCTGGAAATCAATGAAACCCCCCACTGAACATAATTGGCATAGTGAGCTGGTTCGCTGGGGCAGCGCCGAAAGCGCTGCAATAAGAAGGGAGGAAGCCAGAGGTATACGTAAAATCCCAATAGCCATGGAATGGGACACCATGCTGGAAGCCCTTAAAAACCTTGATTTGGACCCTAATGTTAATAATTTTAACCCACAATCGCAATAATTGAAAAGTCTAACTTGAAAGAAATGTACATGTACTGTAAATCGGACTTAACATGCAAAGTTATTATTCTTCAATCACGGATATGGTTTTATATGTTGATGGTTTTGAGCTGCGATTAAGAAATTACAAATATGCGTTTCACCAGGACTGGAGGGAGGGGGGGGTGGGGGATAAAGTGGGTTAAGTTGGCCACAGGCTGCGGTACATCAAGTCACGTTGCTGTTATACTGGTCCAGATAGGGAACGAACTGATTTAGGTCATTGATTGTCTCAAACTGCCGGATTGTTAGCGCGACAAATATCAAACGTGCAAAGTTATTGTATGCTAACTTATCCCAATCCGGTAAAAGACTACCTGATCTCTTTCTTTCTTGTAACACAAAATGTTCCCTAGCACTGTGCCCGTTTAAAGAAAACTTAATAAAATTTGTTTAAAAAAAAATATCTGTTGGTATGACATTCACACCTCTAGATGTCCTGGAAAACCATTGGCAACCACTGAAGATGACAAACTGCCTCTCATGGAGGCCCCCGGAAGGTTTGTCCCCGTTCTACAGATATAGGTACTTTGTGTGTTACTCTTTTGATTCTGGGTTGTTGAGGGCGATATTAATGCTTTCTCTGGGATTCTTGGGTGGAGTGCAGTTCTTGGTGGGATTGGGCCATCAGAGTTGAGTCTCCGAGTGGGTGTGTGAGTCTCTGAGTGAGTCGGTACATATATTGTGTTAGTTTTATGCAGAGTGGAGCATGTTGCGTCTATATATTATGGTTTGGGGACATTGCAGTAGGCACAGATAGGACTTGCAGGCACGAGCGAAAGTATACAGGGCTTATTGATGGCTACCAGGGGAGGGCTAATTCTTGCCCCTGTTTAACTTGGAATGTCAGAGGACTTAATAATCACCAGAAAACCAGGCAGGTCTCCGCCTATCTAGACATGGTGGGCATTGTACTCCCGCAGAAGACCCACCTAACTACGGGCTCAGATGAGGGGTTGGGGGGAGGAGTTGGTCATCCTGCCATGTCACTTTCTCATATTGTTCCTACATAAGAGGGGTGCCATATTAATTTGGACGGGTGTACCCTTCGTACAGGATGGGTCACTCACGGATACACAGGGACGTTACGCCATACTATGGGGCAGGCTGGGCCCCACACAGCTCACTAATGTCAACAGCTATGGGCCAAACAGATGGTCTGGCATTCTTTGATCCCTTGTGGGATAGAGTATTGTCTACTGGTTCACAGGCTCTGCTAAAGACGGGGGCGGAGGGGGGATTTTAAATGTGTGCTACAACACTGGTTCGATAACACTTGGGTGCCTCCCGGTGCTGAAGCCACAGCCGCGGCATGCTTGAGGTCCATAATGGAGGACCATGAACTACTTGATATATGGAGGCATATATTCCTACACTGTAGAGGGCACCTACTACTTGCACATACACATGGTCTCGTTTGGACTATTGGCTCCTCTCGGAGGACATGGCACCTTGGGTACATGAGGTAACACAGTTGGCACGCACTTTGTCGGACCATGCCTCAGTCCATTGTCACGGTTGGTTCCAGGGGAGCCCGAGAGTGGATTCTTTTGGAGGCTGTCTCCTGCGATCCTATTGGAGTGTGTTCCTAGACTACTATAGTGAGCTGCAAGCCAATACAGGGGGAAGGACTGCCACGCCGGTGGAATACTCCTTGGAGAATATGGCGATTGGTTGACAGAATGAGGCCAGATGACTCTTTGTACTGCAGCCATTTCCTGTGGAGGAGCTGTGGGAGGTAGTGGGTGCGCTCCTGTGGGTAAAGCACCGGTGTCGGATTTTATAAACTATATCTGGATTTGCTGGCTCCTAAATTGTTGGCGGTCTTCGAGGAGGCGCGGGTGAATGAGGTTCTCCCGCACTCTACACGAGAAGCGGTGATCATTACACTTCTTAAGCCTGATAAACCGGTGCAGAGATGCGACTCCTACCAGCCCTTGTCGCTCAAAATGTGATACAAAAATCCTGGCGAAACTGATAGAGTGTCTGACTCTGCTCCTCCCTTAGCTGGTGTGTCCTGATCAGGCTACTTTTGTTGCAGGTCGCTCTATGGCTCAAAATCTGCATATGTTACTTGCGGTTCTTCAGGATTGTTAGACCTGGCACCATTGGCATGGGTCTCCCTTCCATTTTTTTGCCTTTACCTCCTGTGTTTTGCTGTGTGTTGGACTCCATTTTTGCTGGTCTAGATGCTTTGGGCACTTTGCCACTGCTGTTCAGTGCCAAAGTGCAAGTGCTCCCTTTGTAAAGTATTGTTATGGATTAGTGATTCAATGATTGGCTTATTTGGTTTACTTGTCAGACCCTAGTACAGTACACTATGTGTGCCCAGGGCCTGTAAGTCAAATGCTGCTGGTGGGCTGGAGCACGGATTGTGCCACCCACAGAAGCAGCTTGTAAAATGTGACTCAGGCCTGCATTGTGGAGCATGTGTGCAGTCTGGGGCTGCCATGTCGACTTAAGTGCACACACTTGCCAGTCCCTAAACCTTCCCTTTTCTACATATTAGTCACCCCTAAGGTAGGCCCAAGGTACCCCTGTGGGCAGGGTGCATTGTATGTGTAAGGTAGGACATGCCCTGATGTGTGTGGCATGTCCTGATAGTGAAATACAGCCAATTTCGTTTTTCACTATTGCAAGGCAATCTGTTCCCATAGGCCAGAATGGGGTGTATGTTTATAACATCTTATAAACATAACTGACCCTAGGAACAAGATCGAAAAGTAAAGTTTAGCATGCCTGAACTCAGAATGTGATAATATATCTTTTAGTAAGGGTGATTTTTACATTCTGGGTTTGAAAATACCACTTTTAGAAAGTAGGTATTTTCTTGCCTAACCATCCAGTGTGCCTCTGCTAGGTTTGTGTATTGCATGTCTGGCTTTTGGATGACAGGGGCTGGAGAAGGGCAGTGGTTCCAGAAGTCTGATGAGTCAGGGCTCGGCTGAATAGACCTGGGCTGTATTTAGAGTAGGGGGAGGAGATTTCCTTTTCACCTGAATAGGCCTGGTCTGCCTTTAACAATGCTGTCTCCACCTCCTGCCAGGAAGTTGCACCAGTGAGGACAGAACTGGTTTTGGCTGGGTACAGACCCTCTCTGCCTTCAGAGAACAAAGGATTTTGGTGTATAAAAAGAGGGGCACAGACCCCAGACTTTTAGATCACTTCTGGGAAATCAAGAGGAACCTTTGCCAAGGAGAAGAGCCGGATCAGCTGAGGAGGAATACTGCCCTTGTGCTGTTTGCTGTTTGGGGGTTGGCCTGCAGTGGCTACTTGCTGCCAAGGAAAGGAGAAAAGGACTTTGCTGTTTGCTTAGCCACCTACTTGAAGATCATCTCCAAGGGCCTGAAACTGAGCTTGCCTCCTGTTCTGAAGTCTCAGGAACACAAAGACTTCATCCCTTCTGTCTCTCTGCATCTGGAACTGCTGTTTCAGCTGCTACAGAAGGAAATTGCAACACCGACGCCGGCGAGCGAAGCCGTAACCTGCATCGAAGCCGTGGGCACCGCTCGTGAAGAGCAAGACGCACCGCCCCGACCTGCACCGTAGGCCCGACGCCTGCTGACGCCGTGCCGCATCGACTCCGAAGCCGTCATCGAGGCTGCTGCCTGTACCGGAGCCTAGGACACCGCTCTTGACGTTCACGACGCACCGTCCCGACTCGCACCGCAGCCCCGACTTCATCGACGCCGGTGCTTCATCAACTCTGAGCCGATTCTCAACGAGGGTGACTCCCGAATCCATCGACATCGCACCGTCGTAAGGTACCGACACCTCGCCGCCATTTGTGACGTCACCTCCCCGACACAGTAAGGAACCAACGTCTCACCTCCCCTGCGCTGCAGTAAGGAACTGAGGCGTCACCTCCCCTGGAGTCGTAAGGAACCGACGCCGCAGTCGCCAACGAAGCATCACCTCCACGACGCCGTGCACCGTCTTTGCTTTCATCAATTCCAGGTACTGTTCTTTGTGGGTCTGCTTGACTCCAGGCCCGACGCCACGGACCTCGCGGTCGGCGCCGTACTTTGGAATTTTCACCTGTCACGACGTCGTAATAACTCCAGTTGGAGTTATTTGTTCCTAGGAACTTTATTTAAGTGAATAACCTATTTTTAAGGATATTTTTTGATACTGTATTGTGGATTTTTGTCGTTTGATCTTGTTTTGGTTTAGATAAAGATTACTTATTTTTCTAAACTGGTGTGGTGTCCATTTGTAGTGTTTTCACTGTGTTACTGTATGTGTTCACAAATGTGTTACACAGTGCCTCTGAGATCAGCCTGTCTGCTCGTGCCAAGCTACCAAGGGGGTGAGCAGGGGTTATTTTAGGAGTGTGTCCCCCTTACCCTGATTAGAAGCAAGGGTCCCTATTTGGACAAAGGTACCTACCTCTGCCAACTAGAGACCCCCATTTCTAACATTGGTGGTCAGCGGTGAGGATCCTGGACTTGCATTTGTGATTTACATACAGTGATTAGTGTACACTACTAGTGAGTGCAGACCATTACGCAACCACATACATTTTGGTAGAGTTTTTCCCTGGAATTTTTTGCATCTTGAGAACTGCCAATTTTCACTATGAGTAAACCAGCATCCATTGCATCTGTGGATATTGAATTTGAAGAGGAGAGGGTTGATACCTACACTGTGCCACAACTTAAGGCCATCTGCAAAAAATTTAAAATCTCCGTGAGAGGCCTCACCAGAAAGGAGGAGTTCCAAAAAGGCGCTAAGGGCCTGGTTGGAAGCAAGGAATGCCAGTGGGCAGACCGAGGAGCCTATGGTGGAGGGGGAGAATTTAGAAGGGCAGCAGGAAGGGCTAGTGGGCTTAACTGGAGGGGGAGTGCCTTCTAGGGAAGGCAGCAGTGTATCTTCAAGGGGTCCATCTCCAGAAGAGTTGGAGGACAGGGAGAAAAACAGAGTGCATGAAATGGAGCTTGCTAAGCTCAAGCTGGGGAGCCAGGGTGACTTAGAGAATAAGAGGTTGGAGTTGGAGAGCAAGAAATTGGCCATGGAGGAAAAGAAGATGCTTTTAGAGCATGAGAGTGTGTTGAGGGAGCTGGAGCTGAAAGCGAAAAGCCTATAGATCACTCCCTCTGGTGGCAGCACACCATCAGTTCCTGAGGAAGGAAAAGTATACATCCCCAAAGATGTGATCAAAGATTTCATGAAGGAAGAGGACATTGGGCAGTGGTTTAAGGCCTATGAGATAGAGATGAAGTCCCACCGGGTCCCTGAGAGAGATTGGGGAGCGGGGTTGTGGGGCCGCTTCATAGGTGAAGGGAGGGAAACCTTACTAGCTTTGCCCACTGAGGATCAGATGTCCTATGCCCCCATGAAGGAAGCCTTGAAGGGGTCTGGCGGTGCCGGATTTTGAAGTATATTACCTTGCGGCCCAGCTTCAGTGGCTTACTCAGGCGGTGGCTCGGGAGTTCCGGGGACCAGATGGTCCTGAGGGGAGATGGGTTCCACGGCACATCTTATCCTTTATTGTTTTACAACAGCGGTTAAGTCTTGAGCAGCTCACTGGTGAAGAAAGGACGTTGCAACTCTGTTGGAATCGGTGTCAACGCAGGGCGGGGGTGGCTCGTCCTTATGCTCCGGAGATCCCTCTGGGGATGTGCACGGCCCTCCCGCATGGCGGGGATTGGTCAGCACTAGCTCAGTGGGAAACCTTGGGAGTGCAGATGGTGGGCGATCTTTATGGCGACGGGGAGCTGTTGCCATTCCAGGACTTGCGGGATAGGTACGGCCTCCCCCGGGGAGATTATTTACTGCACTCTGCCCTCGTGTCAGCTCTACAATGCCATTGGAAGGAGGGGCTATTGGAGCCGCTGACCTCACTGGCGTGTCAATATGTGGTAATGGCAGCGGGCACCCTTAGAGCGATTACGTGTCTTTACAGGTGTATGCTGACTGAGAAGCTGGAACCACTGCGAGATTTGCAGGGGAAATGGGAGGCGGACCTAGGTACAGAAATTCCTGAGAAGACCTGGGCGCTGTTAGTCCGGAGGAACTGGAAAAGTACAAGGAATGCCAGGTTTCAATTAGTTAATTTTTTCATTTTGCATAGGGCATACTTAATACCTGCCAGACTTAATCGATATTTTGACATGGACACCGCCAAGTGCCCACGCTGTCGGCTGGAGGGGCGAATTTCCAGCATATGATGTGGGGTTGCCCCCAACTGGGGCGGTACTGGGAGACTGTGATTGAGACACTGCGGGGGGTGACTGACCGAAACATAGAAACTGACCAGGGCACCTGCTTATTGCATTGGTTCCCGCACACCCCTAAGACAAAAGTGACGAGCAAGTTCATTGATTTAGGACTGGTATTAGCTAAGAGAGAGATTACATCCCATTGGAAAGCGGCTAGTGGGCCCGTGGCTGGGAGATGGAGGGCGGAGTTACTCAAGTGGGCACGGAGTGAGGGCACGCTCAGATTCCAGCAGGCAGCACGCATAGAGAATGTAAAATCGTTGGAGGCAGCGCAGGCGTGGGAGGTACTGGTAGCAGCGCTGCAGGTACCGGAGCAGGAATCGGAGGGGGACACAGACTCGGGAACAACAATGGGGTCGCCGCCGCGTGAGGCGGCGAACGAGCAGCGGAGAGCCTCCCAGGTGTAGCAGTACTCTGATCCCATAGGGGCGGGTGTGTCAGCGAGTCATCGGGTTGCGAGTACCTGAAACAGTACACAAGTCAGGTTGTAGTTACTTACTAGCGAATTGTGAATGGATTGGGCACACCGGTGGAAGGGGCAGGGAGGGGTAGGAGGGTGGGATAAGGCGGGATTTATTGAGTTTTGTATGTTAGATAATGAGAGTAGTATTCGCAATTGCTCTGAGTTATTGTGCTGTGGTGCACTCAACCAAGACTATGAGATGCGCTGATGGCCGCGAGCATGTAAGGAGAGGGAATAATGTTTTAATGTGTAATTGTATTTTGGGTTGGTTTTGAAAATCAATAAAAATATATTTAAAAAAAATGTAAAAAAAATGAAGGAAGCCTTGATAGCCAGGAATGGGTTGACCCCAGAGCTTTATCGGCAGAGATTTAGGAACTGCAAGAAGCTGGAGTCAAGTACTTGGGTGGAGTATGTATCTTACTTTTGCAGAACACTGGATGGATGGGTGAAGGGTAGCACGGTAACTGACTTGCAGGGGCTCTATGATTTGGTTGCATGGGAGCACTTGTCCAGTAGTTGTTTTCCAGAGCTACGCCAGCACCTGATTGATAGTAAGCTGACTGATCCCAGGAAGCTTGCTGTGGAGGCGGACCGCTGGGTCAGTACCAGGGTCCACAAAGGTCTTGTGGGAGACTCCGCCAAGGGTGGGCAGGGTCCCCAGCAGAAGAGTGGGGGGGACAAAGGTAAACAAAAGGAGTTCCAAAAAGGGCCCCAAAGTAATCCCCAAGGGAACCAAGGTAAGGGTTCCCAGCCTTCCACTGAAAAGAAACCATGGGTCCCGCCAGGTAAGCCTGTGCAGAAGGGTCCCAAGACCGGTTTTAGTTGTGGTCAGGTGGGCCACTTCCGAGGGGATCCTAAGTGTCCCAAACCGGTTACCACTGCACCCACTGGTGCACCACCCCGGGAACTGGCTAGTGTAGCCTTGGGGGAGGAGTCGGGAGCCCAAGGTGGGTGGGATCCTGCAGAGATGTCCCTGGTCTCCTTAGGAGACCGTGAGATGGTCCCAAGGACTCATCTGCCTGATAACACTAAAAAGTACAGGCAGTGGGTGACCATCAATGGCCATAGTGTGGAGGCTCCGAGAGAGATACCGGAGCCAGTGTGACAGCTGTCAGTTGTCGGCTGGTGTCTGAAGAGCAGGTGGTCCCCAACACATTCTACCCAGTAGTTGCCGCTGACAATTCAGAGTGCCTCTGCAAAGTGGCACAGGTTCCCTTTGAGTGGGGGGGGCCGGGGGGAGGGTCTCGGGTACCTTGAGAGTAGCTGTGAGGCCAGCCATGCCTGTTGACTGTCTGCTAGGCAATGATTTAAAATGAAATGAAATGAGGCATTTATAAAGCGCGACATGACCCGTAGGTATCTAGCCGGTGGACACACCAGAAAACAGCAGTTGCAAGAATAGTGTCGCTAGTACAGCCATGTTTTTAAGCGCTTCCTGAATTGAAGCAAATTGTGTTCGTTTTTCAGGCAAGGGGGCATGGAGTTCCAGAGTTTGGCAGTGGTATAGGAAAAGCTTTTGCCTCCCCATTTTACTTTTAAGATCTTTGGGATGGAGAGGTTACCACTGTTAGAGGATCTCAACGATCTTCCAGGGATGTAGAGTATGAAGAGTTGCGACAGTTGTCATGGGCCTATGCCGTGAATGGCCTTAAAGGCAATACACAAGGCCTTAAACTGGATGCGCTTTCCAACAGGTAGCCAGTGCAGTTCTGCGAGAGCCTTAGAGGTTGAATCGAGGCGAGTAAGCCCAAGCAGAACTCTGGCAGCGGCATTTTGCGTAGTTTGAAGTTTTTGCAGGCTACGTTTACTTGCACTGGTGAAAAGGGCGATACAGTAGTCCAGTCTTGAGCCAATCAAGGCTGTGACTACTGTTTTCCTGAGCTTTAAAGGGATAAACGGAAGTATCTTTCAAGATTTTAAGAATGAAGAAGCATGTTGCAGTAGCTTGATTTATCTGGGGTTCGAAGGAGAGCTTGGAGTCAAACAAGACTCCCAGGTTCTTGACCTTAACAGCTGGTGTTGGAGGGAGCCCCATAGGACTGGGCCACCAGCTGTCCGACCAGACAATCGGTGTGTAGCCGAAAAGCATAACTTCAGTTTTTGAAGTATTGAGTTTAAGACAATTTGACTGCATCCACCTCCCTATGTAACTCATACAGCTTTTAAAGCGGGAAGCAGTATTTACGGATGAGCTGTTGATGGACACTATAATTTGTGTGTCATCCGCGTACGACACCAGCGTGAATCCAAAGGTTTTTATCAGTTTGGCCAACGGGGTAACGTAAAGATTGAAAAGAGTAGGGCTCAACGACGAGCCCTGAGGGACTCCACAAGGAAGTGTGAAGTCTGGGGAGACAAATGGGTCAAGTGCCACCGATTGTGTCCTATTTGACAGGAAGGATCTGAGTAGGAGGAGTGCTTTGTCCCTGATTCCCAGCGACCTCAGACGCTCAATCAACACGTCATGATTGACCGTGTCGAATGCCGCTGAGAGATCTAAAAGGATAAGAGCGGCGCTGCCGCCTTTATCCAGGGTTAGCCTGAGTTCCTCCACAGCTGTGATTAGAGCAAGTTCCGTGCTGTGGTGGGCCTGGAAGCCAGATTGTGAGTGATCTAGAATATCCCCTTCCGCGAGGAAGGCGGACAGTTCCTCGTTCAGATATTTTTCTATAATTTTGGCAGGGAAAGGTATCCTGGAGATGGGTCTATAGCTGGCGGGGTCACCTGGATCCAACATTGGCTTTTTCAGGAGTGGCAGTATAGAGGCTCTTTTCCAATCAGTAGGATAAATCCCAGAGGTGATCATATTATTGAAAATAGGCCAGAGAACTGGTGCCACAATTTCAGGGACCAGGTGTAGGATTTTGGGGGGGCAGGGATCTGACGGGATCCTGACTTAACTGAAGAGATTAATCCGATAGTTCGGTCCAGTGAGATTAGTGGAAACATAGATAGGATAGTAAGGGGGGGGCTGGCTAAGTAAACTTGATGTAATTTATTGGCACTTATGCTTTTGTCAACAGGTGCCGATAGATTGCCTTGGGGGATGAAGGTGTTAAAGACTTGGTTCACTTTTTGTTGAAAGGCGATTGCCAGCTTGTTACAAAATTGCTGGCTATTTTCCTGACTTTGAATTTCAGGGAGCTTGGAGGGCTTTTTTACTATGGCAAATAGTTTTTTAGCACAGCCGTTGGAGGCTTCAATCTTTTCTTTGATAAAGTCAGATTTGGCTTTCAAAATAAACTGTTTATAGGTTTGCATAGCCAGTCTATATTCTGATTTAATTTGATCGTTGTCAGTTAACCTCCATTTCTTTTCCAGTTTCCTACAGATCTGTTTTTGGGTTTTCAGGGACTCATTGAACCAGGGTTCAGAGCGTCTGGTGGAACGCCGAGTAGTTGGGGGGGCTAGTTGTTGCCCTGCATCGTGGATCCAGGAGTGATAACTTTCCACTGCCTCATCCAGGTTTACTGGAGTAGCTTTGCGCGAGGCTAGTAGTGTCTCGCTTAATTCAACCCCTTTAATCTTATGCCAAGGCTGAGAGCTCCCCTTGGGCGAAGGTGGAGCGTAGGTCTCATTTGGAGATATTGGGTCTGCCTGAGTGGGCATGTGTGACCACTCGGTCAATGGCAGCCGGTAAGGGCATTCAAGAGGACCTGGAGCCTGAAAGAGTGGCCCAGGTGCCTGCCGGGAAGAGAAGAGGCAGGGGGCGCGGGAAACCGGCCCCCAAAGTTCCCACGGTCCAGGAGAAGGTAGACTCTGAGGGGGATGCCCTGGAGCCTACATGGGAACAAGTAGCTGAACTGGGGGACCTGCCTGAGCTGACCCATTGGCAGCAAGAAGGAGGACCCACCAGGGAAAAGTTCTGCCAGGAGCAGCAGACGTGCCCTTCTCTCATTGGTTTGCGGCAGCAGGCTGCAAACCAGGCAGCAGGTGATCAGTCCGGATCACATTGGATATACTGGGAGAATGGTCTCCTGTATAGTGAGCCTAAGGTTAGTGAGCCTGGGTCAGCCCGTGTGCTGGTGGTACCCCAGCGCTTCAGAGCCTTCCTACTGGGTCTGGCTCATGATGTGCCTTTGGCAGGGCATTTGGGGCAAGACAAGACCTTGAAAGGCTTGTCACCCACTTTTACTGGCCCCTAATGCGCAAGCATTCTGATGCTCACTGTAGGTCTTGCCAGACTTCCCAGGTAAGTGGGAAGAGTGGGAGGAAGTGTAAGGCTCCTCTCCAACCTTTCCCTGTGGTCAGCACCCCCTTTGAGTGGGTGGGCATTGACGTTGTGGGGCCTCTGGATCCCAAGACAGCCATGGGCAACAGGTTTATCCTGGTCTTGGTGGACCATGCCACCCGGTACCCAGAAGCCATCCCTCTCCGGACTGTGACGGCCCCGTGGTGGGTCGTGCGTTGATGGGTATTTTCTCCCGTGTGGGGTTCCCCAGAGAGGTGGTGTCCGACCGTGGTATCAACTTCATATCGAAGTATATGAAGTCCCTGTGGCAGGAGTGCGGTGTAACTTATAAGTTCACCACTCCTTAACACCCCCAAGGTAATGGGCTGGTTGAGAGATTCAACCGGACCCTGAAAGGCATGATTATGGGTCTTGGTGAACCCATGAGGCGTAAGTGGGACGTCCTCTTACCATGCCTGCTGTTTGCTTACAGAGAGGTGCCCCAGAAGTCCTTAGGGTTCAGTCATCCTGTAAGAGGACCTCTGAGTCTGGTGAAAGAAGGCTGGGAGAAAGCTCCCAGTAAACCTCCCCAGGATGTATATAGCTACATGCTGGCCTTCAGAAACCAGACTAAGCGCTTCAGGCAACTCGCTCAGGCGAACCTGGAAGCCAGCCAGGAGGAAATGAAACGCTGGTATGATCAGAATGCCACTCTGATCGAGTTTCAGCCTGGACAAAAGGTTTGGGTCATGGCCTCAGTGAAGCCTTGTGCGCTCCAGGATAAGTGGACCGGACCGTTTGAGGTGGTGGAGCGCAAGAGCAACGTCACCTACTTGGTGGACTTGCAGTCTCCTAGGAACCCTTTGCGGGTTCTGCATGTGAACCGCCTGAAGCCCCACTTGGAGAGGTCCGAAGTGGGCATGCTCCTAGCAACAAATGCTGGGATGGAAGAGGAGACTGAGCCTCTTCCTGACCTCCTGTCTGCAAAGGAGCAAGATGGGTCAGTGGACGGTGTGAACCTCTCTACCGCCCTGATCCCTGAGCAGCAGAGTGACTGTCGCCAACTGTTGGGACAGTGTTCTGACCTGTTCTCCCTGACACCCCGTGTCACTCAGTGGTGCGTCCATGATGTGGACACCCGGGACAGTCCTCCAGTAAAACATATGATTTACAGAGTGACTGACTGGGTCAGAGCTTGCATCAAGGAGGAGGTCTCCAAGATGTTAGCGCTAGGGGTGATTGAGCCGTGGGACAGCCCAGTGGTCTTGGTCCTGAAGGCTGCCGCACCCGGTGCCACGCCAGAACTCCAGTTGTGTGTGGACTACCGAGGGCTCAATTCAGTCACCAGGACTGACGCGCACCCCATCCCCAGAGCTGATGAGCTCATTGATCGGTTGGGGGCTGCCCGGTACCTCAGTACGTTTGACTTAACGTCTGGGTACTGGCAGATCGCCTTGACTGATGGGGCAAGAGAGAGGTCAGCATTCTCCACACCAGATGGGCACTACCAGTTCCGGGTGATGCCCTTTGCAATGAAGAATGCCCCTGTCACCTTTCAGAGGTTGGTCAACCAGGTGTTGGTTGGGCTGGAGGATTTCAGTGCCGCCTACCTGGTCGACATTGCAGTGCTCAGTGCCACTTGGGAGGAACCTCTGCATCACCTCTGGGAAGTGTTGAAGGCGCTGCGGAGGGCAGGCCTCACGATCAAGGCAAGCAAGTGCCAGATCGGGCAGGGTTCAGTGGTGTACTTGGGACACCAGGTAGGGAGTGGCCAGGTGGCGCCCCTACAGCCAAAGATTGATACCATTCTGGCTTGGGAACCCCCCCAAGACTCAGACAGAGGTGAGAGCCTTTTTAGGACTCACAGGGTATTACCGGAAATTTGTCAAGGGGTACGGCACCATTGTTGGCCCCTTGACAGAGCTGACTTCCAGGAAGCAGCCCAGGAAAGTGAACTGGACTGACGCCTGCCAGAAGGCTTTTGATTCCCTGAAATCTGCCAGGTGCACAGCGCCCGTGCTTAAGGCACCCAACTTCAAGAGAATTAATTGTGCAGACAGATGCTTTAGAGCATGGTGTGGGGGTTGTGCTCTCACAGCTAAATGAGGAGGGCCTAGACCAACCTGTAGCCTTCATTAGTAGGAGGTTACTTCCACGGGAACAGAGGTGGAGTGCGATTGAGCGTGAGGCATTTGCTGTGGTCTGGGCGCTGAAGAAGCTGAGACCATACTTGATTGGGACTTGCTTCCGGGTTCAGACAGACCACAGGCCCCTCAGATGGTTGATGCAAATGAGGGGTGAGAATCCAAAGCTGTTGAGGTGGTCCATTTCCCTACAGGGGATGGACTTTATGGTGGAACACCGCCCTGGTACAGAACACGCCAATGCTGATGGTCTGTCCAGATTTTTCCGCCTTAGTGAAGAGAACTCCCAAGAGCTTCCATGCCAGAGGATTGCCAACTTGGAGGGGACTTGAATTGGAATGGCTCCTTTCTTACATTAGAGGAGTTCAGGGGGGACTCTCAATGTACCCCACTTGAAGCATTGATTTCTGGTTACGTAGCAGTTGCATGATATTGCTTCCGCGGTTCCCATCGGAACTGGAACCGTTGGCACCTCTGGAGAGCCTGTTGACCGCAACCTCAACTAAGCACCTAATTACCCTCTTGTACAAAACTTCTCAAAGAGGGAGAACGCAGGCGGAATGGGAAAGGGAGCTTGGCTGTGAGATCAGTGATGTGGTATGGTCGTCCGTCTGCTGCCAAACCGGCGGTGTCCTCTAGTAGCCACTTCCGTATCATTCACTATAAAATAGTGCAATGAATGTACTACACACCTGTTCGGTTGCACAAGCTGGGCCTATACGCACGTTCTTTAGCATTAGCTGAGACCAAAAGAATCAGCAAGAGCAGGACAGGTGGACGCACCTTCTTGCACCTTGCAGCACTTTATTGGAACGAGCTTCCGCTGGAACTACGGCTAACTGCAGAACACATGGCGTTCAGGAAAAAACTTAAAACTTATTTATTTCCTTAGCACTGCCGCTACCACCCTTAATTAGACTAAACTGACTCATCACTCTCCGGCTACATTAGCGCTGTGATATTCCAGTGGGATGAATGTCGCGCTTTATAAATAAATAAAATAAATAAATATGCTAACTGTGCCAGGTGCGGCTCTACGGACATTGGGTTCCTCCATTTGGCCTGGTCCTGTGGGTGGTCTACGGATACTGGTCTGAGGTTTTGGCTGCCTTATCAGACATGGTAGACTACATGCTACCGTTGGACCCCGTTGTTGCACTGCTGGGTTATGTGGGGGAGCTTGAAACACCTCATGTCAGGCTTCTATTGCTGGTGCTCCTGTTGGCAAAAAGACAGGTGGTGTGTAGATGGGGTAGAGGTCAGGCTCCCGAATTCAAGCACTGGCTACGCAATATGATGAACTGAAGTAAGCAGCTTGAATTGTACTCCGCAATGCTTCCAGACGCTTCACACCCCCAAGATATATGGGAACCCTTCAGAACATATCTGTTCTGGCATGGGGAGCTGGCGGGTGAGCTGGCCTGTGGCGCTGGTGTGCTATCTGAGGGGGCCTATGGTGATAGTGGGCCAGAGGTTTCTGAGGGGAAGTTGATTGTGGGTTAGGAGTACTTTTTGATGTGCAGCTTCTACCCTCCCCAGAGTTATTTTGTTACGGATAGGTAACTGGGCAAAGGAGAAGACTTCTACAGGAGTTGTTGAACTGAGATGTGGGCAATGGATGCCCCCATTTACGAGCTGTGGCGGTGGAGGGTTGTTTGCACCCCTCAAACCCCCCACCAGCATTTTATCCGTACTTGCATTTGCTCCATGTAACATGGGCCTGCCTTTGTTCGTCTTTGGTCGCTGATTGTACACAAACACCCTGCTTGTTACACAGCGCAGGACACGCCATCTACTTCCAACATGGCCGTCGCCGATGAAGATGGGGGGATAAACAACTCCGCACCAGCCACACACAACCATGTGCCTTCTGCGAACAACATAAAAGAAGGACTGCTCCCTTTATTCGAGAGATACGCGGAAGGAAGAAAACTCGATCGAAGAGGCAGACGGGTATGGGACTGGAGACCGGGTTACGCAGGATGAGGAGACAAGCAGCTTCGGTGGAGACCGGGAGACACGGGAGGAGGTGGCTGAAGGCGCGGCCAGATAGGAAGAAAAAGACCACTCTGTGAGCACTGCACTTGGTGCCAGCGGGCCCAGAGGAGGTGTAGATGCTGCAACCCCATAAACCACGGTCCTAGAGGGTCGTGGTCCCAGGCAAGTCCAACTAGGGAGCATAACTATTTTTAGGAGGTGGTGGGAGGGCTTAAAAGGGTCACAAATGACTCACGCGTGACATTCATGGGGCAAGAAGTCACCCAGAAAACCCGCTTGCAATTTTGTGTTTTGTGTGTGGCACCTGGTGAAGGGCACAAACCTCCTGAGCACTCATACCACTCAGGTGATAGCACAGTGACTGAAGCCGTGTTTTGTGTGATTATTTTGAGGGGCACCATACAACCTCCGGAGGGTGTGTGACAGAGGACCGTGTCATCCCTTTTGTCAAGAACAGGAAGAAAAGGGGATACCGAGAAACAGAGAAAAACATAACTTTTTTTTGTTTTGATTCTGGTCATTGGATAGTCGCCTGTGAATTGTTTTCTTTTTCCAATAAACGCCCCTTAATATCAACTACCAATAAGTGTATCCTCTTGGCTAAGTGGGTCCTAATCCCTACACCGCTGGATTGGTGTACTGCCTTTCCTTCTGCATTTTGCTTGTCAAGGTATTGTACTACTGCAGTGCTGTTATGTGCTCCTGTTTAAGTTTAAATAAATAATAAAAACTAAAAAGAAAGAAATCAATTACTGCCAATCTTAGTGCAGAAGCTGTGTTCTCCAGAACAGACAAACAAAAAACTATGAATGCAGAGAGACATCTCTCCTGAATATCTGGTCCTACAATTGTAATTTCAACTAAACAATAGTATTTTAAAATTGAGCAACTAATCCCTTCCCTAAGATTACGAGATGGCAAAAATGTCACTCAAATGCCTTAGTCACAGGTTGTGTGCATTTCGCTCCCTGCCCCCTAGCTACTCTCCCTGCCTCCTATCAGACTTAGGGTTGCGCTGCGTTGATCTGGCAACCACAGATGGCAAACGTAATGCTTGTGAAACCACTTGATATGCTTCCAACATCGAACCTCTGTTCCAGGGAAAAGCACAGGCCAGTTGTATTGCTGCAATCGCTCTCTATAAACAGCTGCCCTGCACACAGACACTATCCTACAGGCTCATGATCTCACAGCAAACTGACAGACAGCCTTCCAATTGCACACAAGGAGCATTTCTCCAGGCACTGAACAGTTCCGTCCAAGTCTAGCCAATCACAGCCTGACATCCAGGCCCAGACTTCCAATAAATCATATACATTAAACATTTCTCACCACTTAATGGATCTGATTTCACATCCATTATGTTCTGTTCACACAAGGGTAGCACAGCTCTCGCACTGCTGGCGGTAATTATTGTAATGGCAAACAAAATGTGCTGGTAAACAGATTTTAGATGCAGAAGGGCAAAGTGAATGTTTAAGTGTCCTGTAGACGGAATAGTCATTGAAACTTCTTGTCCATAACACAAATCCATATGGTCTGAGCGAAGGCTCCAAGGATCAGTTGGCTGACGACCTGTTTGAGATACAGGGACACAACAAGCTTTCAAAGGCCTCCCTGCAACTGACTAGCTGACCAGCATCAACCGGACATGCCTGGACCTGTCTGAGCCCTGCTGCTGGCCTCTGCTGGAGTGAGTCTTGATCCCCTAGAAGTGCCCAGGTCCTGGGCTCTTAGCTGGTATCAGTGTAAACACCTCCTAACAAAAAGGTGAAGATATAGAAGTTTTGGGCTCCTCATGACCGCAAAGTGACCCCTTCGCACCAAGAGTCCACCTCCCCTGATGACCGCCAATGAGAAACTCTAAAAGGATCTGCTCTTCGTGCTAACAGCGACCGTCCGTGACGACTGCCAACTCAAAGCTCCAGTGAGACCTGCTATTCGCACGAACAGCGACATCGGCGTTGAATCTTCAGCGAAGACTGGCTCTTTGTGCTACAAAAGCGACCACCCACAAAGCCCGTTTTGGTCCTCATGCAAACAGCTTCCTCCTCGTGGGCAACACGAACAGAACGCTTTGCACAGGCTTTGAGAAGGTAACTCTTCAGCCAAACTAACCTGGCCCCCATGTCCAACCTGAGCTCCATCACGGTCGGTCTGAACTTGTGAGTTTTCCCATGCCCAACACGACCAGATAACCGCTTTGTTGTTCTTGACGCTATTTTCACCTAAAACTTTCAAAACTCAAACCTCCGGGTCCACTAATTGGATTTTTGTCGTTTTGGTGTCATTTTATTTATTAAACTGTACTTTATTTTTCTAAATAGATTTGGGGTTGTGCTTGTGTTGTGTTTTCACTTTATTACTGTTTGAGTGCTGCATAAATACTTTACTCATTGCCTCTAAGTTAAGCCTGACTGCTTTGTGGCAAGGTACCGGAGGGTTAAGCACAGGTTAATTTAGTTACTTTTGTGGTTCATCCCAACAAGGACTGCGCTTTGGTTTTCATAACAAGGCCCAGAATTCCTCATTTGGAGGAAGCCTACCTCTAAATTAATAATCAAAGATCATACAGAGTTTCACTGAGGCAGGTGTATCTGGGTCTGTATCACTTCTGGACATGGGATATGCAGAATGTGGTTACTTCTGGCAGCATACAATAATCACACTTGCTGTGAACAATCAATTAACGTCACCAATTATCATAGCCTCGGCTTACCATTTAAGACAATGATGTCGAAGTCACCGTTGCTGATTGGCTGGTTTTGGTAGGAGATGCAGGTGTGGAAGCAGCCTCTCTGGTGCAGAGTTAGTCGCAGGAACACCTGACATGTCTGTCTGTTCGGTACCACCGATTTGTCACATGAGACTCCTGCACTTGCCTCCTCCAGAGGGCCAAGCTGTATGCGATGGAGTAGAAGGGAAAAAAGCAGGTGGAGAAGAAGACAGATAGGGAATAGCAAGATGAGGAAAGCACATGGAATGAAAGAAAGGGAAGGGGGTCCGGAAGAGAGGGACAAGAGAAATTGAAGGTAAAGTGGCAAGGGGCACATGGAAGGAGGCAGTGCAAACAAAGCAGCAGATATAAAATGGACAGCAGTAGGGATTGGATCATCAGGAAGAGAGAGGACAAGGAGAAGGCAATAGAGAGGCAAGAGGAGAGAGGGAGGATTAAGAGGGAGAAAAAAGGTAATTGAGTTAAAAAATATTAAAAATTAGAGAAGGAAAAGAAGATAAGGAGGGACAGTAACAGGACAACATAGGAAAAACTCATGAAAATGATGAAAATGAGTTAGAAAAGAAAGAAACAAGCAATGGCAAAGCCAACTGGTCTTGGTTTAATGTACTAATACATGCACAAGTCTGCCTTTGTAAAAAACTGTGTATGCATGTGCTAGCACACAAAAGCCAGATAAGCTGCAATAAAGGAAAAACAAAAGCAGGACTATACTACAAGCTCCCTTATCTTGATTTTAGTACTGGGCTGTAAAAATCAGACCTATAAATGAGTGCAGGCAATCTTCACTTAAGCAGCTCTCTGTTTTTCTGAGCATTTAAACATAAGTCGTTAGGTTTGCTACTTTATGACTCTGGCAGAGGGTGAGGATCCCCTCACCCAGCCAATAATAAGGAGCACACCAGGAACATTTACTGGTGAAAATATATACCATTGAAATATACCATAGTTATGATGAGCAAAACACTGTAAAATGATGACAACTGAGAAAAGAAGATTCTGAGGGGGTAAAAAACAATGATATTCAGATCTATTGGACCATAGAAAAATGTGGACTTCTCCGATAAAACAAATTGGCTTTCAAGACGAGCACACATTCTGAGTCCGGGCTACACCCTGAGGAAATACATGGTTTAACAACTGGGCTGATTATTTTAACATAACAACAATGATTTATAAAAGGAAAGGAGAGAACACATGCCCTGAAGTATGTAGCTATCTGGCAACACAGTAGAGGTCCTCAGCTCTAGGGTGACTTGTACTTGGTGCTATGACTTACAACTCTGTAATGTGTAATCACACCTTATTAATGCTTTTTGCAAGACTGTTTTCTTGAGGGTTCTCTTGCTAAATGAGGTTGGTGCTGTACATCTTGTGTGACCCCTCCGTGTGCATGGTATAGTGTGCCTCGTACAACCCTCATCGCTGGAGATGACAAAGTAGTACAGCACCACCAGTGTGTACAGGCACTGCAGAGGACATGTGTAGCCAGGTGGGCTTCCTTAGGTTGATTTTGGGGGATTCCAACACCACAAATGAAATCCGAAAAGGTATCTCCACTCTGTTTGCTGTCAGGATCGCAATGAACCAGGGAAAGGGAAAGAAAAGCTGCTGCCATATACACAGCACACGTATTCAGTCATTGAAAAGACATTAGCATGCTGTGCGAGTGAGATGGCTGTTTTGAAACGAAAGTATTCCCCATTCGATGCTGTACAAAAATCAAATTTCAAACACAAATGTCTCCATTTTCCTTTTTTTCAAACTTAAAAAAAAATCTATTTTGTGTTGTTACTATTGCTTCTATTGCAAAGAGATCTAGCACACTGTCAGCAAGTACGTTTACATTTAACTTGCTAAATTGCATGGGAAGCAGCTGTGAGCATAACCACACTAAACATATTTCGTTTGTAAATGGAGGAAAAAAAGTGGCACTTTTTCGTTTGTCTATCAGTCCTTAAGTCTTGGGGTTATTTGAAGATGGCTGTGCACTCACTTCATATTGGTAGCAGCCTAACCGGAAGATGAGATTTGTGGTCCTATTTCTGTCAACAGTTAGATATATTGCAAAATGTAATAAGCTCAGAAAGCCTCCACGACTAACTTCTGTGCTCTAAAACTAAAATACTCCTGTGTTTTGTGAAAACTTTGCTTCCTTCTTTCTTAGCATATAAATATCCCCACCTCCTAGAAACTGCTTGGGCCTTTCAGGATCAGATATTATATGGTCACACACCTCAGTGAAAAGCAAATAAGGTGTCTTATACGGCAGCACACACACCCCATTTCCATCATAACATGAATACACAATTATTCTTGTATCCTCCACAGCAAAAATGTTCCTTCAAACCCATTAACATTCTGTTCATGACACCTGTCCTTCCCTCAGCCAAACACTGACACTTGTGCTAAGAAGAAGTCCTGCCATATGAATGCCATGCATGCAGTAGGTCAGCTTGTGTATACTGTGGATAGGCTCCAAGTTTAATTCTTGCCTTGAGCTTGCTGAAGGAGAGTCTTAACTTGTGGCTGTCGAAAGACATCGTTCTCACTAAGTGGATGTCTCAAGTCGATGACTGACCTCTTGAACCCTCAAGAAAGTTTTACAATATGTAGGTCTAACATATAGACACTTAGGTAGAGGGTGCTTGGCCTCTCCAGTTGGACGTTTCAATGTGAGGTTCCTTCTTCTAGGCTCTTTGAGGTGTTAATCAGCTTGCGGAAGTCTCACTTTATGAATAGTCTGAGGTGAAATGCAAGTGGTTGACCTCTCATCTCAAGCACAATCTAAGCTTAGATGTTACCTTTGCCTAAGTCGCACCAGGTTGAAGGTCCTAACTTGTAGAAAAAAGTCTCACTTTATGCATACTCGGAGATGAGATTTTGGCCTAACACTTCTCACCTCATGTACGGTCTATGTTTAAGTGTTAGGTAAGTCATACCAGTTTGAAAGTGTGATTAGGGTTACCCCGGTGGACTGTCAAATTTGATGTTTTCATTGCAGAAGATTCAACTTGTACACTCGCTGAAGTATTCAGTAGTAGAAGCTTCACCGAGCTGAAGCTCAGAAGAAAGCTCTTCTACTAAGAAGGTTTTCCCTAGTGGACTCTCCAAGATGATACTTACATTACAGGGTTTCACTTGGTGGCAGTATGGGTGAGTTCTTACATTGTGGCTAACGTACCTCATGGATGTCCACTGTGTAAGCATCCTGATCTGTAAGGGAGGGAGAGTTGCTTGTGGGATTGTTGTACTCGTCCCTTGGAATGATCTGCAGGGTGTGCTGCTGCCCACAAGTCAACACCAAAGTAGAGAAGTGACAAACAATCTTCGTCTTTGAAGGAACCACGGTCCCTAGGAGGAAGAGATGAGCAGCCAAGAAACAAGTGGTAAACAAGTGCTAAAAGGAACTTAGGCAACAAAGAGACAGGTATGTAGATTCACACAGATGGACAAAAAGAGACATGCAGATACCCATCAGAACACTCATTTACAAACACACAACGTGGAAAAACACCGACATTCACATACACTGACACAGTCACACACTCACAAACATAAACACAGGCCAACAGTAAAGCACATATACGCATGCCATTTGGCACAGCCCTGACCTGCAAAACAAAATCTGAGCAATAAAGAACAAACATCCATTACTTTACATTCCAGTCAACATGGATTTAACAAATTTCAAATTCCAAGAAAGTGTAACTGTACTTCACAAAGTACATAAAATTTAAAAATGATAAACTTCCTAAAATGAGATTGATGAAGTGCACTAAAGGTGTTAATTCATTAATTGTTAATTCATTCGTCGATTTATTCTCTGCAGCAATAAAGCTGAATAAGATCAATCAGAATGTGAGCCCAACTCACTGATTCAATTTCACTAACAAGGAAATAATGAAATTGCAATCCAATTATCTTAATTTTGAAAACAGGAATGTGTTGAATTCTCTGCAGAACACTGTAACCGAGGTTGCTTGAGGAACAGCCTGACTTAAGGTTTGTGAATACTTCCTTATCAGGGTCTGGTACAGAGAGTACACTCTCCAAACAACATGTAATTTTGAGACAGACTGCACAGTTTCCTGAATAAAGGTATTACAGATCAAGGGACCAAGCTTTAAACCAACAACCAGTGTTGCAAAGTCCATATTGGAGAAAAAAGGACATTTTCTAGCTCCAACCACTAGGTGGGTAACTGAATACAAATTGGTTATCAATGGGGAGATTTTGGGATGCTAACCAGCAAACCAATATTGTCTTAAATGTGGCTTAACTTGGATATCTGTACCACTGACCTGAAAGGATCAGCAAACAGGAATAGTTTAAACATCTAAGTAGTGATACCCAAAAATGTGACAATTTATGTATTTGTGCTACATGGTGGTAAAAAAACATTTTGTGATCCAAGAGAAAACCTAATGAACAAGGCAAAGAGGTCATAATGGGAATGATCCCACCCACAGAAACAATGGACATCCACACCTGACCAAATGAGACAGCCTTAAGAGTGAAAACTCAATCGTAGTATAAAGAAACATATTACTGACAGCTGCCATTTGTGCCTCAACAGCAGAGGCAGCAGTCATTGTTCATGGATGACCCAGTCAGATAATGCTGAAATTATTTGGCAAAACTATAAAATGAAACACAACAATACACTGTCATATCGCCTAATAGCTCCAAGCAGAGATTTAATACAACGGGAATGTTCAGCCACACTATATGTCACCAGCTGATAGGAGGATGGGACCTGGGAAACACATGTTGACATATTGTTATCTGTGACTTTGGAAAGGTCTACACTTCCTCATGACAATACCCAAGTCCATATGAACTGAAAGAATAGAAAGCAGTGCCCTGTAGTGCCATGTGCCGACGTCTGAACAGAGATACAGCAGCATGAACAAGCAGCTCCAATCATCAGAAGCATGCGGAATGTCATCTATCACATGGAAAGCAACTGTCTCAGTACTGTGACACAGACAAAATGTGGACGGATAAACCCTAAACATGGAAAATCAATATACATTTTCAACTGTAAGACAACCAGGATTTCAATAGTTTTACCTAGTAAGGGTAAGTTTGTAACTGATAGATTATTGTTCAGCAGTGAACTGACCAGTGTGGAGCTTTTTTTAACATGGAGAGGTGAAGCCAGCTTTCAACCAATCAGGGAAACTAACCTTGGATAAATATGCATTCAGTATACACCTTAAAAGCTGCATAACAGATAACCCCCAGTTGCCAGCTCTAGAGGACAAAGGGAATGTAACTCTAGCCAACAGGTTAGGCCTGAACACATATGCAGACCTATACCCAGCCGACACCTTCCTCCCGCCTCATGGGGCAGTACAGGATGAGGCACCCACATTCTCCAAGGTGTTTCTGCTCCATCGTATAAAAGCAACTTGTCGCCAGCTTCACGCTACTTTCCCCAACCCGCCACCCACACTGCAGGCCCTGGAGCAAATACTAAGTAATCCTAGGCTATATAGCTCCATGCAAAACACAGTCCTGTGACCGAGCCCAGAGCTTTACAGGTATGGAACACCAAATTAAACCCACCACTCTTAGAGGAGCAATGGAAATGTTGCTGTGCTCAACTAAGAATGCTATCCCCCAATTACAAATTGCGGTTGATACACTTTAAGTATCTGCTTAGATTTTATAGAACCCCCCTCCAACTGCACCGCATGGGCCTTTGGCCAACTGCTGGAGATGTAGGTCGACTTCAGCAACCTTTTTACATGTGGCTTGGGAATGCCCCCCCATAGCAAAATATTGGACAGACATATTTAACATTATACGGGAAGTCCTGGGTGTACCAACAATACCTTCTCCGCTGATAGATTTACTGGGGTATGTGAAGGAAACACCTGGAAACTACATGCAATGTTATTACTATTAGCCAAACGCAGGGTAGCCATACACTGGAAGAAATCAAGTGCCCCAACTGCTAAGGCATGGCTGCAGGACATTACATATTGTCAAACTCAACTTTCGTTATTCTGGGAACTCATGCCTACAGTGTCTAGACCTAAAGAAATCTGGAACCCTATCTTAGAGTGGTTGCGTACAAACCAATCCGACCATATGGACGAAGTATCACCTGCTGCAGAAGCTATTTGTGTAAACCCCCCCAACTGTATAAATAAATTGCTGAGATATGAAGCTGCAATAAACCGAATTAGATCTGTGGTTAGCTATATTTTGGGTATTGTTGATACGAAGGCTTAGTAGACGCTGCTTATAAAATGTAAACATTGTCCCTACCAAATATAATGCTGGACTGTCCTAAGGTTTTGTAACTGTTAAGTTTTGTACAAGCAATTGAATGTTAGGAATACTAAGCATGAACGTGCAATCCTGTAACTGCTATGTTTTTGGAAAATGCAAATAAACAAAATATATATTTTTTAAAAGCTGCATAACAGACTGAGGAAAATCTTCACAAACATTAGCTATGGCGGGACCATCAGAACAATATGTAGGTTTTAGGGTTGCTACAAGAGATTGAAGATCAGATAAGGAGACTTCCTCAAATGTACTCTAGTTTGGAATAGCTTGATACATAAATTACACTTACCTGCCAGAAAGTTTTTGTAGTAAGGACTGTATGCAACGTTGAGACCTCCAAGCTTTACTGAAACTTCGTAGCGCCCAGCTTTGCGCACTGTAAACGCTACTTTCACCATGTTGAAAGGCGGCTCTTGGAGGACCTCCTGTGTGACGGGAACATCCAATGCTAACTCAATGTGTGCAATGTGAACTCGCAGCCCCAGGGGTACCTGGGTGTGAGCGGGAAAGGGCTGCCCATTCTTATAATATAACTGCATAGGAGAAAAGGAAATAAGCAAAAAGGTTACTGTATGGTAAGAAAAACAATATATCATGTAATGATGATTCAGGAATTCAGGGAACAGGAAAAAATGATAGGCTCAGGGGGAAATCAGGCAAGCAAAGGAGGAGAGGCGTGACAGTCTTGTACTGGCGGGACAAGAGAGAAGATCAAAACAGCACAAGTTAGGGTGGGTCACGGGAAGGCTTGCCAAAAGAAGTATTTAGGAGTAATAAGATTCAAACCCTCAGAGAACAAATGTGCACACATGGGATGCAGGAGGACGCACAATCATGGCTGGCCCACTGGAGAGGATAGAGGTAATAGAGAATAAACGGTAAATGAAAAAGAAAAGGGGGCGAGGGGGTGACTGTATACAGACCCAGGAGAAAACCAACCAATATCGAAGAATTTTAGAATTTAGAAAGCACAAGGGGCAAGGATGGTAATGGATCCAGAGCCATGAATGGACCAATAAGTAAGACAATAACCATAGAAAGAAGAGAGAATTTCAAACAAGGGAATTATGCTGGGCAAGAACATGGGGTGAGAGAATCGAGTGCTCTGGGGAACTAACGCAATGTACGAAAGGTTTGATAACTAAGGAGTGCCCATGCCGAGAACCATGGAGTGAGAGGCTTGAAAGACATTGAAAGACCAATAGGAAAATGGAAAGCATAAGTTAAAAAAGTTAAAGGAAAGACTGGGAGCAATGGAGCAACAAAGGAAAAGCACCAAATGATGTGGGCATTTCATGTTTGACATTCTGAGTTATGTTTGTTTTCATCGTTCTACGCAATGTACTGAATGCAACGGAGAGCTTTGACCCGACTAGCAATCTCAGAGACATGGGGGAAGTAACACCGCAATAAAAGGAAAGCTGGGAATGCTCATGGGAAATCACTAGGACAGTGAAATGAAGGCAGGCTTGGCCATATATTGCGTTACAATGCTCCTAAATACAGTATGATGGTCTTATTTCTTGCATTGAAAAATAATAAAAACAGTTTAAAAAAAGGGAAGGCAAGAAAGGCTAAGATCCAGTGGTAGAGATACACATGGGAAG
Organism: Calotriton arnoldi; assembly: GCA_963921515.1. NCBI lineage: Eukaryota > Metazoa > Chordata > Amphibia > Caudata > Salamandridae > Calotriton > Calotriton arnoldi. Next base: position 368,757 of record CAWUFW010007309.1, on the reverse strand, counting down.
TACAGGTGGGCAAAAGGATCAAGAGCTGTGGGGGAACCTTGATTGGGCACAAGGATTGAGGCACCGGAAGCGATGAAGGGGAAGCAGCAAAGCACAAGCTAAAAAGTTATCAGAGATTCCTGGACAATGAAGTGAGAAACATGGGAAAGGTATAGGATAATCTTAAGCTATCAAACAGAACAGCTATGGAAACATCTGTTAGAGGAAAAAGTTGATCTGGAACATATCTACAGCTTAGGGAAGAAAGGGCAGAAAAGTCAGTCAGTCGGAACTTCTAATCTTGAGTATGACTTGGAAATATATAGTTCTACTTTACAGAGGACAAGCAAGCCTGTGGGACAGGAAAGAGTAGGAATCCTGTGCAAGCATTATAAAGAGGTTGAGGCTCACAAGAAGGTATGTGGCTTTGGACTGCTAGGCTAGTAGAAATGGCAGTCATTATAGATGCATGGGAGTTGTGGGATGTGTAAAAAAGACGACTCTTAGCTTCCTCTCATGCACCACAAACAGATACATTTAGGATGGTAAAGTTGGGCATGTGAATACACACATTCCACTTGTAGACTCTGTTAAATATCAGGTCATTTTTAGTTTGGGCTAGAGAGTGCTCCTGGTCTCGTACATTTAATGCTTCTTCAAGAACCTTAGAATGTCTCTGCTACACATGAAGCTTTTTATTTGTCCGCTGGATACTAGCTTTCCAATTGGTGGGATTGGAGGATGCATGGTGTGTGCATGTACAAAAGAGGCCTGTGCCCAGAGTATCAGCCCTTCTTGGAGTCAGGCATAGGAAATGAAAACTATGTGGTAGAAAATAATAAAATGTTTTTGTTCTGTCCGAAAGTCAATCTGCCCTGTGATGTTGCCTGTTGCTTTTTATTTTGGTGGGTCCCTTTCTCTACTGTAGTTTTATGCCAAATGGCTAAGCCTGGACAATGAATGTTTTGCTTATAATGGCATTTTCCTGCACTTACTGTGTTGCCTTATTGTTATGGGGCTGATTTGATGTGAAGTCAGGCCACTAGCTAAACAATAAAAGGAGCAAACTATTAATAACTGGCATGGGTGTCAGTAGATTTAGGAATAGACAATGCCCTTCATGGTAAAAAATAAAAATATCCAGATAGGGTTTTGAAATTATGATATTAGCTATTTCCAGCAATGAAAACATCTCTGTGTTCTACTTCAACATGAGATGTAGGGTTACTGTTCATAATGTCTTAAATGTGGGTAAGCTCAAAGCCTATAGATAGTTTGACCTGACACTGCCAGATCAGACCGTGGCCTTAGACTGTACTGAGAGAGACCTGTGGTGAGTATGGTTATTACCACGAGTTATCTAACTGGTGAGCCAGTAAACCTGTTAGTCGCAATGCAAATGTGTGGCTCAACTCTTGGGGAGTGTTTGGAAACAGATTCAGTCAATGGAGTGAGTGTCCCTAACCAGATCTGGATCACCAGGATATCACCCCAGGACAGTGGGAGACCGTAGAGTTTGTTAGTTCGCTTTAACCACTTCACTCTGACTCTCTCAGGGTAACAGGGCCAAATAGTCAAGGAGGTAGAGTGTGTGCAGTTAGAAATACAATAATAGAGAATACTTTCAATGTCTAGATGGTTCTTTTATTTTAAAAAAAAAAAAAAAGAGACTATTGATAGGTAAGCAAAATTCTACACTGTAAACACAGATCAGTATGCACCTTCTGGGCCAGAGGACCAACCCCAAATACTATTGTTTCTCCTTAGCTCTAAGCGGTAGAAAGGAGTTTAATACTGAGCCCCGTGCTCAGTGGTATCCTATGGGGGATCAATTGGATGTTCTTGGTTTCTCTCGGAAGCCTTTGAGTCAAGGATACTTTGGAGTGTTCAAAACAAAGTATAAAATCCTCAAAATGGACTGACTGCAGATGCCAAAGTAAAAATGAATGTGCTCAGAAATGCACTGTGTCCCTGGCACAGTGCTTATTTTAGTCTAAAAAGGGGACCACTCAAAGAATGAAGAGCCCACCCTTCAAATTGGCCTTTTAGATGCATGCTAGAAGCTTCAAAGGTTGTGTTCAAGTGTGACTGAATTGCCTAATTGCCTAGTCACCAGTGACACAGTGGATGGCCACAGTCCTAAAATTCAGTAGCCACTGAGCTAACTTCACATTCTCCAGAGGTGTCCCTTAAGTGGTCAGTATCTCAAAACTCATTGATCACAGTACAGATTTTCCGTTGGAGCAGGAGTGACTCCACCAACAGTCAGGGAACACTCACAGCAGGCACCAGCAAGATCAGTGACCTACTAGCCTGGAGAAAGGGTCTTGACTGTGGCTTTGAATGTCAATATTAATTGATCTGATTCAGCTAGGAAAATAATTCCAATGATTCCAGAATAAGGGCAACATCCTCCAGCTGATGGCTCCTCAAGCCAGGAGCTAAGGTCAAGATTTCCATAGCTTCCCAAGGGACAACTCAAGATGCAAGTAAAGTCGGGAGGGTATGTGAAGATGCAGTCTCTCCCTTTTATAAGGCAATGGAGCAGCTCAACAGCATGAAGGGTATTGCTGGTTCCTGGACAGCTTGCAGGGTTGACTTTGTATATGCTGGGCCGTCTTATTCTATCCAGATATCCTCAACGCAGGTCTCTCCAGCCAGCTGAGCATTGGATATCGTCAATGGATCAGGTCATTCCGGCTTCTCATGCAGGCGGGTACGTTCTTAATCACTCAATACATCTAGAAGGAAGGTGACTCTGTAGATCTAACAGACTCAGAACATATTTTGACGGAGAGTTATGCCACAACAACAATCCCACTCTGGGATCTTCTGTATTGTTCTCCCCTGGTGAGGAGATAAAATGTTGAACAACTTACTGGGCAACTGCGCCAGTAATCATCTTCCACTCCTCTGACCAATTATATGATCTGCATTACTGACATTTGTAGTAGTTCCCTCCAAATCCTGGTAGGAGATGGTCTCAGCATGATCTCTTAATGCCCAGATCAAGCGCCCTGATACCTCGTCTGAGACCGGTTCAGACTAGTTGAAATGTGGAATGGCTCCAGACATGGGGTCCATCTCCAAAGGAATGCAGGTTTTTGACAGGAAAGAGAGCCGTAGGCTTAACCCTGCATCCACCTACTCAACAAAGACAAGTGGTTTTGTTAAGGGCGATTTCAATGTCTGAGATGGACATCAGTGGCCCAATGCAAAACAAATAAGCACACACGTAGCAGTTAGTAGGTAATCCCACACAGAGGTACAGGTAAAAATGTATGTGCCTCGGACTAAGAATTAAGCTGCCACCATTTTCAGGCCAAATGCAGCCTACAAAGCTTGGACAGTAGTCATCCTCACAAAAGAGGTCAATGTTGGGTGCCGCCCGAGATCAGAGTGCCATTCTGATATATCATAGTAGAGAAACAAATCAGTACCCTCACTGGGCTTGCATCACTCTTGGGTGCTGCGTTAGGAAACACATAGGACCAGACAGAAAACGTAGAAAGGCAGGGCAGTATAGCGTTACAAAGCCATGCAGAAGACAATTGTCCAAAAAGAGCTAATATTAACAGAAATCTAGTGAGACAAGGAGACATGAAGGCTTATGGAATTGTTTCATGCCTCATAAGGTGCTCACACTTTTTGATTTTTGAGCATATCTTATTTTTAACTGAACTATTTACTAAATGGTTAAATAAAGTAAATGCATTTTCTAAAACAAAGCGCTGACAAAACCCGATTTTTTAGTTAGTGTCACTACTGTGTCATACTGAAACTGAGTTTACAACCTCTGCACCTCCTGGAGTAAGCATGGATTGCTCCTCCTCACTACACTGAGAGACAGAAGTGACTTGACTAGCCAATTTGAGTCCATAGGTAATGTAGTCCGTTGACACCTGTGGTAAATGACAGTACTCACATAGTATGCTGCCAAGTAACCAGACTGCTCCATGACCCCAAAAAATAGACCTCACAGAAAAACCAGGTGCAGCTATCATCAGTGTCCAAATAGTCCCACCATTCATTAGGCCACAATAGAACATTCACCTACATAAAACGTACCTCTGACAACAAGCAGGACTGGTCTATAATAGGGAGGGAGCCAGTATGCTGTTTCACTAAAGGGGTACAGGCAAAAAGGCCTGTATTCACCTCATAACCTGGGGTTGGGAAGGTGGTAAAACAGCTCTGATGTCAACATAAACGAAGACGATATGAACACTTTCGGTAGGCTCAAATGATTGCCAAGCACAGTTGAAGGAAAAAAACAGGGCTATTAAAAAACACATGAAATGCAGGGTAGAAGGTCTTTACTGCTTTTGACTCTAAAGTTGGATGAATGCTGGCAACACATGCCCAGTACCTTGAACAACGTTTGAACATTCAGTAGACCCTTCCAATCGGTGCTGAACAGATGCATTACTAGGGGCTGAGCTGAATATTTGCATGTGGTTGGTCTCCCTCAGGCTTCGATACCTGAATTACTTAATTTTTACAAAATGTCCCTTTCCAGATGATTTTTAATAACAAAGTAACACTGACAATCTGCATGGAAGAAAAATTATGGAAACATGGGAGGAAATGGAATATAGAAGTGATGGAAAATGCTATTTATATTTTTTTTTTAAATCCTCAAGCATATTGAATCGCCTCTGATACCCAAGGATGTTTTGTCAGTTTTAAGACAAACTCAGCTAAAAATAGTAGATTTTGCTACAATTTTTCAAAGATTTTCCAGGGTGGAGGTTCAGACTTGGTTGTCACGTAATGAGTGTCTATTTAGTGAGTGCACATTCAGAACCTATTGTTTTTAGCTAGTTTAAGTATAAACTTAGCTCTAAAAATGCAATATATGCAGCTATTATTAAAGGATTTTCTGGGTGACATCCGCATGAACACCTTGCAGCAATTATAGCTAGATGGCTCCGTGTAATTACTGAGTATGTACAATTCACCACTGCTGGAGATTTACCAGTCATGACAGAACATAGCTGCCCTTAGAGTAACCCCCATTTTGACATTTCAACAGCCACAACTAACCATGGAGCCCTTGTGCTATCTCCACCACTGTGGGTTTAATGCTAGTTTACAATTAGAACACTTAAAAAAAACTGAGGACAAGTGAGTGATGAAAGGGAAGTAAGAAGTACAGATGGGTATATACACGGTGTGAGACTGAGTTGCAGAGGAACATATTCAATGGCTTTCTTACGTGTACTCTGAATGCCATGGTGTGCCCCACTTCACAAGGTTCCTTCCAATCCCAGGAGACTTTGCAGGACCGAGGGTCGAGATAGTTCCCCCGCACGTAGTCATAGATGGTGCGTTCCCCTCGGCGCTCCCGGTCCTCATTTTGGAGAAAGCTGACTACACGTGCGGCAAGCTCTAGCAGGAACTTAATGGTGAACAAGAAGGCTACCACAGATACAGTGACCCCACCTGAGACAAAGAAAAATATGCATATTACCAGGGATATAGAGAACTAATTGGGGAACCAATGTTTCCATATGCGGTTACAGCTACAGTGAACTACAAGAAACAGTAGGCTGACTTGACCATCTGACCAAGAGGGGCAAGAACTGTTGCAGGCAACATTTTGGTTTTCGAGTGCAATGTCTGAAATTCCCAGTCCCACAATGAGAACAGTAACCGTCAGTATATCAGATCGCAGAGTGTTATACTAATACCCTCTACATGCAACCATTAGAGCCTCATTGTGCCAAACAGAGAGCAGATTCAGACGTTCTCGTGGCTAACAGGGTGCTATAACAACAGTTAAAAGCAACAGCAGGCACTACCACTGAAACTCAGCAATACCCATTCTGAGCTTACCTAGCCCTCTGTAGAGGAAAACCTGACAGTTTTCAGGTGGGCATGTTTCCTTTAAAGAAAAGCAGTCAGAGAATATGGTGTTCGCAGGAGAAGTATTTATAAGTGTTTAAACTGATCACGCAAGAATATGAACCTGTTCAGTCACACACAGAACAACAGAGAATGAATGGTTAAATGGATTTCGTTTCAGCAACTGCTACAAGAAAGGATTTGTTTATGGTCATAAGCAGTCATAACATGGAAAGGGGCTACATGAAGATAAATCATTACTGCCTTAGTGATTTTTTTAAGACAGGTAGAATGAGTTTTAACAGAGAGCACGGATTTGTCTTCCTTCTTTGGAGCAATGAAACAAGGGTAACACTGTTTTCACCTTCATTTGAAACTCCACTAGAAATTAGTCCAGAATATAGGAACATGGGGCTAAGCGGGATGATCCTAGTCTCTTGTTTTAATTCATTATCTACTTTTAACGCTGTGAAATACTCCCAACCTTACCCCAAACCATGAATTGAAAAGGTATGATACTATCCTTAACAAGAGGTTTTTTTTTCTTGGCCTGGGTTTGGAGGGAGGAATAAGGGAAGCACAGGAAAATAATGCCACAAAAACAGATGTAAGTGAGCAAGTCTAACAAAAACCATGACTTGGGTGGAGTGGGGAATCCACAATGAAAATCACAATACCTTATGGAGGACAGAGAGGGGGCAATCCCTTCTACACAGCATATTATTGGAGAGAGCGATCAACATCAAAGGCCAAAATACCTTTGAATGGGACAATCGTACTGACCTCACAAAAGACCTTGATACCTAGGAAAAGGATGCACATCGATATAGCACATTCTACCATAGTGGTGGCGATCCACAAGGGCACCTTAATATCCTGGAAATCCCTCACTAATCTAGACCATTCTATGCATGAGGAGATCCCCCAAGAAAATCACAATAGCTAAAGAGGTTGACTGATGTCTGATCTTGACCATTCTATGTGTGTGGAGGTGATCTCCAAACAGCATTACAACACTTTGGGAACAGGGACAATCCCCAAACTACAAAACCCTGTGATCCCCAAACAAGACCACAGTGCCAAAAATAAGTGGAAGGTCTTTCATCTTGACAATTCATTAGGTTTGGAGGGCATCAGAAAGAGGTTAGGTTTATGGAACCTAGGGTGTCCCCTGAAAGACTTACAGCATCTTTTCCATGTCTTCTATGTCTTCAGCATCTCAGCATCCTGTATCCCCAGCATCAGGACCACTTCTTGGCTGGGCCACGTTGAAGGAGAAAAAGACACTGAGGACAACAAGACTGCTGGAAGCGACAGGTATCTCTCCCTGCGGCCCCGAATGGTCCCTGTGACCAACCTTCACCCCGTTGTGGTCCAACCAAGTTATGAGATGTAGCTGTACTAGCCACTTGGCTAAGAACTGATTAACAGATTACAATGATTTATGGCAACGTTACCTAAACAATTTACTTACCTTTGAAAAATCATATCTCTGGTTTCCCTTGATAGATTTTTATCATTTTGGTGTCTATTTTAAGATAATAATACACTCTATTGTTATAAATTGTTGTTGGTTTTTTTGTGTTAGGTTTCCTGCTTCAGTCAGTCAGTCATATATCTTTATTTAGTTCAAAGGAACCAGAAAAGTAAACAAGATAAGTATTAAGAAACACAATAAAATATAGGTCACAGAGCAAAAGCGTAAAATAAAATTGTTCGTTACAATAAGATACCATGTGAATAAGACAAACCTAAGAAAACGAAAACCTCTTAAATAGTCCATGAAAGGTCACAAAAGGGTCCGCCAAGATATTCGGGATGTCAGTCCGGCAAAGATTCAGAGTAATTATCAATCTGTTTTACTTGAGGCTACGTAAAACCATAATAGCGAAAAATATAGCACTTGAGCAAAACGTATTATAATGAGCTACACACACAAAACCTATAAAAGGGAATCAGTTATAAAAGATACATGATAAAGTTAAAAAGGGTCCATAATCAAAGTGCAATACAAAGTTCATAGTATTAAAAATGCTGCAATTATGTTGAGCCAATTCTATTTCTGAGAAATTCTGATTTTCAAAGCCCCACAGATACAACTAGTGATAGCAAAACAACATTTTGATTCTAATCGTAAAAGACGGGATAAGCTGGAGTTATAACTTCTTATCCCAAAAGACCGCAAAATGGGTAGTAAAAAAGACCATCTGGGATGGCAATAAAACCTGCAGAAAAACATAAAATGAGCAAGAGATTGTTTTGCAGTGCCATCACAGGGACAAAGGAGTAAACTGTGAAACCATGAACCCTGTTGGGGCAGAGCTACCAAAAAGTGGACTGTGCCTAATCTAAAATGGGTGAGGTAGCACCAATGTTCTATATTAGTAACCCAAAGGAGATCGCGTACAACCCCCGCCTCTTGTTTACAACCTAAATAGCGTAAAATTGAGACTGAAGAATGTTGGTTGCAAAATCTCATCTGGGTTCTATGTTGGTATATGTTTCCTACTTATTAACTGTGTTTGTACTTCTAAATGCTTTACATTTGTTCCTTTGATTATGCCTCACTGCTCTGTGCCACAGCTATCCAGAACAGAGCTAAGAGTTTTATTAAACAAACATAACTAGATCTGATAATAATTGTGACGTTATTAGATGGTCAGGTTTCACAACCACACAATAATCCTACAGCCATCTCCTTAGTAAATGGGCAAAGAGGTCGTCCTCTATCTGAGGTTAGTACATACATATATAAAAATATATATATATATATATATATATACACACACACACACATATATATATCCAACAAAGCAAACGCCCCTTCCGAAACCCGGGGGCAGAAAGATGGTGCCCTGTGCCGGCGGAGCACGCTGGACGCGATATTCCAACAACCAAATCAAATGAGCGCACACTGGGGAAGATCGCCAA